>JBBLMP010000054.1:1200000-1800000 GCA_038429875.1 Poecile montanus | reverse complement strand
GTTTCGTTGTGCCTGTTGCCAAGCGCTCTGGAGCACTGTTTATGACGCAAGCGGAACACATCTTGCCGTTCCATTCTCAGAGCTCCTGAGTTAAGCAATCTGCGACTCTTGGTGCAAATGCCAGAAAAAACATTTCCAATGTGTTTGGCAGGGAGAAATTGAACCTGGAGACCCCATTTGTCAGGAGCTTGCACCTGCACCTTCCACACGCACAGATTGGCAGCACATTTCAATGGCCAAGCTACTTCTTAGGCAAGCTGAAGGCTGCTGTCAGAAAGCTATGCTCCTTGTCAGATGGAAGCAGCAGCACGCACATTGGAGTTTGGCAAGCACTAAAGAGCCGCAGAAGAGCGTGGCCTTGCCAAATGGGCCAGGAAAAAGCATTTGCTACATGTGCCCTTGTTGTCGCCTAACAACAGGTAGCAGCATAAACCAGATGCGGCTTAAGATCTTGCAAGTGACAGCTAACGTCAATTGAGCAAGCGGGCTTACCACAGCTACGGTCCTCCGGCAGTCTGAAAGCTTTGAGCACAAGCCGCATGCTAAGCGCCTTCCTTTGCCTTTTGGTAGTGCTCGTGCATTGCCAGCCTTGGGCGTGAATGGTGGCTATCCCGCACACACGCTTCGTTGTCCCCGTTGCCAAGCGCTCTGGAGCACTGTTTATGACGCAAGCGGAACACCTCTTGCCGTTCCATTCTCAGAGCTCCTGAGTTAAGCAATCTGCGACTCTTGGTGCGAATGCCAGAGGAAAACATTTCCAATGTGTCTGGCATGGAGAAACTGAACCTGGAGAACCCATTTGTCAAGAGCTTGCACCTGCATCTTCCGCACGCACAGATTTGCAGCACATTTCAATGGCCAAGCTCTTTCTCAGGCAAGCTGAAGGCTGCTGTCAGAAATCTATACTGCTTGTCAGATGGAAGCAGCAGCACGCACATTGGAGTTAGGCAAGCACTAAAGAGGCGCAGAAGAGCGTGGCCTTGCAAAATGGGCCAGGAAAAAGCATTTGCTACATGTTCCCTTGTTGTCGCCTAACAACAGGTAGCAGCATAAACCAGACGGCGCTCAAGTTCTTGCAGACGACAGCTAACGTCAATTGAGCAAACGGGCTTACCACACTTACTGCTCTCTGGCTGTCTGAAAGCTTTGCGCACAAGCTGGGTGATAAGCGTCTTCCTTTGCCTTTTGGCAGTGCTCGTGCATTGCTAGCCCTAGGAAAGTATGGTCACTGTCCCGCACAAGCTCATCATTGTGCCCACTTCCAAGCGCTCTGGAGCCCTGTTTATGACGCAAGCGGAACACCTCTTGCCGTTCCAGTCTCAGAACCCCTGAGTTAAGCAATCTGCGACTCCCGGTGTGAATGCCAGAGGAAAACATTTCCATGTGTCTGGCAGGGAGAAACTGTACCGGGAGAACACATTTGTCAGGAGCTTGCACCTGCACCTTACACACATAGGGATTTGCATCACATCTAAATGGACAAGCTCTATTGTACGCAACCTGAAAGCTGCTGTCAGAAGGCTGTGCTCTTTGTCAGATGGAAGCAGCAGCAGGAACCTTCGAGTGTGGCAAGCACTAAAGAGCCGCAGAAGAGCGTGGCCTTGCAAAATGAGTCAGGAAAAAGCATTTGCTACATGTGCCCTTGTTGTCGCCTAACAACAAGTAGCAGCATAAACCAGATGCGGGTGAAGTTCTTCCAGGCAACATCTAACGTCAAATGAGCAAGCGGGCTTACCACAGTTACGGCTCTCTGGCTGTCTGAAAGCTTTGCGCACAAGCTGGGTGATAAGCGTCTTCCTTTGCCTTTTGACAGTGCTCGTGCATTGCCAGCCTTGGGCGTGAATGATGGCTATCCCACACACACGTTTCGTTGTGCCTGTTGCCAAGCGCTCTGGAGCACTGTTTATGACGCAAGCGGAACACATCTTGCCGTTCCATTCTCAGAGCTCCTGAGTTAAGCAATCTGCGACTCTTGGTGCAAATGCCAGAAAAAACATTTCCAATGTGTTTGGCAGGGAGAAATTGAACCTGGAGACCCCATTTGTCAGGAGCTTGCACCTGCACCTTCCACACGCACAGATTGGCAGCACATTTCAATGGCCAAGCTACTTCTTAGGCAAGCTGAAGGCTGCTGTCAGAAAGCTATGCTCCTTGTCAGATGGAAGCAGCAGCACGCACATTGGAGTTTGGCAAGCACTAAAGAGCCGCAGAAGAGCGTGGCCTTGCCAAATGGGTCAGGAGAAAGCATTTGCTACATGTGCCCTTGTTGTCGCCTAACAACAGGTAGCAGCATAAACCAGATGCGGCTTAAGATCTTGCAAGTGACAGCTAACGTCAATTGAGCAAGCGGGCTTACCACAGCTACGGTCCTCTGGCAGTCTGAAAGCTTTGAGCACAAGCCGCATGCTAAGCGCCTTCCTTTGCCTTTTGGCAGTGCTTGTGCATTGCCAGCCTTGGGCGTGAATGGTGGCTCTCCCGCACACACGCTTCGTTGTCCCCGTTGCCAAGCGCTCTGGAGCACTGTTTATGACGCAAGCGGAACACCTCTTGCCGTTCCATTCTCAGAGCTCCTGAGTTAAGCAATCTGTGACTCTTGGTGCGAATGCCAGAGGAAAACATTTCCAATGTGTCTGGCATGGAGAAACTGAACCTGGAGAACCCATTTGTCAAGAGCTTGCACCTGCACCTTCCGCACGCACAGATTTGCAGCACATTTCAATGGCCAAGCTCTTTCCCAGGCAAGCTGAAGGCTGCTGTCAGAAATCTATACTGCTTGTCAGATGGAAGCAGCAGCACGCACATTGGAGTTAGGCAAGCACTAAAGAGGCGCAGAAGAGCGTGGCCTTGCAAAATGGGCCAGGAAAAAGCATTTGCTACATGTTCCCTTGTTGTCGCCTAACAACAGGTAGCAGCATAAACCAGACGGCGCTCAAGTTCTTGCAGACGACAGCTAACGTCAATTGAGCAAACGGGCTTACCACACTTACTGCTCTCTGGCTGTCTGAAAGCTTTGCGCACAAGCTGGGTGATAAGCGTCTTCCTTTGCCTTTTGGCAGTGCTCGTGCATTGCTAGCCCTAGGAAAGTATGGTCACTGTCCCGCACAAGCTCATCATTGTGCCCACTTCCAAGCGCTCTGGAGCCCTGTTTATGACGCAAGCGGAACACCTCTTGCCGTTCCATTCTCAGAGCTCCTGAGTTAAGCAATCTGCGACTCCCGGTGTGAATGCCATAGGAGAACATTTCCATGTGTCTGGCTGGGAGAAACTGTACCGGGAGAACACATTTGTCAGGAGCTTGCACCTGCACCTTACACACATAGGGATTTGCATCACATCTAAATGGACAAGCTCTATTGTACGCAACCTGAAAGCTGCTGTCAGAAGGCTGTGCTCTTTGTCAGATGGAAGCAGCAGCAGGTTCCTTCGAGTGTGGCAAGCACTAAAGAGCCGCAGAAGAGCGTGGCCTTGCAAAATGAGTCAGGAAAAAGCATTTGCTACATGTGCCCTTGTTGTCGCCTAACAACAAGTAGCAGCATAAACCAGATGCGGGTGAAGTTCTTGCAGGCGACATCTAACGTCAAATGAGCAAGCTGGCTTACCACAGTTACGGCTCTCTGGCTGTCTGAAAGCTTTGCGCACAAGCTGGGTGATAAGCGTCTTCCTTTGCCTTTTGGCAGTGCTTGTGCATTGCCAGCCTTGGGCGTGAATGGTGGCTATCCCGCACACATGCTTCGTTGTGCCCGTTGCCAAGCGCTCTGGAGCACTGTTTATGACGCAAGCGGAACACATCTTGCCGTTCCATTCTCAGAGCTCCTGAGTTAAGCAATCTGCGACTCTTGGTGCAAATGCCAGAAAAAACATTTCCAATGTGTTTGGCAGGGAGAAATTGAACCTGGAGACCCCATTTGTCAGGAGCTTGCACCTGCACCTTACACACATATGGATTTGCATCACATCTAAATGGACAAGCTCTATTGTACGCAACCTGACAGCTGCTGTCAGAAGGCTGTGCTCTTTGTCAGATGGAAGCAGCAGCAGGTACCTTCGAGTGTGGCAAGCACTAAAGAGCCGCAGAAGAGCGTGGCCTTGCAAAATGAGTCAGGAAAAAGCATTTGCTACATGTGCCCTTGTTGTCGCCTAACAACAAGTAGCAGCATAAACCAGATGCGGGTGAAGTTCTTCCAGGCAACATCTAACGTCAAATGAGCAAGCTGGCTTACCACAGTTACGGCTCTCTGGCTGTCTGAAAGCTTTGTGCACAAGCTGGGTGATAAGCGTCTTCCTTTGCCTTTTGACAGTGCTCGTGCATTGCCAGCCTTGGGCGTGAATGATGGCTATCCCACACACACGTTTCGTTGTGCCTGTTGCCAAGCGCTCTGGAGCACTGTTTTTGACGCAAGCGGAACACATCTTGCCGTTCCATTCTCAGAGCTCCTGAGTTAAGCAATCTGCGACTCTTGGTGCAAATGCCAGAAAAAACATTTCCAATGTGTTTGGCAGGGAGAAATTGAACCTGGAGACCCCATTTGTCAGGAGCTTGCACCTGCACCTTCCACACGCACAGATTGGCAGCACATTTCAATGGCCAAGCTACTTCTTAGGCAAGCTGAAGGCTGCTGTCAGAAAGCTATGCTCCTTGTCAGATGGAAGCAGCAGCACGCACATTGGAGTTTGGCAAGCACTAAAGAGCCGCAGAAGAGCGTGGCCTTGCCAAATGGGCCAGGAAAAAGCATTTGCTACATGTGCCCTTGTTGTCGCCTAACAACAAGTAGCAGCATAAACCAGATGCGGGTGAAGTTCTTCCAGGCAACATCTAACGTCAAATGAGGAAGCTGGCTTACGACAATTACGGCTCTCTGGCTGTCTGAAAGCTTTGCGCACAAGCTGGGTGATAAGCGTCTTCCTTTGCCTTTTGGCAGTTCTCGTGCATTGCCAGCCTTGGGCGTGAATGATAGTTATCCCACACACACGCTTCGTTGTCCCCGTTGCCAAGCGCTCTGGAGCACTGTATATGACGCAAGCGGAACACCTCTTGCCGTTCCATTCTCAGAGCTCCTGAGTTAAGCAATCTGCGACTCTTGGTGCAAATGCCAGAGGAAAACATTTCCATGTGTCTGGCAGGGAGAAACTGTACCGGGAGAACACATTTGTCAGGAGCTTGCACCTGCACCTTACACACATATGGATTTGCATCACATCTAAATGGACAAGCTCTATTGTACGCAACCTGAAAGCTGCTGTCAGAAGGCGGTGCTCTTTGTCAGCTGGAAGCAGCAGCAGGCACCTTCGAGTGTGGCAAGCACTAAAGAGCCGCAGAAGAGCGTGGCCTTGCCAAATGAGCAAGGAAAAAGCATTTGCTACATGTGCCCTTGTTGTCGCCTAACAACAGGTAGCAGCATAAACCACATGCGGCTTAAGATCTTGCGACAACTAACGTCAATTGAGCAAGCGGGCTTACCACAGCTACGGTCCTCTGGCAGTCTGAAAGCTTTGTGCACAAGCCGCATGCTAAGCGCCTTCCTTTGCCTTTTGGCAGTGCTTGTGCATTGCCAGCCTTGGGCATGAATGGTGGCTCTCCCGCACACACGCTTCGTTGTGCCCGTTGCCAAGCGCTCTGGAGCACTGTTTATGACGCAAGCGGAACACCTCTTGCCGTTCCATTCTCAGAGCTCCTGAGTTAAGCAATCTGCGACTCTTGGTGCGAATGCCAGAGGAAAACATTTCCATGTGTCTGGCAGGGAGAAACTGTACCGGGAGAACACATTTGTCAGGAGCTTGCACCTGCACCTTACACACATATGGATTTGCATCACATCTAAATGGACAAGCTCTATTGTACGCAACCTGACAGCTGCTGTCAGAAGGCTGTGCTCCTTGTCAGATGGAAGCAGCAGCAGGCATCTTCGACTTTGGCAAGCACTAAAGAGCCGCAGAAGAGCATGGCCTTGCAAAATGAGCCAGGAAAAAGCATTTGCTACATGTGCCCTTGTTGTCGCCTAACAACAGGTAGCAGCATAAACCAGATGCAGCTTAAGATCTTGCGACAACTAACGTCAATTGAGCAAGCGGGCTTACCACAGCTACGGTCCTCTTGCAGTCTGAAATCTTTGTTCAAAACCGCATGCTAAGCGCCTTCCTTTGCCTTTTGGCAGTGCTTGTGCATTGCCAGCCTTGGGCATGAATGGTGGCTCTCCCGCACACACGCTTCGTTGTCCCCGTTGCCAAGCGCTCTGGAGCACTGTTTATGACGCAAGCGGAACACCTCTTCCCGTTCCATTCTCAGAGCTCCTGAGTTAAGCAATCTGCGACTCTTGGTGCGAATGCCAGAAAAAACATTTCCAATGTGTTTGGCAGGGAGAAACTGAACCTGGAGAACCCATTTGTCAGGAGCTTGCACCTGCACCTTCCGCACGCACAGATTTGCAGCACATTTCAATGGCCAAGCTCTTTCTCCGGCAAGCTGAAGGCTGCTGTCAGAAATCTGTGCTGCTTGTCAGATGGAAGCAGCAGCACGCACATTGGAGTTTGGCATGCACTAAAGAGCTGCAGAAGAGCGTGGCCTAGCAAAATGGGCCAGGAAAAAGCATTTGCTACATGTTCCCTTGTTGTCGCCTAACAACAAGTAGCAGCATAAACCAAACGGCGCTCAAGTTCTTGCAGACGACAGCTAACGTCAATTGAGCAAGCGGACTTACCACACTTACTGCTCTCTGGCTGTCTGAAAGCTTTGCGCACAAGCTGGGTGATAAGCGTCTTCCTTTGCCTTTTGGCAGTGCTCGTGCATTGCTAGCCCTAGGAAAGTATGGTCACTGTCCCGCACAAGCTCATCATTGTGCCCACTTCCAAGCGCTCTGGAGCCCTGTTTATGACGCAAGCGGAACACCTCTTGCCGTTCCAGTCTCAGAACCCCTGAGTTAAGCAATCTGCGACTCCCGGTGTGAATGCCAGAGGAAAACATTTCCATGTGTCTGGCAGGGAGAAACTGTACCGGGAGAACACATTTGTCAGGAGCTTGCACCTGCACCTTACACACATAGGGATTTGCATCACATCTAAATGGACAAGCTCTATTGTACGCAACCTGAAAGCTGCTGTCAGAAGGCTGTGCTCTTTGTCAGATGGAAGCAGCAGCAGGAACCTTCGAGTGTGGCAAGCACTAAAGAGCCGCAGAAGAGCGTGGCCTTGCAAAATGAGTCAGGAAAAAGCATTTGCTACATGTGCCCTTGTTGTCGCCTAACAACAAGTAGCAGCATAAACCAGATGCGGGTGAAGTTCTTCCAGGCAACATCTAACGTCAAATGAGCAAGCTGGCTTACCACAGTTACGGCTCTCTGGCTGTCTGAAAGCTTTGCGCACAAGCTGGGTGATAAGCGTCTTCCTTTGCCTTTTGACAGTGCTCGTGCATTGCCAGCCTTGGGCGTGAATGATGGCTATCCCACACACACGTTTCGTTGTGCCTGTTGCCAAGCGCTCTGGAGCACTGTTTATGACGCAAGCGGAACACATCTTGCCGTTCCATTCTCAGAGCTCCTGAGTTAAGCAATCTGCGACTCTTGGTGCAAATGCCAGAAAAAACATTTCCAATGTGTTTGGCAGGGAGAAATTGAACCTGGAGACCCCATTTGTCAGGAGCTTGCACCTGCACCTTCCACACGCACAGATTGGCAGCACATTTCAATGGCCAAGCTACTTCTTAGGCAAGCTGAAGGCTGCTGTCAGAAAGCTATGCTCCTTGTCAGATGGAAGCAGCAGCACGCACATTGGAGTTTGGCAAGCACTAAAGAGCCGCAGAAGAGCGTGGCCTTGCCAAATGGGTCAGGAGAAAGCATTTGCTACATGTGCCCTTGTTGTCGCCTAACAACAGGTAGCAGCATAAACCAGATGCGGCTTAAGATCTTGCAAGTGACAGCTAACGTCAATTGAGCAAGCGGGCTTACCACAGCTACGGTCCTCTGGCAGTCTGAAAGCTTTGAGCACAAGCCGCATGCTAAGCGCCTTCCTTTGCCTTTTGGCAGTGCTTGTGCATTGCCAGCCTTGGGCGTGAATGGTGGCTCTCCCGCACACACGCTTCGTTGTCCCCGTTGCCAAGCGCTCTGGAGCACTGTTTATGACGCAAGCGGAACACCTCTTGCCGTTCCATTCTCAGAGCTCCTGAGTTAAGCAATCTGTGACTCTTGGTGCGAATGCCAGAGGAAAACATTTCCAATGTGTCTGGCATGGAGAAACTGAACCTGGAGAACCCATTTGTCAAGAGCTTGCACCTGCACCTTCCGCACGCACAGATTTGCAGCACATTTCAATGGCCAAGCTCTTTCCCAGGCAAGCTGAAGGCTGCTGTCAGAAATCTATACTGCTTGTCAGATGGAAGCAGCAGCACGCACATTGGAGTTAGGCAAGCACTAAAGAGGCGCAGAAGAGCGTGGCCTTGCAAAATGGGCCAGGAAAAAGCATTTGCTACATGTTCCCTTGTTGTCGCCTAACAACAGGTAGCAGCATAAACCAGACGGCGCTCAAGTTCTTGCAGACGACAGCTAACGTCAATTGAGCAAACGGGCTTACCACACTTACTGCTCTCTGGCTGTCTGAAAGCTTTGCGCACAAGCTGGGTGATAAGCGTCTTCCTTTGCCTTTTGGCAGTGCTCGTGCATTGCTAGCCCTAGGAAAGTATGGTCACTGTCCCGCACAAGCTCATCATTGTGCCCACTTCCAAGCGCTCTGGAGCCCTGTTTATGACGCAAGCGGAACACCTCTTGCCGTTCCAGTCTCAGAGCTCCTGAGTTAAGCAATCTGCGACTCCCGGTGTGAATGCCATAGGAGAACATTTCCATGTGTCTGGCTGGGAGAAACTGTACCGGGAGAACACATTTGTCAGGAGCTTGCACCTGCACCTTACACACATATGGATTTGCATCACATCTAAATGGACAAGCTCTATTGTACGCAACCTGACAGCTGCTGTCAGAAGGCTGTGCTCTTTGTCAGATGGAAGCAGCAGCAGGTTCCTTCGAGTGTGGCAAGCACTAAAGAGCCGCAGAAGAGCGTGGCCTTGCAAAATGAGTCAGGAAAAAGCATTTGCTACATGTGCCCTTGTTGTCGCCTAACAACAAGTAGCAGCATAAACCAGATGCGGGTGAAGTTCTTGCAGGCGACATCTAACGTCAAATGAGCAAGCTGGCTTACCACAGTTACGGCTCTCTGGCTGTCTGAAAGCTTTGCGCACAAGCTGGGTGATAAGCGTCTTCCTTTGCCTTTTGGCAGTGCTCGTGCATTGCCAGCCTTGGGCGTGAATGGTGGCTATCCCGCACACACGTTTCGTTGTGCCTGTTGCCAAGCGCTCTGGAGCACTGTTTTTGACGCAAGCGGAACACATCTTGCCGTTCCATTCTCAGAGCTCCTGAGTTAAGCAATCTGCGACTCTTGGTGCAAATGCCAGAAAAAACATTTCCAATGTGTTTGGCAGGGAGAAATTGAACCTGGAGACCCCATTTGTCAGGAGCTTGCACCTGCACCTTCCACACGCACAGATTGGCAGCACATTTCAATGGCCAAGCTACTTCTTAGGCAAGCTGAAGGCTGCTGTCAGAAAGCTATGCTCCTTGTCAGATGGAAGCAGCAGCACGCACATTGGAGTTTGGCAAGCACTAAAGAGCCGCAGAAGAGCGTGGCCTTGCCAAATGGGCCAGGAAAAAGCATTTGCTACATGTGCCCTTGTTGTCGCCTAACAACAAGTAGCAGCATAAACCAGATGCGGGTGAAGTTCTTCCAGGCAACATCTAACGTCAAATGAGGAAGCTGGCTTACGACAATTACGGCTCTCTGGCTGTCTGAAAGCTTTGCGCACAAGCTGGGTGATAAGCGTCTTCCTTTGCCTTTTGGCAGTTCTCGTGCATTGCCAGCCTTGGGCGTGAATGATAGTTATCCCACACACACGCTTCGTTGTCCCCGTTGCCAAGCGCTCTGGAGCACTGTATATGACGCAAGCGGAACACCTCTTGCCGTTCCATTCTCAGAGCTCCTGAGTTAAGCAATCTGCGACTCTTGGTGCAAATGCCAGAGGAAAACATTTCCATGTGTCTGGCAGGGAGAAACTGTACCGGGAGAACACATTTGTCAGGAGCTTGCACCTGCACCTTACACACATATGGATTTGCATCACATCTAAATGGACAAGCTCTATTGTACGCAACCTGAAAGCTGCTGTCAGAAGGCGGTGCTCTTTGTCAGCTGGAAGCAGCAGCAGGCACCTTCGAGTGTGGCAAGCACTAAAGAGCCGCAGAAGAGCGTGGCCTTGCCAAATGAGCAAGGAAAAAGCATTTGCTACATGTGCCCTTGTTGTCGCCTAACAACAGGTAGCAGCATAAACCAGATGCAGCTTAAGATCTTGCGACAACTAACGTCAATTGAGCAAGCGGGCTTACCACAGCTACGGTCCTCTTGCAGTCTGAAATCTTTGTTCAAAACCGCATGCTAAGCGCCTTCCTTTGCCTTTTGGCAGTGCTTGTGCATTGCCAGCCTTGGGCATGAATGGTGGCTCTCCCGCACACACGCTTCGTTGTCCCCGTTGCCAAGCGCTCTGGAGCACTGTTTATGACGCAAGCGGAACACCTCTTCCCGTTCCATTCTCAGAGCTCCTGAGTTAAGCAATCTGCGACTCTTGGTGCGAATGCCAGAAAAAACATTTCCAATGTGTTTGGCAGGGAGAAACTGAACCTGGAGAACCCATTTGTCAGGAGCTTGCACCTGCACCTTCCGCACGCACAGATTTGCAGCACATTTCAATGGCCAAGCTCTTTCTCCGGCAAGCTGAAGGCTGCTGTCAGAAATCTGTGCTGCTTGTCAGATGGAAGCAGCAGCACGCACATTGGAGTTTGGCATGCACTAAAGAGCTGCAGAAGAGCGTGGCCTAGCAAAATGGGCCAGGAAAAAGCATTTGCTACATGTTCCCTTGTTGTCGCCTAACAACAAGTAGCGGCATAAACCAAACGGCGCTCAAGTTCTTGCAGACGACAGCTAACGTCAATTGAGCAAGCGGACTTACCACAGCTACTGTCCTCCGGCAGTCTGAAAGCTTTGTGCACAAGCCGCATGCTAAGCGCCTTCCTTTGCCTTTTGGCAGTGCTTGTGCATTGCCAGACTTGGGAAAGTATGGTCACTGTCCCGCGCAAATGCTTCGTTGTGCCCATTGCCAAGCGCTCTGGAGCACTGTTTATGACGCAAGCGGAACACTTCTTGCCGTTCCAGTCTCAGAACCCCTGAGTTAAGCAATCTGCGACTCCCGGTGTGAATGCCAGAGGAAAAAATTTCCATGTGTCTGGCAGGGAGAAACTGTACCGGGAGAACACATTTGTCAGGAGCTTGCACCTGCACCTTACACACATAGGGATTTGCATCACATCTAAATGGACAAGCTCTATTGTACGCAACCTGAAAGCTGCTGTCAGAAGGCTGTGCTCTTTGTCAGCTGGAAGCAGCAGCAGGTACCTTCGAGTGTGGCAAGCACTAAAGAGCCGCAGAAGAGCGTGGCCTTGCAAAATGAGTCAGGGAAAAGCATTTGCTACATGTGCCCTTGTTGTCGCCTAACAACAAGTAGCAGCATAAACCAGATGCGGGTGAAGTTCTTGCAGGCGACAACTAACGTCAAATGAGCAAGCTGGCTTACCACAATTACGGCTCTCTGGCTGTCTGAAAGCTTTGCGCACAAGCTGGGTGATAAACGTCTTCCTTTGCCTTTTGGCAGTGCTTGTGCATTGCCAGCCTTGGGCGTGAATGGTGGCTATCCCGCACACACGTTTCGTTGTGCCTGTTGCCAAGCGCTCTGGAGCACTGTTTATGACGCAAGCGGAACACATCTTGCCGTTCCATTCTCAGAGCTCCTGAGTTAAGCAATCTGCGACTCTTGGTGCAAATGCCAGAAAAAACATTTCCAATGTGTTTGGCAGGGAGAAATTGAACCTGGAGACCCCATTTGTCAGGAGCTTGCACCTGCACCTTCCACACGCACAGATTGGCAGCACATTTCAATGGCCAAGCTACTTCTTAGGCAAGCTGAAGGCTGCTGTCAGAAAGCTATGCTCCTTGTCAGATGGAAGCAGCAGCACGCACATTGGAGTTTGGCAAGCACTAAAGAGCCGCAGAAGAGCGTGGCCTTGCCAAATGGGCCAGGAAAAAGCATTTGCTACATGTGCCCTTGTTGTCGCCTAACAACAGGTAGCAGCATAAACCAGATGCGGCTTAAGATCTTGCAAGTGACAGCTAACGTCAATTGAGCAAGCGGGCTTACCACAGCTACGGTCCTCCGGCAGTCTGAAAGCTTTGAGCACAAGCCGCATGCTAAGCGCCTTCCTTTGCCTTTTGGTAGTGCTCGTGCATTGCCAGCCTTGGGCGTGAATGGTGGCTATCCCGCACACACGCTTCGTTGTCCCCGTTGCCAAGCGCTCTGGAGCACTGTTTATGACGCAAGCGGAACACCTCTTGCCGTTCCATTCTCAGAGCTCCTGAGTTAAGCAATCTGCGACTCTTGGTGCGAATGCCAGAGGAAAACATTTCCAATGTGTCTGGCATGGAGAAACTGAACCTGGAGAACCCATTTGTCAAGAGCTTGCACCTGCATCTTCCGCACGCACAGATTTGCAGCACATTTCAATGGCCAAGCTCTTTCTCAGGCAAGCTGAAGGCTGCTGTCAGAAATCTATACTGCTTGTCAGATGGAAGCAGCAGCACGCACATTGGAGTTAGGCAAGCACTAAAGAGGCGCAGAAGAGCGTGGCCTTGCAAAATGGGCCAGGAAAAAGCATTTGCTACATGTTCCCTTGTTGTCGCCTAACAACAGGTAGCAGCATAAACCAGACGGCGCTCAAGTTCTTGCAGACGACAGCTAACGTCAATTGAGCAAACGGGCTTACCACACTTACTGCTCTCTGGCTGTCTGAAAGCTTTGCGCACAAGCTGGGTGATAAGCGTCTTCCTTTGCCTTTTGGCAGTGCTCGTGCATTGCTAGCCCTAGGAAAGTATGGTCACTGTCCCGCACAAGCTCATCATTGTGCCCACTTCCAAGCGCTCTGGAGCCCTGTTTATGACGCAAGCGGAACACCTCTTGCCGTTCCAGTCTCAGAACCCCTGAGTTAAGCAATCTGCGACTCCCGGTGTGAATGCCAGAGGAAAACATTTCCATGTGTCTGGCAGGGAGAAACTGTACCGGGAGAACACATTTGTCAGGAGCTTGCACCTGCACCTTACACACATAGGGATTTGCATCACATCTAAATGGACAAGCTCTATTGTACGCAACCTGAAAGCTGCTGTCAGAAGGCTGTGCTCTTTGTCAGATGGAAGCAGCAGCAGGTACCTTCGAGTGTGGCAAGCACTAAAGAGCCGCAGAAGAGCGTGGCCTTGCCAAATGAGCAAGGAAAAAGCATTTGCTACATGTGCCCTTGTTGTCGCCTAACAACAAGTAGCAGCATAAACCAGATGCGGGTGAAGTTCTTGCAGGCGACATCTAACGTCAAATGAGCAAGCTGGCTTACCACAGTTACGGCTCTCTGGCTGTCTGAAAGCTTTGCGCACAAGCTGGGTGATAAGCGTCTTCCTTTGCCTTTTGGCAGTGCTTGTGCATTGCCAGCCTTGGGCGTGAATGGTGGCTCTCCCGCACACACGCTTCGTTGTGCCCGTTGCCAAGCGCTCAGGAGCACTGTTTATGACGCAAGCGGAACACATCTTGCCGTTCCATTCTCAGAGCTCCTGAGTTAAGCAATCTGCGACTCTTGGTGCAAATGCAGAAAAAACATTTCTAATGTGTTTGGCAGGGAGAAATTGAACCTGGAGAACCCATTTGTCAGGTGCTTTCACCTGCGACTTCCACACGCACAGATTGGCAGCACATTTCAATGGCCAAGCTCTTTCTCAGGCAAGCTGAAGGCTGCTGTCAGAAATCTGTGCTGCTTGTCAGATGGAAGCAGCAGCACGCACATTGGAGTTTGGCATGCACTAAAGAGGCGCAGAAGAGCTTGGCCTTGCAAAATGGGCCAGGAAAAAGCATTTGCTACATGTTCCCTTGTTGTCGCCTAACAACAGGTAGCAGCATAAACCAGACGGCGCTCAAGTTCTTGCAGACGACAGCTAACGTCAATTGAGCAAGCGGACTTACCACAGCTACGGTCCTCCGGCAGTCTGAAAGCTTTGTGCACAAGCCGCATGCTAAGCGCCTTCCTTTGCCTTTTGGCAGTGCTTGTGCATTGCCAGACTTGGGAAAGTATGGTCACTGTCCCGCGCAAATGCTTCGTTGTGCCTCTTGCCAAGCGCTCTGGAGCCCTGTTTATGACGCAAGCGGAAGACTTCTTGCCGTTCCATTCTCAGAACCCCTGAGTTAAGCAATCTGCGACTCCCGGTGTGAATGCCAGAGGAAAAAATTTCCATGTGTCTGGCAGGGAGAAACTGTACCGGGAGAACACATTTGTCAGGAGCTTGCACCTGCACCTTACACACATAGGGATTTGCATCACATCTAAATGGACAAGCTCTATTGTACGCAACCTGAAAGCTGCTGTCAGAAGGCGGTGCTCTTTGTCAGCTGGAAGCAGCAGCAGGCACCTTCGAGTGTGGCAAGCACTAAAGAGCCGCAGAAGAGCGTGGCCTTGCCAAATGAGCAAGGAAAAAGCATTTGCTACATGTGCCCTTGTTGTCGCCTAACAACAGGTAGCAGCATAAACCACATGCGGCTTAAGATCTTGCGACAACTAACGTCAATTGAGCAAGCGGGCTTACCACAGCTACGGTCCTCTGGCAGTCTGAAAGCTTTGTGCACAAGCCGCATGCTAAGCGCCTTCCTTTGCCTTTTGGCAGTGCTTGTGCATTGCCAGCCTTGGGCATGAATGGTGGCTCTCCCGCACACACGCTTCGTTGTGCCCGTTGCCAAGCGCTCTGGAGCACTGTTTATGACGCAAGCGGAACACCTCTTGCCGTTCCATTCTCAGAGCTCCTGAGTTAAGCAATCTGCGACTCTTGGTGCGAATGCCAGAGGAAAACATTTCCATGTGTCTGGCAGGGAGAAACTGTACCGGGAGAACACATTTGTCAGGAGCTTGCACCTGCACCTTACACACATATGGATTTGCATCACATCTAAATGGACAAGCTCTATTGTACGCAACCTGACAGCTGCTGTCAGAAGGCTGTGCTCCTTGTCAGATGGAAGCAGCAGCAGGCATCTTCGACTTTGGCAAGCACTAAAGAGCCGCAGAAGAGCATGGCCTTGCAAAATGAGCCAGGAAAAAGCATTTGCTACATGTGCCCTTGTTGTCGCCTAACAACAGGTAGCAGCATAAACCAGATGCAGCTTAAGATCTTGCGACAACTAACGTCAATTGAGCAAGCGGGCTTACCACAGCTACGGTCCTCTTGCAGTCTGAAATCTTTGTTCAAAACCGCATGCTAAGCGCCTTCCTTTGCCTTTTGGCAGTGCTTGTGCATTGCCAGCCTTGGGCGTGAATGGTGGCTCTCCCGCACACACGCTTCGTTGTCCCCGTTGCCAAGCGCTCTGGAGCACTGTTTATGACGCAAGCGGAACACCTCTTCCCGTTCCATTCTCAGAGCTCCTGAGTTAAGCAATCTGCGACTCTTGGTGCGAATGCCAGAAAAAACATTTCCAATGTGTTTGGCAGGGAGAAACTGAACCTGGAGAACCCATTTGTCAGGAGCTTGCACCTGCACCTTCCGCACGCACAGATTTGCAGCACATTTCAATGGCCAAGCTCTTTCTCCGGCAAGCTGAAGGCTGCTGTCAGAAATCTGTGCTGCTTGTCAGATGGAAGCAGCAGCACGCACATTGGAGTTTGGCATGCACTAAAGAGCTGCAGAAGAGCGTGGCCTAGCAAAATGGGCCAGGAAAAAGCATTTGCTACATGTTCCCTTGTTGTCGCCTAACAACAAGTAGCAGCATAAACCAAACGGCGCTCAAGTTCTTGCAGACGACAGCTAACGTCAATTGAGCAAGCGGACTTACCACAGCTACTGTCCTCCGGCAGTCTGAAAGCTTTGTGCACAAGCCGCATGCTAAGCGCCTTCCTTTGCCTTTTGGCAGTGCTTGTGCATTGCCAGACTTGGGAAAGTATGGTCACTGTCCCGCGCAAATGCTTCGTTGTGCCCATTGCCAAGCGCTCTGGAGCACTGTTTATGACGCAAGCGGAACACTTCTTGCCGTTCCAGTCTCAGAACCCCTGAGTTAAGCAATCTGCGACTCCCGGTGTGAATGCCAGAGGAAAAAATTTCCATGTGTCTGGCAGGGAGAAACTGTACCGGGAGAACACATTTGTCAGGAGCTTGCACCTGCACCTTACACACATAGGGATTTGCATCACATCTAAATGGACAAGCTCTATTGTACGCAACCTGAAAGCTGCTGTCAGAAGGCTGTGCTCTTTGTCAGCTGGAAGCAGCAGCAGGTACCTTCGAGTGTGGCAAGCACTAAAGAGCCGCAGAAGAGCGTGGCCTTGCAAAATGAGTCAGGGAAAAGCATTTGCTACATGTGCCCTTGTTGTCGCCTAACAACAAGTAGCAGCATAAACCAGATGCGGGTGAAGTTCTTGCAGGCGACAACTAACGTCAAATGAGCAAGCTGGCTTACCACAATTACGGCTCTCTGGCTGTCTGAAAGCTTTGCGCACAAGCTGGGTGATAAACGTCTTCCTTTGCCTTTTGGCAGTGCTTGTGCATTGCCAGCCTTGGGCGTGAATGGTGGCTATCCCGCACACACGTTTCGTTGTGCCTGTTGCCAAGCGCTCTGGAGCACTGTTTATGACGCAAGCGGAACACATCTTGCCGTTCCATTCTCAGAGCTCCTGAGTTAAGCAATCTGCGACTCTTGGTGCAAATGCCAGAAAAAACATTTCCAATGTGTTTGGCAGGGAGAAATTGAACCTGGAGACCCCATTTGTCAGGAGCTTGCACCTGCACCTTCCACACGCACAGATTGGCAGCACATTTCAATGGCCAAGCTACTTCTTAGGCAAGCTGAAGGCTGCTGTCAGAAAGCTATGCTCCTTGTCAGATGGAAGCAGCAGCACACACATTGGAGTTTGGCAAGCACTAAAGAGCCGCAGAAGAGCGTGGCCTTGCCAAATGGGCCAGGAAAAAGCATTTGCTACATGTGCCCTTGTTGTCGCCTAACAACAGGTAGCAGCATAAACCAGATGCGGCTTAAGATCTTGCAAGTGACAGCTAACGTCAATTGAGCAAGCGGGCTTACCACAGCTACGGTCCTCCGGCAGTCTGAAAGCTTTGAGCACAAGCCGCATGCTAAGCGCCTTCCTTTGCCTTTTGGTAGTGCTCGTGCATTGCCAGCCTTGGGCGTGAATGGTGGCTATCCCGCACACACGCTTCGTTGTCCCCGTTGCCAAGCGCTCTGGAGCACTGTTTATGACGCAAGCGGAACACCTCTTGCCGTTCCATTCTCAGAGCTCCTGAGTTAAGCAATCTGCGACTCTTGGTGCGAATGCCAGAGGAAAACATTTCCAATGTGTCTGGCATGGAGAAACTGAACCTGGAGAACCCATTTGTCAAGAGCTTGCACCTGCATCTTCCGCACGCACAGATTTGCAGCACATTTCAATGGCCAAGCTCTTTCTCAGGCAAGCTGAAGGCTGCTGTCAGAAATCTATACTGCTTGTCAGATGGAAGCAGCAGCACGCACATTGGAGTTAGGCAAGCACTAAAGAGGCGCAGAAGAGCGTGGCCTTGCAAAATGGGCCAGGAAAAAGCATTTGCTACATGTTCCCTTGTTGTCGCCTAACAACAGGTAGCAGCATAAACCAGACGGCGCTCAAGTTCTTGCAGACGACAGCTAACGTCAATTGAGCAAACGGGCTTACCACACTTACTGCTCTCTGGCTGTCTGAAAGCTTTGCGCACAAGCTGGGTGATAAGCGTCTTCCTTTGCCTTTTGGCAGTGCTCGTGCATTGCTAGCCCTAGGAAAGTATGGTCACTGTCCCGCACAAGCTCATCATTGTGCCCACTTCCAAGCGCTCTGGAGCCCTGTTTATGACGCAAGCGGAACACCTCTTGCCGTTCCAGTCTCAGAACCCCTGAGTTAAGCAATCTGCGACTCCCGGTGTGAATGCCAGAGGAAAACATTTCCATGTGTCTGGCAGGGAGAAACTGTACCGGGAGAACACATTTGTCAGGAGCTTGCACCTGCACCTTACACACATAGGGATTTGCATCACATCTAAATGGACAAGCTCTATTGTACGCAACCTGAAAGCTGCTGTCAGAAGGCTGTGCTCTTTGTCAGATGGAAGCAGCAGCAGGTACCTTCGAGTGTGGCAAGCACTAAAGAGCCGCAGAAGAGCGTGGCCTTGCCAAATGAGCAAGGAAAAAGCATTTGCTACATGTGCCCTTGTTGTCGCCTAACAACAAGTAGCAGCATAAACCAGATGCGGGTGAAGTTCTTGCAGGCGACATCTAACGTCAAATGAGCAAGCTGGCTTACCACAGTTACGGCTCTCTGGCTGTCTGAAAGCTTTGCGCACAAGCTGGGTGATAAGCGTCTTCCTTTGCCTTTTGGCAGTGCTTGTGCATTGCCAGCCTTGGGCGTGAATGGTGGCTCTCCCGCACACACGCTTCGTTGTGCCCGTTGCCAAGCGCTCAGGAGCACTGTTTATGACGCAAGCGGAACACATCTTGCCGTTCCATTCTCAGAGCTCCTGAGTTAAGCAATCTGCGACTCTTGGTGCAAATGCAGAAAAAACATTTCTAATGTGTTTGGCAGGGAGAAATTGAACCTGGAGAACCCATTTGTCAGGTGCTTTCACCTGCGACTTCCACACGCACAGATTGGCAGCACATTTCAATGGCCAAGCTCTTTCTCAGGCAAGCTGAAGGCTGCTGTCAGAAATCTGTGCTGCTTGTCAGATGGAAGCAGCAGCACGCACATTGGAGTTTGGCATGCACTAAAGAGGCGCAGAAGAGCTTGGCCTTGCAAAATGGGCCAGGAAAAAGCATTTGCTACATGTTCCCTTGTTGTCGCCTAACAACAGGTAGCAGCATAAACCAGACGGCGCTCAAGTTCTTGCAGACGACAGCTAACGTCAATTGAGCAAGCGGACTTACCACAGCTACGGTCCTCCGGCAGTCTGAAAGCTTTGTGCACAAGCCGCATGCTAAGCGCCTTCCTTTGCCTTTTGGCAGTGCTTGTGCATTGCCAGACTTGGGAAAGTATGGTCACTGTCCCGCGCAAATGCTTCGTTGTGCCTCTTGCCAAGCGCTCTGGAGCCCTGTTTATGACGCAAGCGGAAGACTTCTTGCCGTTCCATTCTCAGAACCCCTGAGTTAAGCAATCTGCGACTCCCGGTGTGAATGCCAGAGGAAAAAATTTCCATGTGTCTGGCAGGGAGAAACTGTACCGGGAGAACACATTTGTCAGGAGCTTGCACCTGCACCTTACACACATAGGGATTTGCATCACATCTAAATGGACAAGCTCTATTGTACGCAACCTGAAAGCTGCTGTCAGAAGGCGGTGCTCTTTGTCAGCTGGAAGCAGCAGCAGGCACCTTCGAGTGTGGCAAGCACTAAAGAGCCGCAGAAGAGCGTGGCCTTGCCAAATGAGCAAGGAAAAAGCATTTGCTACATGTGCCCTTGTTGTCGCCTAACAACAGGTAGCAGCATAAACCACATGCGGCTTAAGATCTTGCGACAACTAACGTCAATTGAGCAAGCGGGCTTACCACAGCTACGGTCCTCTGGCAGTCTGAAAGCTTTGTGCACAAGCCGCATGCTAAGCGCCTTCCTTTGCCTTTTGGCAGTGCTTGTGCATTGCCAGCCTTGGGCATGAGTGGTGGCTCTCCCGCACACACGCTTCGTTGTGCCCGTTGCCAAGCGCTCTGGAGCACTGTTTATGACGCAAGCGGAACACCTCTTGCCGTTCCATTCTCAGAGCTCCTGAGTTAAGCAATCTGCGACTCTTGGTGCGAATGCCAGAGGAAAACATTTCCATGTGTCTGGCAGGGAGAAACTGTACCGGGAGAACACATTTGTCAGGAGCTTGCACCTGCACCTTACACACATATGGATTTGCATCACATCTAAATGGACAAGCTCTATTGTACGCAACCTGACAGCTGCTGTCAGAAGGCTGTGCTCCTTGTCAGATGGAAGCAGCAGCAGGCATCTTCGACTTTGGCAAGCACTAAAGAGCCACAGAAGAGCATGGCCTTGCAAAATGAGCCAGGAAAAAGCATTTGCTACATGTGCCCTTGTTGTCGCCTAACAACAGGTAGCAGCATAAACCAGATGCAGCTTAAGATCTTGCGACAACTAACGTCAATTGAGCAAGCGGGCATACCACAGCTACGGTCCTCTTGCAGTCTGAAATCTTTGTTCAAAACCGCATGCTAAGCGCCTTCCTTTGCCTTTTGGCAGTGCTTGTGCATTGCCAGCCTTGGGCGTGAATGGTGGCTCTCCCGCACACACGCTTCGTTGTCCCCGTTGCCAAGCGCTCTGGAGCACTGTTTATGACGCAAGCGGAACACTTCTTGCCGTTCCATTCTCAGAGCTCCTGAGTTAAGCAATCTGCGACTCTTGGTGCGAATGCCAGAAAAAACATTTCCAATGTGTTTGGCAGGGAGAAACTGAACCTGGAGAACCCATTTGTCAGGAGCTTGCACCTGCACCTTCCGCACGCACAGATTTGCAGCACATTTCAATGGCCAAGCTCTTTCTCCGGCAAGCTGAAGGCTGCTGTCAGAAATCTGTGCTGCTTGTCAGATGGAAGCAGCAGCACGCACATTGGAGTTTGGCATGCACTAAAGAGCTGCAGAAGAGCGTGGCCTAGCAAAATGGGCCAGGAAAAAGCATTTGCTACATGTTCCCTTGTTGTCGCCTAACAACAAGTAGCAGCATAAACCAAACGGCGCTCAAGTTCTTGCAGACGACAGCTAACGTCAATTGAGCAAGCGGACTTACCACAGCTACTGTCCTCCGGCAGTCTGAAAGCTTTGTGCACAAGCCGCATGCTAAGCGCCTTCCTTTGCCTTTTGGCAGTGCTTGTGCATTGCCAGACTTGGGAAAGTATGGTCACTGTCCCGCGCAAATGCTTCGTTGTGCCCATTGCCAAGCGCTCTGGAGCACTGTTTATGACGCAAGCGGAACACTTCTTGCTGTTCCAGTCTCAGAACCCCTGAGTTAAGCAATCTGCGACTCCCGGTGTGAATGCCAGAGGAAAAAATTTCCATGTGTCTGGCAGGGAGAAACTGTACCGGGAGAACACATTTGTCAGGAGCTTGCACCTGCACCTTACACACATAGGGATTTGCATCACATCTAAATGGACAAGCTCTATTGTACGCAACCTGAAAGCTGCTGTCAGAAGGCTGTGCTCTTTGTCAGCTGGAAGCAGCAGCAGGTACCTTCGAGTGTGGCAAGCACTAAAGAGCCGCAGAAGAGCGTGGCCTTGCAAAATGAGTCAGGGAAAAGCATTTGCTACATGTGCCCTTGTTGTCGCCTAACAACAAGTAGCAGCATAAACCAGATGCGGGTGAAGTTCTTGCAGGCGACAACTAACGTCAAATGAGCAAGCTGGCTTACCACAATTACGGCTCTCTGGCTGTCTGAAAGCTTTGCGCACAAGCTGGGTGATAAACGTCTTCCTTTGCCTTTTGGCAGTGCTTGTGCATTGCCAGCCTTGGGCGTGAATGGTGGCTATCCCGCACACACGTTTCGTTGTGCCTGTTGCCAAGCGCTCTGGAGCACTGTTTATGACGCAAGCGGAACACATCTTGCCGTTCCATTCTCAGAGCTCCTGAGTTAAGCAATCTGCGACTCTTGGTGCAAATGCCAGAAAAAACATTTCCAATGTGTTTGGCAGGGAGAAATTGAACCTGGAGACCCCATTTGTCAGGAGCTTGCACCTGCACCTTCCACACGCACAGATTGGCAGCACATTTCAATGGCCAAGCTACTTCTTAGGCAAGCTGAAGGCTGCTGTCAGAAAGCTATGCTCCTTGTCAGATGGAAGCAGCAGCACACACATTGGAGTTTGGCAAGCACTAAAGAGCCGCAGAAGAGCGTGGCCTTGCCAAATGGGCCAGGAAAAAGCATTTGCTACATGTGCCCTTGTTGTCGCCTAACAACAGGTAGCAGCATAAACCAGATGCGGCTTAAGATCTTGCAAGTGACAGCTAACGTCAATTGAGCAAGCGGGCTTACCACAGCTACGGTCCTCCGGCAGTCTGAAAGCTTTGAGCACAAGCCGCATGCTAAGCGCCTTCCTTTGCCTTTTGGTAGTGCTCGTGCATTGCCAGCCTTGGGCGTGAATGGTGGCTATCCCGCACACACGCTTCGTTGTCCCCGTTGCCAAGCGCTCTGGAGCACTGTTTATGACGCAAGCGGAACACCTCTTGCCGTTCCATTCTCAGAGCTCCTGAGTTAAGCAATCTGCGACTCTTGGTGCGAATGCCAGAGGAAAACATTTCCAATGTGTCTGGCATGGAGAAACTGAACCTGGAGAACCCATTTGTCAAGAGCTTGCACCTGCATCTTCCGCACGCACAGATTTGCAGCACATTTCAATGGCCAAGCTCTTTCTCAGGCAAGCTGAAGGCTGCTGTCAGAAATCTATACTGCTTGTCAGATGGAAGCAGCAGCACGCACATTGGAGTTAGGCAAGCACTAAAGAGGCGCAGAAGAGCGTGGCCTTGCAAAATGGGCCAGGAAAAAGCATTTGCTACATGTTCCCTTGTTGTCGCCTAACAACAGGTAGCAGCATAAACCAGACGGCGCTCAAGTTCTTGCAGACGACAGCTAACGTCAATTGAGCAAACGGGCTTACCACACTTACTGCTCTCTGGCTGTCTGAAAGCTTTGCGCACAAGCTGGGTGATAAGCGTCTTCCTTTGCCTTTTGGCAGTGCTCGTGCATTGCTAGCCCTAGGAAAGTATGGTCACTGTCCCGCACAAGCTCATCATTGTGCCCACTTCCAAGCGCTCTGGAGCCCTGTTTATGACGCAAGCGGAACACCTCTTGCCGTTCCAGTCTCAGAACCCCTGAGTTAAGCAATCTGCGACTCCCGGTGTGAATGCCAGAGGAAAACATTTCCATGTGTCTGGCAGGGAGAAACTGTACCGGGAGAACACATTTGTCAGGAGCTTGCACCTGCACCTTACACACATAGGGATTTGCATCACATCTAAATGGACAAGCTCTATTGTACGCAACCTGAAAGCTGCTGTCAGAAGGCTGTGCTCTTTGTCAGATGGAAGCAGCAGCAGGAACCTTCGAGTGTGGCAAGCACTAAAGAGCCGCAGAAGAGCGTGGCCTTGCAAAATGAGTCAGGAAAAAGCATTTGCTACATGTGCCCTTGTTGTCGCCTAACAACAAGTAGCAGCATAAACCAGATGCGGGTGAAGTTCTTCCAGGCAACATCTAACGTCAAATGAGCAAGCTGGCTTACCACAGTTACGGCTCTCTGGCTGTCTGAAAGCTTTGCGCACAAGCTGGGTGATAAGCGTCTTCCTTTGCCTTTTGACAGTGCTCGTGCATTGCCAGCCTTGGGCGTGAATGATGGCTATCCCACACACACGTTTCGTTGTGCCCGTTGCCAAGCGCTCTGGAGCACTGTTTATGACGCAAGCGGAACACATCTTGCCGTTCCATTCTCAGAGCTCCTGAGTTAAGCAATCTGCGACTCTTGGTGCAAATGCAGAAAAAACATTTCCAATGTGTTTGGCAGGGAGAAATTGAACCTGGAGAACCCATTTGTCAGGTGCTTTCACCTGCACCTTCCACACGCACAGATTGGCAGCACATTTCAATGGCCAAGCTCTTTCTCAGGCAAGCTGAAGGCTGCTGTCAGAAATCTGTGCTGCTTGTCAGATGGAAGCAGCAGCACGCACATTGGAGTTTGGCATGCACTAAAGAGGCGCAGAAGAGCTTGGCCTTGCAAAATGGGCCAGGAAAAAGCATTTGCTACATGTTCCCTTGTTGTCGCCTAACAACAGGTAGCAGCATAAACCAGACGGCGCTCAAGTTCTTGCAGACGACAGCTAACGTCAATTGAGCAAGCGGACTTACCACAGCTACGGTCCTCCGGCAGTCTGAAAGCTTTGTGCACAAGCCGCATGCTAAGCGCCTTCCTTTGCCTTTTGGCAGTGCTTGTGCATTGCCAGACTTGGGAAAGTATGGTCACTGTCCCGCGCAAATGCTTCGTTGTGCCTGTTGCCAAGCGCTCTGGAGCCCTGTTTATGACGCAAGCGGAAGACTTCTTGCCGTTCCATTCTCAGAACCCCTGAGTTAAGCAATCTGCGACTCCCGGTGTGAATGCCAGAGGAAAAAATTTCCATGTGTCTGGCAGGGAGAAACTGTACCGGGAGAACACATTTGTCAGGAGCTTGCACCTGCACCTTACACACATAGGGATTTGCATCACATCTAAATGGACAAGCTCTATTGTACGCAACCTGAAAGCTGCTGTCAGAAGGCTGTGCTCTTTGTCAGATGGAAGCAGCAGCAGGTACCTTCGAGTGTGGCAAGCACTAAAGAGCCGCAGAAGAGCGTGGCCTTGCAAAATGAGTCAGGAAAAAGCATTTGCTACATGTGCCCTTGTTGTCGCCTAACAACAGGTAGCAGCATGAACCAGATGCGGCTTAAGATCTTGCAAGTGACAGCTAACGTCAATTGAGCAAGCGGGCTTACCACAGCTACGGTCCTCTTGCAGTCTGAAAGCTTTGTGCACAAGCCGCATGCTTAGCGCCTTCCTTTGCCTTTTGGCAGTGCTTGTGCATTGCCAGCCCTGGGCATGAATGGTCACTGTCCCGCACAAGCTCATCGTTGTGCCCGTTTCCAAGCGCTCTGGAGCACTGATTATGACGCAAGCGGAACACCTCTTGCCGTTCCATTCTCCTGAGTTAAGCAATCTGTGACTCTTGGTGCGAATGCCAGAAAAAACATTTCCAATGTGTCTGGCAGGGAGAAACTGAACCTGGAGACCCCATTTGTCAGGAGCTTGCACCTGCACCTTCTGCACGCACAGATTGGCAGCACATTTCAATGGCCAAGCTCTTTCTCAGGCAAGCTGAAGGCTGCTGTAAGAAATCTGTGCTGTTTGTCAGATGGAAGCAGCAGCACGCACATTGGAGTTTGGCATGCACTAAAGAGCTGCAGAAGAGCGTGGCCTAGCAAAATGGGCCAGGAAAAAGCATTTGCTACATGTGCCCTTGTTGTCGCCTAACAACAAGTAGCAGCATAAACCAGATGCGGGTGAAGTTCTTCCAGGCAACATCTAACGTCAAATGAGCAAGCTGGCTTACCACAATTACGGCTCTCTGGCTGTCTGAAAGCTTTGCGCACAAGCTGGGTGATAAGCGTCTTCCTTTGCCTTTTGGCAGTGCTTGTGCATTGCTTGCCCTGGGCGTGAATGGTGGCTATCCCGCACATACGCTTCATTGTGGCCCTTGCCAAGCGTCCTGGAGCACTGCTTATGATGCAAGCGGAACACCTCTTGCGGTTCCATTCTCAGAGCTCCTGAGTTAAGCAATCTGCGACTCTTGGTGCGAATGCCAGAGGAAAACATTTCCATGTGTCTGGCAGGGAGAAACTGTACCGGGAGAACACATTTGTCAGGAGCTTGCACCTGCACCTTACACACATAGGGATTTGCATCACATCTAAATGGACAAGCTCTATTGTACGCAACCTGAAAGCTGCTGTCAGAAGGCTGTGCTCTTTGTCAGATGGAAGCAGCAGCAGGAACCTTCGAGTGTGGCAAGCACTAAAGAGCCACAGAAGAGCGTGGCCTTGCAAAATGAGTCAGGAAAAAGCATTTGCTACATGTGCCCTTGTTGTCGCCTAACAACAAGTAGCAGCATAAACCAGATGCGGGTGAAGTTCTTCCAGGCAACATCTAACGTCAAATGAGCAAGCTGGCTTACCACAGTTACGCCTCTCTGGCTGTCTGAAAGCTTTGCGCACAAGCTGGGTGATAAACGTCTTCCTTTGCCTTTTGACAGTGCTCGTGCATTGCCAGCCTTGGGCGTGAATGATGGCTATCCCACACACACGTTTCGTTGTGCCTGTTGCCAAGCGCTCTGGAGCACTGTTTATGACGCAAGCGGAACACATCTTGCCGTTCCATTCTCAGAGCTCCTGAGTTAAGCAATCTGCGACTCTTGGTGCAAATGCCAGAAAAAACATTTCCAATGTGTTTGGCAGGGAGAAATTGAACCTGGAGACCCCATTTGTCAGGAGCTTGCACCTGCACCTTCCACACGCACAGATTGGCAGCACATTTCAATGGCCAAGCTACTTCTTAGGCAAGCTGAAGGCTGCTGTCAGAAAGCTATGCTCCTTGTCAGATGGAAGCAGCAGCACGCACATTGGAGTTTGGCAAGCACTAAAGAGCCGCAGAAGAGCGTGGCCTTCCCAAATGGGCCAGGAAAAAGCATTTGCTACATGTGCCCTTGTTGTCGCCTAACAACAGGTAGCAGCATAAACCAGATGCGGCTTAAGATCTTACGACAACTAACGTCAATTGAGCAAGCGGGCATACCACAGCTACGGTCCTCTGGCAGTCTGAAAGCTTTGTGCACAAGCCACATGCTAAGTGCCTTCCTTTGCCTTTTGGCAGTGCTTGTGCATTGCCAGCCTTTGGCATGAATGGTGGCTCTCCCGCACACACGCTTCGTTGTCCCCGTTGCCAAGTGCTCTGGAGCACTGTTTATGACGCAAGCGGAACACCTCTTGCCGTTCCATTCTCAGAGCTCCTGAGTTAAGCAATCTGTGACTCTTGGTGCGAATGCCAGAGGAAAACATTTCCAATGTGTCTGGCATGGAGAAACTAAACCTGGAGAACCCATTTGTCAAGAGCTTGCACCTGCACCTTCCGCACGCACAGATTTGCAGCACATTTCAATGGCCAAGCTCTTTCTCAGGCAAGCTGAAGGCTGCTGTCAGAAATCTGTACTGCTTGTCAGATGGAAGCAGCAGCACGCACATTGGAGTTTGGCATGCACTAAAGAGCTGCAGAAGTGCGTGGCCTAGCAAAATGGGCCAGGAAAAAGCATTTGCTACATGTTCCCTTGTTGTCGCCTAACAACAGGTAGCAGCATAAACCAGACGGCGCTCAAGTTCTTGCAGACGACAGCTAACGTCAATTGAGCAAACGGGCTTACCACACTTACGGCTCTCTGGCTGTCTGAAAGCTTTGCGCACAAGCTGGGTGATAAGCGTCTTCCTTTGTCTTTTGGCAGTGCTCGTGCATTGCTAGCCCTAGGAAAGTATGGTCACTGTCCCGCACAAGCTCATCATTGTGCCCACTTCCAAGCGCTCTGGAGCACTGTTTATGACGCAAGCGGAACACCACTTGCCGTTCCATTCTCAGAGCTCCTGAGTTAAGCAATCTGCGACTCTTGGTGCAAATGCCAGAGGAAAACATTTCCATGTGTCTGGCAGGGAGAAACTGTACCGGGAGAACACATTTGTCAGGAGCTTGCACCTGCACCTTACACACATAGGGATTTGCATCACATCTAAATGGACAAGCTCTATTGTACGCAACCTGAAAGCTGCTGTCAGAAGGCTGTGCTCTTTGTCAGATGGAAGAAGCAGCAGGTACCTTCGAGTGTGGCAAGCACTAAAGAGCCGCAGAAGAGCGTGGCCTTGCAAAATGAGTCAGGAAAAAGCATTTGCTACATGTGCCCTTGTTGTCGCCTAACAACAAGTAGCAGCATAAACCAGATGCGGGTGAAGTTCTTCCAGGCAACATCTAACGTCAAATGAGCAAGCTGGCTTACCACAGTTACGGCTCTCTGGCTGTCTGAAAGCTTTGCGCACAAGCTGGGTGATAAGCGTCTTCCTTTGCCTTTTGACAGTGCTCGTGCATTGCCAGCCTTGGGCGTGAATGATGGCTATCCCACACACACGTTTCGTTGTGCCCGTTGCCAAGCGCTCTGGAGCACTGTTTATGACGCAAGCGGAACACATCTTGCCGTTCCATTCTCAGAGCTCCTGAGTTAAGCAATCTGCGACTCTTGGTGCAAATGCAGAAAAAACATTTCCAATGTGTTTGGCAGGGAGAAATTGAACCTGGAGAACCCATTTGTCAGGTGCTTTCACCTGCACCTTCCACACGCACAGATTGGCAGCACATTTCAATGGCCAAGCTCTTTCTCAGGCAAGCTGAAGGCTGCTGTCAGAAATCTGTGCTGCTTGTCAGATGGAAGCAGCAGCACGCACATTGGAGTTTGGCATGCACTAAAGAGGCGCAGAAGAGCTTGGCCTTGCAAAATGGGCCAGGAAAAAGCATTTGCTACATGTTCCCTTGTTGTCGCCTAACAACAGGTAGCAGCATAAACCAGACGGCGCTCAAGTTCTTGCAGACGACAGCTAACGTCAATTGAGCAAGCGGACTTACCACAGCTACGGTCCTCCGGCAGTCTGAAAGCTTTGTGCACAAGCCGCATGCTAAGCGCCTTCCTTTGCCTTTTGGCAGTGCTTGTGCATTGCCAGACTTGGGAAAGTATGGTCACTGTCCCGCGCAAATGCTTCGTTGTGCCTGTTGCCAAGCGCTCTGGAGCCCTGTTTATGACGCAAGCGGAAGACTTCTTGCCGTTCCATTCTCAGAACCCCTGAGTTAAGCAATCTGCGACTCCCGGTGTGAATGCCAGAGGAAAAAATTTCCATGTGTCTGGCAGGGAGAAACTGTACCGGGAGAACACATTTGTCAGGAGCTTGCACCTGCACCTTACACACATAGGGATTTGCATCACATCTAAATGGACAAGCTCTATTGTACGCAACCTGAAAGCTGCTGTCAGAAGGCTGTGCTCTTTGTCAGATGGAAGCAGCAGCAGGTACCTTCGAGTGTGGCAAGCACTAAAGAGCCGCAGAAGAGCGTGGCCTTGCAAAATGAGTCAGGAAAAAGCATTTGCTACATGTGCCCTTGTTGTCGCCTAACAACAGGTAGCAGCATGAACCAGATGCGGCTTAAGATCTTGCAAGTGACAGCTAACGTCAATTGAGCAAGCGGGCTTACCACAGCTACGGTCCTCTTGCAGTCTGAAAGCTTTGTGCACAAGCCGCATGCTTAGCGCCTTCCTTTGCCTTTTGGCAGTGCTTGTGCATTGCCAGCCCTGGGCATGAATGGTCACTGTCCCGCACAAGCTCATCGTTGTGCCCGTTTCCAAGCGCTCTGGAGCACTGATTATGACGCAAGCGGAACACCTCTTGCCGTTCCATTCTCCTGAGTTAAGCAATCTGTGACTCTTGGTGCGAATGCCAGAAAAAACATT
The DNA here is from genome assembly GCA_038429875.1 of Poecile montanus. Classification (NCBI taxonomy): domain Eukaryota; kingdom Metazoa; phylum Chordata; class Aves; order Passeriformes; family Paridae; genus Poecile; species Poecile montanus. The sequence continues at coordinate 1,770,726 of JBBLMP010000054.1, read as the reverse complement.
TCCAATGTGTCTGGCAGGGAGAAACTGAACCTGGAGACCCCATTTGTCAGGAGCTTGCACCTGCACCTTCTGCACGCACAGATTGGCAGCACATTTCAATGGCCAAGCTCTTTCTCAGGCAAGCTGAAGGCTGCTGTAAGAAATCTGTGCTGTTTGTCAGATGGAAGCAGCAGCACGCACATTGGAGTTTGGCATGCACTAAAGAGCTGCAGAAGAGCGTGGCCTAGCAAAATGGGCCAGGAAAAAGCATTTGCTACATGTGCCCTTGTTGTCGCCTAACAACAAGTAGCAGCATAAACCAGATGCGGGTGAAGTTCTTCCAGGCAACATCTAACGTCAAATGAGCAAGCTGGCTTACCACAATTACGGCTCTCTGGCTGTCTGAAAGCTTTGCGCACAAGCTGGGTGATAAGCGTCTTCCTTTGCCTTTTGGCAGTGCTTGTGCATTGCTTGCCCTGGGCGTGAATGGTGGCTATCCCGCACATACGCTTCATTGTGGCCCTTGCCAAGCGCCCTGGAGCACTGCTTATGATGCAAGCGGAACACCTCTTGCGGTTCCATTCTCAGAGCTCCTGAGTTAAGCAATCTGCGACTCTTGGTGCGAATGCCAGAGGAAAACATTTCCATGTGTCTGGCAGGGAGAAACTGTACCGGGAGAACACATTTGTCAGGAGCTTGCACCTGCACCTTACACACATAGGGATTTGCATCACATCTAAATGGACAAGCTCTATTGTACGCAACCTGAAAGCTGCTGTCAGAAGGCTGTGCTCTTTGTCAGATGGAAGCAGCAGCAGGAACCTTCGAGTGTGGCAAGCACTAAAGAGCCACAGAAGAGCGTGGCCTTGCAAAATGAGTCAGGAAAAAGCATTTGCTACATGTGCCCTTGTTGTCGCCTAACAACAAGTAGCAGCATAAACCAGATGCGGGTGAAGTTCTTCCAGGCAACATCTAACGTCAAATGAGCAAGCTGGCTTACCACAGTTACGCCTCTCTGGCTGTCTGAAAGCTTTGCGCACAAGCTGGGTGATAAACGTCTTCCTTTGCCTTTTGACAGTGCTCGTGCATTGCCAGCCTTGGGCGTGAATGATGGCTATCCCACACACACGTTTCGTTGTGCCTGTTGCCAAGCGCTCTGGAGCACTGTTTATGACGCAAGCGGAACACATCTTGCCGTTCCATTCTCAGAGCTCCTGAGTTAAGCAATCTGCGACTCTTGGTGCAAATGCCAGAAAAAACATTTCCAATGTGTTTGGCAGGGAGAAATTGAACCTGGAGACCCCATTTGTCAGGAGCTTGCACCTGCACCTTCCACACGCACAGATTGGCAGCACATTTCAATGGCCAAGCTACTTCTTAGGCAAGCTGAAGGCTGCTGTCAGAAAGCTATGCTCCTTGTCAGATGGAAGCAGCAGCACGCACATTGGAGTTTGGCAAGCACTAAAGAGCCGCAGAAGAGCGTGGCCTTCCCAAATGGGCCAGGAAAAAGCATTTGCTACATGTGCCCTTGTTGTCGCCTAACAACAGGTAGCAGCATAAACCAGATGCGGCTTAAGATCTTACGACAACTAACGTCAATTGAGCAAGCGGGCATACCACAGCTACGGTCCTCTGGCAGTCTGAAAGCTTTGTGCACAAGCCACATGCTAAGTGCCTTCCTTTGCCTTTTGGCAGTGCTTGTGCATTGCCAGCCTTTGGCATGAATGGTGGCTCTCCCGCACACACGCTTCGTTGTCCCCGTTGCCAAGCGCTCTGGAGCACTGTTTATGACGCAAGCGGAACACCTCTTGCCGTTCCATTCTCAGAGCTCCTGAGTTAAGCAATCTGTGACTCTTGGTGCGAATGCCAGAGGAAAACATTTCCAATGTGTCTGGCATGGAGAAACTAAACCTGGAGAACCCATTTGTCAAGAGCTTGCACCTGCACCTTCCGCACGCACAGATTTGCAGCACATTTCAATGGCCAAGCTCTTTCTCAGGCAAGCTGAAGGCTGCTGTCAGAAATCTGTACTGCTTGTCAGATGGAAGCAGCAGCACGCACATTGGAGTTTGGCATGCACTAAAGAGCTGCAGAAGTGCGTGGCCTAGCAAAATGGGCCAGGAAAAAGCATTTGCTACATGTTCCCTTGTTGTCGCCTAACAACAGGTAGCAGCATAAACCAGACGGCGCTCAAGTTCTTGCAGACGACAGCTAACGTCAATTGAGCAAACGGGCTTACCACACTTACGGCTCTCTGGCTGTCTGAAAGCTTTGCGCACAAGCTGGGTGATAAGCGTCTTCCTTTGTCTTTTGGCAGTGCTCGTGCATTGCTAGCCCTAGGAAAGTATGGTCACTGTCCCGCACAAGCTCATCATTGTGCCCACTTCCAAGCGCTCTGGAGCACTGTTTATGACGCAAGCGGAACACCACTTGCCGTTCCATTCTCAGAGCTCCTGAGTTAAGCAATCTGCGACTCTTGGTGCAAATGCCAGAGGAAAACATTTCCATGTGTCTGGCAGGGAGAAACTGTACCGGGAGAACACATTTGTCAGGAGCTTGCACCTGCACCTTACACACATAGGGATTTGCATCACATCTAAATGGACAAGCTCTATTGTACGCAACCTGACAGCTGCTGTCAGAAGGCTGTGCTCTTTGTCAGATGGAAGAAGCAGCAGGTACCTTCGAGTGTGGCAAGCACTAAAGAGCCGCAGAAGAGCGTGGCCTTGCAAAATGAGTCAGGAAAAAGCATTTGCTACATGTGCCCTTGTTGTCGCCTAACAACAAGTAGCAGCATAAACCAGATGCGGGTGAAGTTCTTCCAGGCAACATCTAACGTCAAATGAGCAAGCTGGCTTACCACAGTTACGGCTCTCTGGCTGTCTGAAAGCTTTGCGCACAAGCTGGGTGATAAGCGTCTTCCTTTGCCTTTTGACAGTGCTCGTGCATTGCCAGCCTTGGGCGTGAATGATGGCTATCCCACACACACGTTTCGTTGTGCCCGTTGCCAAGCGCTCTGGAGCACTGTTTATGACGCAAGCGGAACACATCTTGCCGTTCCATTCTCAGAGCTCCTGAGTTAAGCAATCTGCGACTCTTGGTGCAAATGCAGAAAAAACATTTCCAATGTGTTTGGCAGGGAGAAATTGAACCTGGAGAACCCATTTGTCAGGTGCTTTCACCTGCACCTTCCACACGCACAGATTGGCAGCACATTTCAATGGCCAAGCTCTTTCTCAGGCAAGCTGAAGGCTGCTGTCAGAAATCTGTGCTGCTTGTCAGATGGAAGCAGCAGCACGCACATTGGAGTTTGGCATGCACTAAAGAGGCGCAGAAGAGCTTGGCCTTGCAAAATGGGCCAGGAAAAAGCATTTGCTACATGTTCCCTTGTTGTCGCCTAACAACAGGTAGCAGCATAAACCAGACGGCGCTCAAGTTCTTGCAGACGACAGCTAACGTCAATTGAGCAAGCGGACTTACCACAGCTACGGTCCTCCGGCAGTCTGAAAGCTTTGTGCACAAGCCGCATGCTAAGCGCCTTCCTTTGCCTTTTGGCAGTGCTTGTGCATTGCCAGACTTGGGAAAGTATGGTCACTGTCCCGCGCAAATGCTTCGTTGTGCCTGTTGCCAAGCGCTCTGGAGCCCTGTTTATGACGCAAGCGGAAGACTTCTTGCCGTTCCATTCTCAGAACCCCTGAGTTAAGCAATCTGCGACTCCCGGTGTGAATGCCAGAGGAAAAAATTTCCATGTGTCTGGCAGGGAGAAACTGTACCGGGAGAACACATTTGTCAGGAGCTTGCACCTGCACCTTACACACATAGGGATTTGCATCACATCTAAATGGACAAGCTCTATTGTACGCAACCTGAAAGCTGCTGTCAGAAGGCTGTGCTCTTTGTCAGATGGAAGCAGCAGCAGGTACCTTCGAGTGTGGCAAGCACTAAAGAGCCGCAGAAGAGCGTGGCCTTGCAAAATGAGTCAGGAAAAAGCATTTGCTACATGTGCCCTTGTTGTCGCCTAACAACAGGTAGCAGCATGAACCAGATGCGGCTTAAGATCTTGCAAGTGACAGCTAACGTCAATTGAGCAAGCGGGCTTACCACAGCTACGGTCCTCTTGCAGTCTGAAAGCTTTGTGCACAAGCCGCATGCTTAGCGCCTTCCTTTGCCTTTTGGCAGTGCTTGTGCATTGCCAGCCCTGGGCATGAATGGTCACTGTCCCGCACAAGCTCATCGTTGTGCCCGTTTCCAAGCGCTCTGGAGCACTGATTATGACGCAAGCGGAACACCTCTTGCCGTTCCATTCTCCTGAGTTAAGCAATCTGTGACTCTTGGTGCGAATGCCAGAAAAAACATTTCCAATGTGTCTGGCAGGGAGAAACTGAACCTGGAGACCCCATTTGTCAGGAGCTTGCACCTGCACCTTCTGCACGCACAGATTGGCAGCACATTTCAATGGCCAAGCTCTTTCTCAGGCAAGCTGAAGGCTGCTGTAAGAAATCTGTGCTGTTTGTCAGATGGAAGCAGCAGCACGCACATTGGAGTTTGGCATGCACTAAAGAGCTGCAGAAGAGCGTGGCCTAGCAAAATGGGCCAGGAAAAAGCATTTGCTACATGTGCCCTTGTTGTCGCCTAACAACAAGTAGCAGCATAAACCAGATGCGGGTGAAGTTCTTCCAGGCAACATCTAACGTCAAATGAGCAAGCTGGCTTACCACAATTACGGCTCTCTGGCTGTCTGAAAGCTTTGCGCACAAGCTGGGTGATAAGCGTCTTCCTTTGCCTTTTGGCAGTGCTTGTGCATTGCTTGCCCTGGGCGTGAATGGTGGCTATCCCGCACATACGCTTCATTGTGGCCCTTGCCAAGCGCCCTGGAGCACTGCTTATGATGCAAGCGGAACACCTCTTGCGGTTCCATTCTCAGAGCTCCTGAGTTAAGCAATCTGCGACTCTTGGTGCGAATGCCAGAGGAAAACATTTCCATGTGTCTGGCAGGGAGAAACTGTACCGGGAGAACACATTTGTCAGGAGCTTGCACCTGCACCTTACACACATAGGGATTTGCATCACATCTAAATGGACAAGCTCTATTGTACGCAACCTGAAAGCTGCTGTCAGAAGGCTGTGCTCTTTGTCAGATGGAAGCAGCAGCAGGAACCTTCGAGTGTGGCAAGCACTAAAGAGCCACAGAAGAGCGTGGCCTTGCAAAATGAGTCAGGAAAAAGCATTTGCTACATGTGCCCTTGTTGTCGCCTAACAACAAGTAGCAGCATAAACCAGATGCGGGTGAAGTTCTTCCAGGCAACATCTAACGTCAAATGAGCAAGCTGGCTTACCACAGTTACGCCTCTCTGGCTGTCTGAAAGCTTTGCGCACAAGCTGGGTGATAAACGTCTTCCTTTGCCTTTTGACAGTGCTCGTGCATTGCCAGCCTTGGGCGTGAATGATGGCTATCCCACACACACGTTTCGTTGTGCCTGTTGCCAAGCGCTCTGGAGCACTGTTTATGACGCAAGCGGAACACATCTTGCCGTTCCATTCTCAGAGCTCCTGAGTTAAGCAATCTGCGACTCTTGGTGCAAATGCCAGAAAAAACATTTCCAATGTGTTTGGCAGGGAGAAATTGAACCTGGAGACCCCATTTGTCAGGAGCTTGCACCTGCACCTTCCACACGCACAGATTGGCAGCACATTTCAATGGCCAAGCTACTTCTTAGGCAAGCTGAAGGCTGCTGTCAGAAAGCTATGCTCCTTGTCAGATGGAAGCAGCAGCACGCACATTGGAGTTTGGCAAGCACTAAAGAGCCGCAGAAGAGCGTGGCCTTCCCAAATGGGCCAGGAAAAAGCATTTGCTACATGTGCCCTTGTTGTCGCCTAACAACAGGTAGCAGCATAAACCAGATGCGGCTTAAGATCTTACGACAACTAACGTCAATTGAGCAAGCGGGCATACCACAGCTACGGTCCTCTGGCAGTCTGAAAGCTTTGTGCACAAGCCACATGCTAAGTGCCTTCCTTTGCCTTTTGGCAGTGCTTGTGCATTGCCAGCCTTTGGCATGAATGGTGGCTCTCCCGCACACACGCTTCGTTGTCCCCGTTGCCAAGCGCTCTGGAGCACTGTTTATGACGCAAGCGGAACACCTCTTGCCGTTCCATTCTCAGAGCTCCTGAGTTAAGCAATCTGTGACTCTTGGTGCGAATGCCAGAGGAAAACATTTCCAATGTGTCTGGCATGGAGAAACTAAACCTGGAGAACCCATTTGTCAAGAGCTTGCACCTGCACCTTCCGCACGCACAGATTTGCAGCACATTTCAATGGCCAAGCTCTTTCTCAGGCAAGCTGAAGGCTGCTGTCAGAAATCTGTACTGCTTGTCAGATGGAAGCAGCAGCACGCACATTGGAGTTTGGCATGCACTAAAGAGCTGCAGAAGTGCGTGGCCTAGCAAAATGGGCCAGGAAAAAGCATTTGCTACATGTTCCCTTGTTGTCGCCTAACAACAGGTAGCAGCATAAACCAGACGGCGCTCAAGTTCTTGCAGACGACAGCTAACGTCAATTGAGCAAACGGGCTTACCACACTTACGGCTCTCTGGCTGTCTGAAAGCTTTGCGCACAAGCTGGGTGATAAGCGTCTTCCTTTGTCTTTTGGCAGTGCTCGTGCATTGCTAGCCCTAGGAAAGTATGGTCACTGTCCCGCACAAGCTCATCATTGTGCCCACTTCCAAGCGCTCTGGAGCACTGTTTATGACGCAAGCGGAACACCACTTGCCGTTCCATTCTCAGAGCTCCTGAGTTAAGCAATCTGCGACTCTTGGTGCAAATGCCAGAGGAAAACATTTCCATGTGTCTGGCAGGGAGAAACTGTACCGGGAGAACACATTTGTCAGGAGCTTGCACCTGCACCTTACACACATAGGGATTTGCATCACATCTAAATGGACAAGCTCTATTGTACGCAACCTGACAGCTGCTGTCAGAAGGCTGTGCTCTTTGTCAGATGGAAGAAGCAGCAGGTACCTTCGAGTGTGGCAAGCACTAAAGAGCCGCAGAAGAGCGTGGCCTTGCAAAATGAGTCAGGAAAAAGCATTTGCTACATGTGCCCTTGTTGTCGCCTAACAACAAGTAGCAGCATAAACCAGATGCGGGTGAAGTTCTTCCAGGCAACATCTAACGTCAAATGAGCAAGCTGGCTTACCACAGTTACGGCTCTCTGGCTGTCTGAAAGCTTTGCGCACAAGCTGGGTGATAAGCGTCTTCCTTTGCCTTTTGACAGTGCTCGTGCATTGCCAGCCTTGGGCGTGAATGGTGGCTATCCCACACACACGTTTCGTTGTGCCTGTTGCCAAGCGCTCTGGAGCACTGTTTTTGACGCAAGCGGAACACATCTTGCCGTTCCATTCTCAGAGCTCCTGAGTTAAGCAATCTGCGACTCTTGGTGCAAATGCCAGAAAAAACATTTCCAATGTGTTTGGCAGGGAGAAATTGAACCTGGAGACCCCATTTGTCAGGAGCTTGCACCTGCACCTTCCACACGCACAGATTGGCAGCACATTTCAATGGCCAAGCTCTTTCTCAGGCAAGCTGAAGGCTGCTGTCAGAAATCTATACTGCTTGTCAGATGGAAGCAGCAGCACGCACATTGGAGTTTGGCATGCACTAAAGAGCTGCAGAAGTGCGTGGCCTAGCAAAATGGGCCAGGAAAAAGCATTTGCTACATGTGCCCTTGTTGTCGCCTAACAACAGGTAGCAGCATAAACCAGACGGCGCTCAAGTTCTTGCAGACGACAGCTAACGTCAATTGAGGAAACGGGCTTACCACAATTATGGTCCTCTGGCTGTCTGAAAGCTTTGCGCACAAGCTGGGTGATAAGCGTCTTCCTTTGCCTTTTGACAATGCTCGTGCATTGCCAGCCTTGGGCGTGAATGGTGGCTATCCCACACACACGTTTCGTTGTGCCTGTTGCCAAGCGCTCTGGAGCACTGTTTATGACGCAAGCGGAACACCTCTTGCCGTTCCATTCTCAGAGCTCCTGAGTTAAGCAATCTGCGACTCTTGGTGCAAATGCAGAAAAAACATTTCCAATGTGTTTGGCAGGGAGAAATTGAACCTGGAGAACCCATTTGTCAGGTGCTTTCACCTGCGACTTCCACACGCACAGATTGGCAGCACATTTCAATGGCCAAGCTCTTTCTCAGGCAAGCTGAAGGCTGCTGTCAGAAATCTGTGCTGCTTGTCAGATGGAAGCAGCAGCACGCACATTGGAGTTTGGCATGCACTAAAGAGTCGCAGAAGAGCGTGGCCTTGCCAAATGGGCCAGGAAAAAGCATTTGCTACATGTGCCCTTGTTGTCGCCTAACAACAAGTAGCAGCATAAACCAGATGCGGGTGAAGTTTTTCCAGGCAACATCTAACGTCAAATGAGCAAGCTGGCTTACGACAATTACGGCTCTCTGGCTGTCTGAAAGCTTTGCGCACAAGCTGGGTGATAAGCGTCTTCCTTTGCCTTTTGGCAGTTCTCGTGCATTGCCAGCCTTGGGCGTGAATGATAGTTATCCCGCACACACGCTTCGTTGTCCCCGTTGCCAAGCGCTCTGGAGCACTGTATATGACGCAAGCGGAACACCTCTTGCCGTTCCATTCTCAGAGCTCCTGAGTTAAGCAATCTGCGACTCTTGGTGCGAATGCCAGAGGAAAACATTTCCATGTGTCTGGCAGGGAGAAACTGTACCGGGAGAACACATTTGTCAGGAGCTTGCACCTGCACCTTACACACATATGGATTTGCATCACATCTAAATGGACAAGCTCTATTGTACGCAACCTGAAAGCTGCTGTCAGAAGGCTGTGCTCTTTGTCAGCTGGAAGCAGCAGCAGGCACCTTCGAGTGTGGCAAGCACTAAAGAGCCGCAGAAGAGCGTGGCCTTGCCAAATGAGCAAGGAAAAAGCATTTGCTACATGTGCCCTTGTTGTCGCCTAACAACAGGTAGCAGCATAAACCAGATGCGGCTTAAGATCTTGCGACAACTAACGTCAATTGAGCAAGCGGGCTTACCACAGCTACGGTCCTCTGGCAGTCTGAAAGCTTTGTGCACAAGCCGCATGCTAAGCGCCTTCCTTTGCCTTTTGGCAGTGCTTGTGCATTGCCAGCCTTGGGCATGAATGGTGGCTCTCCCGCACACACGCTTCGTTGTGCCCGTTGCCAAGCGCTCTGGAGCACTGTTAATGACGCAAGCGGAACACCTCTTGCCGTTCCATTCTCAGAGCTCCTGAGTTAAGCAATCTGCGACTCTTGGTGCGAATGCCAGAGGAAAACATTTCCATGTGTCTGGTAGGGAGAAACTGTACCGGGAGAACACATTTGTCAGGAGCTTGCACCTGCACCTTACACACATAGGGATTTGCATCACATCTAAATGGACAAGCTCTATTGTACGCAACCTGACAGCTGCTGTCAGAAGGCTGTGCTCCTTGTCAGATGGAAGCAGCAGCAGGCATCTTCGACTTTGGCAAGCACTAAAGAGCCGCAGAAGAGCATGGCCTTGCAAAATGAGCCAGGAAAAAGCATTTGCTACATGTGCCCTTGTTGTCGCCTAACAACAGGTAGCAGCATAAACCAGATGCGGCTTAAGATCTTGCAAGTGACAGCTAACGTCAATTGAGCAAGCGGGCTTACCACAGCTACGGTCCTCCGGCAGTCTGAAAGCTTTGAGCACAAGTCGCATGCTAAGCGCCTTCCTTTGCCTTTTGGCAGTGCTTGTGCATTGCCAGCCTTGGGCGTGAATGGTGGCTCTCCCGCACACACGCTTCGTTGTCCCCGTTGCCAAGCGCTCTGGAACACTGTTTATGACGCAAGCGGAACACCTCTTGCCGTTCCATTCTCAGAGCTCCTGAGTTAAGCAATCTGTGACTCTTGGTGCGAATGCCAGAGGAAAACATTTCCAATGTGTCTGGCATGGAGAAACTGAACCTGGAGAACCCATTTGTCAAGAGCTTGCACCTGCACCTTCCGCACGCACAGATTTGCAGCACATTTCAATGGCCAAGCTCTTTCTCAGGCAAGCTGAAGGCTGCTGTCAGAAATCTATACTGCTTGTCAGATGGAAGCAGCAGCACGCACATTGGAGTTAGGCAAGCACTAAAGAGGCGCAGAAGAGCGTGGCCTTGCAAAATGGGCCAGGAAAAAGCATTTGCTACATGTTCCCTTGTTGTCGCCTAACAACAGGTAGCAGCATAAACCAGACGGCGCTCAAGTTCTTGCAGACGACAGCTAACGTCAATTGAGCAAACGGGCTTACCACACTTACTGCTCTCTGGCTGTCTGAAAGCTTTGTGCACAAGCTGGGTGATAAGCGTCTTCCTTTGCCTTTTGGCAGTGCTCGTGCATTGCTAGCCCTAGGAAAGTATGGTCACTGTCCCGCACAAGCTCATCATTGTGCCCACTTCCAAGCGCTCTGGAGCCCTGTTTATGACGCAAGCGGAACACCTCTTGCCGTTCCAGTCTCAGAACCCCTGAGTTAAGCAATCTGCGACTCCCGGTGTGAATGCCAGAGGAAAACATTTCCATGTGTCTGGCTGGGAGAAACTGTACCGGGAGAACACATTTGTCAGGAGCTTGCACCTGCACCTTACACACATAGGGATTTGCATCACATCTAAATGGACAAGCTCTATTGTACGCAACCTGACAGCTGCTGTCAGAAGGCTGTGCTCTTTGTCAGATGGAAGCAGCAGCAGGAACCTTCGAGTGTGGCAAGCACTAAAGAGCCGCAGAAGAGCGTGGCCTTGCAAAATGAGTCAGGAAAAAGCATTTGCTACATGTGCCCTTGTTGTCGCCTAACAACAAGTAGCAGCATAAACCAGATGCGGGTGAAGTTCTTGCAGGCGACATCTAACGTCAAATGAGCAAGCTGGCTTACCACAGTTACGGCTCTCTGGCTGTCTGAAAGCTTTGCGCACAAGCTGGGTGATAAGCGTCTTCCTTTGCCTTTTGGCAGTGCTTGTGCATTGCCAGCCTTGGGCGTGAATGGTGGCTATCCCGCACACACGCTTCGTTGTGCCCGTTGCCAAGCGCTCTGGAGCACTGTTTATGACGCAAGCGGAACACATCTTGCCGTTCCATTCTCAGAGCTCCTGAGTTAAGCAATCTGCGACTCTTGGTGCAAATGCAGAAAAAACATTTCCAATGTGTTTGGCAGGGAGAAATTGAACCTGGAGAACCCATTTGTCAGGTGCTTTCACCTGCGACTTCCACACGCACAGATTGGCAGCACATTTCAATGGCCAAGCTCTTTCTCAGGCAAGCTGAAGGCTGCTGTCAGAAATCTGTGCTGCTTGTCAGATGGAAGCAGCAGCACGCACATTGGAGTTTGGCATGCACTAAAGAGGCGCAGAAGAGCTTGGCCTTGCAAAATGGGCCAGGAAAAAGCATTTGCTACATGTGCCCTTGTTGTCGCCTAACAACAAGTAGCAGCATAAACCAGACGCGGCTTAAGATCTTGCAGACGACAGCTAACGTCAATTGAGCAAGCGGACTTACCACAGCTACGGTCCTCCGGCAGTCTGAAAGCTTTGTGCACAAGCCGCATGCTAAGCGCCTTCCTTTGCCTTTTGGCAGTGCTTGTGCATTGCCAGACTTGGGAAAGTATGGTCACTGTCCCGCGCAAATGCTTCGTTGTGCCCATTGCCAAGCGCTCTGGAGCACTGTTTATGACGCAAGCGGAACACTTCTTGCCGTTCCAGTCTCAGAACCCCTGAGTTAAGCAATCTGCGACTCCCGGTGTGAATGCCAGAGGAAAACATTTCCATGTGTCTGGCAGGGAGAAACTGTACCGGGAGAACACATTTGTCAGGAGCTTGCACCTGCACCTTACACACATAGGGATTTGCATCACATCTAAATGGACAAGCTCTATTGTACGCAACCTGAAAGCTGCTGTCAGAAGGCTGTGCTCTTTGTCAGATGGAAGCAGCAGCAGGAACCTTCGAGTGTGGCAAGCACTAAAGAGCCGCAGAAGAGCGTGGCCTTGCAAAATGAGTCAGGAAAAAGCATTTGCTACATGTGCCCTTGTTGTCGCCTAACAACAGGTAGCAGCATAAACCAGATGCGGGTGAAGTTCTTCCAGGCAACATCTAACGTCAAATGAGCAAGCGGGCTTACCACAGTTACGGCTCTCTGGCTGTCTGAAAGCTTTGCGCACAAGCTGGGTGATAAGCGTCTTCCTTTGCCTTTTGACAGTGCTCGTGCATTGCCAGCCTTGGGCGTGAATGATGGCTATCCCACACACACGTTTCGTTGTGCCTGTTGCCAAGCGCTCTGGAGCACTGTTTATGACGCAAGCGGAACACATCTTGCCGTTCCATTCTCAGAGCTCCTGAGTTAAGCAATCTGCGACTCTTGGTGCAAATGCCAGAAAAAACATTTCCAATGTGTTTGGCAGGGAGAAATTGAACCTGGAGACCCCATTTGTCAGGAGCTTGCACCTGCACCTTCCACACGCACAGATTGGCAGCACATTTCAATGGCCAAGCTACTTCTTAGGCAAGCTGAAGGCTGCTGTCAGAAAGCTATGCTCCTTGTCAGATGGAAGCAGCAGCACGCACATTGGAGTTTGGCAAGCACTAAAGAGCCGCAGAAGAGCGTGGCCTTGCCAAATGGGTCAGGAGAAAGCATTTGCTACATGTGCCCTTGTTGTCGCCTAACAACAGGTAGCAGCATAAACCAGATGCGGCTTAAGATCTTGCAAGTGACAGCTAAGGTCAATTGAGCAAGCGGGCTTACCACAGCTACGGTCCTCCGGCAGTCTGAAAGCTTTGAGCACAAGCCGCATGCTAAGCGCCTTCCTTTGCCTTTTGGCAGTGCTTGTGCATTGCCAGCCTTGGGCGTGAATGGTGGCTCTCCCGCACACACGCTTCGTTGTCCCCGTTGCCAAGCGCTCTGGAGCACTGTTTATGACGCAAGCGGAACACCTCTTGCCGTTCCATTCTCAGAGCTCCTGAGTTAAGCAATCTGTGACTCTTGGTGCGAATGCCAGAGGAAAACATTTCCAATGTGTCTGGCATGGAGAAACTGAACCTGGAGAACCCATTTGTCAAGAGCTTGCACCTGCACCTTCCGCACGCACAGATTTGCAGCACATTTCAATGGCCAAGCTCTTTCTCAGGCAAGCTGAAGGCTGCTGTCAGAAATCTATACTGCTTGTCAGATGGAAGCAGCAGCACGCACATTGGAGTTAGGCAAGCACTAAAGAGGCGCAGAAGAGCGTGGCCTTGCAAAATGGGCCAGGAAAAAGCATTTGCTACATGTTCCCTTGTTGTCGCCTAACAACAGGTAGCAGCATAAACCAGACGGCGCTCAAGTTCTTGCAGACGACAGCTAACGTCAATTGAGCAAACGGGCTTACCACACTTACTGCTCTCTGGCTGTCTGAAAGCTTTGCGCACAAGCTGGGTGATAAGCGTCTTCCTTTGCCTTTTGGCAGTGCTCGTGCATTGCTAGCCCTAGGAAAGTATGGTCACTGTCCCGCACAAGCTCATCATTGTGCCCACTTCCAAGCGCTCTGGAGCCCTGTTTATGACGCAAGCGGAACACCTCTTGCCGTTCCATTCTCAGAGCTCCTGAGTTAAGCAATCTGCGACTCCCGGTGTGAATGCCATAGGAAAACATTTCCATGTGTCTGGCAGGGAGAAACTGTACCGGGAGAACACATTTGTCAGGAGCTTGCACCTGCACCTTACACACATAGGGATTTGCATCACATCTAAATGGACAAGCTCTATTGTACGCAACCTGAAAGCTGCTGTCAGAAGGCTGTGCTCTTTGTCAGCTGGAAGCAGCAGCAGGTACCTTCGAGTGTGGCAAGCACTAAAGAGCCGCAGAAGAGCGTGGCCTTGCAAAATGAGTCAGGAAAAAGCATTTGCTACATGTGCCCTTGTTGTCGCCTAACAACAAGTAGCAGCATAAACCAGATGCGGGTGAAGTTCTTGCAGGCGACATCTAACGTCAAATGAGCAGGCTGGCTTACCACAGTTACGGCTCTCTGGCTGTCTGAAAGCTTTGCGCACAAGCTGGGTGATAAGCGTCTTCCTTTGCCTTTTGGCAGTGCTTGTGCATTGCCAGCCTTGGGCGTGAATGGTGGCTATCCCGCACACATGCTTCGTTGTGCCCGTTGCCAAGCGCTCTGGAGCACTGTTTATGACGCAAGCGGAACACATCTTGCCGTTCCATTCTCAGAGCTCCTGAGTTAAGCAATCTGCGACTCTTGGTGCAAATGCCAGAAAAAACATTTCCAATGTGTTTGGCAGGGAGAAATTGAACCTGGAGACCCCATTTGTCAGGAGCTTGCACCTGCACCTTACACACATATGGATTTGCATCACATCTAAATGGACAAGCTCTATTGTACGCAACCTGACAGCTGCTGTCAGAAGGCTGTGCTCTTTGTCAGATGGAAGCAGCAGCAGGTACCTTCGAGTGTGGCAAGCACTAAAGAGCCGCAGAAGAGCGTGGCCTTGCAAAATGAGTCAGGAAAAAGCATTTGCTACATGTGCCCTTGTTGTCGCCTAACAACAAGTAGCAGCATAAACCAGATGCGGGTGAAGTTCTTCCAGGCAACATCTAACGTCAAATGAGCAAGCTGGCTTACCACAGTTACGGCTCTCTGGCTGTCTGAAAGCTTTGCGCACAAGCTGGGTGATAAGCGTCTTCCTTTGCCTTTTGACAGTGCTCGTGCATTGCCAGCCTTGGGCGTGAATGATGGCTATCCCACACACACGTTTCGTTGTGCCTGTTGCCAAGCGCTCTGGAGCACTGTTTTTGACGCAAGCGGAACACATCTTGCCGTTCCATTCTCAGAGCTCCTGAGTTAAGCAATCTGCGACTCTTGGTGCAAATGCCAGAAAAAACATTTCCAATGTGTTTGGCAGGGAGAAATTGAACCTGGAGACCCCATTTGTCAGGAGCTTGCACCTGCACCTTCCACACGCACAGATTGGCAGCACATTTCAATGGCCAAGCTACTTCTTAGGCAAGCTGAAGGCTGCTGTCAGAAAGCTATGCTCCTTGTCAGATGGAAGCAGCAGCACGCACATTGGAGTTTGGCAAGCACTAAAGAGCCGCAGAAGAGCGTGGCCTTGCCAAATGGGCCAGGAAAAAGCATTTGCTACATGTGCCCTTGTTGTCGCCTAACAACAAGTAGCAGCATAAACCAGATGCGGGTGAAGTTCTTCCAGGCAACATCTAACGTCAAATGAGCAAGCTGGCTTACGACAATTACGGCTCTCTGGCTGTCTGAAAGCTTTGCGCACAAGCTGGGTGATAAGCGTCTTCCTTTGCCTTTTGGCAGTTCTCGTGCATTGCCAGCCTTGGGCGTGAATGATAGTTATCCCACACACACGCTTCGTTGTCCCCGTTGCCAAGCGCTCTGGAGCACTGTATATGACGCAAGCGGAACACCTCTTGCCGTTCCATTCTCAGAGCTCCTGAGTTAAGCAATCTGCGACTCTTGGTGCAAATGCCAGAGGAAAACATTTCCATGTGTCTGGCAGGGAGAAACTGTACCGGGAGAACACATTTGTCAGGAGCTTGCACCTGCACCTTACACACATATGGATTTGCATCACATCTAAATGGACAAGCTCTATTGTACGCAACCTGAAAGCTGCTGTCAGAAGGCGGTGCTCTTTGTCAGCTGGAAGCAGCAGCAGGCACCTTCGAGTGTGGCAAGCACTAAAGAGCCGCAGAAGAGCGTGGCCTTGCCAAATGAGCAAGGAAAAAGCATTTGCTACATGTGCCCTTGTTGTCGCCTAACAACAGGTAGCAGCATAAACCACATGCGGCTTAAGATCTTGCGACAACTAACGTCAATTGAGCAAGCGGGCTTACCACAGCTACGGTCCTCTGGCAGTCTGAAAGCTTTGTGCACAAGCCGCATGCTAAGCGCCTTCCTTTGCCTTTTGGCAGTGCTTGTGCATTGCCAGCCTTGGGCATGAATGGTGGCTCTCCCGCACACACGCTTCGTTGTGCCCGTTGCCAAGCGCTCTGGAGCACTGTTTATGACGCAAGCGGAACACCTCTTGCCGTTCCATTCTCAGAGCTCCTGAGTTAAGCAATCTGTGACTCTTGGTGCGAATGCCAGAGGAAAACATTTCCAATGTGTCTGGCATGGAGAAACTAAACCTGGAGAACCCATTTGTCAAGAGCTTGCACCTGCACCTTCCGCACGCACAGATTTGCAGCACATTTCAATGGCCAAGCTCTTTCTCAGGCAAGCTGAAGGCTGCTGTCAGAAATCTGTACTGCTTGTCAGATGGAAGCAGCAGCACGCACATTGGAGTTTGACAAGCACTAAAGAGCCGCAGAAGAGCGTGTCCTTGCAAAATGGGCCAGGAAAAAGCATTTGCTACATGTTCCCTTGTTGTCGCCTAACAACAGGTAGCAGCATAAACCAGACGGCGCTCAAGTTCTTGCAGACGACAGCTAACGTCAATTGAGCAAACGGGCTTACCACACTTACGGCTCTCTGGCTGTCTGAAAGCTTTGCGCACAAGCTGGGTGATAAGCGTCTTCCTTTGTCTTTTGGCAGTGCTCGTGCATTGCTAGCCCTAGGAAAGTATGGTCACTGTCCCGCACAAGCTCATCATTGTGCCCACTTCCAAGCGCTCTGGAGCACTGTTTATGACGCAAGCGGAACACCACTTGCCGTTCCATTCTCAGAGCTCCTGAGTTAAGCAATCTGCGACTCTTGGTGCAAATGCCAGAGGAAAACATTTCCATGTGTCTGGCAGGGAGAAACTGTACCGGGAGAACACATTTGTCAGGAGCTTGCACCTGCACCTTACACACATAGGGATTTGCATCACATCTAAATGGACAAGCTCTATTGTACGCAACCTGACAGCTGCTGTCAGAAGGCTGTGCTCTTTGTCAGATGGAAGAAGCAGCAGGTACCTTCGAGTGTGGCAAGCACTAAAGAGCCGCAGAAGAGCGTGGCCTTGCAAAATGAGTCAGGAAAAAGCATTTGCTACATGTGCCCTTGTTGTCGCCTAACAACAAGTAGCAGCATAAACCAGATGCGGGTGAAGTTCTTCCAGGCAACATCTAACGTCAAATGAGCAAGCTGGCTTACCACAGTTACGGCTCTCTGGCTGTCTGAAAGCTTTGCGCACAAGCTGGGTGATAAGCGTCTTCCTTTGCCTTTTGACAGTGCTCGTGCATTGCCAGCCTTGGGCGTGAATGATGGCTATCCCACACACACGTTTCGTTGTGCCTGTTGCCAAGCGCTCTGGAGCACTGTTTTTGACGCAAGCGGAACACATCTTGCCGTTCCATTCTCAGAGCTCCTGAGTTAAGCAATCTGCGACTCTTGGTGCAAATGCCAGAAAAAACATTTCCAATGTGTTTGGCAGGGAGAAATTGAACCTGGAGACCCCATTTGTCAGGAGCTTGCACCTGCACCTTCCACACGCACAGATTGGCAGCACATTTCAATGGCCAAGCTCTTTCTCAGGCAAGCTGAAGGCTGCTGTCAGAAATCTATACTGCTTGTCAGATGGAAGCAGCAGCACGCACATTGGAGTTTGGCATGCACTAAAGAGCTGCAGAAGTGCGTGGCCTAGCAAAATGGGCCAGGAAAAAGCATTTGCTACATGTGCCCTTGTTGTCGCCTAACAACAGGTAGCAGCATAAACCAGACGGCGCTCAAGTTCTTGCAGACGACAGCTAACGTCAATTGAGGAAACGGGCTTACCACAATTATGGTCCTCTGGCTGTCTGAAAGCTTTGTGCACAAGCTGGGTGATAAGCGTCTTCCTTTGCCTTTTGACAATGCTCGTGCATTGCCAGCCTTGGGCGTGAATGGTGGCTATCCCACACACACGTTTCGTTGTGCCTGTTGCCAAGCGCTCTGGAGCACTGTTTATGACGCAAGCGGAACACCTCTTGCCGTTCCATTCTCAGAGCTCCTGAGTTAAGCAATCTGCGACTCTTGGTGCAAATGCAGAAAAAACATTTCCAATGTGTTTGGCAGGGAGAAATTGAACCTGGAGAACCCATTTGTCAGGTGCTTTCACCTGCGACTTCCACACGCACAGATTGGCAGCACATTTCAATGGCCAAGCTCTTTCTCAGGCAAGCTGAAGGCTGCTGTCAGAAATCTGTGCTGCTTGTCAGATGGAAGCAGCAGCACGCACATTGGAGTTTGGCATGCACTAAAGAGTCGCAGAAGAGCGTGGCCTTGCCAAATGGGCCAGGAAAAAGCATTTGCTACATGTGCCCTTGTTGTCGCCTAACAACAAGTAGCAGCATAAACCAGATGCGGGTGAAGTTTTTCCAGGCAACATCTAACGTCAAATGAGCAAGCTGGCTTACGACAATTACGGCTCTCTGGCTGTCTGAAAGCTTTGCGCACAAGCTGGGTGATAAGCGTCTTCCTTTGCCTTTTGGCAGTTCTCGTGCATTGCCAGCCTTGGGCGTGAATGATAGTTATCCCGCACACACGCTTCGTTGTCCCCGTTGCCAAGCGCTCTGGAGCACTGTATATGACGCAAGCGGAACACCTCTTGCCGTTCCATTCTCAGAGCTCCTGAGTTAAGCAATCTGCGACTCTTGGTGCGAATGCCAGAGGAAAACATTTCCATGTGTCTGGCAGGGAGAAACTGTACCGGGAGAACACATTTGTCAGGAGCTTGCACCTGCACCTTACACACATATGGATTTGCATCACATCTAAATGGACAAGCTCTATTGTACGCAACCTGAAAGCTGCTGTCAGAAGGCTGTGCTCTTTGTCAGCTGGAAGCAGCAGCAGGCACCTTCGAGTGTGGCAAGCACTAAAGAGCCGCAGAAGAGCGTGGCCTTGCCAAATGAGCAAGGAAAAAGCATTTGCTACATGTGCCCTTGTTGTCGCCTAACAACAGGTAGCAGCATAAACCAGATGCGGCTTAAGATCTTGCGACAACTAACGTCAATTGAGCAAGCGGGCTTACCACAGCTACGGTCCTCTGGCAGTCTGAAAGCTTTGTGCACAAGCCGCATGCTAAGCGCCTTCCTTTGCCTTTTGGCAGTGCTTGTGCATTGCCAGCCTTGGGCATGAATGGTGGCTCTCCCGCACACACGCTTCGTTGTGCCCGTTGCCAAGCGCTCTGGAGCACTGTTAATGACGCAAGCGGAACACCTCTTGCCGTTCCATTCTCAGAGCTCCTGAGTTAAGCAATCTGCGACTCTTGGTGCGAATGCCAGAGGAAAACATTTCCATGTGTCTGGTAGGGAGAAACTGTACCGGGAGAACACATTTGTCAGGAGCTTGCACCTGCACCTTACACACATAGGGATTTGCATCACATCTAAATGGACAAGCTCTATTGTACGCAACCTGACAGCTGCTGTCAGAAGGCTGTGCTCCTTGTCAGATGGAAGCAGCAGCAGGCATCTTCGACTTTGGCAAGCACTAAAGAGCCGCAGAAGAGCATGGCCTTGCAAAATGAGCCAGGAAAAAGCATTTGCTACATGTGCCCTTGTTGTCGCCTAACAACAGGTAGCAGCATAAACCAGATGCGGCTTAAGATCTTGCAAGTGACAGCTAACGTCAATTGAGCAAGCGGGCTTACCACAGCTACGGTCCTCCGGCAGTCTGAAAGCTTTGAGCACAAGTCGCATGCTAAGCGCCTTCCTTTGCCTTTTGGCAGTGCTTGTGCATTGCCAGCCTTGGGCGTGAATGGTGGCTCTCCCGCACACACGCTTCGTTGTCCCCGTTGCCAAGCGCTCTGGAACACTGTTTATGACGCAAGCGGAACACCTCTTGCCGTTCCATTCTCAGAGCTCCTGAGTTAAGCAATCTGTGACTCTTGGTGCGAATGCCAGAGGAAAACATTTCCAATGTGTCTGGCATGGAGAAACTGAACCTGGAGAACCCATTTGTCAAGAGCTTGCACCTGCACCTTCCGCACGCACAGATTTGCAGCACATTTCAATGGCCAAGCTCTTTCTCAGGCAAGCTGAAGGCTGCTGTCAGAAATCTATACTGCTTGTCAGATGGAAGCAGCAGCACGCACATTGGAGTTAGGCAAGCACTAAAGAGGCGCAGAAGAGCGTGGCCTTGCAAAATGGGCCAGGAAAAAGCATTTGCTACATGTTCCCTTGTTGTCGCCTAACAACAGGTAGCAGCATAAACCAGACGGCGCTCAAGTTCTTGCAGACGACAGCTAACGTCAATTGAGCAAACGGGCTTACCACACTTACTGCTCTCTGGCTGTCTGAAAGCTTTGTGCACAAGCTGGGTGATAAGCGTCTTCCTTTGCCTTTTGGCAGTGCTCGTGCATTGCTAGCCCTAGGAAAGTATGGTCACTGTCCCGCACAAGCTCATCATTGTGCCCACTTCCAAGCGCTCTGGAGCCCTGTTTATGACGCAAGCGGAACACCTCTTGCCGTTCCAGTCTCAGAACCCCTGAGTTAAGCAATCTGCGACTCCCGGTGTGAATGCCAGAGGAAAACATTTCCATGTGTCTGGCTGGGAGAAACTGTACCGGGAGAACACATTTGTCAGGAGCTTGCACCTGCACCTTACACACATAGGGATTTGCATCACATCTAAATGGACAAGCTCTATTGTACGCAACCTGACAGCTGCTGTCAGAAGGCTGTGCTCTTTGTCAGATGGAAGCAGCAGCAGGAACCTTCGAGTGTGGCAAGCACTAAAGAGCCGCAGAAGAGCGTGGCCTTGCAAAATGAGTCAGGAAAAAGCATTTGCTACATGTGCCCTTGTTGTCGCCTAACAACAAGTAGCAGCATAAACCAGATGCGGGTGAAGTTCTTGCAGGCGACATCTAACGTCAAATGAGCAAGCTGGCTTACCACAGTTACGGCTCTCTGGCTGTCTGAAAGCTTTGCGCACAAGCTGGGTGATAAGCGTCTTCCTTTGCCTTTTGGCAGTGCTTGTGCATTGCCAGCCTTGGGCGTGAATGGTGGCTATCCCGCACACACGCTTCGTTGTGCCCGTTGCCAAGCGCTCTGGAGCACTGTTTATGACGCAAGCGGAACACATCTTGCCGTTCCATTCTCAGAGCTCCTGAGTTAAGCAATCTGCGACTCTTGGTGCAAATGCAGAAAAAACATTTCCAATGTGTTTGGCAGGGAGAAATTGAACCTGGAGAACCCATTTGTCAGGTGCTTTCACCTGCGACTTCCACACGCACAGATTGGCAGCACATTTCAATGGCCAAGCTCTTTCTCAGGCAAGCTGAAGGCTGCTGTCAGAAATCTGTGCTGCTTGTCAGATGGAAGCAGCAGCACGCACATTGGAGTTTGGCATGCACTAAAGAGGCGCAGAAGAGCTTGGCCTTGCAAAATGGGCCAGGAAAAAGCATTTGCTACATGTGCCCTTGTTGTCGCCTAACAACAAGTAGCAGCATAAACCAGACGCGGCTTAAGATCTTGCAGACGACAGCTAACGTCAATTGAGCAAGCGGACTTACCACAGCTACGGTCCTCCGGCAGTCTGAAAGCTTTGTGCACAAGCCGCATGCTAAGCGCCTTCCTTTGCCTTTTGGCAGTGCTTGTGCATTGCCAGACTTGGGAAAGTATGGTCACTGTCCCGCGCAAATGCTTCGTTGTGCCCATTGCCAAGCGCTCTGGAGCACTGTTTATGACGCAAGCGGAACACTTCTTGCCGTTCCAGTCTCAGAACCCCTGAGTTAAGCAATCTGCGACTCCCGGTGTGAATGCCAGAGGAAAACATTTCCATGTGTCTGGCAGGGAGAAACTGTACCGGGAGAACACATTTGTCAGGAGCTTGCACCTGCACCTTACACACATAGGGATTTGCATCACATCTAAATGGACAAGCTCTATTGTACGCAACCTGAAAGCTGCTGTCAGAAGGCTGTGCTCTTTGTCAGATGGAAGCAGCAGCAGGAACCTTCGAGTGTGGCAAGCACTAAAGAGCCGCAGAAGAGCGTGGCCTTGCAAAATGAGTCAGGAAAAAGCATTTGCTACATGTGCCCTTGTTGTCGCCTAACAACAGGTAGCAGCATAAACCAGATGCGGGTGAAGTTCTTCCAGGCAACATCTAACGTCAAATGAGCAAGCGGGCTTACCACAGTTACGGCTCTCTGGCTGTCTGAAAGCTTTGCGCACAAGCTGGGTGATAAGCGTCTTCCTTTGCCTTTTGACAGTGCTCGTGCATTGCCAGCCTTGGGCGTGAATGATGGCTATCCCACACACACGTTTCGTTGTGCCTGTTGCCAAGCGCTCTGGAGCACTGTTTATGACGCAAGCGGAACACATCTTGCCGTTCCATTCTCAGAGCTCCTGAGTTAAGCAATCTGCGACTCTTGGTGCAAATGCCAGAAAAAACATTTCCAATGTGTTTGGCAGGGAGAAATTGAACCTGGAGACCCCATTTGTCAGGAGCTTGCACCTGCACCTTCCACACGCACAGATTGGCAGCACATTTCAATGGCCAAGCTACTTCTTAGGCAAGCTGAAGGCTGCTGTCAGAAAGCTATGCTCCTTGTCAGATGGAAGCAGCAGCACGCACATTGGAGTTTGGCAAGCACTAAAGAGCCGCAGAAGAGCGTGGCCTTGCCAAATGGGTCAGGAGAAAGCATTTGCTACATGTGCCCTTGTTGTCGCCTAACAACAGGTAGCAGCATAAACCAGATGCGGCTTAAGATCTTGCAAGTGACAGCTAAGGTCAATTGAGCAAGCGGGCTTACCACAGCTACGGTCCTCCGGCAGTCTGAAAGCTTTGAGCACAAGCCGCATGCTAAGCGCCTTCCTTTGCCTTTTGGCAGTGCTTGTGCATTGCCAGCCTTGGGCGTGAATGGTGGCTCTCCCGCACACACGCTTCGTTGTCCCCGTTGCCAAGCGCTCTGGAGCACTGTTTATGACGCAAGCGGAACACCTCTTGCCGTTCCATTCTCAGAGCTCCTGAGTTAAGCAATCTGTGACTCTTGGTGCGAATGCCAGAGGAAAACATTTCCAATGTGTCTGGCATGGAGAAACTGAACCTGGAGAACCCATTTGTCAAGAGCTTGCACCTGCACCTTCCGCACGCACAGATTTGCAGCACATTTCAATGGCCAAGCTCTTTCTCAGGCAAGCTGAAGGCTGCTGTCAGAAATCTATACTGCTTGTCAGATGGAAGCAGCAGCACGCACATTGGAGTTAGGCAAGCACTAAAGAGGCGCAGAAGAGCGTGGCCTTGCAAAATGGGCCAGGAAAAAGCATTTGCTACATGTTCCCTTGTTGTCGCCTAACAACAGGTAGCAGCATAAACCAGACGGCGCTCAAGTTCTTGCAGACGACAGCTAACGTCAATTGAGCAAACGGGCTTACCACACTTACTGCTCTCTGGCTGTCTGAAAGCTTTGCGCACAAGCTGGGTGATAAGCGTCTTCCTTTGCCTTTTGGCAGTGCTCGTGCATTGCTAGCCCTAGGAAAGTATGGTCACTGTCCCGCACAAGCTCATCATTGTGCCCACTTCCAAGCGCTCTGGAGCCCTGTTTATGACGCAAGCGGAACACCTCTTGCCGTTCCATTCTCAGAGCTCCTGAGTTAAGCAATCTGCGACTCCCGGTGTGAATGCCATAGGAAAACATTTCCATGTGTCTGGCAGGGAGAAACTGTACCGGGAGAACACATTTGTCAGGAGCTTGCACCTGCACCTTACACACATAGGGATTTGCATCACATCTAAATGGACAAGCTCTATTGTACGCAACCTGAAAGCTGCTGTCAGAAGGCTGTGCTCTTTGTCAGATGGAAGCAGCAGCAGGTACCTTCGAGTGTGGCAAGCACTAAAGAGCCGCAGAAGAGCGTGGCCTTGCAAAATGAGTCAGGAAAAAGCATTTGCTACATGTGCCCTTGTTGTCGCCTAACAACAAGTAGCAGCATAAACCAGATGCGGGTGAAGTTCTTGCAGGCGACATCTAACGTCAAATGAGCAGGCTGGCTTACCACAGTTACGGCTCTCTGGCTGTCTGAAAGCTTTGCGCACAAGCTGGGTGATAAGCGTCTTCCTTTGCCTTTTGGCAGTGCTTGTGCATTGCCAGCCTTGGGCGTGAATGGTGGCTATCCCGCACACATGCTTCGTTGTGCCCGTTGCCAAGCGCTCTGGAGCACTGTTTATGACGCAAGCGGAACACATCTTGCCGTTCCATTCTCAGAGCTCCTGAGTTAAGCAATCTGCGACTCTTGGTGCAAATGCCAGAAAAAACATTTCCAATGTGTTTGGCAGGGAGAAATTGAACCTGGAGACCCCATTTGTCAGGAGCTTGCACCTGCACCTTACACACATATGGATTTGCATCACATCTAAATGGACAAGCTCTATTGTACGCAACCTGACAGCTGCTGTCAGAAGGCTGTGCTCTTTGTCAGATGGAAGCAGCAGCAGGTACCTTCGAGTGTGGCAAGCACTAAAGAGCCGCAGAAGAGCGTGGCCTTGCAAAATGAGTCAGGAAAAAGCATTTGCTACATGTGCCCTTGTTGTCGCCTAACAACAAGTAGCAGCATAAACCAGATGCGGGTGAAGTTCTTCCAGGCAACATCTAACGTCAAATGAGCAAGCTGGCTTACCACAGTTACGGCTCTCTGGCTGTCTGAAAGCTTTGCGCACAAGCTGGGTGATAAGCGTCTTCCTTTGCCTTTTGACAGTGCTCGTGCATTGCCAGCCTTGGGCGTGAATGATGGCTATCCCACACACACGTTTCGTTGTGCCTGTTGCCAAGCGCTCTGGAGCACTGTTTTTGACGCAAGCGGAACACATCTTGCCGTTCCATTCTCAGAGCTCCTGAGTTAAGCAATCTGCGACTCTTGGTGCAAATGCCAGAAAAAACATTTCCAATGTGTTTGGCAGGGAGAAATTGAACCTGGAGACCCCATTTGTCAGGAGCTTGCACCTGCACCTTCCACACGCACAGATTGGCAGCACATTTCAATGGCCAAGCTACTTCTTAGGCAAGCTGAAGGCTGCTGTCAGAAAGCTATGCTCCTTGTCAGATGGAAGCAGCAGCACGCACATTGGAGTTTGGCAAGCACTAAAGAGCCGCAGAAGAGCGTGGCCTTGCCAAATGGGCCAGGAAAAAGCATTTGCTACATGTGCCCTTGTTGTCGCCTAACAACAAGTAGCAGCATAAACCAGATGCGGGTGAAGTTCTTCCAGGCAACATCTAACGTCAAATGAGCAAGCTGGCTTACGACAATTACGGCTCTCTGGCTGTCTGAAAGCTTTGCGCACAAGCTGGGTGATAAGCGTCTTCCTTTGCCTTTTGGCAGTTCTCGTGCATTGCCAGCCTTGGGCGTGAATGATAGTTATCCCACACACACGCTTCGTTGTCCCCGTTGCCAAGCGCTCTGGAGCACTGTATATGACGCAAGCGGAACACCTCTTGCCGTTCCATTCTCAGAGCTCCTGAGTTAAGCAATCTGCGACTCTTGGTGCAAATGCCAGAGGAAAACATTTCCATGTGTCTGGCAGGGAGAAACTGTACCGGGAGAACACATTTGTCAGGAGCTTGCACCTGCACCTTACACACATATGGATTTGCATCACATCTAAATGGACAAGCTCTATTGTACGCAACCTGAAAGCTGCTGTCAGAAGGCGGTGCTCTTTGTCAGCTGGAAGCAGCAGCAGGCACCTTCGAGTGTGGCAAGCACTAAAGAGCCGCAGAAGAGCGTGGCCTTGCCAAATGAGCAAGGAAAAAGCATTTGCTACATGTGCCCTTGTTGTCGCCTAACAACAGGTAGCAGCATAAACCACATGCGGCTTAAGATCTTGCGACAACTAACGTCAATTGAGCAAGCGGGCTTACCACAGCTACGGTCCTCTGGCAGTCTGAAAGCTTTGTGCACAAGCCGCATGCTAAGCGCCTTCCTTTGCCTTTTGGCAGTGCTTGTGCATTGCCAGCCTTGGGCATGAATGGTGGCTCTCCCGCACACACGCTTCGTTGTGCCCGTTGCCAAGCGCTCTGGAGCACTGTTTATGACGCAAGCGGAACACCTCTTCCCGTTCCATTCTCAGAGCTCCTGAGTTAAGCAATCTGCGACTCTTGGTGCGAATGCCAGAAAAAACATTTCCAATGTGTTTGGCAGGGAGAAACTGAACCTGGAGAACCCATTTGTCAGGAGCTTGCACCTGCACCTTCCGCACGCACAGATTTGCAGCACATTTCAATGGCCAAGCTCTTTCTCCGGCAAGCTGAAGGCTGCTGTCAGAAATCTGTGCTGCTTGTCAGATGGAAGCAGCAGCACGCACATTGGAGTTTGGCATGCACTAAAGAGCTGCAGAAGAGCGTGGCCTAGCAAAATGGGCCAGGAAAAAGCATTTGCTACATGTTCCCTTGTTGTCGCCTAACAACAAGTAGCAGCATAAACCAAACGGCGCTCAAGTTCTTGCAGACGACAGCTAACGTCAATTGAGCAAGCGGACTTACCACAGCTACTGTCCTCCGGCAGTCTGAAAGCTTTGTGCACAAGCCGCATGCTAAGCGCCTTCCTTTGCCTTTTGGCAGTGCTTGTGCATTGCCAGACTTGGGAAAGTATGGTCACTGTCCCGCGCAAATGCTTCGTTGTGCCCATTGCCAAGCGCTCTGGAGCACTGTTTATGACGCAAGCGGAACACTTCTTGCCGTTCCAGTCTCAGAACCCCTGAGTTAAGCAATCTGCGACTCCCGGTGTGAATGCCAGAGGAAAAAATTTCCATGTGTCTGGCAGGGAGAAACTGTACCGGGAGAACACATTTGTCAGGAGCTTGCACCTGCACCTTACACACATAGGGATTTGCATCACATCTAAATGGACAAGCTCTATTGTACGCAACCTGAAAGCTGCTGTCAGAAGGCTGTGCTCTTTGTCAGCTGGAAGCAGCAGCAGGTACCTTCGAGTGTGGCAAGCACTAAAGAGCCGCAGAAGAGCGTGGCCTTGCAAAATGAGTCAGGAAAAAGCATTTGCTACATGTGCCCTTGTTGTCGCCTAACAACAAGTAGCAGCATAAACCAGATGCGGGTGAAGTTCTTCCAGGCAACATCTAACGTCAAATGAGCAAGCTGGCTTACCACAGTTACGGCTCTCTGGCTGTCTGAAAGCTTTGCGCACAAGCTGGGTGATAAGCGTCTTCCTTTGCCTTTTGACAGTGCTCGTGCATTGCCAGCCTTGGGCGTGAATGATGGCTATCCCACACACACGTTTCGTTGTGCCCGTTGCCAAGCGCTCTGGAGCACTGTTTATGACGCAAGCGGAACACATCTTGCCGTTCCATTCTCAGAGCTCCTGAGTTAAGCAATCTGCGACTCTTGGTGCAAATGCAGAAAAAACATTTCCAATGTGTTTGGCAGGGAGAAATTGAACCTGGAGAACCCATTTGTCAGGTGCTTTCACCTGCACCTTCCACACGCACAGATTGGCAGCACATTTCAATGGCCAAGCTCTTTCTCAGGCAAGCTGAAGGCTGCTGTCAGAAATCTGTGCTGCTTGTCAGATGGAAGCAGCAGCACGCACATTGGAGTTTGGCATGCACTAAAGAGGCGCAGAAGAGCTTGGCCTTGCAAAATGGGCCAGGAAAAAGCATTTGCTACATGTTCCCTTGTTGTCGCCTAACAACAGGTAGCAGCATAAACCAGACGGCGCTCAAGTTCTTGCAGACGACAGCTAACGTCAATTGAGCAAGCGGACTTACCACAGCTACGGTCCTCCGGCAGTCTGAAAGCTTTGTGCACAAGCCGCATGCTAAGCGCCTTCCTTTGCCTTTTGGCAGTGCTTGTGCATTGCCAGACTTGGGAAAGTATGGTCACTGTCCCGCGCAAATGCTTCGTTGTGCCTGTTGCCAAGCGCTCTGGAGCCCTGTTTATGACGCAAGCGGAAGACTTCTTGCCGTTCCATTCTCAGAACCCCTGAGTTAAGCAATCTGCGACTCCCGGTGTGAATGCCAGAGGAAAAAATTTCCATGTGTCTGGCAGGGAGAAACTGTACCGGGAGAACACATTTGTCAGGAGCTTGCACCTGCACCTTACACACATAGGGATTTGCATCACATCTAAATGGACAAGCTCTATTGTACGCAACCTGAAAGCTGCTGTCAGAAGGCTGTGCTCTTTGTCAGATGGAAGCAGCAGCAGGTACCTTCGAGTGTGGCAAGCACTAAAGAGCCGCAGAAGAGCGTGGCCTTGCAAAATGAGTCAGGAAAAAGCATTTGCTACATGTGCCCTTGTTGTCGCCTAACAACAGGTAGCAGCATGAACCAGATGCGGCTTAAGATCTTGCAAGTGACAGCTAACGTCAATTGAGCAAGCGGGCTTACCACAGCTACGGTCCTCTTGCAGTCTGAAAGCTTTGTGCACAAGCCGCATGCTTAGCGCCTTCCTTTGCCTTTTGGCAGTGCTTGTGCATTGCCAGCCCTGGGCATGAATGGTCACTGTCCCGCACAAGCTCATCGTTGTGCCCGTTTCCAAGCGCTCTGGAGCACTGATTATGACGCAAGCGGAACACCTCTTGCCGTTCCATTCTCCTGAGTTAAGCAATCTGTGACTCTTGGTGCGAATGCCAGAAAAAACATTTCCAATGTGTCTGGCAGGGAGAAACTGAACCTGGAGACCCCATTTGTCAGGAGCTTGCACCTGCACCTTCTGCACGCACAGATTGGCAGCACATTTCAATGGCCAAGCTCTTTCTCAGGCAAGCTGAAGGCTGCTGTAAGAAATCTGTGCTGTTTGTCAGATGGAAGCAGCAGCACGCACATTGGAGTTTGGCATGCACTAAAGAGCTGCAGAAGAGCGTGGCCTAGCAAAATGGGCCAGGAAAAAGCATTTGCTACATGTGCCCTTGTTGTCGCCTAACAACAAGTAGCAGCATAAACCAGATGCGGGTGAAGTTCTTCCAGGCAACATCTAACGTCAAATGAGCAAGCTGGCTTACCACAATTACGGCTCTCTGGCTGTCTGAAAGCTTTGCGCACAAGCTGGGTGATAAGCGTCTTCCTTTGCCTTTTGGCAGTGCTTGTGCATTGCTTGCCCTGGGCGTGAATGGTGGCTATCCCGCACATACGCTTCATTGTGGCCCTTGCCAAGCGCCCTGGAGCACTGCTTATGATGCAAGCGGAACACCTCTTGCGGTTCCATTCTCAGAGCTCCTGAGTTAAGCAATCTGCGACTCTTGGTGCAAATGCCAGAGGAAAACATTTCCATGTGTCTGGCAGGGAGAAACTGTACCGGGAGAACACATTTGTCAGGAGCTTGCACCTGCACCTTACACACATAGGGATTTGCATCACATCTAAATGGACAAGCTCTATTGTACGCAACCTGAAAGCTGCTGTCAGAAGGCTGTGCTCTTTGTCAGATGGAAGCAGCAGCAGGAACCTTCGAGTGTGGCAAGCACTAAAGAGCCACAGAAGAGCGTGGCCTTGCAAAATGAGTCAGGAAAAAGCATTTGCTACATGTGCCCTTGTTGTCGCCTAACAACAAGTAGCAGCATAAACCAGATGCGGGTGAAGTTCTTCCAGGCAACATCTAACGTCAAATGAGCAAGCTGGCTTACCACAGTTACGCCTCTCTGGCTGTCTGAAAGCTTTGCGCACAAGCTGGGTGATAAACGTCTTCCTTTGCCTTTTGACAGTGCTCGTGCATTGCCAGCCTTGGGCGTGAATGATGGCTATCCCACACACACGTTTCGTTGTGCCTGTTGCCAAGCGCTCTGGAGCACTGTTTATGACGCAAGCGGAACACATCTTGCCGTTCCATTCTCAGAGCTCCTGAGTTAAGCAATCTGCGACTCTTGGTGCAAATGCCAGAAAAAACATTTCCAATGTGTTTGGCAGGGAGAAATTGAACCTGGAGACCCCATTTGTCAGGAGCTTGCACCTGCACCTTCCACACGCACAGATTGGCAGCACATTTCAATGGCCAAGCTACTTCTTAGGCAAGCTGAAGGCTGCTGTCAGAAAGCTATGCTCCTTGTCAGATGGAAGCAGCAGCACGCACATTGGAGTTTGGCAAGCACTAAAGAGCCGCAGAAGAGCGTGGCCTTCCCAAATGGGCCAGGAAAAAGCATTTGCTACATGTGCCCTTGTTGTCGCCTAACAACAGGTAGCAGCATAAACCAGATGCGGCTTAAGATCTTACGACAACTAACGTCAATTGAGCAAGCGGGCATACCACAGCTACGGTCCTCTGGCAGTCTGAAAGCTTTGTGCACAAGCCACATGCTAAGTGCCTTCCTTTGCCTTTTGGCAGTGCTTGTGCATTGCCAGCCTTTGGCATGAATGGTGGCTCTCCCGCACACACGCTTCGTTGTCCCCGTTGCCAAGCGCTCTGGAGCACTGTTTATGACGCAAGCGGAACACCTCTTGCCGTTCCATTCTCAGAGCTCCTGAGTTAAGCAATCTGTGACTCTTGGTGCGAATGCCAGAGGAAAACATTTCCAATGTGTCTGGCATGGAGAAACTAAACCTGGAGAACCCATTTGTCAAGAGCTTGCACCTGCACCTTCCGCACGCACAGATTTGCAGCACATTTCAATGGCCAAGCTCTTTCTCAGGCAAGCTGAAGGCTGCTGTCAGAAATCTGTACTGCTTGTCAGATGGAAGCAGCAGCACGCACATTGGAGTTTGGCATGCACTAAAGAGCTGCAGAAGTGCGTGGCCTAGCAAAATGGGCCAGGAAAAAGCATTTGCTACATGTTCCCTTGTTGTCGCCTAACAACAGGTAGCAGCATAAACCAGACGGCGCTCAAGTTCTTGCAGACGACAGCTAACGTCAATTGAGCAAACGGGCTTACCACACTTACGGCTCTCTGGCTGTCTGAAAGCTTTGCGCACAAGCTGGGTGATAAGCGTCTTCCTTTGTCTTTTGGCAGTGCTCGTGCATTGCTAGCCCTAGGAAAGTATGGTCACTGTCCCGCACAAGCTCATCATTGTGCCCACTTCCAAGCGCTCTGGAGCACTGTTTATGACGCAAGCGGAACACCACTTGCCGTTCCATTCTCAGAGCTCCTGAGTTAAGCAATCTGCGACTCTTGGTGCAAATGCCAGAGGAAAACATTTCCATGTGTCTGGCAGGGAGAAACTGTACCGGGAGAACACATTTGTCAGGAGCTTGCACCTGCACCTTACACACATAGGGATTTGCATCACATCTAAATGGACAAGCTCTATTGTACGCAACCTGACAGCTGCTGTCAGAAGGCTGTGCTCTTTGTCAGATGGAAGAAGCAGCAGGTACCTTCGAGTGTGGCAAGCACTAAAGAGCCGCAGAAGAGCGTGGCCTTGCAAAATGAGTCAGGAAAAAGCATTTGCTACATGTGCCCTTGTTGTCGCCTAACAACAAGTAGCAGCATAAACCAGATGCGGGTGAAGTTCTTCCAGGCAACATCTAACGTCAAATGAGCAAGCTGGCTTACCACAGTTACGGCTCTCTGGCTGTCTGAAAGCTTTGCGCACAAGCTGGGTGATAAGCGTCTTCCTTTGCCTTTTGACAGTGCTCGTGCATTGCCAGCCTTGGGCGTGAATGGTGGCTATCCCACACACACGTTTCGTTGTGCCTGTTGCCAAGCGCTCTGGAGCACTGTTTTTGACGCAAGCGGAACACATCTTGCCGTTCCATTCTCAGAGCTCCTGAGTTAAGCAATCTGCGACTCTTGGTGCAAATGCCAGAAAAAACATTTCCAATGTGTTTGGCAGGGAGAAATTGAACCTGGAGACCCCATTTGTCAGGAGCTTGCACCTGCACCTTCCACACGCACAGATTGGCAGCACATTTCAATGGCCAAGCTCTTTCTCAGGCAAGCTGAAGGCTGCTGTCAGAAATCTATACTGCTTGTCAGATGGAAGCAGCAGCACGCACATTGGAGTTTGGCATGCACTAAAGAGCTGCAGAAGTGCGTGGCCTAGCAAAATGGGCCAGGAAAAAGCATTTGCTACATGTGCCCTTGTTGTCGCCTAACAACAGGTAGCAGCATAAACCAGACGGCGCTCAAGTTCTTGCAGACGACAGCTAACGTCAATTGAGGAAACGGGCTTACCACAATTATGGTCCTCTGGCTGTCTGAAAGCTTAGCGCACAAGCTGGGTGATAAGCGTCTTCCTTTGCCTTTTGACAATGCTCGTGCATTGCCAGCCTTGGGCGTGAATGGTGGCTATCCCACACACACGTTTCGTTGTGCCTGTTGCCAAGCGCTCTGGAGCACTGTTTATGACGCAAGCGGAACACCTCTTGCCGTTCCATTCTCAGAGCTCCTGAGTTAAGCAATCTGCGACTCTTGGTGCAAATGCAGAAAAAACATTTCCAATGTGTTTGGCAGGGAGAAATTGAACCTGGAGAACCCATTTGTCAGGTGCTTTCACCTGCGACTTCCACACGCACAGATTGGCAGCACATTTCAATGGCCAAGCTCTTTCTCAGGCAAGCTGAAGGCTGCTGTCAGAAATCTGTGCTGCTTGTCAGATGGAAGCAGCAGCACGCACATTGGAGTTTGGCATGCACTAAAGAGTCGCAGAAGAGCGTGGCCTTGCCAAATGGGCCAGGAAAAAGCATTTGCTACATGTGCCCTTGTTGTCGCCTAACAACAAGTAGCAGCATAAACCAGATGCGGGTGAAGTTTTTCCAGGCAACATCTAACGTCAAATGAGCAAGCTGGCTTACGACAATTACGGCTCTCTGGCTGTCTGAAAGCTTTGCGCACAAGCTGGGTGATAAGCGTCTTCCTTTGCCTTTTGGCAGTTCTCGTGCATTGCCAGCCTTGGGCGTGAATGATAGTTATCCCGCACACACGCTTCGTTGTCCCCGTTGCCAAGCGCTCTGGAGCACTGTATATGACGCAAGCGGAACACCTCTTGCCGTTCCATTCTCAGAGCTCCTGAGTTAAGCAATCTGCGACTCTTGGTGCGAATGCCAGAGGAAAACATTTCCATGTGTCTGGCAGGGAGAAACTGTACCGGGAGAACACATTTGTCAGGAGCTTGCACCTGCACCTTACACACATATGGATTTGCATCACATCTAAATGGACAAGCTCTATTGTACGCAACCTGAAAGCTGCTGTCAGAAGGCTGTGCTCTTTGTCAGCTGGAAGCAGCAGCAGGCACCTTCGAGTGTGGCAAGCACTAAAGAGCCGCAGAAGAGCGTGGCCTTGCCAAATGAGCAAGGAAAAAGCATTTGCTACATGTGCCCTTGTTGTCGCCTAACAACAGGTAGCAGCATAAACCAGATGCGGCTTAAGATCTTGCGACAACTAACGTCAATTGAGCAAGCGGGCTTACCACAGCTACGGTCCTCTGGCAGTCTGAAAGCTTTGTGCACAAGCCGCATGCTAAGCGCCTTCCTTTGCCTTTTGGCAGTGCTTGTGCATTGCCAGCCTTGGGCATGAATGGTGGCTCTCCCGCACACACGCTTCGTTGTGCCCGTTGCCAAGCGCTCTGGAGCACTGTTAATGACGCAAGCGGAACACCTCTTGCCGTTCCATTCTCAGAGCTCCTGAGTTAAGCAATCTGCGACTCTTGGTGCGAATGCCAGAGGAAAACATTTCCATGTGTCTGGTAGGGAGAAACTGTACCGGGAGAACACATTTGTCAGGAGCTTGCACCTGCACCTTACACACATAGGGATTTGCATCACATCTAAATGGACAAGCTCTATTGTACGCAACCTGACAGCTGCTGTCAGAAGGCTGTGCTCCTTGTCAGATGGAAGCAGCAGCAGGCATCTTCGACTTTGGCAAGCACTAAAGAGCCGCAGAAGAGCATGGCCTTGCAAAATGAGCCAGGAAAAAGCATTTGCTACATGTGCCCTTGTTGTCGCCTAACAACAGGTAGCAGCATAAACCAGATGCGGCTTAAGATCTTGCAAGTGACAGCTAACGTCAATTGAGCAAGCGGGCTTACCACAGCTACGGTCCTCCGGCAGTCTGAAAGCTTTGAGCACAAGTCGCATGCTAAGCGCCTTCCTTTGCCTTTTGGCAGTGCTTGTGCATTGCCAGCCTTGGGCGTGAATGGTGGCTCTCCCGCACACACGCTTCGTTGTCCCCGTTGCCAAGCGCTCTGGAACACTGTTTATGACGCAAGCGGAACACCTCTTGCCGTTCCATTCTCAGAGCTCCTGAGTTAAGCAATCTGTGACTCTTGGTGCGAATGCCAGAGGAAAACATTTCCAATGTGTCTGGCATGGAGAAACTGAACCTGGAGAACCCATTTGTCAAGAGCTTGCACCTGCACCTTCCGCACGCACAGATTTGCAGCACATTTCAATGGCCAAGCTCTTTCTCAGGCAAGCTGAAGGCTGCTGTCAGAAATCTATACTGCTTGTCAGATGGAAGCAGCAGCACGCACATTGGAGTTAGGCAAGCACTAAAGAGGCGCAGAAGAGCGTGGCCTTGCAAAATGGGCCAGGAAAAAGCATTTGCTACATGTTCCCTTGTTGTCGCCTAACAACAGGTAGCAGCATAAACCAGACGGCGCTCAAGTTCTTGCAGACGACAGCTAACGTCAATTGAGCAAACGGGCTTACCACACTTACTGCTCTCTGGCTGTCTGAAAGCTTTGTGCACAAGCTGGGTGATAAGCGTCTTCCTTTGCCTTTTGGCAGTGCTCGTGCATTGCTAGCCCTAGGAAAGTATGGTCACTGTCCCGCACAAGCTCATCATTGTGCCCACTTCCAAGCGCTCTGGAGCCCTGTTTATGACGCAAGCGGAACACCTCTTGCCGTTCCAGTCTCAGAACCCCTGAGTTAAGCAATCTGCGACTCCCGGTGTGAATGCCAGAGGAAAACATTTCCATGTGTCTGGCTGGGAGAAACTGTACCGGGAGAACACATTTGTCAGGAGCTTGCACCTGCACCTTACACACATAGGGATTTGCATCACATCTAAATGGACAAGCTCTATTGTACGCAACCTGACAGCTGCTGTCAGAAGGCTGTGCTCTTTGTCAGATGGAAGCAGCAGCAGGAACCTTCGAGTGTGGCAAGCACTAAAGAGCCGCAGAAGAGCGTGGCCTTGCAAAATGAGTCAGGAAAAAGCATTTGCTACATGTGCCCTTGTTGTCGCCTAACAACAAGTAGCAGCATAAACCAGATGCGGGTGAAGTTCTTGCAGGCGACATCTAACGTCAAATGAGCAAGCTGGCTTACCACAGTTACGGCTCTCTGGCTGTCTGAAAGCTTTGCGCACAAGCTGGGTGATAAGCGTCTTCCTTTGCCTTTTGGCAGTGCTTGTGCATTGCCAGCCTTGGGCGTGAATGGTGGCTATCCCGCACACACGCTTCGTTGTGCCCGTTGCCAAGCGCTCTGGAGCACTGTTTATGACGCAAGCGGAACACATCTTGCCGTTCCATTCTCAGAGCTCCTGAGTTAAGCAATCTGCGACTCTTGGTGCAAATGCAGAAAAAACATTTCCAATGTGTTTGGCAGGGAGAAATTGAACCTGGAGAACCCATTTGTCAGGTGCTTTCACCTGCGACTTCCACACGCACAGATTGGCAGCACATTTCAATGGCCAAGCTCTTTCTCAGGCAAGCTGAAGGCTGCTGTCAGAAATCTGTGCTGCTTGTCAGATGGAAGCAGCAGCACGCACATTGGAGTTTGGCATGCACTAAAGAGGCGCAGAAGAGCTTGGCCTTGCAAAATGGGCCAGGAAAAAGCATTTGCTACATGTGCCCTTGTTGTCGCCTAACAACAAGTAGCAGCATAAACCAGACGCGGCTTAAGATCTTGCAGACGACAGCTAACGTCAATTGAGCAAGCGGACTTACCACAGCTACGGTCCTCCGGCAGTCTGAAAGCTTTGTGCACAAGCCGCATGCTAAGCGCCTTCCTTTGCCTTTTGGCAGTGCTTGTGCATTGCCAGACTTGGGAAAGTATGGTCACTGTCCCGCGCAAATGCTTCGTTGTGCCCATTGCCAAGCGCTCTGGAGCACTGTTTATGACGCAAGCGGAACACTTCTTGCCGTTCCAGTCTCAGAACCCCTGAGTTAAGCAATCTGCGACTCCCGGTGTGAATGCCAGAGGAAAACATTTCCATGTGTCTGGCAGGGAGAAACTGTACCGGGAGAACACATTTGTCAGGAGCTTGCACCTGCACCTTACACACATAGGGATTTGCATCACATCTAAATGGACAAGCTCTATTGTACGCAACCTGAAAGCTGCTGTCAGAAGGCTGTGCTCTTTGTCAGATGGAAGCAGCAGCAGGAACCTTCGAGTGTGGCAAGCACTAAAGAGCCGCAGAAGAGCGTGGCCTTGCAAAATGAGTCAGGAAAAAGCATTTGCTACATGTGCCCTTGTTGTCGCCTAACAACAGGTAGCAGCATAAACCAGATGCGGGTGAAGTTCTTCCAGGCAACATCTAACGTCAAATGAGCAAGCGGGCTTACCACAGTTACGGCTCTCTGGCTGTCTGAAAGCTTTGCGCACAAGCTGGGTGATAAGCGTCTTCCTTTGCCTTTTGACAGTGCTCGTGCATTGCCAGCCTTGGGCGTGAATGATGGCTATCCCACACACACGTTTCGTTGTGCCTGTTGCCAAGCGCTCTGGAGCACTGTTTATGACGCAAGCGGAACACATCTTGCCGTTCCATTCTCAGAGCTCCTGAGTTAAGCAATCTGCGACTCTTGGTGCAAATGCCAGAAAAAACATTTCCAATGTGTTTGGCAGGGAGAAATTGAACCTGGAGACCCCATTTGTCAGGAGCTTGCACCTGCACCTTCCACACGCACAGATTGGCAGCACATTTCAATGGCCAAGCTACTTCTTAGGCAAGCTGAAGGCTGCTGTCAGAAAGCTATGCTCCTTGTCAGATGGAAGCAGCAGCACGCACATTGGAGTTTGGCAAGCACTAAAGAGCCGCAGAAGAGCGTGGCCTTGCCAAATGGGTCAGGAGAAAGCATTTGCTACATGTGCCCTTGTTGTCGCCTAACAACAGGTAGCAGCATAAACCAGATGCGGCTTAAGATCTTGCAAGTGACAGCTAAGGTCAATTGAGCAAGCGGGCTTACCACAGCTACGGTCCTCCGGCAGTCTGAAAGCTTTGAGCACAAGCCGCATGCTAAGCGCCTTCCTTTGCCTTTTGGCAGTGCTTGTGCATTGCCAGCCTTGGGCGTGAATGGTGGCTCTCCCGCACACACGCTTCGTTGTCCCCGTTGCCAAGCGCTCTGGAGCACTGTTTATGACGCAAGCGGAACACCTCTTGCCGTTCCATTCTCAGAGCTCCTGAGTTAAGCAATCTGTGACTCTTGGTGCGAATGCCAGAGGAAAACATTTCCAATGTGTCTGGCATGGAGAAACTGAACCTGGAGAACCCATTTGTCAAGAGCTTGCACCTGCACCTTCCGCACGCACAGATTTGCAGCACATTTCAATGGCCAAGCTCTTTCTCAGGCAAGCTGAAGGCTGCTGTCAGAAATCTATACTGCTTGTCAGATGGAAGCAGCAGCACGCACATTGGAGTTAGGCAAGCACTAAAGAGGCGCAGAAGAGCGTGGCCTTGCAAAATGGGCCAGGAAAAAGCATTTGCTACATGTTCCCTTGTTGTCGCCTAACAACAGGTAGCAGCATAAACCAGACGGCGCTCAAGTTCTTGCAGACGACAGCTAACGTCAATTGAGCAAACGGGCTTACCACACTTACTGCTCTCTGGCTGTCTGAAAGCTTTGCGCACAAGCTGGGTGATAAGCGTCTTCCTTTGCCTTTTGGCAGTGCTCGTGCATTGCTAGCCCTAGGAAAGTATGGTCACTGTCCCGCACAAGCTCATCATTGTGCCCACTTCCAAGCGCTCTGGAGCCCTGTTTATGACGCAAGCGGAACACCTCTTGCCGTTCCATTCTCAGAGCTCCTGAGTTAAGCAATCTGCGACTCCCGGTGTGAATGCCATAGGAAAACATTTCCATGTGTCTGGCAGGGAGAAACTGTACCGGGAGAACACATTTGTCAGGAGCTTGCACCTGCACCTTACACACATAGGGATTTGCATCACATCTAAATGGACAAGCTCTATTGTACGCAACCTGAAAGCTGCTGTCAGAAGGCTGTGCTCTTTGTCAGATGGAAGCAGCAGCAGGTACCTTCGAGTGTGGCAAGCACTAAAGAGCCGCAGAAGAGCGTGGCCTTGCAAAATGAGTCAGGAAAAAGCATTTGCTACATGTGCCCTTGTTGTCGCCTAACAACAAGTAGCAGCATAAACCAGATGCGGGTGAAGTTCTTGCAGGCGACATCTAACGTCAAATGAGCAGGCTGGCTTACCACAGTTACGGCTCTCTGGCTGTCTGAAAGCTTTGCGCACAAGCTGGGTGATAAGCGTCTTCCTTTGCCTTTTGGCAGTGCTTGTGCATTGCCAGCCTTGGGCGTGAATGGTGGCTATCCCGCACACATGCTTCGTTGTGCCCGTTGCCAAGCGCTCTGGAGCACTGTTTATGACGCAAGCGGAACACATCTTGCCGTTCCATTCTCAGAGCTCCTGAGTTAAGCAATCTGCGACTCTTGGTGCAAATGCCAGAAAAAACATTTCCAATGTGTTTGGCAGGGAGAAATTGAACCTGGAGACCCCATTTGTCAGGAGCTTGCACCTGCACCTTACACACATATGGATTTGCATCACATCTAAATGGACAAGCTCTATTGTACGCAACCTGACAGCTGCTGTCAGAAGGCTGTGCTCTTTGTCAGATGGAAGCAGCAGCAGGTACCTTCGAGTGTGGCAAGCACTAAAGAGCCGCAGAAGAGCGTGGCCTTGCAAAATGAGTCAGGAAAAAGCATTTGCTACATGTGCCCTTGTTGTCGCCTAACAACAAGTAGCAGCATAAACCAGATGCGGGTGAAGTTCTTCCAGGCAACATCTAACGTCAAATGAGCAAGCTGGCTTACCACAGTTACGGCTCTCTGGCTGTCTGAAAGCTTTGCGCACAAGCTGGGTGATAAGCGTCTTCCTTTGCCTTTTGACAGTGCTCGTGCATTGCCAGCCTTGGGCGTGAATGATGGCTATCCCACACACACGTTTCGTTGTGCCTGTTGCCAAGCGCTCTGGAGCACTGTTTTTGACGCAAGCGGAACACATCTTGCCGTTCCATTCTCAGAGCTCCTGAGTTAAGCAATCTGCGACTCTTGGTGCAAATGCCAGAAAAAACATTTCCAATGTGTTTGGCAGGGAGAAATTGAACCTGGAGACCCCATTTGTCAGGAGCTTGCACCTGCACCTTCCACACGCACAGATTGGCAGCACATTTCAATGGCCAAGCTACTTCTTAGGCAAGCTGAAGGCTGCTGTCAGAAAGCTATGCTCCTTGTCAGATGGAAGCAGCAGCACGCACATTGGAGTTTGGCAAGCACTAAAGAGCCGCAGAAGAGCGTGGCCTTGCCAAATGGGCCAGGAAAAAGCATTTGCTACATGTGCCCTTGTTGTCGCCTAACAACAAGTAGCAGCATAAACCAGATGCGGGTGAAGTTCTTCCAGGCAACATCTAACGTCAAATGAGCAAGCTGGCTTACGACAATTACGGCTCTCTGGCTGTCTGAAAGCTTTGCGCACAAGCTGGGTGATAAGCGTCTTCCTTTGCCTTTTGGCAGTTCTCGTGCATTGCCAGCCTTGGGCGTGAATGATAGTTATCCCACACACACGCTTCGTTGTCCCCGTTGCCAAGCGCTCTGGAGCACTGTATATGACGCAAGCGGAACACCTCTTGCCGTTCCATTCTCAGAGCTCCTGAGTTAAGCAATCTGCGACTCTTGGTGCAAATGCCAGAGGAAAACATTTCCATGTGTCTGGCAGGGAGAAACTGTACCGGGAGAACACATTTGTCAGGAGCTTGCACCTGCACCTTACACACATATGGATTTGCATCACATCTAAATGGACAAGCTCTATTGTACGCAACCTGAAAGCTGCTGTCAGAAGGCGGTGCTCTTTGTCAGCTGGAAGCAGCAGCAGGCACCTTCGAGTGTGGCAAGCACTAAAGAGCCGCAGAAGAGCGTGGCCTTGCCAAATGAGCAAGGAAAAAGCATTTGCTACATGTGCCCTTGTTGTCGCCTAACAACAGGTAGCAGCATAAACCACATGCGGCTTAAGATCTTGCGACAACTAACGTCAATTGAGCAAGCGGGCTTACCACAGCTACGGTCCTCTGGCAGTCTGAAAGCTTTGTGCACAAGCCGCATGCTAAGCGCCTTCCTTTGCCTTTTGGCAGTGCTTGTGCATTGCCAGCCTTGGGCATGAATGGTGGCTCTCCCGCACACACGCTTCGTTGTGCCCGTTGCCAAGCGCTCTGGAGCACTGTTTATGACGCAAGCGGAACACCTCTTGCCGTTCCATTCTCAGAGCTCCTGAGTTAAGCAATCTGTGACTCTTGGTGCGAATGCCAGAGGAAAACATTTCCAATGTGTCTGGCATGGAGAAACTAAACCTGGAGAACCCATTTGTCAAGAGCTTGCACCTGCACCTTCCGCACGCACAGATTTGCAGCACATTTCAATGGCCAAGCTCTTTCTCAGGCAAGCTGAAGGCTGCTGTCAGAAATCTGTACTGCTTGTCAGATGGAAGCAGCAGCACGCACATTGGAGTTTGACAAGCACTAAAGAGCCGCAGAAGAGCGTGTCCTTGCAAAATGGGCCAGGAAAAAGCATTTGCTACATGTTCCCTTGTTGTCGCCTAACAACAGGTAGCAGCATAAACCAGACGGCGCTCAAGTTCTTGCAGACGACAGCTAACGTCAATTGAGCAAACGGGCTTACCACACTTACGGCTCTCTGGCTGTCTGAAAGCTTTGCGCACAAGCTGGGTGATAAGCGTCTTCCTTTGTCTTTTGGCAGTGCTCGTGCATTGCTAGCCCTAGGAAAGTATGGTCACTGTCCCGCACAAGCTCATCATTGTGCCCACTTCCAAGCGCTCTGGAGCACTGTTTATGACGCAAGCGGAACACCACTTGCCGTTCCATTCTCAGAGCTCCTGAGTTAAGCAATCTGCGACTCTTGGTGCAAATGCCAGAGGAAAACATTTCCATGTGTCTGGCAGGGAGAAACTGTACCGGGAGAACACATTTGTCAGGAGCTTGCACCTGCACCTTACACACATAGGGATTTGCATCACATCTAAATGGACAAGCTCTATTGTACGCAACCTGACAGCTGCTGTCAGAAGGCTGTGCTCTTTGTCAGATGGAAGAAGCAGCAGGTACCTTCGAGTGTGGCAAGCACTAAAGAGCCGCAGAAGAGCGTGGCCTTGCAAAATGAGTCAGGAAAAAGCATTTGCTACATGTGCCCTTGTTGTCGCCTAACAACAAGTAGCAGCATAAACCAGATGCGGGTGAAGTTCTTCCAGGCAACATCTAACGTCAAATGAGCAAGCTGGCTTACCACAGTTACGGCTCTCTGGCTGTCTGAAAGCTTTGCGCACAAGCTGGGTGATAAGCGTCTTCCTTTGCCTTTTGACAGTGCTCGTGCATTGCCAGCCTTGGGCGTGAATGATGGCTATCCCACACACACGTTTCGTTGTGCCTGTTGCCAAGCGCTCTGGAGCACTGTTTTTGACGCAAGCGGAACACATCTTGCCGTTCCATTCTCAGAGCTCCTGAGTTAAGCAATCTGCGACTCTTGGTGCAAATGCCAGAAAAAACATTTCCAATGTGTTTGGCAGGGAGAAATTGAACCTGGAGACCCCATTTGTCAGGAGCTTGCACCTGCACCTTCCACACGCACAGATTGGCAGCACATTTCAATGGCCAAGCTCTTTCTCAGGCAAGCTGAAGGCTGCTGTCAGAAATCTATACTGCTTGTCAGATGGAAGCAGCAGCACGCACATTGGAGTTTGGCATGCACTAAAGAGCTGCAGAAGTGCGTGGCCTAGCAAAATGGGCCAGGAAAAAGCATTTGCTACATGTGCCCTTGTTGTCGCCTAACAACAGGTAGCAGCATAAACCAGACGGCGCTCAAGTTCTTGCAGACGACAGCTAACGTCAATTGAGGAAACGGGCTTACCACAATTATGGTCCTCTGGCTGTCTGAAAGCTTTGTGCACAAGCTGGGTGATAAGCGTCTTCCTTTGCCTTTTGACAATGCTCGTGCATTGCCAGCCTTGGGCGTGAATG
The DNA here is from genome assembly GCA_038429875.1 of Poecile montanus. NCBI lineage: Eukaryota > Metazoa > Chordata > Aves > Passeriformes > Paridae > Poecile > Poecile montanus. The sequence goes on along the minus strand of JBBLMP010000054.1, from coordinate 1,728,698 downwards.
GTGGCTATCCCACACACACGTTTCGTTGTGCCTGTTGCCAAGCGCTCTGGAGCACTGTTTATGACGCAAGCGGAACACCTCTTGCCGTTCCATTCTCAGAGCTCCTGAGTTAAGCAATCTGCGACTCTTGGTGCAAATGCAGAAAAAACATTTCCAATGTGTTTGGCAGGGAGAAATTGAACCTGGAGAACCCATTTGTCAGGTGCTTTCACCTGCGACTTCCACACGCACAGATTGGCAGCACATTTCAATGGCCAAGCTCTTTCTCAGGCAAGCTGAAGGCTGCTGTCAGAAATCTGTGCTGCTTGTCAGATGGAAGCAGCAGCACGCACATTGGAGTTTGGCATGCACTAAAGAGTCGCAGAAGAGCGTGGCCTTGCCAAATGGGCCAGGAAAAAGCATTTGCTACATGTGCCCTTGTTGTCGCCTAACAACAAGTAGCAGCATAAACCAGATGCGGGTGAAGTTTTTCCAGGCAACATCTAACGTCAAATGAGCAAGCTGGCTTACGACAATTACGGCTCTCTGGCTGTCTGAAAGCTTTGCGCACAAGCTGGGTGATAAGCGTCTTCCTTTGCCTTTTGGCAGTTCTCGTGCATTGCCAGCCTTGGGCGTGAATGATAGTTATCCCGCACACACGCTTCGTTGTCCCCGTTGCCAAGCGCTCTGGAGCACTGTATATGACGCAAGCGGAACACCTCTTGCCGTTCCATTCTCAGAGCTCCTGAGTTAAGCAATCTGCGACTCTTGGTGCGAATGCCAGAGGAAAACATTTCCATGTGTCTGGCAGGGAGAAACTGTACCGGGAGAACACATTTGTCAGGAGCTTGCACCTGCACCTTACACACATATGGATTTGCATCACATCTAAATGGACAAGCTCTATTGTACGCAACCTGAAAGCTGCTGTCAGAAGGCTGTGCTCTTTGTCAGCTGGAAGCAGCAGCAGGCACCTTCGAGTGTGGCAAGCACTAAAGAGCCGCAGAAGAGCGTGGCCTTGCCAAATGAGCAAGGAAAAAGCATTTGCTACATGTGCCCTTGTTGTCGCCTAACAACAGGTAGCAGCATAAACCAGATGCGGCTTAAGATCTTGCGACAACTAACGTCAATTGAGCAAGCGGGCTTACCACAGCTACGGTCCTCTGGCAGTCTGAAAGCTTTGTGCACAAGCCGCATGCTAAGCGCCTTCCTTTGCCTTTTGGCAGTGCTTGTGCATTGCCAGCCTTGGGCATGAATGGTGGCTCTCCCGCACACACGCTTCGTTGTGCCCGTTGCCAAGCGCTCTGGAGCACTGTTAATGACGCAAGCGGAACACCTCTTGCCGTTCCATTCTCAGAGCTCCTGAGTTAAGCAATCTGCGACTCTTGGTGCGAATGCCAGAGGAAAACATTTCCATGTGTCTGGTAGGGAGAAACTGTACCGGGAGAACACATTTGTCAGGAGCTTGCACCTGCACCTTACACACATAGGGATTTGCATCACATCTAAATGGACAAGCTCTATTGTACGCAACCTGACAGCTGCTGTCAGAAGGCTGTGCTCCTTGTCAGATGGAAGCAGCAGCAGGCATCTTCGACTTTGGCAAGCACTAAAGAGCCGCAGAAGAGCATGGCCTTGCAAAATGAGCCAGGAAAAAGCATTTGCTACATGTGCCCTTGTTGTCGCCTAACAACAGGTAGCAGCATAAACCAGATGCGGCTTAAGATCTTGCAAGTGACAGCTAACGTCAATTGAGCAAGCGGGCTTACCACAGCTACGGTCCTCCGGCAGTCTGAAAGCTTTGAGCACAAGTCGCATGCTAAGCGCCTTCCTTTGCCTTTTGGCAGTGCTTGTGCATTGCCAGCCTTGGGCGTGAATGGTGGCTCTCCCGCACACACGCTTCGTTGTCCCCGTTGCCAAGCGCTCTGGAACACTGTTTATGACGCAAGCGGAACACCTCTTGCCGTTCCATTCTCAGAGCTCCTGAGTTAAGCAATCTGTGACTCTTGGTGCGAATGCCAGAGGAAAACATTTCCAATGTGTCTGGCATGGAGAAACTGAACCTGGAGAACCCATTTGTCAAGAGCTTGCACCTGCACCTTCCGCACGCACAGATTTGCAGCACATTTCAATGGCCAAGCTCTTTCTCAGGCAAGCTGAAGGCTGCTGTCAGAAATCTATACTGCTTGTCAGATGGAAGCAGCAGCACGCACATTGGAGTTAGGCAAGCACTAAAGAGGCGCAGAAGAGCGTGGCCTTGCAAAATGGGCCAGGAAAAAGCATTTGCTACATGTTCCCTTGTTGTCGCCTAACAACAGGTAGCAGCATAAACCAGACGGCGCTCAAGTTCTTGCAGACGACAGCTAACGTCAATTGAGCAAACGGGCTTACCACACTTACTGCTCTCTGGCTGTCTGAAAGCTTTGTGCACAAGCTGGGTGATAAGCGTCTTCCTTTGCCTTTTGGCAGTGCTCGTGCATTGCTAGCCCTAGGAAAGTATGGTCACTGTCCCGCACAAGCTCATCATTGTGCCCACTTCCAAGCGCTCTGGAGCCCTGTTTATGACGCAAGCGGAACACCTCTTGCCGTTCCAGTCTCAGAACCCCTGAGTTAAGCAATCTGCGACTCCCGGTGTGAATGCCAGAGGAAAACATTTCCATGTGTCTGGCTGGGAGAAACTGTACCGGGAGAACACATTTGTCAGGAGCTTGCACCTGCACCTTACACACATAGGGATTTGCATCACATCTAAATGGACAAGCTCTATTGTACGCAACCTGACAGCTGCTGTCAGAAGGCTGTGCTCTTTGTCAGATGGAAGCAGCAGCAGGAACCTTCGAGTGTGGCAAGCACTAAAGAGCCGCAGAAGAGCGTGGCCTTGCAAAATGAGTCAGGAAAAAGCATTTGCTACATGTGCCCTTGTTGTCGCCTAACAACAAGTAGCAGCATAAACCAGATGCGGGTGAAGTTCTTGCAGGCGACATCTAACGTCAAATGAGCAAGCTGGCTTACCACAGTTACGGCTCTCTGGCTGTCTGAAAGCTTTGCGCACAAGCTGGGTGATAAGCGTCTTCCTTTGCCTTTTGGCAGTGCTTGTGCATTGCCAGCCTTGGGCGTGAATGGTGGCTATCCCGCACACACGCTTCGTTGTGCCCGTTGCCAAGCGCTCTGGAGCACTGTTTATGACGCAAGCGGAACACATCTTGCCGTTCCATTCTCAGAGCTCCTGAGTTAAGCAATCTGCGACTCTTGGTGCAAATGCAGAAAAAACATTTCCAATGTGTTTGGCAGGGAGAAATTGAACCTGGAGAACCCATTTGTCAGGTGCTTTCACCTGCGACTTCCACACGCACAGATTGGCAGCACATTTCAATGGCCAAGCTCTTTCTCAGGCAAGCTGAAGGCTGCTGTCAGAAATCTGTGCTGCTTGTCAGATGGAAGCAGCAGCACGCACATTGGAGTTTGGCATGCACTAAAGAGGCGCAGAAGAGCTTGGCCTTGCAAAATGGGCCAGGAAAAAGCATTTGCTACATGTGCCCTTGTTGTCGCCTAACAACAAGTAGCAGCATAAACCAGACGCGGCTTAAGATCTTGCAGACGACAGCTAACGTCAATTGAGCAAGCGGACTTACCACAGCTACGGTCCTCCGGCAGTCTGAAAGCTTTGTGCACAAGCCGCATGCTAAGCGCCTTCCTTTGCCTTTTGGCAGTGCTTGTGCATTGCCAGACTTGGGAAAGTATGGTCACTGTCCCGCGCAAATGCTTCGTTGTGCCCATTGCCAAGCGCTCTGGAGCACTGTTTATGACGCAAGCGGAACACTTCTTGCCGTTCCAGTCTCAGAACCCCTGAGTTAAGCAATCTGCGACTCCCGGTGTGAATGCCAGAGGAAAACATTTCCATGTGTCTGGCAGGGAGAAACTGTACCGGGAGAACACATTTGTCAGGAGCTTGCACCTGCACCTTACACACATAGGGATTTGCATCACATCTAAATGGACAAGCTCTATTGTACGCAACCTGAAAGCTGCTGTCAGAAGGCTGTGCTCTTTGTCAGATGGAAGCAGCAGCAGGAACCTTCGAGTGTGGCAAGCACTAAAGAGCCGCAGAAGAGCGTGGCCTTGCAAAATGAGTCAGGAAAAAGCATTTGCTACATGTGCCCTTGTTGTCGCCTAACAACAGGTAGCAGCATAAACCAGATGCGGGTGAAGTTCTTCCAGGCAACATCTAACGTCAAATGAGCAAGCGGGCTTACCACAGTTACGGCTCTCTGGCTGTCTGAAAGCTTTGCGCACAAGCTGGGTGATAAGCGTCTTCCTTTGCCTTTTGACAGTGCTCGTGCATTGCCAGCCTTGGGCGTGAATGATGGCTATCCCACACACACGTTTCGTTGTGCCTGTTGCCAAGCGCTCTGGAGCACTGTTTATGACGCAAGCGGAACACATCTTGCCGTTCCATTCTCAGAGCTCCTGAGTTAAGCAATCTGCGACTCTTGGTGCAAATGCCAGAAAAAACATTTCCAATGTGTTTGGCAGGGAGAAATTGAACCTGGAGACCCCATTTGTCAGGAGCTTGCACCTGCACCTTCCACACGCACAGATTGGCAGCACATTTCAATGGCCAAGCTACTTCTTAGGCAAGCTGAAGGCTGCTGTCAGAAAGCTATGCTCCTTGTCAGATGGAAGCAGCAGCACGCACATTGGAGTTTGGCAAGCACTAAAGAGCCGCAGAAGAGCGTGGCCTTGCCAAATGGGTCAGGAGAAAGCATTTGCTACATGTGCCCTTGTTGTCGCCTAACAACAGGTAGCAGCATAAACCAGATGCGGCTTAAGATCTTGCAAGTGACAGCTAAGGTCAATTGAGCAAGCAGGCTTACCACAGCTACGGTCCTCCGGCAGTCTGAAAGCTTTGAGCACAAGCCGCATGCTAAGCGCCTTCCTTTGCCTTTTGGCAGTGCTTGTGCATTGCCAGCCTTGGGCGTGAATGGTGGCTCTCCCGCACACACGCTTCGTTGTCCCCGTTGCCAAGCGCTCTGGAGCACTGTTTATGACGCAAGCGGAACACCTCTTGCCGTTCCATTCTCAGAGCTCCTGAGTTAAGCAATCTGTGACTCTTGGTGCGAATGCCAGAGGAAAACATTTCCAATGTGTCTGGCATGGAGAAACTGAACCTGGAGAACCCATTTGTCAAGAGCTTGCACCTGCACCTTCCGCACGCACAGATTTGCAGCACATTTCAATGGCCAAGCTCTTTCTCAGGCAAGCTGAAGGCTGCTGTCAGAAATCTATACTGCTTGTCAGATGGAAGCAGCAGCACGCACATTGGAGTTAGGCAAGCACTAAAGAGGCGCAGAAGAGCGTGGCCTTGCAAAATGGGCCAGGAAAAAGCATTTGCTACATGTTCCCTTGTTGTCGCCTAACAACAGGTAGCAGCATAAACCAGACGGCGCTCAAGTTCTTGCAGACGACAGCTAACGTCAATTGAGCAAACGGGCTTACCACACTTACTGCTCTCTGGCTGTCTGAAAGCTTTGCGCACAAGCTGGGTGATAAGCGTCTTCCTTTGCCTTTTGGCAGTGCTCGTGCATTGCTAGCCCTAGGAAAGTATGGTCACTGTCCCGCACAAGCTCATCATTGTGCCCACTTCCAAGCGCTCTGGAGCCCTGTTTATGACGCAAGCGGAACACCTCTTGCCGTTCCATTCTCAGAGCTCCTGAGTTAAGCAATCTGCGACTCCCGGTGTGAATGCCATAGGAAAACATTTCCATGTGTCTGGCAGGGAGAAACTGTACCGGGAGAACACATTTGTCAGGAGCTTGCACCTGCACCTTACACACATAGGGATTTGCATCACATCTAAATGGACAAGCTCTATTGTACGCAACCTGAAAGCTGCTGTCAGAAGGCTGTGCTCTTTGTCAGATGGAAGCAGCAGCAGGTACCTTCGAGTGTGGCAAGCACTAAAGAGCCGCAGAAGAGCGTGGCCTTGCAAAATGAGTCAGGAAAAAGCATTTGCTACATGTGCCCTTGTTGTCGCCTAACAACAAGTAGCAGCATAAACCAGATGCGGGTGAAGTTCTTGCAGGCGACATCTAACGTCAAATGAGCAGGCTGGCTTACCACAGTTACGGCTCTCTGGCTGTCTGAAAGCTTTGCGCACAAGCTGGGTGATAAGCGTCTTCCTTTGCCTTTTGGCAGTGCTTGTGCATTGCCAGCCTTGGGCGTGAATGGTGGCTATCCCGCACACATGCTTCGTTGTGCCCGTTGCCAAGCGCTCTGGAGCACTGTTTATGACGCAAGCGGAACACATCTTGCCGTTCCATTCTCAGAGCTCCTGAGTTAAGCAATCTGCGACTCTTGGTGCAAATGCCAGAAAAAACATTTCCAATGTGTTTGGCAGGGAGAAATTGAACCTGGAGACCCCATTTGTCAGGAGCTTGCACCTGCACCTTACACACATATGGATTTGCATCACATCTAAATGGACAAGCTCTATTGTACGCAACCTGACAGCTGCTGTCAGAAGGCTGTGCTCTTTGTCAGATGGAAGCAGCAGCAGGTACCTTCGAGTGTGGCAAGCACTAAAGAGCCGCAGAAGAGCGTGGCCTTGCAAAATGAGTCAGGAAAAAGCATTTGCTACATGTGCCCTTGTTGTCGCCTAACAACAAGTAGCAGCATAAACCAGATGCGGGTGAAGTTCTTCCAGGCAACATCTAACGTCAAATGAGCAAGCTGGCTTACCACAGTTACGGCTCTCTGGCTGTCTGAAAGCTTTGCGCACAAGCTGGGTGATAAGCGTCTTCCTTTGCCTTTTGACAGTGCTCGTGCATTGCCAGCCTTGGGCGTGAATGATGGCTATCCCACACACACGTTTCGTTGTGCCTGTTGCCAAGCGCTCTGGAGCACTGTTTTTGACGCAAGCGGAACACATCTTGCCGTTCCATTCTCAGAGCTCCTGAGTTAAGCAATCTGCGACTCTTGGTGCAAATGCCAGAAAAAACATTTCCAATGTGTTTGGCAGGGAGAAATTGAACCTGGAGACCCCATTTGTCAGGAGCTTGCACCTGCACCTTCCACACGCACAGATTGGCAGCACATTTCAATGGCCAAGCTACTTCTTAGGCAAGCTGAAGGCTGCTGTCAGAAAGCTATGCTCCTTGTCAGATGGAAGCAGCAGCACGCACATTGGAGTTTGGCAAGCACTAAAGAGCCGCAGAAGAGCGTGGCCTTGCCAAATGGGCCAGGAAAAAGCATTTGCTACATGTGCCCTTGTTGTCGCCTAACAACAAGTAGCAGCATAAACCAGATGCGGGTGAAGTTCTTCCAGGCAACATCTAACGTCAAATGAGCAAGCTGGCTTACGACAATTACGGCTCTCTGGCTGTCTGAAAGCTTTGCGCACAAGCTGGGTGATAAGCGTCTTCCTTTGCCTTTTGGCAGTTCTCGTGCATTGCCAGCCTTGGGCGTGAATGATAGTTATCCCACACACACGCTTCATTGTCCCCGTTGCCAAGCGCTCTGGAGCACTGTATATGACGCAAGCGGAACACCTCTTGCCGTTCCATTCTCAGAGCTCCTGAGTTAAGCAATCTGCGACTCTTGGTGCAAATGCCAGAGGAAAACATTTCCATGTGTCTGGCAGGGAGAAACTGTACCGGGAGAACACATTTGTCAGGAGCTTGCACCTGCACCTTACACACATATGGATTTGCATCACATCTAAATGGACAAGCTCTATTGTACGCAACCTGAAAGCTGCTGTCAGAAGGCGGTGCTCTTTGTCAGCTGGAAGCAGCAGCAGGCACCTTCGAGTGTGGCAAGCACTAAAGAGCCGCAGAAGAGCGTGGCCTTGCCAAATGAGCAAGGAAAAAGCATTTGCTACATGTGCCCTTGTTGTCGCCTAACAACAGGTAGCAGCATAAACCACATGCGGCTTAAGATCTTGCGACAACTAACGTCAATTGAGCAAGCGGGCTTACCACAGCTACGGTCCTCTGGCAGTCTGAAAGCTTTGTGCACAAGCCGCATGCTAAGCGCCTTCCTTTGCCTTTTGGCAGTGCTTGTGCATTGCCAGCCTTGGGCATGAATGGTGGCTCTCCCGCACACACGCTTCGTTGTGCCCGTTGCCAAGCGCTCTGGAGCACTGTTTATGACGCAAGCGGAACACCTCTTCCCGTTCCATTCTCAGAGCTCCTGAGTTAAGCAATCTGCGACTCTTGGTGCGAATGCCAGAAAAAACATTTCCAATGTGTTTGGCAGGGAGAAACTGAACCTGGAGAACCCATTTGTCAGGAGCTTGCACCTGCACCTTCCGCACGCACAGATTTGCAGCACATTTCAATGGCCAAGCTCTTTCTCCGGCAAGCTGAAGGCTGCTGTCAGAAATCTGTGCTGCTTGTCAGATGGAAGCAGCAGCACGCACATTGGAGTTTGGCATGCACTAAAGAGCTGCAGAAGAGCGTGGCCTAGCAAAATGGGCCAGGAAAAAGCATTTGCTACATGTTCCCTTGTTGTCGCCTAACAACAAGTAGCAGCATAAACCAAACGGCGCTCAAGTTCTTGCAGACGACAGCTAACGTCAATTGAGCAAGCGGACTTACCACAGCTACTGTCCTCCGGCAGTCTGAAAGCTTTGTGCACAAGCCGCATGCTAAGCGCCTTCCTTTGCCTTTTGGCAGTGCTTGTGCATTGCCAGACTTGGGAAAGTATGGTCACTGTCCCGCGCAAATGCTTCGTTGTGCCCATTGCCAAGCGCTCTGGAGCACTGTTTATGACGCAAGCGGAACACTTCTTGCCGTTCCAGTCTCAGAACCCCTGAGTTAAGCAATCTGCGACTCCCGGTGTGAATGCCAGAGGAAAAAATTTCCATGTGTCTGGCAGGGAGAAACTGTACCGGGAGAACACATTTGTCAGGAGCTTGCACCTGCACCTTACACACATAGGGATTTGCATCACATCTAAATGGACAAGCTCTATTGTACGCAACCTGAAAGCTGCTGTCAGAAGGCTGTGCTCTTTGTCAGCTGGAAGCAGCAGCAGGTACCTTCGAGTGTGGCAAGCACTAAAGAGCCGCAGAAGAGCGTGGCCTTGCAAAATGAGTCAGGGAAAAGCATTTGCTACATGTGCCCTTGTTGTCGCCTAACAACAAGTAGCAGCATAAACCAGATGCGGGTGAAGTTCTTGCAGGCGACAACTAACGTCAAATGAGCAAGCTGGCTTACCACAATTACGGCTCTCTGGCTGTCTGAAAGCTTTGCGCACAAGCTGGGTGATAAACGTCTTCCTTTGCCTTTTGGCAGTGCTTGTGCATTGCCAGCCTTGGGCGTGAATGGTGGCTATCCCGCACACACGTTTCGTTGTGCCTGTTGCCAAGCGCTCTGGAGCACTGTTTATGACGCAAGCGGAACACATCTTGCCGTTCCATTCTCAGAGCTCCTGAGTTAAGCAATCTGCGACTCTTGGTGCAAATGCCAGAAAAAACATTTCCAATGTGTTTGGCAGGGAGAAATTGAACCTGGAGACCCCATTTGTCAGGAGCTTGCACCTGCACCTTCCACACGCACAGATTGGCAGCACATTTCAATGGCCAAGCTACTTCTTAGGCAAGCTGAAGGCTGCTGTCAGAAAGCTATGCTCCTTGTCAGATGGAAGCAGCAGCACGCACATTGGAGTTTGGCAAGCACTAAAGAGCCGCAGAAGAGCGTGGCCTTGCCAAATGGGCCAGGAAAAAGCATTTGCTACATGTGCCCTTGTTGTCGCCTAACAACAGGTAGCAGCATAAACCAGATGCGGCTTAAGATCTTGCAAGTGACAGCTAACGTCAATTGAGCAAGCGGGCTTACCACAGCTACGGTCCTCCGGCAGTCTGAAAGCTTTGAGCACAAGCCGCATGCTAAGCGCCTTCCTTTGCCTTTTGGTAGTGCTCGTGCATTGCCAGCCTTGGGCGTGAATGGTGGCTATCCCGCACACACGCTTCGTTGTCCCCGTTGCCAAGCGCTCTGGAGCACTGTTTATGACGCAAGCGGAACACCTCTTGCCGTTCCATTCTCAGAGCTCCTGAGTTAAGCAATCTGCGACTCTTGGTGCGAATGCCAGAGGAAAACATTTCCAATGTGTCTGGCATGGAGAAACTGAACCTGGAGAACCCATTTGTCAAGAGCTTGCACCTGCATCTTCCGCACGCACAGATTTGCAGCACATTTCAATGGCCAAGCTCTTTCTCAGGCAAGCTGAAGGCTGCTGTCAGAAATCTATACTGCTTGTCAGATGGAAGCAGCAGCACGCACATTGGAGTTAGGCAAGCACTAAAGAGGCGCAGAAGAGCGTGGCCTTGCAAAATGGGCCAGGAAAAAGCATTTGCTACATGTTCCCTTGTTGTCGCCTAACAACAGGTAGCAGCATAAACCAGACGGCGCTCAAGTTCTTGCAGACGACAGCTAACGTCAATTGAGCAAACGGGCTTACCACACTTACTGCTCTCTGGCTGTCTGAAAGCTTTGCGCACAAGCTGGGTGATAAGCGTCTTCCTTTGCCTTTTGGCAGTGCTCGTGCATTGCTAGCCCTAGGAAAGTATGGTCACTGTCCCGCACAAGCTCATCATTGTGCCCACTTCCAAGCGCTCTGGAGCACTGTTTATGACGCAAGCGGAACACCTCTTGCCGTTCCAGTCTCAGAACCCCTGAGTTAAGCAATCTGCGACTCCCGGTGTGAATGCCAGAGGAAAAAATTTCCATGTGTCTGGCAGGGAGAAATTGCACCGGGAGAACACATTTGTCAGGAGCTTGCACCTGCACCTTACACACATAGGGATTTGCATCACATCTAAATGGACAAGCTCTATTGTACGCAACCTGAAAGCTGCTGTCAGAAGGCTGTGCTCTTTGTCAGATGGAAGCAGCAGCAGGTACCTTCGAGTGTGGCAAGCACTAAAGAGCCGCAGAAGAGCGTGGCCTTGCAAAATGAGTCAGGAAAAAGCATTTGCTACATGTGCCCTTGTTGTCGCCTAACAACAGGTAGCAGCATGAACCAGATGCGGCTTAAGATCTTGCAAGTGACAGCTAACGTCAATTGAGCAAGCGGGCTTACCACAGCTACGGTCCTCCGGCAGTCTGAAAGCTTTGTGCACAAGCCGCATGCTTAGCGCCTTCCTTTGCCTTTTGGCAGTGCTTGTGCATTGCCAGCCCTGGGCATGTATGGTCACTGTCCCGCACAAGCTCATCGTTGTGCCCGTTTCCAAGCACTCTGGAGCACTGATTATGACGCAAGCGGAACACCTCTTGCCGTTCCATTCTCCTGAGTTAAGCAATCTGTGACTCTTGGTGCGAATGCCAGAAAAAACATTTCCAATGTGTCTGGCAGGGAGAAACTGAACCTGGAGAACCCATTTGTCAGGAGCTTGCACCTGCACCTTCTGCACGCACAGATTTGCAGCACATTTCAATGGCCAAGCTCTTTCTCAGGCAAGCTGAAGGCTGCTGTCAGAAATCTGTGCTGTTTATCAGATGGAAGCAGCAGTACGCACATTGGAGTTTGGCATGCACTAAAGAGCTGCAGAAGTGCGTGGCCTAGCAAAATGGGCCAGGAAAAAGCATTTGCTACATGTGCCCTTGTTGTCGCCTAACAACAGGTAGCAGCATAAACCAGACGGCGCTCAAGTTCTTGCAGACGACAGCTAACGTCAATTGAGCAAACGGGCTTACCACAATTATGGTCCTCTGGCTGTCTGAAAGCTTTGCGCACAAGCTGGGTGATAAGCGTCTTCCTTTGCCTTTTGACAGTGCTCGTGCATTGCCAGCCTTGGGCGTGAATAATGGCTATCCCACACACACGTTTCGTTGTGCCTGTTGCCAAGCGCTCTGGAGCACTGTTTATGACGCAAGCGGAATACCACATGCGGTTCCATTCTCAGAGCCCCTGAGTTAAGCAATCTGTGACTCTTGGTGCGAATGCCGGAGGAAAACATTTCCATGTGTCTGGCAGGGGGAAACTCTACCGGGAGAACACATTTGTCAGGAGCTTGCACCTGCACCTTACACACATATGGATTTGAATCACATCTAAATGGACAAGCTCTATTGTACGCAACCTGAAAGCTGTTGTCAGAAGGCTGTGCTCCTTGTCAGATGGAAGCAGCAGCACGCACATTGGAGTTTGGCAAGCACTAAAGAGGCGCAGAAGAGCGTGGCCTTGCCAAATGGGCCAGGAAAAAGCATTTGCTACATGTGCCCTTGTTGTCGCCTAACAACAGGTAGCAGCATAAACCAGATGCGGCTTAAGATCTTACGACAACTAACGTCAATTGAGCAAGTGGGCATACCACAGCTACGGTCCTCTGGCAGTCTGAAAGCTTTGTGCACAAGCCACATGCTAAGTGCCTTCCTTTGCCTTTTGGCAGTGCTTGTGCATTGCCAGCCTTGGGCATGAATGGTGGCTCTCCCGCACACACGCTTCGTTGTGCCCGTTGCCAAGCGCTCTGGAGCACTGTTTATGACGCAAGCGGAACACATCTTGCCGTTCCATTCTCAGAGCTCCTGAGTTAAGCAATCTGTGACTCTTGGTGCGAATGCCAGACAAAACATTTCCAATGTGTCTGGCATGGAGAAACTGAACGTGGAGAACCCATTTGTCAAGAGCTTGCACCTGAACCTTCCGCACGCACAGATTTGCAGCACATTTCAATGGCCAAGCTCTTTCTCAGGCAAGCTGAAGGCTGCTGTCAGAAATCTGTACTGCTTGTCAGATGGAAGCAGCAGCACGCACATTGGAGTTTGGCAAGCACTAAAGAGCCGCAGAAGAGCGTGGCCTTGCAAAATGGGCCAGGAAAAAGCATTTGCTACATGTTCCCTTGTTGTCGCCTAACAACAGGTAGCAGCATAAACCAGACGGCGCTCAAGTTCTTGCAGACGACAGCTAACGTCAATTGAGCAAACGGGCTTACCACACTTACGGCTCTCTGGCTGTCTGAAAGCTTTGCGCACAAGCTGGGTGATAAGCGTCTTCCTTTGCCTTTTGGCAGTGCTCGTGCATTGCTAGCCCTAGGAAAGTATGGTCACTGTCCCGCACAAGCTCATCATTGTGCCCACTTCCAAGCGCTCTGGAGCACTGTTTATGACGCAAGCGGAACACCACTTGCCGTTCCATTCGAAGAGCTCCTGAGTTAAGCAATCTGCGACTCTTGGTGCAAATGCCAGAGGAAAACATTTCCATGTGTCTGGCAGGGAGAAACTGTACCGGGAGAACACATTTGTCAGGAGCTTGCACCTGCACCTTACACACATATGGATTTGCATCACATCTAAATGGACAAGCTCTATTGTACGCAACCTGACAGCTGCTGTCAGAAGGCTGTGCTCTTTGTCAGATGGAAGCAGCAGCAGGTACCTTCGAGTGTGGCAAGCACTAAAGAGCCGCAGAAGAGCGTGGCCTTGCAAAATGAGTCAGGAAAAAGCATTTGCTACATGTGCCCTTGTTGTCGCCTAACAACAAGTAGCAGCATAAACCAGATGCGGGTGAAGTTCTTCCAGGCAACATCTAACGTCAAATGAGCAAGCTGGTTTACCACACTTACGGCTCTCTGGCTGTCTGAAAGCTTTGAGCAAAAGCTGGGTGATAAGCGTCTTCCTTTGCCTTTTGGCAGTGCTCGTGCATTGCCAGCCTTGGGCGTGAATGATGGGTATCCCGCACACACGCTTCGTTGTGCCCGTTGCCAAGCGCTCTGGAGCACTGTTTATGACGCAAGCGGAACACATCTTGCCGTTCCATTCTCAGAGCTCCTGAGTTAAGCAATCTGCGACTCTTGGTGCAAATGCCAGAAAAAACATTTCCAATGTGTTTGGCAGGGAGAAATTGAACCTGGAGACCCCATTTGTCAGGAGCTTGCACCTGCACCTTCCACACGCACAGATTTGCAGCACATTTCAATGGCCAAGCTACTTCTCAGGCAAGCTGAGGGCTGCTGTCAGAAATCTGTGCTGCTTGTCAGATGGAAGCAGCAGCACGCACATTGGAGTTTGGCAAGCACTAAAGAGCCGCAGAAGAGCGTGGCCTTGCAAAATGGGCCAGGAAAAAGCATTTGCTACATGTGCCCTTGTTGTCGCCTAACAACAGGTAGCAGCATAAACCAGATGCGGCTTAAGATCTTGGAAGTTACAGCTAACGTCAATTGAGCAAGCGGGTTTACCACAGCTACGGTCCTCCGGCAGTCTGAAAGCTTTGAGCACAAGCCGCATGCTAAGCGCCTTCCTTTGCCTTTTGGCAGTGCTCGTGCATTGCCAGGCCTGGGCCTGTGTGTTCACTGTCCCGCACAAACGCTTCGTTGTGCCCGTTGCCAAGCGCTCTGGAGCACTGTTTATGACGCAAGCGGAACACCTCTTGCGGTTCCATTCTCAGAGCTCCTGAGTTAAGCAATCTGCGACTCTTGGTGCGAATGCCAGAGGAAAACATTTCCATGTGTCTGGCAGGGAGAAACTGTACCGGGAGAACACATTTGTCAGGAGCTTGCACCTGCACCTTACACACATAGGGATTTGCATCACATCTAAATGGACAAGCTCTATTGTACGCAACCTGAAAGCTGCTGTCAGAAGGCTGTGCTCTTTGCAGATGGATGCAGCAGCAGGTGCCTTCGAGTGTGGCAAGCACTAAAGAGCCGCAGAAGAGCGTGGCCTTGCAAAATGAGTCAGGAAAAAGCATTTGCTACATGTGCCCTTGTTGTCGCCTAACAACAAGTAGCAGCATAAACCAGATGCGGGTGAAGTTCTTCCAGGCGACATCTAACGTCAAATGAGCAAGCTGGCTTACCACAGTTACGGCTCTCTGGCTGTCTGAAAGCTTTGCGCACAAGCTGGGTGATAAGCGTCTTCCTTTGCCTTTTGGCAGTGCTCGTGCATTGCCAGCCTTGGGCGTGAATGATAGTTATCCCGCACACACGCTTCGTTGTCCCCGTTGCCAAGCGCTCTGGAGCACTGTATATGACGCAAGCGGAACACCTCTTGCCGTTCCATTCTCAGAGCTCCTGAGTTAAGCAATCTGTGACTCTTGGTGCGAATGCCAGAGGAAAACATTTCCAATGCGTCTGGCAGATAGAAACTGAACCTGGAGAACACCTTTGTCAGGAGCTTGCACTTGAACCTTCCGCACCCACAGATTTGCCGCACATTCCAATGGCCAAGCTCTTGCTTAGAGAAGTTGAAAGCTGCTGTCAGAAGGCTGTGCTCCTTGTCAGATGGAAGCAGCAGCACGAACATAGGAGTTTGGCAAGCACTGAAGAGCCGCAGAAGAGTGTGGTCTAGCAAAATGGGCCAGGAAAAAGCATTTGCTACATGTGCCCTTGATGTTGCCTAACGACAGGTAGCAGCATACAGCAGATGGCGCTCAAGTTCTTCCAGACGACAGCTAATGTCAATTGAGCAAGCGGGCTTACCACAGCTACGGTCCTGTGGCAGTCTGAAAGCTTTGTGCACAAGCCGAATGCTAAGCGCCTTCCTTTGCCTTTTGGCAGTGCTTGTGCATTGCCAGCCCAGGGAAAGTATGGTCACTCTCCGGCACAAACACTTTGTTGTGCCCATTTACAAGCGCTCTGGAGCACTGTTTATGATGCAAACGGAACACTTCTTGCCGTTCCAGTCTCAGAACCCCTGAGTTAAGCAATCTGCGACTCTTGGTGCGAATGCCAGATGAAAACATTTCCATGTGTCTGGCAGGGAGAAACTGTACCGGGACAACACATTTGTCAGGAGCTTGCACCTGCAGCTTACACTCATAAGGTTTTGCATCACATCTAAATGGACAAGCTCTATTGTACGCAACCTGAAAGCTGCTGTCAGAAACTGTGCTCCTTGTCAGATGGAAGCAGCAGCAGGCACCTTCGAGTTTGGCTAGCACTAAAGAGCTGCAGAAGAGCGTGGCCTTGCAAAATGAGCCAGGAAAAAGCATTTTCTGCATGTGCCCTTGTTGTCGCCTAACAACAGGTAGCAGCATAAACCAGATGCGGCTTAAGATCTTGCAAGTGACAGCTAACGTCAGTTGAGCAAGCGGGCATACCACAGCTACGGTCCTCTGGCAGTCTGAAAGCTTTGTGTAAAAGCCGCATGCTAAGCGCCTTCCTTTGCCTTTTGGCAGTGCTTGTGCATTGCCAGCCCTGGGAAAGTATGGTCACAGTCCCGCACACACGCTTCGTTGTGCCCATTTCCAAGCGCTCTGGAGCACTGTTTATGACGCAAGCGGAATACCTCTTGCCGTTCCATTCTCAGAGCTCCTGAGTTAAGCAATCTGCGACTCTTGGTGCGAATGCCAGAGGAAAACATTTCCATGTGACTGGCAGGGAGAAACTGTACCGGGAGAACACATTTGTCAGGAGCTTGCACCTGCACCTTACACACATATGCATTTGCATCACATCTAAATGGACAATCTCTATTGTATGCAACCTGAAAGCTGCTGTCAGAAGGCTGTGCTCCTTGTCAGATTGAAGCAACCGCAGGCACACAGGAGTTTGGCAAGCACTAAACAGCCGCAGAAGAGCGTGGTCTAGCAAAATGGGTCAGGAAAAAGCATTTGCTACATGTGCCCTTGTTGTTGCCTAACGACAGGTAGCAGCATACAGCAGATGGCGCTCAAGTTCTTCCAGACGACAGCTAAGGTCAATTGAGCAAGCGGGCTTACCACAGCTACGGTCCTCTGGCACTCTGAAAGCTTTGTGCACAAGCCGCATGCTAAGCACCTTCCTTTGCCTTTTGGCAGTGCTTGTGCATTGCCAGCCCTGGGAATGTATGGTCACTGTCCCGCACAAACGCATCATTGTGCTCGTTGCCAAGCGCTCTGGAGCACTGTTTATGACGCAAGCGGAGCACCTCTTGCCGTTCCATTCTCAGAGCTCCTGAGTTAAGCAATCTGCGACCCTTGGTGCGAATGCCAGAGGAAAACATTTCCAATGCGTCTGGCAGGGAGAAACTGAACCTGGAGAACACCTTTGTCAGGAGCTTGCACTTGAACCTTCCGCACCCACAGATTTGCCGCACATTCCAATGGCCAAGCTCTTGCTTAGAGAAGTTGAAAGCTGCTGTCAGAAGGCTGTGCTCCTTGTCAGATGGAAGCAGCAGCACGCACATAGGAGTTTGGCAAGCACTGAAGAGCCGCAGAAGAGCGTTTTCTAGCAAAATGGGCAAGGAAAAAGCATTTGCTACATGTGCCCTTGTTGTCGCCTAACAACAGGTAGCAGCATACAGCAGATGGCGCTCAAGTTCTTCCAGACGACAGCTAACGTCAATTGAGCAAGCGGGCTTACCACAGCTGCGGTCCTCTGGCAGTCTGAAAGCTTTGTGCACAAGCCGCATGCTAAGCGCCTTCCTTTGCCTTTTGGCAGTGCTTGTGCATTGCCAGCCCTGGGAATGTATGGTCACTGTCCCGCAGAAACGCATCGTTGTGCCCGTTGCCAAGCGCTCTGGGGCACTGTTTATGACGCAAGCGGAACACTTCTTGCCGTTCCATTCTCAGAGCTCCTGAGTTAAGCAATCTGCGACTCTTGGTGCGAATGCCAGAGGAAAACATTTCCAATGTGTCTGGCAGGGAGAAACTGAACCTGGAGAACACATTTGTCAGGAGCTTGCACCTGCACCCTACACACATATGGATTTGCATCACATCTAAATGGACAATCTCTATTGTATGCAACCTGAAAGCTGCTGTCAGAAGGCTGTGCTCGTTGTCAGATGGAAGCAGCAGCACACACATAGGAGTTTGGCAAGCACTAAAGAGCCACAGAAGAGCGTTGTCTAGCAAAATGGGCCAGGAAAAAGCATTTGCTACATGTGCTCTTGTTGTCGCCTAACAACAGGTAGCAGCATAAACCAGATGCGGGTGAAGTTCTTGCAGGCGACAGCTAATGGCAAATCAGTAAGTGGGCTTACCACAGCTGCGGTCCTCTGGCAGTCTGAAAGCTTTGCGCACAAGCCGCATGCTAAGCACCTTCCTTTGCCTTGTGGCAGTTCTCGTGCATTGCCAGCACTAGGCATGAATGGTCACTATCCCGCACACACGCATCGTTGTGCCCGTTGCCAAGCGCTCTGGGGCACTGTTTATGATGCAAGCGGAACACCTCTTGCCGTTCCATTCTCAGAGCTCCTGAGTTAAGCAATCTGCGACTCTTGGTGCGACTGCCAGAGGGAACATTTTCAAAGTGTCTGGCAGGGAGAAACTGAACCTGGAGAACACATCTGTCAGGAGGTTGCACCTCCACCTTACACACTCACAAATTTGCAGCACATCTAAATAGCCAAGATCTTTCTTAGGCAAGTTGAAAGCTGCTGTCAGAAGGCTGTGCTCCTTGTCAGATGGAAGCAGCAGCACGCACATAGGATTTTGGCAAGCACTAAAGAGCCGCAGAAGAGCGTTTTCTAGCAAAATGGGCCAGGAAAAAGCATTTGCTACATGTGCCCTTGTTGTCGCCTAACAACAAGTAGCAGCATAAACCAGATGCGGGTGAAGTTCTTGCAGGCGACATCTAACGTCAATTGAGCAAGCGGGCTTACCACAGCTACGGTCCTCTGGCAGTCTGAAAGCTTTGTGCACAAGCCGCATGCTAAGCGCCTTCCTTTGCCTTTTGGCAGTGCTTGTGCCTTGCCAGCCCAGGGAAAGTATGGTCACTCTCCGGCACAAACACTTTGTTGTGCCCATTTACAAGCGCTCTGGAGCACTGTTTATGACGCAAACGGAACACTTCTTGCCGTTCCAGTCTCAGAACTCCTGAGTTAAGCAATCTGCGACTCTTGGTGCGAATGCCAGATGAAAACATTTCCATATGTCTGGCAGGGAGAAACTGTACCGGGACAACACATTTGTCAGGAGCTTGCACCTGCAGCTTACACTCATAAGGATTTGCATCACATCTAAATGGACAAGCTCTATTGTACGCAACCTGAAAGCTGCTGTCAGAAACTGTGCTCCTTGTCAGATGGAAACAGCAGCAGGCACCTTCGAGTTTGGCTAGCACTAAAGAGCTGCAGAAGAGCGTGGCCTAGCAAAATGAGCCAGGAAAAAGCATTTTCTGCATGTGCCCTTGTTGTCGCCTAACAACAGGTAGCAGCATAAACCAGATGCGGCTTAAGATCTTGCAAGTGACAGCTAACGTCAATTGAGCAAGCGGGCTTACCACAGCTGCAGTCCTCTGACAGTCTGAAAGCTTTGTGCACAAGCCGCATGCTAAGCACCTTCCTTTGCCTTTTGACAGTGCTTGTGCATTGCCAGCCCTGGGAATGTATGGTCACTGTCCCGCACAAACGCATCATTGTGCTTGTTGCCAAGCGCTCTGGAGCACTGTTTATGACGCAAGCGGAGCACCTCTTGCCGTTCCATTCTCAGAGCTCCTGAGTTAAGCAATCTGCGACTCTTGGTGCGAATGCCAGAGGAAAACATTTCCAATGCGTCTGGCAGATAGAAACTGAACCTGGAGAACACCTTTGTCAGGAGCTTGCACTTGAACCTTCCGCACCCACAGATTTGCCGCACATTCCAATGGCCAAGCTCTTGCTTAGAGAAGTTGAAAGCTGCTGTCAGAAGGCTGTGCTCCTTGTCAGATGGAAGCAGCAGCACGAACATAGGAGTTTGGCAAGCACTGAAGAGCCGCAGAAGAGTGTGGTCTAGCAAAATGGGCCAGGAAAAAGCATTTGCTACATGTGCCCTTGATGTTGCCTAACGACAGGTAGCAGCATACAGCAGATGGCGCTCAAGTTCTTCCAGACGACAGCTAATGTCAATTGAGCAAGCGGGCTTACCACAGCTACGGTCCTCTGGCAGTCTGAAAGCTTTAGCACAAGCCGAATGCTAAGCGCCTTCCTTTGCCTTTTGGCAGTGCTTGTGCATTGCCAGCCCTGGGAATGTATGGTCACTGTCCCGCACAAACGCATCATTGTGCCCGTTGCCAAGCGCTCTGGAGCACTGTTTATGATGCAAACGGAACACTTCTTGCCGTTCCATTCTCAGAGCTCCTGAGTTAAGCAATCTGCGACTCTTGGTGCGAATGCCAGAGGAAAACATTTCCAATGTGTCTGGCAGGGAGAAACTGAACCTGGAGAACACATTTGTCAGGAGCTTGCACCTGCACCCTACACACATATGGATTTGCATCGCATCTAAATGGACAATCTCTATTGTATGCAACCTGAAAGCTGCTGTCAGAAGGCTGTGCTCCTTGTCAGATGGAAGCAGCAGCATGCACATTGGAGTTTGGCAAGCACTAAAGAGCCGCAGAAGAGCGTGGCCTTGCAAAATGGGCCAGGGAAAAGCATTTGCTACATGTGCCCTTGTTGTCACCTAACAACAGGTAGCAGCATAAACCAGATGCGGGTGAAGTTCTTGCAGGCGACAGCTAACGGCAAATCAGCAAGCGGGCTTACCACAGCTGCGGTCCTCTGGCAGTCTGAAAGCTTTGCGCACAAGCTGCATGCTAAGCGCCTTCCTTTGTCTTGTGGCAGTGCTTGTGCATTGCCAGCCCAGGGAAAGTATGGTCACTCTCCGGCACAAACACTTCGTTGTGCCCATTTACAAGCGTTCTGGAGCACTGTTTATGATGCAAACGGAACACTTCTTGCCGTTCCAGTCTCAGAACTCCTGAGTTAAGCAATCTGCGACTCTTGGTGCGAATGCCAGATGAAAACCTTTCCATGTGTCTGGCAGGGAGAAACTGTACCGGGACAACACATTTGTCAGGAGCTTGCACCTGCAGCTTACACTCATAAGGATTTGCATCACATCTAAATGGACAAGCTCTATTGTACGCAACCTGAAAGCTGCTGTCAGAAACTGTGCTCCTTGTCAGATGGAAACAGCAGCAGGCACCTTCGAGTTTGGCTAGCACTAAAGAGCTGCAGAAGAGCGTGGCCTTGCAAAATGAGCCAGGAAAAAGCATTTTCTGCATGTGCCCTTGTTGTCGCCTAACAACAGGTAGCAGCATAAACCAGATGCGGCTTAAGATTTTGCAAGTGACAGCTAATGTCAATTGAGCAAGCGGGCTTACCACAGCTACGGTCCTCTGGCAGTCTGAAAGCTTTGTGCACAAGCCGCATGCTTAGCGCCTTCCTTTGCCTTGTGGCAGTGCTTGTGCATTGCCAGCCCTGGGAATGTATGGTCACTGTCCCGCACAAACGCATCGTTGTGCCCGTTGCCAAGCGCTCTGGAGCACTGTTTATGACGCAAGCGGAGCACCTCTTGCCGTTCCATTCTCAGAGCTCCTGAGTTAAGCAATCTGCGACTCTTGGTGCGAATGCTAGAGGAAAACATTTCCAATGCGTCTGGCAGATAGAAACTGAACCTGGAGAACACCTTTGTCAGGAGCTTGCACTTGCACCTTCCGCACCCACAGATTTGCCGCACATTCCAATGGCCAAGCTCTTGCTTAGAGAAGTTGAAAGCTGCTGTCAGAAGGCTGTGCTCCTTGTCAGATGGAAGCAGCAGCACGCACATAGGAGTTTGGCAAACACTGAAGAGCCGCAGAAGAGAGTGGCCTAGCAAAATGGGCCAGGAAAAAGCATTTGCTACATGTGCCCTTGTTGTCGCCTAACAACAGGTAGCAGCATACAGCAGATGGCGCTCAAGTTCTTCCAGACGACAGCTAATGTCAATTGAGCAAGCGGGCTTACCACAGCTACGGTCCTCTGGCAGTCTGAAAGCTTTAGCACAAGCCTAATGCTAAGCGCCTTCCTTTGCCTTTTGGCAGTGCTTGTGCATTGCCAGCCCAGGGAAAGTATGGTCAGTCTCCGGCACAAACACTTCGTTGTGCCCATTTACAAGCGCTCTGGAGCACTGTTTATGACGCAAATGGAACACTTCTTGCCGTTCCAGTCTCAGAACTCCTGAGTTAAGCAATCTGCGACTCTTGGTGAGAATGCCAGATGAAAACATTTCCATGTGTCTGGCAGGGAGAAACTGTACCGGGACAACACATTTGTCAGGAGCTTGCACCTGCAGCTTACACTCATATGGATTTGCATCACATCTAAATGGACAAGCTCTATTGTACGCAACCTGAAAGCTGCTGTCAGAAACTGTGCTCCTTGTCCGATGGAAGCAGCAGCACGAACATAGGAATTTGGCAAGCACTAAAGAGCCATACAAGAGCGTGGCCTTGCAAAATGAGCCAGGAAAAAGCATTTTCTGCATGTGCGTAGTTGTCGCCTAACAACAGGTAGCAGCATAAACCAGATGCGGCTTAAGATCTTGCAAGTGACAGCTAACGTCAATTGAGCAAGCGGGCTTACCACAGCTACGGTCCTCTGGCAGTCTGAAAGCTTTGTGCACAAGCCGCATGCTAAGCGCCTTCCTTTGCCTTTTGGCAGTGCTTGTGCATTGCCAGCACTAGGCATGAATGGTCACTATCCCGCAGACACGTTTCGTTGTGCCCGTTGCCAAGCGCTCTGGAGCACTGTTTATGACGCAAGCGGAACACCTCTTGCCGTTCCATTCTCAGAGCTCCTGAGTTAAGCAATCTGCGACTCTTGGTGCGAATGCCAGAGGAAAACATTTCCAATGCGTCTGAGAGATAGAAATTGAACCTGGAGAACACCTTTGTCAGGAGCTTACACCTGCACCTTCCGCACCCACAGATTTGCCACACATTCCAATGGCCAAGCTCTTGCTTAGAGAAGTTGAAAGCTGCTGTCAGAAGGCTGTGATCCTTGTCAGATGGAAGGAACAGCACGCACACAGGAGTTTGGCAAGCACTAAAGAGCTACAGAAGAATGTGGTCTAGCAAAATGGGCCAAAAAAACCCATTTGCTACATGTGCCCTTGTTGTCGCCTAACAACAGGTAGCTGCAGAAACCAGATGCGGGTGAAGTTCTTTCAGGCAACAGCTAACGGCAAAGCAGCAAGCGGCCTTGTCACAGCTGCGGTCCTCTGGCAGTCTGAAAGCTTTGCGCACAAGCCTCATGCTAAGCGCCTTCCTTTGCCTTTTGGCAGTGCTTGTGGATTGCCAGCACTAGGCGTGAATGGTCACTATCCCACACACACGCTTCGTTGTGCTTGTTGCCAAGCGCTCTGGAGCACTGTTTATGACGTAAGCGGAACACCTCTTGCCATTCCATTCTCAGAGCTCCTGAGTTAAGTAATCTGCGACTCTTGGTGCGAATGCCAGAGGAAAACATTTCCAATGCATCTGGCAGATAGAAACTGAACCTGGAGAACACATGTGTCAGGAGGTTGCACCTGCACCTTACACACTCACAGATTTGCAGCACATTTCAATGGCCAAGCTCTTTCTTAAGCAAGTTGAATGTTGCTGTCAGAAGGCTGTGCTCCTTGTCAGATGGAAGCAGCAGCACGCACATAGGAGTTTGGCAAGCACTGAAGAGCCACAGAAGAGCGTGGCCAAGCAAAATGAAACAGGAAAAAGCATTTGCTACATGTGTCCTTGTTGTCGCCTAACAACAGGTAGCAGCATAAACCAGATGCAGGTGAAGTTCTTGCAGGTGACATCTAACGTCAAATGAGCAAGCCGGGTTACCACAGCTGCGGTCCTCTGGCAGTCTGAAAGCTTTGCGCACAAGCCGGATGCTAAGCGCCTTCCTTTGCCTTTTGGCAGTGCTCGTGCATTGCCAGCACTAGTCGTGAATGGTCACTATCCGGCACACACGATTCGTTGTGCCCGTTGATGTATCCAGAGATACATCAACTGCATCCACCTACCTGGAGATATAAAATGTGTCTATCACTTGCCTCAAGCTCTATGTATTATCTTGCACTCAAGCAGATCCCAAACCGCTTCAAAACGTCCAGCAGCTACTCAAAAAGAAAAAGTCCAACAAAAAGCTAGTGCTGGCTTTTATAGTGTCTTTGCAGTTCGTAAAGTAGACAAAATGCACTAGGGCTTTGAATGTTTCTTCCCAACTATATAAATTCTCTCCAAGTGGCAAAGTCCATCATTACAGCAAAATTTTTCAGCTGGAGTTCTGACTGAGAGATGTGCCAGGACAGACGGCATTTGCTGACCTACCCTTTTTCCCTGTGTAACTTGGTATTTGCAGTACAATTCTTTTCACTGTCGCTGTGTCCAAGCAGCTAGAGATTACACAGCTAGAAGTGTCAAAAGAGAGATGCTGCTAAAGTACGCCCTTCTTATAGCGGCATTTAAATGGCACACGACGCCTTGCTGCTTTTTCTTTCCCAGAGACACCTGCTGTCAATTTTTTCACTCTGGCCTCTTGATCAAAAATGTCCAGCTGAAATGTCTTACAGAAATAGGCTCCAGGTGTAAAAACCAGTACGGGGCTACATTTTCTACATGCTCCACATAAGTCACATCAAACTCACTCATCAAACTTCACTCTTTCCTTCCATTCTCCACTGCCTCTACCATTGTGTTCTCTGGATCTCAGAGTCTAAAGGTAGGCGCAATAGTTTCCACTGAGGTGTACAAGCAGCACAAATAGCTCTGGCTGCTCTTTAATCCTTATAACTGCCAAATTCAATTCAGCAGGCAAGACACTAGCAGTGACGTGACTTTTGCAACCCGTGCGCTGCACAAGTGGCTTCGCTTTTCACCTCTATTAACCAGCCAGGCTTTCAGTCTCCGAGAGGCAAATCGCCCCCTGTTCTTCACCATGAACACTGTGCTAGCAGCCAAGCACTCCAGTACACGGCTTCTGCCAAAAGACACTTGAATCTTACCGACAAACTTCTTGACTACATCTCACACGGAGAAATTGCCATGTAACAACATACTTGCTGGAACTCGACCCTGCAACTTATGGAAATTTTGATATGCACTACAATCAAGGGAAAGTGCTCCTTCTCATAGAAGCTGTAAACTACTGTCAAATTGCTGTGCCCTTTACTCTACACTGTGTTCCTCAGCTTGAAGGATCACCGCACACATTACAATCTTGCAAGGACAAAGATTAGGATGAAACGGGGCAAGAAAAGGTATGTTCTTTACAACCCCTCGTCATTATAAAGATTGTGATGCTGCATGCAGAGTCTTGATGACAGAATAACTCATGCGGCAAAAGTATTTCTGTGCTGGCTTCTTTCTCTGCTCAAGAACTCTGTGCGCAGTTTGGACTCTACAAGACAGAAAAAGTGTCATTGTACATCGTACTCAGGAAAACCCGGGCACACACACAGAGGTTGTGTGCTGTATACGTACAGCAAAGCGGTAAAGCTGAACACCTAGTCTAGGCTTCAGTTCTGTACAGATTCCAGAAGACAAAGAATGAAATGTCAGAGTAGTGGAGTTACATGCACAGAAAAACGGACCAGGAGAAAGCATTTGCTCCACGTGCCCTTGTCGTCGACCAACTTGTGGTTATGTGTTGAAAATCATGACCACAGAAGGATTATTGCTGCAAAAGGGCTTTTCTCCTAGTTTCTTTTCCTATGCGAGGGCTGCACGGAGTGGCATACTGCAAACAAGAAAAAGTGTCTTTGCAGATTGACCTGAGGGAAAAAAGTGCACAAGATAGAGTGGTGGTGTGCAGCACAAGCATGGAGGAGTGGCAAAGCAGAATGGCCTCCTCTGAGGACGTAACAGAGCGCTGAGCTTGTGTGAGGAGTGTAGAGAATTAAAACATCGGCCACTGCTTGTTCTCTATCAGACATAGCTGAGCATGCTCTTGCAGCTAAAAATTAGATGCGCAGTCGGAGGACTTGATCAGAAAAAATGAAGAGTAGCACTTCCATAGAGATTGCGTGTTACAAGTTTCCGCTCACCACAAGGCGTTTTTCATCATTAGAGCCAGAAGGAAAGCACAAGTATTCCCAGAGAGAGTAGCAAGAGCAGTAAGTAGCAGCACAAGAAAGCCGTGCCTGAACTTCTTCCTGACAACAGCTAGCAACTGTCCAGTAAGCGAACGAGGGAAAGATACATTCCTCTTGCAGTCTGAAAGCTTCGACCGTCAGCTGGCTGCAAAGCACCTTCCTTATTTGCCTTCTTGCAGCACTCATGCTTTCCTGCACCCGGATGACAACCAGCATCTTCTTGCACACATCATTTGTTGTGTCAGTTGCTAAGCACTCTGCAACTCAGCTTCTGCTGAAAGACGCTCGACTTTTGTGGTTACTTTCTCCAAGCCCCAGAGTCCTTCTGCCTTTCCTGGTCTTAATGCAAGCAGAAAGCTTTTCCACTGTGTCTGGCGAGGAGAACGTGTGCCACGACAACACATATTTGTGCAGCTTTCCCCTGCCACTTAGGCAAACACGCATTGGCAGCACTCTCTTCCACCTTTGCTGTGGCAGGCTTGGGCGCTGTGCAGGGCATTTCTCTGCATCTCAGAGTCTAAGGGAAAGTGCAAGAGTTGCCACAGAGAGCAGCAATAGGAGTAGGTAGAAGCACAAGGAAGCCATGCCTGAACTTCTTCCAGAAGACGGCTAGTGCCTCTTCAGCAAGTGGGCGAGTAGGTGAGATGTTCCTCTTGCAGTCTGAAATGTTTGCTTCTAAGCACCTTCCCTAACCCTAACCCTAACCCTAATTGTCCCTAACCCTAACCCTAATTGTCCCTAACCTAACCCTAGCCCTAACCCTAAACATAACCTTCAATCTGACCCTAACCCGACTCCTAAACGAAATCCTAACTCAAACCCTAAACCAAACCAAACCCTAAGCCAAACCCTAAACCTAACCCTGCTCCTCAAGCTAACCCTAACCCTAACCCTCACCTTTTCCCTGATCCTAAACCTAACACTAAACCTAACCGTATGCACAACCAAAACCCAACCCTAACCCTAACCCTAGCCAGAATGGTAACACTAACCGAAGGACGCTAAACCTAACACTAACACAAACCACTTTTGCCTCAAGAGCAAGAAAGGCAGAAGCCGCCACTCCGGATCTCAGAGGAAGTAGCCACAAGAAACGAGCCTCTTTCGGCAGAAGCAGCTATCCGGAGCGCTAGGAAAGCGGCCAAGGAACGAGGTGTGCGGGAAGGTGCTGCTTGGCGTCCTGGCGCTGGGAAGAGCCAGCGCTGCAGGAAGACGAATAAGGAAGGTGCTTAGCAGCCAGGTGGCACGCCTGGTTTTTAGAGTGCAAGAGGAAACGTAGCTGCTGCTCGCCCACTTGCTGAAGAGACGCTAGCTGTTGTCAGGAAGACGTTCAGGCACGGCTTTCTTTCTGCTGCTACTTCCTGCTGATGCTGCTCTCTGCGGCAAATCTCGCGCATTGCCTTAGACTCCGAGATGCGTAAACAAGAGTAGACTAGCCACAGCATCAAAGGCAAGGCAAGGCCAAGCGACTCTGAGTGCCTTTCCTTGGCAAGTAAAAGATATAGTGACAATGGAATAGGGCAGACGTTAAAGGTACCATGAGGAGGTATAATCCAGCAAGATATTTATGTCGTAGACCCTTCTGTGCAGGAGCCATTGTTGGACATAGTGCAGGACATGGCATCCAGTTTGGCTTGGTAAGTTCCTGAAGGAGAATGGCAATGCTTTCTCATGGGAAGGAAAACACGTAGCCCCAGAGTTGGAGGTGCAGATAAGAAGCTGTGTCGCCCAGCTCAAGGACGACAGCAGCTTCTTGTACCGGCATATTTGGAAGCACTCCCTCAATTTGTACAGTCCTTGAGTCAGTATCCATCTTTGGAAGGCTGTCTGCCTCTAGTAACAGTGTTCTGACACCATTGTATGGGATCAGTCAGCGAATGTTTTGGATTTTGGAGGAGGGGATGCCATTTCTCTTGAAATGAGCTTCTTGTTCTTCTCTTTGGCAAAGAAATGAAGTTTGGATGGGCACTTTGGGTGGTCTCAGTGAATTTAAAGGTTTTTTCCCAAGAGGCAGTTCTGTGAGTTAGAGCTGTTGAACTGACAGTGGGAATCTAGACACCAAATTGTTGAGCTTTTTGTCCTTGTAGCTTTAGTGTGTGAGTAGTCCCTGTTGCCATGCTGCTTGGATCTTGACTCTGAGACTGAAAGCTTAGGAGCTTTCAGTAGAGCTTTTCAGTAGAGCTGAAAAGGAAAGTGCCAATAGCAGGGTGTGTGTTCATTGTTTGATGGGTGAAGTTGAAATTGTAGGCAGCAAAGAACTTTCTCAGCCGGCACATTTGTTGAGCGGATGTCTTTGAGTTTGTTACCGGACTCTGCGAGAGTGAAAATGTTTGTTACGGCAGAGGATTTCCTGTTGCCCTTTGAGTGTGGTGCAAAAGTGTTTGCACACTTGGAGGGGGAAGATCAGCAAAGTCTTTTTTTCCTGACACAGTTAATTTGAGAGCAGGGACATTTCCAACTGGGCTCTGTCCTTTCCAGCTGGCCTCGGTGCATTTCCTTCTTTTGTTAGTCAACAGCGCCATCGTGTGGTTATTTTGATGAACGCTGACAGTGCCAGGGAAAAAGCCAAGCTGTCTGCGGCTCCGGCCTCATTGGTGTATGTGGAGGCTAGCTTTAGAGCAAGCTGCAGGCCCCATGGCCTGCCAGACCTGCCTGAGAAACTAGGCTGAGAATTTCATGGGAGGATTCAAAACAATCCTCAAAGACAGAAAACAGCCTGCAGGTGCTGTTTGTCTGTTCCCGTGTTTTCCTTGCAGGAGAGGGTCAGGGGGGTGGTGAACCCCACTGACCAATGATGGTGATGTAGCACTTTACTAACCAATAAGAGTTTCCTTTCTGTACTTTCCACGAACTAGTCTATATAACATGGCTGAAGCAATAAACTAGAGATTCTCTCCTGTTCTGACTCCCTTGAGAGTCCGTGTCGTTCTTCCTGCCGTTCCCAATTAGAACGACATCTGGTGACCCCGCGTGATGATGAACCGACCCTCCGAGGTCTGGTAACCCGACGTGATGTGCAGCCGACCCCCGAGGTCAGAATGCAACCTACATGAAGACATCTGCTAATCCCCTGAGGGTAAGCAGCGAGCGAGGACAAAGCCAGCCCTTCCCCCTAGAGGGGTAAGTGGAATTCTCCCGGGTTCTCCTAGAGGGAACTGGTATTTTAACCAACGGGATAGTGGAGCCTGCCAGAGAGCGGGCTTGGAACGGCCTATCTTGGTGAAGCAGAGCTTGAAATCCCGGGTCCAAGCCGATAACGTTTGCATAATTGCATTCGCAGAGCTGCCAAGATAAAAAAAGTTTTCATAATGGAGAACTGTGATTTAGCTGATGAGCAACTTGTCAGCTTTGCATGGCAAGATGCCTTGCTGAGCATGGGACTCTGTATTCCTGAAGAAGATATACGCGCTTTGTTCCACTGGGTGAAAGTGCAAGAGTTTGCTATGACTGTGAATGATGTGTTTAACCTTGAGATTTGGTGGTCAGTGGGGGACCACCTGTGGATTAAGCTGGCTGTGGGAGATACCAGTGCGTGCAGCTTAGCAGCAACTTGGGGAGTGATTTTTAAGGCACTGAAACAGTGCCAGCCTAAAAGCAGTGAAACCGAGCTGTGTAGCGGTCCTTCAGCTCTGCCCGGACTCTTAGAGAACTTTAGCAGCAGGCAGGAGCAATCCGTGGACCAGAGATCTCCCTCTCCAGAAAAATTTGAGCGCCCGCCATCCACAGAGCTCGGCGCGCAGGTTTTACCAGCAAAAAAACAACAGAAGAGCGAAAATCGCTCGGCTCTGCCTTTACCGCACCCGCAGGCGCCGCCATCGCCAGCGCAGCGAGAGCCGCCTTTGCCTGTGCCCCCCGCGGAGCCTCCGCCGGCCCCTCCAGGACCAGCGCTGCGAGCACTGCTGCCAGCGGCCGCCGTGGAGCCTCCGCCGGTGCCCCGAGTACCTGCCAGTGCGGCCGCGAAAAACCCTCTCTTCAGCCCCCCCCGCGCCCAGGGGGCGGGGGGGCGCCGCCGCCGCCGCCGCCGAGCCAGGGCAGACGCCCGAGCACACAGAAGAGCCGCAGCCACCGGTAAAATCCCCACAGCAGCAGCAGCAGCGGCGAGAAAAAAACGAGAGAAAAGATGGAAAAGAAGGAAGAAAAAGCTAACTCAGGACGCCGCCCGCCGCCACCGGCCGCGGGCCGGGCGGCCATCCAGGCCCTCTGGCTCCGGCCGGCTGCGAAAACCCTGTAAAAGCCGAGCCCAAGCCCGGATCTGGAGCCGGGGCCGGGGCCGTGGCGAGCATTCCCCCCCCCGCACCCATCCAAGGTGCCGGCCAAGAAGCGGCGGGGGAGGGGGGGGGAGCCCAGGCCCCCCTTTCGCTCGCGT
This sequence comes from Poecile montanus, assembly GCA_038429875.1. Taxonomy (NCBI): domain Eukaryota; kingdom Metazoa; phylum Chordata; class Aves; order Passeriformes; family Paridae; genus Poecile; species Poecile montanus. The sequence continues at coordinate 1,698,610 of JBBLMP010000054.1, read as the reverse complement.
GCGCGCGCCCTGTGAGCTCCTCTCTTCTGTGCCGCGGGGAGCGGCGCGAGACCGCGGAACCCGCGCGGACGACCCTGCTCCCTGCGCTCCAGCGGGGAAGCGGCGGGGAGGACGGGGAGCGAACTTCGCTCCCCCCCGCGCCCGTCAGCGCGGCCCGTGCGCGCGCGGACCGTGCTACAGGCGCCGGGCCGAGTTCTGCCAGCCTTGTGCTGCCAGGTTCTTCTCCTGCGAACCCGAGCTGCCCCGCGAGACGGTGCCGGGGCTCGAGCAGTGCCCCGGCCAGCACGCGTTCCCCCCCACCTTGCAGGGGGTGAACCTCACCAAAGTCCTGCAATCCCTGCGAGACCCAAATTTGCTCACTTTGTACCACTTTAGTGTTCTTTTAAACTACTATATTGACAAGTTAGACTGTAAGTTTGAGCAGACTAACAATGTTTTGTATTAGTTCATTGAGTTAAGGATATTTGACTCAACCGTCAAATCCTTGCAAGGAAAACAATCTTTAAACATCAAAATCATAAACCAAAATTCCAAATTAGTATCCATTCCAATATCTAGTAAAAGAAACCACTTGTGCCGTGTTTGTTCTCCCTCCTGCAGGGCCCAGCAGGATGTTACAAACACTGTACATTTTTTATTTTTTTTCCTAAACCAAAAGGGTGAATTGTGGAGGCTAGCTTTGGAGCAGGCTGTAGGCCCATGGCCTGCCAGCCCTGCCTGAGAGCTAGCCTGGGAATTTCATGGGAGGATTCAAAACAATCCTCAAAGACAGAAAACAGCCTGCAGGTGCTGTTTGTCTGTTCCTGTGTTTTCCTTGCAGGAGAAAGTCAGGGGGTGGTGAACCCCACTTACCAATGATGGTAATGTAGTACTTTACTAACCAATAAGAGTTTCCTTTCTGTACTTTCCACGAACTAGTCTATATAACATGGCTGTAGCAATAAACTAGAGATTCTCTCCTGTTCTGACTCCCTTGAGAGTCCGTGTCGTTCTTCCTGCCGTTCCCAATTAGAACGACACTCTGTGACACCACAGTGGTGACAGAGGCATTAATCCCCTCTCTGGGACATCACAGTCATGACAGCCTCAAATTCATCCCCTCTGTAACACCGCAGCAGTGACCGATCTCGTTGTCATCCATCTGTGTCATCAGAGCAGTGACAGGCCCCATTTACCTCTGTTTATGACACCAAAGCTGTGGCAGACCCAGTTTTTTCCTCTCTGTGACATCACAAAAATGAGGGACGCAGTTTCCCCTCTCTATGACATCACTGCAGTGACAACTCTACTTTACGCCTATCTGTGACAGCACAGTTGTAACAGAGGCATTATTCTTCTCTTGTGCCCCTCTAAGCACTATGTACCCAAGTGTGCCTAGGTAAGCCCAGATGTGCCCATGTGAGCCCAGATGTACCCATGTGAACCCAGATGTACCCAGATATGCCCAGGTGTGCCCTGGTTATACCTGAGTGTTCCCAGGTAAGCCCAAATGTGCCCAGCTGCACCCAAGTGTGCCCAGATATTCGCTGATGTGCCCATGGGAACCCAGATGTGCCCAGATATGCCCAGGTGTGCTAAGGTGGTCTGAGGTGTGCCCAGGTGTTCCCAGGCATGCCTAGCAGTTCCTTGGTATGCCCAGGTGATCTTAAGTGTGCCCAGATCTTTGCAGATGTGCCCATGTGAGCCCAGATGTGCCCAGATATGCCCAAATGTGCCCACATGAGCCCAGATGTGCCCAGATATGCCCACGTGTGCCAAGATGATCTGAGGTGTAGCCAAGAGTTCCCAAGTATGCCTGGATGTGACTTGGTATGCCCAGGAGTGTCCAGGGGTGCTCAAGTGTACCCAGATGTGCCCAGCTGTGCCCATGTGAGCCCAGATGTGCCCATATATGCCCAGATGTGCTTAGGTGTGCCCAGGTTGGCCCAGGTGTGCTTATGTCGGCCCAGATGTGCTCAGGAGTGGCCAAGAGTGCCAAGGCATGACCAAATGCACCTAGATGTTCCCCGGTTGGGCCCAGGTGTGCATTCCTATGCCCAGGTGTTCCCAAGTGTGCCCAGATATGCCCAGGTGTGCCAAGGTGGTCTGAGGTGTGCCCAGGAGTTCCCAGGCATGCCTAGCAGTTCCTTGGTATGCCCAGGTGATCTTAAGTGTGCCCAGATCTTTGCAGATGTGCCCATGTGAGCCCAGATGTGCCCAGATATACCCAGGTATGGTTAGGTGTGCCTAGGTATGCCCAGGTGTGCTTATGTTGGCCTAGATGTGCCCAAAAGAGACAGGGAGTAGGTGTGAGCCCAGGTGTATCCAGGTGCACCCAGATGTTCCCCGCTTGCGCCCACGTGTGAGTTCTTAGGCCCAGGTGTGCCCAAGTGAGCCCAGATGTGCCCAGATATGCCCAGGTGTGCTTAGGTGTGTCCAGGTTGGCCCAAGTGTGCTTAGGTTGGCCCAGATGTGCCCAGGAGATGCCAGGAGTACCCAGGTGTGGCCAAGTGCACCTAGATGTTCCCCAGTTGGGCCCACTTGTGCATTCGTATGCCCAGGTGTGCCCAGGTGTTCCCAAGTGTGCCCAGATATGCCCAGGTGTGCCAAGGTGGTCTGAGGTGTGGCCAGGAGTTCCCAGGAATGCCTAGCAGTTCCTTGGTATGCCCAGTTGTGCCCAAGTGTGCCCAGATCCTTGCAGATGTGCCCAGATATGCCCAAATGTGCCAAGGTGGTCTGAGGTGTGCCCCAAAGTTCCCAAAAATGCCTGGGTGAGACTTGCAATTCCCAATAGATGTTCCCTCGTTGTGCCCAGGTGTGCCAAGGTGGTCTGAGGTGTGCCCAGGAATTCTCAGAAATGCCTAGGTGTACCTTGGAATGCGCAGGTGTGCGAGGGTGTGCCCAGATGTGCCCAGATGTGCCCAGATGTGCCCATGTGTGCCCAGATGTTCCCCAGTTGTGCCCATGTGTGCCCAGATGTGCCCAGATATGCCCAAATGTGCCAAGGTGGTCTGAGGTGTGCCCAAAAGTTCCCAAGAATGCCTAGGTGTGACTTGATGTGCCCTGATGTGCCCATGTGTGCCCAGATGTGCCCAGATATGCCCAGGTGTGCTAAGGTGGTCTGAGGTGTACTTAGGTGTTCCCAGACATGCCTGGGTGTGCCTTGGTATGCCCAGGTGTGCCCAGGTGGTCCCAAATGTGCCCAGATCCACACAGATGTGCCCATGTTAGCCCAGATGTGCCCAGATATGCCCAGATGTGCTCTTGTGAGCCCAGATGTTCCCAGATATGCCCAGGTGTGCTTAGATGTGTCGAGGTTGGCCCAAGTGTGCTTAGGGTGGCCCAAATGTGCCCAGGAGATGCCAGGAGTGCCCAGGTGTGTCTAGGTGCACCCAGATGTTCTCCGGTTGTGCCCAGGTGTGAGATTGGATGCCCATGTGAGCCCAGGTGTTCCCAAGTGTGACAAGATACACCCAGATGTGCCCATGTGAACCCAGATGTGCCCAGAAGAGCCCAGGAGTTGCCAGGAGTGCCCAGGTGTTGCTAGGTGCATCCTGATGTTCCCCAGTTGTGCCCAGGTGTGCATTGGTATTCTCAGGTGTTCCCAGGAGTGCTCAAGTGTTCCCAGATGTGCCCAGATGTGCCCATGTGAGACCAGATATGCCCAGGTATGCCCAGGTGTTCTGAGGTGGGTCCAGTAGTTCCCAGGTGTGCCCAGGTGTACTTGGCTGAGACCAGCTGAGCCCAAGTGGGCCCAGATGTGCTGAGATTTGGCCAGGTGTGCCCAGGAGTGCCCAGGTGTTGCATGGGTATGTCCTGGTGTAGCTGGGAGTGCCCAGTGGAGCCCATTTTTGCCCAGCTGTGCTCTGGGGTACCAGGGTGGTCCCAGGTGTGCCCAGGAGTTCCCAGGTGTGCTAAGGTGTGCCCAGGTTAGTCCAGGTGTGCCTATGTTGGCCCAGATGGGCGCAGGAGTGCCCATGTGTGTCCAGGTGCACATGGATGTTCCTCGGTTGTGCTCAGGTGTGCGATGGTATTCCCAGGTGTGCCCAGGTGTGCCCAAGTGTTCCCAGGTATGCCCAGATGTGCCCATGTGGTACCATGTGGGTCCATATATGCCCAGGTCTGCCAAAGATATCTGAGGTGTGCCCAGGAGTGCCCATGTGTGCATGGGTATGCCCAGGCGTAGCCAGGAGTGCCCAGTGGAGCCCAGCTGTGTCCAGCTGTGCCCAGGGGTATCACGGTTGTCTGAGGTGTGCCCAGAAGTTCCCATGTGGCCGCAGGTGTGCCCAGGAGTTCCCAGGTGTACCCAGGTGTGCGTGGATGTGCCCAAGTATGCCCAGGTGTGCCTATGTTTGCCCAGATGTTCCCAAAAGAGCCCAGAGGAGCCCAGGATTGCCAAGGTGTGCCCAAGTGTTCGCAGATGTTTCCAGATGTGCCCATGTAAGCCCAGATGTGCCCAGATATGCCCAGGTGTGCCAAGGTGGTCTGAGGCGTTCCCAGGAGTTCCCATGTACACCCGGATGTGCTTAGGTGTGCCCAGGTTGGCCCAGGTGTGCGTATGTTGGCCCAGATATTCCCAGATGAGCTTAGAAGAGCCGAGCAGTTCCCAGGTGTGGCCAGGTGCATCCAGAGGTTCCTCAGTTGTGCGCAGGAGTGCGTTGCTATGCCCAGGTGTGCCCAGATGTGCCCAGATGGGCCCATGTGAGCCCATATGGGCCAAGATATGCCCAGGTGTGCTTTGTCATTTCCAGGATGTCCCAGGTGTGCCTATGTTGGCCAAGATGTGCCCAGAAGAGCCCAGGAGTGCCCAGGTGTGGCCAGGTGCACCCAGATGTTCCCCGGTTGTGCCCATGTGTGTGTTCGTATGCCCATGTGAGCCCAGATGTGTCCAGATATTCCCAGGTGTGCCAAGGTGATTTGAGGTGTGCCCAGGAGTTCCCAGGTGTGCCCTGGTGTGCTTGGGTGTGCCCAGGTGAGCCCATGTACCTCCAGGTGTGATTTGGTGTGCCCAGGTTGGCCCAGATCTGCCTATGTTGGCCGAGATGTTTCCAGAAGAGCCCAGGAGAGGCCAGGAGTGCTCAGGTGTGGCCAGGTGTATCCAGATGTTCCCTGGGTGTACCCAGGTGTGTGTTGGTATGCCCAGGTTTGCCCAGGTGTGCTGAGATTTGGTCAGGGTTGCCAAGATGGTGCCAGGTGTGCCCAGGAGTGCCCAGGTGTACATGGGTATGCCCAGGCGTAGCCAGTAGTGCCCAGTGGAGCCCAGCTGTGCACAGCGGTCCCCAGGGGTATCACGGTGGTGCCAGGTGTGATCAGGGGTTCCCAGGTGTGCCCAGGTGTGCTTGGCAGTGCCCAGGTGAGCCGATGTATGCCCTGGTGTGATTAGGTGTGCCCAGGTTGGCCCAGGTGTGCCTATGTTGGCCCAAATGTGCCCAGAAGAGCCCAGAAGAATCCAGAAGTGCCCAGGTGTGGCCTGGTGCACCCAGATGTTCCTTGGTTGTGCCCAGGAGTGCGTTGCTATGCCCAGGTGTGCTCAGGTGTGCTCAAGTGTGCCCAGATATGCCCAGATGTGCCCATGTGAGCCCAGATGTGCCCAGATATGCCCAGCTGTGCCAAGGTGGTCTGAGGTGTGCCCAGGATTTCCCAGGTATTCCTAGGTGTGCTTGGGTGTGCCCAGGTGAGCCCATGTGGGCCCAGATGTACTGAGATTTGGCCAGGGGTGCCAATGATAGTAAAATGTTCTAAAATCTTAGAAAATTCGGAGACTTAGAAAGAAAGTTAGGTTTGGAAAGCCCCGGGAAAAGCAGGCCCTGAGAAATGTTAGGCCCTGTACTTGCTAAAGATCAGGTCAAACTGCACTTGTGTAGTCAGTATATGATAAATGATACAATTGTTAGATGTGATTAGATATAATTATTGTTTAAAGAACATGGGGAACAATGTTAGGGGGCTGGGGGGGATCATAAGAAATCCATGCTTGGGTAAAAACAATGCTTACAATGGAACAATGGAAGTTTAATAATTAATATGCAAGTTGTATAACGATAGAATATAAAACATGTTCAACTCAAAACCAAATGGGGTCAGATTTGGGTATGTGCACCCCTGACACCCAGAGCTCTTCAATAAAGCACCTTCATATAATCATTTGTGATTATGTGTGTTCCTGAACACTAACATTTTGGCGACCCAGGTGGGACCTTGTGAGGGCTGCTGAGCGAACTCGCGACCTGATCACGCTCCAGCCGGCACCGAGGGATTCTTGGGGAGCCCATCTGGCTGCGACCATCTCCGCTGCTCACAACGTCCCCGGGAGAAGAGGTAAGGTGCTTTATTTTGGTTCGGGTGCCTGCCAGTTAGATGCAGCAAAAGCTGCGCTTGGTTGGGCTAAAGGAATTCCTCCTTGTAATGCCTAGGCACCGTCCGTAAGACGACTGCAAAAGTGTCGCAGGTTCGGCATTTGGTGTTTAGTAGTTGCAACATGGAGAAGGGTTTTGGGCTGCTAGGCTCCCATACTGGGTACTTTTCCTTTGGGGTGCTTATTAGCACATTGGAAACAAGGTAACTTTGGGGAAGAATTACATAAGACTAAGATAATTTCAGCCAGATCTCCCACAGAATAAGACTTCAGCAACCCCATCTCGTCTGTTGGTAGCTATAACCTTTTCTCTCTTTCTTTACTTTGTTTTCCTTATCGCTCTCTCTTTCTCTCTCTTCTATCTCATAACCCTTGTTGTTGGCACTAAAATAAAGGTACATTATTGTTGTTATGATTTAAACTGAAATCCCTTTGTGTCCTTTTTGCACTCTGAGATCAAACTAACCTTTCACGAGTCCTACTCGCGTTAGCGAATCATGATGTTTAAATTGGAATCACAGACAGGATTTCTGAGAGACAGAAGGGGCTGCAGGTTTGTTGTGCAGTCTGTATTAGGGGAAAGACGTTTTGCTCCAGCCACACCTAGCCCGACGCTCCCAAAAGAGTGAGCGGTGTCTAGAAAGCAAAGGGGGCGACTCGAATTTCCCGCAAACTGCACACGCCGAGGTGAAAAGCACCCCACACTCACTTGAGGGCTCTGTCTGCAGAATTTCACAAAAGATCCCTTAGTGCAAAAGGGCAGGAATATTTTTTGTTGTTGTGTGTATGAATTTTGACTGCTTGGTGTAGCAAAGAGACAACCAGAATTTTAAACTGAAGGAGCGCCTCCCAAGCAGATTTGGTCTTTTTACCCATACAGGGAAGCAAAAAGTTGTGTGTGTGTGTGTGTGTGTGTGTGTGTGTATTTGTATAATTTAAGTTTATACCTCCCTGTAGTGGTTTTTCCTTTGTAAAAATGACTGAAAACAGCAGTGCAAAAGTTAAAACTGCATGTTATGCTCTGTTAGCAAAACACAATGCCAGACCTTCTCCAGGAGGGAAAAGTTGGTGCTCAATAATTGGTTTAATTTGGAAAATGTGATTGATAGAGTATGTTCTTTATAACATGAAACAAAATTTAAAAGTGGGCAAAAATAAACCTATACTCTGCTCAGTTTTGGGAGCTTGTCTTACAGCAGCTATAGAAACTCACTGTAAGTAAAGAAGTGAGGAAAAACTACAATAGACTCCCTCCAAAACCTAGTTAAAACTTTGCAAAAACTATTGGATGAAGAAAGAAGGTCAATCTGTTGCGAGCAGCCCTCCATGATAAAAATTAAAAAATGCTGACTTGCTAAAAGAAACAAGAGAGGGAAACCCCTCTCATTAATCAAATTTACCCTCAAAAAGAGCTAACTTGGAGAAAATTGTGAAGAACACTGCTGTCCTAGTTTGAAACCTCTAATTAAAACAGAATATAAGTATATCAATGATAAGGATCTTGATCCACACATAACCACTAAAAATAGAAGAAAATAAAAAAAAAAAAAAAGAAAAAAACAACAAAACAAAACAAAAGGGAGTATGGACATCTCCCTCATGAGTCAGAGACAGAATACGTATTCCTAGTGTCTCACTGGAGGTGATCAAATTCAATTGAGAGAACAGTAATCCAGTGGGCACTCTGGACATGAGGTCTTAACAGCAAGAGACACACATAACCCATGGTCCCTAACTCAGCACGCAGCTTATTGGGCAGAGGGGCTTAAGCTCTTGGAAAGGGGGGACTCCATTGCTATAGTTTGTACCCCTGACCAACTAATGGAAAACATTCACAATGCTGCCTGCTTGCAAATGATACACAAAATAAAGTTTATTGCTGGTTATGAATCACCAATGTTGTTACCTGTGAAAACTGAAATTATGACCCCTTTAATTCAAGGCCTTCCAGAATCACTTAAACCTACAGCAGTTTTCCTCCAAAAACATAGCAGCTATAACCCCTGTGGATACACTAGATAGATTTCTTGGAAATCTGACTGATTGACTGGGTTCCACTGATCCTGGGTTTACTCCCTTCACCACCCCCTCTCAGCCGACAGATCCAAAATTGCATTCTCCTGCTAGGTCCCATAAAATTTGGACACAGAGCAAAGTTGCAAAAGAGCTAATTCATTACAGTAGAAATGATAGACCTGTAAAAATTGCAGAAGAAAAATCAGAGAAAGCAAAGGGTGTTAGATACATTAGTTCTCTTAATGAAAACCCAGAAAAGAGAAAACAAATCTCTAACTGCCAGTATTAGTGGTCACTAGAGATAAAGAAAGGGGTCTCCCAACACATAATGGGTGGCTTATCACTTAAAAGTTAAGTAGTCTCTAATTGGCACTGTCCCAGGTTCACTGTATTGAATACCCCATTGTATAACCCAGCACACTTCCACAGCTCTGGGCTGGGAGCCAAAGCAGTCTCCTTCTCAGCTTCTAGGAGTGGAGCCCAAACAGCCTGAGAATCAGGGAAACTGGTAAGTGCCTCTCATGGGTGAGCAGAGAGGTGGAAGTTAGTTGTATTCAAAATGCTCACTAGAAATAACAAAACTAGAGACATACTGATTATAGCAACAGTGGGTCCTAAACGTGCACCTATTACTTGCGTAGTTAACACTAGAGCCCAAATTTCTGTGTTAACCAATACAGACTAGTACAGGATTTGAGAGCAATAAATATAATAACTAAAGATATTTACCCAGTGGTAGCTAATGTTGGAGTCTGAGATACAGACTGTGTGCCCTTGTTTTTAATATTTAGTTCTAAGATTCAAGGAAACACTGAATTTCATATAATATGAAATTCATGAGCATGTTTTCATGGTGATACATGAAAACAAATGCTAAAGTTAGATAAGAAAGGCAGGTGTGTAGATTAGAAAGTTTCTTAAATCACTGAGTGAAAAAGTAGTTTAGAGAACAGGAGACAAGATAGAAGATTTAAGGTGTTGTCCCTTGTCCCTTCTTCTTTCTTCTTCATGTTCTTCTCCTGGAGGTTTTTGGGTAATAGTTAGTGATTGGGTAGAAAATGCCGCAGTGCATCACAGAGGTGATAGGTCATTGGGTCATTAAGAAAAACAATATACATGTCTATTGTTAATTGAGTAAAAATAAGTATAAAGAAGAAAGAACTGCGTAGTTCGGAGCCATTTTGTGCGTCAGACACAAAGTGTGCCACAAGGCCTTGTTTGTACCATCAGAAGAAAGAAATGTACCAGATTGCAAAGATTAACCTTGTAACCAGCCTGGAGAGACCTGTTAAGTTTTGTAAAGATCCTTCAATAAACACGAGAAACAAGAATCTAATGAGCTCAGGAGTTTTCTTCGAATAATAAGGACTGAGATAAGTGGAACTCCCCACGAGGGAGGATCCCAGAAGAATTCAGCCCAAAGGAGGCTGAGAGACTAGAGAAAAGTTATATCCACAGAGAATTGAGCCCAAAGGAGGCAAAGAGAGAGAAATTACAGCTAAGCCTTGCACACTGTTAACATCCATAAAAGAGAAATATAAATGGCTTAATGAAATTGATTTAAAAGATGCCTTCCTCTGCACACCCCTTGACAAAGAAAGTAGGAAACTGTTTGCCTTTGAATGGGAAAATCCAGAAAATGGAAGGAAAACCAGCTCACCTGGACACAACTCCCACAAGGATACAAGAACAGTCCAACACTATTTGGAAACCAGCTGGCAAAGGAGCTGGAGATTTGAACCGAGAATGAGCAAGTTCTGAGAAAACAATACCTGTTGTTACAGTATGTTGATGATAAACTGACAGCTACAGAGGAAAAGACAACCTGCATAAAGGTAACAACTGAAATTTTGTATCAGTTGGGAATGGGAGGATATAAGGTGTCTAAAGAAAAGGTTTGTACCTTTTGCCTGACAAACTGTGATTTACCTGGGATGTGAAATCTCACAAGGGCAATGTAAGCTGGGTACTAATCGTATTCAAGCTATTTGTGCCATTCCAGAACCCCAGAACCTACATGAGATACAAGATTTCCTTGAGATGACAGAGTGGTGCCACCTGTGGATCATGGACTACAGACTAATTGCAAAACCCCTGTATGAGGCCCAGAAGACGCAGCCGTTTACCTGGGGCAAACCACAGAAGGAGACCTTCCTCAAACTGAAGGAGGCATTGACAATGGCTCCGGCACTAGGATTGCCTGATTTGTCCAAAGATTTTCAGCAGTTTGTGCATGAAAGACTCCACCTAGCACTGGGAGTGCTGACCCAAGGTTTGGGAAGCTGGGAAAGGCCAGTAGGCTACTTCTCCAAACAACTTGACAAAGTGAGTGCTGGATGGCCTTCATGCCTGTGGGCAGTTGCAGCCACTGTGATGCTGATACAAGAAGCCAGGAAACTCATGATGGGTAGACACATGGATGTCTACATGCCACATATAGTAACCACTGTTGTAGAACAAAAGGGGGGCCATTGGCTATCTCCAAGCAGGATGATAAAATTCCAGGTAATCCTGACTGCACAGGATGATGTCACACTAAAGACAACTAACCTTTTGAATCCAGCTTTGTTCCTAGGTACCACAAGTGAAGAAGGCCCACTAGAGCATGACTGTGTAGAGGTAATAGAGTACACCTATTCGGCAAGAGAAGACCTGAAATACATCCCACTAGAGCAACCAGAGTGAGAGCAATTCACAGATGGAAGCAGCTTCATGGAGAACGGAACCAGATACGCTGGATATGCGGTAACAACAGTCAGTACAGTAGTGGAGGCAAAAGCATAATCAGCAAATACATCTGCCCAGAGGGCAGAACTGGTTGCCTTAAGCAGAGCACTAGAACTGAGTAAAGGGAAAAGGGTAAACATATGGACTGGCTCAAAATATGCTTTTGGAGCGGTGCATGTACATGGAGCACCGTAAAAAGAAAGAAGACTACTGTCTTCTCAAGGTACACACATTAAACATCAAGATGCAGTCCTGCAATTGATAAAAGCAACACAAAAACCTGAACAAGTAGCAATTATACACTGTAAAGCACACCAATCAAGAAACTCCAAAATTTACAAGGGGAATCGAAAAGCAGACTGGACAGCTCGACAGATTACTCGAGAAGTGCAAACAACAATGGCATTAATACCTTTAAAAGTTAATGCATCTCAATTTAATTTGCCTCCAAAACCAAAACACTCAATAGAAGATGAGAAACTGGGGCATTTGCTAAATGCATAAAAGGATTCAGAAGGCTGGTATGTAACTGCACAAAGACAAATAGTGTTAACCCCCTTGATAATGAAAGAAGTTCTACAAATTAAACATAATAAATGTCATTCGGGTGCAAAGACATTGGTAAAATTGCTAAAACAAAAATTAATCTTGGTACAGATGCTAACAGTGGCAAAATCAACTCAGTGGCTAGACACAGACATAGCTAGGAAAGATTAGGATAAGAATAGAATCAGGATGACACTTGGCAAGAACCCTCTAGTAGAGTGAAATTTTGGTAGGGCCTGGAGTCTTTGCTCAGTCCTATAGCAAACTATCAGAATAAAGAAATGTTGTACAAACTTACAGGTCAGGTAGATAAATTAGCAAGAGTGACCTGGGAAAGATTTAAAGAACTAAATGTACAATTACAATTTGTTACTCCTGAAAGAGCATGGAGTGTGTGAGTTTTTTTTTAAGGGACAGATTGATCATTGCTGCATCCACATCCCAAATGTAACTGCAGATGCAGAATATGTCATCAATCAGTTGCAACAAATAAAACATGGAGCACAGGAAGAGCAAAAGCTCGTGAGATTTTGAGGAGATTTAAATAATTTTGTGGGGGTTTTTTTTGGCATTTTTTTTTATTTTTGTGGAATTTTGTAGGATTTTGAAAAGATTTGGGGAACTTTGAGAGATTTTTGTGGAATTTTGTGCGATTCATCTGGATTTTTGTCAAAATCTGAGAAAATTTAAATAATTTTGTGGGGTTTTTGAGGAATTTTGTAGGATTTTGAGGGGATTTAACAACTTTTGTGAGTTTTTAATGGAATTTTGTGGTATTTTTGGGAAATTTTGAGGAAATTTATGGGATTTTGAGGAATTTTTGTGGAATCTTGTGGAAATTTTGAGGAATTTTGTGGGATTTTGAGTCAGTTTAAATAATTTTGTAAGATTTTAGTGGAATTTTCTGGTATTTTTTTGTGATTTTGAAGAGATTAGGTGAATTTTGAGGGATTTTTGTGGTTTTTTTGTGGGATTTCTGTGTAATTTTGTGGGATTTCTGAGGAATTTTGTGGGATTTTGTGGGATTCATCTGGAATTTTGCAGGAATTTGAGAAAAAATAAATATTTTTGTGGGTCTTTGGTGGAATTTTGTGGGATTATTTTAGGAGATTTGGCAAATTGTGAAGGATTTTTGTGGAATTTTGTGGGATTTTTGTGGGATTTTGAGGAGATTAAGGGAATTTTGAGATATTTCTCTCTTATTCTGTGTGCTTTTGAAGAGATTTATGGAATTTTGTAGAAATTTTGTGGGATTTTATGGGACTCATCTTGAATTTCGGAGGAATTAGAGAAACTTTAAATAATTTTGTAGAGATATTTGTGTAATTTCATGTGATTTTGAAAAAAATTGGGTAATTTTTTGGGATTTTTGTGGAATTTTCTGAGAATTTTGTGGATTTTTAAATGATTTTGGGGGACTTTTGTGGAATTTTGTGGGATTCATCTGGAATTTTGTAGGAATTTGAGAAAATTTTAATAATATTGTGGGATTTTGAGAAGATTTGTGGAATTTTGTGGGATTTTTGTGGCATTTTGTGGGATTTTTTTTTAATTTTGTGGGATCTTTAGGAGATATAAATAATTTTCTGGAATTTCTGTGGAAATTTGTGGGATTTTTGTGAAATTTTGTAAGATGTTTCTGGAATTTTGTTGTATTTTGATGAGATTTTGTGGGGCCTGAGGAACCTGGTGATTGAGAAATCCTGACCCTCCGTTGGAGGCAAGATACTTTTTTCTAAGAGAGGGTAAAGTATCACTCCCAGCAATCTTTGAGTTAGTTATGTTAAACTGTTACACTCCATTGCTGTTCTCCCCTGCCACCCCACCCCAATACCTGTATCCCAGTTTCCCCCCAGCCCCTCTCCTCCCCTATAAATACCCCAGTTTTTCCCCTGTTCCAGAGAGCTGCTGTCACTGGCTCCCTTCGCCCAGGGCCCGGCTGTAATAAAGGCCAGTTCTCTGCGGAACGCCACACAGCGCTCTGCTCTCTCCCTCCGTGTCGCCTGCACGCTGCCGCTGAGCTGAGCTGAGCTGAAATCACTCGCCGGGCAGAGGACGTGTCTGTGCCCCGGGCAGTCCAACCGCGGACCGCTTTTCCGGGAGTCGCGGCACCCCTGCCACCTCCACCGCCGCGGCAACCTATGAGAAAGCACAGCTGGGTTCTGCTCAGGGCATTTCAAACTACCTGGGGTATTTGGGACTTGCCCTTGCAAAGGCAGCATCTCAGGAAAAGTCCAAGTTTCTCTTCATGGACTCCCAGGATGTCTTGCCTTGGAAGGGACCTTAAAGCTCCTCTTGTTCCAACTCTCAGCACACTCAGGACACCTTCCCCTAGACCAGCTTGCTCCAAGCCTCATCCAACCTGGCCTTCAACCCTTCCAAGGGTCAGACAATCACAGCTTCTCTGCAACCTGGTCTATTCCTCCCACATCGAAAATCATACCAAACTTACCAGCCTCAGAGATAGATTTCTATTCAATAGCTCCATTTTTCTAGGAAAGAAATATGGCAAAACTTGTTTGCATCTGACTTTGCAAAATCAACACGAGCTCTTCAGAAAGGGCTGCCGCCCACCCACTTTGCTTATTTTTGCCCATTTGGTGGAACATTTGCATTCTGTTGTTGTTTGGAGCAGTATTTTAATGTATCTGGCTGAGGCTGCTTCAAATAGTCCAGCGAGATACCAGGGGGTGAGGGGTGGAAAACTGAGCTCTTACACATCCAGTACTTCTCTTGTTGGAAGTCTTCAATCCCACCTCTCTGCTGGGATGAAATAGGTACTACTCATCCAATTTCTAAAGTATCATGCATCAAGCTGACACTATTTGAAGACTTCAAAATAGAAAAGCCAATTGAAACAAACCTCTGCTCCTTTCCATTTTCTCTGTTCCACAGTTTAGGACAGAAGACAGGAGAGAAAGATTGTTTTGGCAACAATGTTTTCAGGACTCTAAAAGGAATATCAAAACTGCTCTGCCACACTCTCAGCTCTTACAGTGCCAAAAAGCACTGGCTGGCTTTGCTCACAGACTCACAATTGTGGTGGGATTTCTACCACACCACAGGACAGTGATTTATTTGTTTTTCTCCCGGAAATACCTACAGTACTTCTGGGTAGCAAGGCAAACATGAGCCTCTTTTAGTGGCCCTTGAAATTGGACATGTGAAATGAGGTACACAAAGCCAAAGGCCAGCTGAACCTGTCATCTCTGAATGGGTCTTCACATTCTTCCCAGGAAGATGAATGGCAATCACTATTTTGGCAGGGAAACTGCATCAGCTGACAATTTGGCATAGAAAATGGACTTTCTGCTCCTCTCAGAGCCAAAACTCTTACCCATTTCTTGCAAGTCCTTCTTAAATAAGGACCATGTTCAACTGAGTGGCAGTGAAGCCAAATGGCAATCCAGGAATCAATTGTCCTGTACACAATCTCCTCCATCCACGTGGAAGGTTACTCAGGGGCACACAGGAGGAAGGAAGGCAGGAAGGCAGGAAGGCAGGAAGGCAGGCAGGAAGGCAGGCAGGCAGGCGGGAGGGAGGGAGGGAGGAGGGAGGGAGGGAGGGAGGGAGGGAGGGAGGGAGGGAGGGAGGGAGGGAGGGAGGGAGGGAGGGAGGGAGGGAGGGAGGGAGGGAGGGAGGGAGGGAGGGAGGGAGGGAGGGAGGGAGGGAGGGAGGGAGGGAGGGAGGGAGGGAGGGAGGGAGGGAGGGAGGGAGGGAGGGAGGGAAGGAAGGAAGGAAGGAAGGAAGGAAGGAAGGAAGGAAGGAAGGAAGGAAGGAAGGAAGGAAGGAAGGAAGGAAGGAAGGAAGGAAGGAAGGAAGGAAGGAAGGAAGGAAGGAAGGAAGGAAGGAAGGAAGGAAGGAAGGAAGGAAGGAAGGAAGGAAGGAAGGAAGGAAGGAAGGAAGGAAGGAAGGAAGGAAGGAAGGAAGGAAGGAAGGAAGGAAGGAAGGAAGGAAGGAAGGAAGGAAGGAAGGAAGGAAGGAAGGAAGGAAGGAAGGAAGGAAGGAAGGAAGGAAGGAAGGAAGGAAGGAAGGAAGGAAGGAAGGAAGGAAGGAAGGAAGGAAGGAAGGAAGGAAGGAAGGAAGGAAGGAAGGAAGGAAGGAAGGAAGGAAGGAAGGAAGGAAGGAAGGAAGGAAGGAAGGAAGGAAGGAAGGAAGGAAGGAAGGAAGGAAGGAAGGAAGGAAGGAAGGAAGGAAGGAAGGAAGGAAGGAAGGAAGGAAGGAAGGAAGGAAGGAAGGAAGGAAGGAAGGAAGGAAGGAAGGAAGGAAGGAAGGAAGGAAGGAAGGAAGGAAGGAAGGAAGGAAGGAAGGAAGGAAGGAAGGAAGGAAGGAAGGAAGGAAGGAAGGAAGGAAGGAAGGAAGGAAGGAAGGAAGGAAGGAAGGAAGGAAGGAAGGAAGGAAGGAAGGAAGGAAGGAAGGAAGGAAGGAAGGAAGGAAGGAAGGAAGGAAGGAAGGAAGGAAGGAAGGAAGGAAGGAAGGAAGGAAGGAAGGAAGGAAGGAAGGAAGGAAGGAAGGAAGGAAGGAAGGAAGGAAGGAAGGAAGGAAGGAAGGAAGGAAGGAAGGAAGGAAGGAAGGAAGGAAGGAAGGAAGGAAGGAAGGAAGGAAGGAAGGAAGGAAGGAAGGAAGGAAGGAAGGAAGGAAGGAAGGAAGGAAGGAAGGAAGGAAGGAAGCCAAATGCATCATTGGACATAAAGTCAGACGTGTTGAGGGATGAAGAAATCTTGCAGAGCTATGGAAACCTGCCCTGAAAAACCAGTTCAGGAAGAGCCTGAGCTGTTTTGTGCTTCTAGGCATGAAGATGCTCAGGATCTTTCCCAGATGCTCAGCAGGCAGTAGGATTGTGCCTGAATCTGGCTCTGGAAATGCCAGTGCCTCAACTGAGAGCTGTGGCAATGATTTGCATTGCATGGAGAGCAGCCACAGTCCTGCAAGAGTCTTTCAGCAGAGCAAACAGCAGCCTGGAGGGTGGGCGATGCTGCATCTGTACCACTGCATGCTCATCCTTCACCACAATGCAGAGCTGCCCCCAAAGCTGCCATGGATCACTTTTTCGATTTCTCCTGTGGGATATATTTTGGAGAAGTTGTTCTAGGTGGCTTTGAATGGTGATCCTGTAGGAAGCAGCTATTTGCCTGCTGTGATATCCTCACAACTAATCCTAACTTCTCATTCCCTTTGGTTTTATTTGGGCTTTTTTATCCATTTGTTTGATTGGTTTCTTTGGGTTTGTTTCTTTGTGTTTTTGTCTCTTTTGGTTTGAGTTGTTTTGCTTTTTTATAAATGACTGGTGAAGTTGGCACAGCCAAACTCCAGAAAACGTAAACCAGGCTTGACTTTCCAGAAATTGCTTTTGGTTGGCTTTAGCTGCATTCCCCAGGATCAGGATCACCAGTAGATATTTGCAAATTTTGCTCTGCATCATCAGCTTGCCCAGACTTTGCTCAGTGTTTCACCAATGGAGAAGACAATGGATGTTTTAGCAAACCTCCTTTCAAACAACAAAACTTGGGGCAGCACGACAGAAAAGAAGAAAAGAAAATCTTCACCAGTTAGAAGAGAGCAAGAGTCCCACCATTTTCCCCTACACTTTTCTTTATTTTGTACATTCAGAGGCAAACTTTTTATCTCCAAAAGCTTCTATCTCTCACTTCCTGATGCTCTTTGCTACCCTTTAGCCTTGACCCCCACGCATCGGACTGCTGTCCATGTGGGGCTGGGGATGCTCAGCCTGGAAAGAGAAGGTGCTGGCGAGGCCTCCCTGCAGCTCTAGGAAAGATGGGCACAGAGAGGAGAAGCCTTTCAACTGCAGGAGTGAGATTGAAGTTGCATCTAATGAGCTGCTCTTTTCCACTCAGGCTGCTGGGGCACTGGCCCAGGCTGTGCACACAGGCTGGGGATGCTCCATCCTTGGCAACATCCAAGGCCAGCTGGGAGCAGGGCTCTGAGCAACATATTCTGGGGGAAGATTGCTGCGCTTGGAACAAGATGGTCTTTAGGGTCCCTTCCAAGCCCAGCCACCCAGGGATTCCATCATTCTATGTCCACTTCAGCCTGGGCCGGGGCTCCTGGCAGTGATGTCACAGTGCACGCTCCAGCTAGAACTTCCAGCATCCAGCAAAGGCCACAACACAACCCTTGGCTCGTTGTGTCAGCACGCTCTTCACCCTGCTCCACAGCTACCCCTGTCACCTTGCTTATCACCTGTTCCCTAATACCCCCATCAGTCCTGAAAGCTCCCCATTGCCTGGAGTTTACTATCCATCCCTGCAGGATGTCTATATTTATTCCAAAGAAGGTATGGTACTATTCCATGTATTTGGACACCACGCAGCTGCCTGGGTGGGCTGGAGCTGTGTGGGACAGTGTGGGAAAGGGACCCCACTCTGAGATTTTGCTACCTCTGCAGGCTGTCACAGACAGAGAGGAGGAGATGGAGGTGGATGCACAGATTGATAGAGAGGAGGACATGGAAGTGGACAGAGAGGAGACCGGAGAGGAGGAGATGGAGGTGGAAATGGAGGACTACATTGAAGAGATGGATATCGATGTAAAAGACGAGGAGGAGGACATGGTCTTGGGATGAAGACCGATGCCAGCAGCAAAACAGGCAGGTGCTCCCCACGGGCAGAGTGGGTTCCCTGCTGCCAGGCTGGGGCTGGGCTGGGAAGTCCCCATGCTCAGGGGCATGGTAGCCTCAAGCACTGGATTCTGGTGGCCATCCCTGGCCTGGCCTGGCCTTGCTTTGGGCCACACAAGCCCTGTTCCAGTGCCTGGGCCACAGCCCCCACCCCCAGCCAGGCTCACTTCTGGCAGCAGAGTCCCCCTGTGCCAGTGTCCCAGCCCGGGAGCACATGGAACACACCTCCATGCTTGACTGCACTGACCGTGCTACTTGTTTTTCTTCCAGGACTGAGGTACATCCCAGACAGAGATGCCACCCTTCTGTATATATGTTTTAGAGATATTGTCTTCACCATTGATGTTTTAGGGCTTGCTTAAGTTTTCTGTAAATACGTTTCACATAGTCTTGTTAGATAAGTTCTTAGGTAAATAGGTTCTATAGTTTGTTGTTGTTGTTGTTACAAATATTCTGACAATGTAAATATGTTGTGTAGTTCATTCTTGTTCCTTGTCTTCTACAAATAAACATTCTTTGCTTTTCACACCCCAGTTCTCTTTGCATTTGCTTCGGGCACATTTGCAAAGTTGTGCTTTCCACTCACTCCAGGTTCCCAGGGCTGGATGTCCCTGAGGGAGCTGGCACAGCCACCCCAGCAGTGGCTCCCTGTGCACAGGGGGTCCCACTGACAGAGCTCACCCTCTCCTTGCAGTTTCTCTGGACACACTTGGGAGCTGGAGGGGCAAATCCCAGTGGGCCCTGTCCCATGGCATCCCACATGGGAGCAGGGCTCAGCCTCATCCATGCCTCTTCCCTGGCTAGCCCCAGGGCTAAGGAGGCTGCACTGGGCTGCGGGCAGCCTGCTTCCTGGGCACCCTGAGGGGCTGGAGCCAGCCTGGAGGGAGCCTCAGCACAGGGGCCTCTGGCCTACATGCACCAACATTTCCTTTGGAAACCCCCTCTGTCACCACACTCTGCTACAAGCACAACATCAATTGTTCCTCCTACTTCAAGGGGACACCTTAATTGGCACAAATTTGTCCCTTGGACTTTCTAGCACAGCAAATGGCAGCGCTTGCAATCCCTCTTCTGCACTCCCTGCTCGCGCACCAAAACATTGGAACCTGCCAGAACATCTTGAATTAGCACCAACCTGCAGAGAGCTACAGGGGGAGAACCTACCCCCAACCACACAGGGACATTGATGGGCTGGGGCAGAGCTGAAACTAAAGTATTTTAATGCCAAGAGACAGGATTTTTTATTGCTGAATTCATTCTCCCACAACAAGAATGAAAGCTTTCAGTCTCCTCACCTGCCACACATATCTATTGCCAAAGTTTGCTTCTGGGTTACCACTGATTTTTATTCATCTCTTCACAACTCTGATGCTCTTCCTGCCTAAGGTGCAGAGATGATATTTCAGAGCCAGATGAGCTCAGCACAGCTTGTGCAACACGCAGGATTTCCAGACCCAGAGATTCAGGCCATGCAAACTGATACTTTTTTGTCTCTGTGCAAAGATCAAGATAAGGATGTCAGTGACATACCACACACTTCTCAGAGCTGTCCCTTCTATCCAGCTCTCCCCAGTCACTTCACACACTTCACTCCAAGCAGGTTCTGATAGAGTTCAGTAGCACATGGGATTTCATCCTGGCTTTTCTTCATTTTCTCCCGAGCTGTCTCCAGACACAGTGTGTGGGCACTGCAGCAGCATTAACGGGGCACCTCCCTGACACTGAGATTCATGTCACAACTTTTCATCAAAAGCAGCAAAGAAATGATTCCCACTGGGTCCCACACGGCTCCCTGGCAACTTTGTGCTACTGCAGCTCCAGCACCAGGCCTGGTGCACAGGAATTTCAGGAGGAGACACACCAAATGAATCAGCCATTCCCAGAGAAGAAACATCTGTTTGCATGGCCCAAATCCCCACAACACTGCAGACTCTGGTGACCCACACTCTGCATTTGCACTTCAGCCTCTGTGCCTCACTTTTCCTCTCACTAAAGTCCCCCCAGTTTCCCTCATGCTCAGATTCCCAAGAGAATTCAAAGCAGCATTAGGAGCAGGGAGAGATGATGGGAGCTGTCCCAAGGCTCGACCAAATTTCTCAGGCCTGACAATTCTAGCCAAGGACAGAGGAAACACCTCCATGAAAGAGGTGTGAAATGAAAGCAGGAAACAAATTTAGGTAGAATGAGAGAAGCTGAAGAGGTCTTCAATGTTTGCAACAAGATTAGCAGCTGCAGGCACAGGAGAGATGCGACATTTTCCCCACTGTAACAACTCTGTGATGCAAATTGCAGCTCAAATCCTTCTCCCCAGCTCTGGGACTTGTTCAGCCACCAACATGGTGCTGAATTTTTCAACCAAAGTGGAAGCTGGTCAGAGAGGTGGCTTGCAAATCAAAATCACAGCAGACAGCTTGGAAGCAGCAGCCAGAGCAAAGAGAGGCAGAGCCTGGCCCTGGGGTGCAGCACAGCCACACAACACATGCCTGAAACTCTAAGACATGAAAGAATTTGCCACGGGAGACACAGAAGGTACTTGATGGAATCCTGCCTCCTTCACGATGCATCAGCATGCAGGAGAACACAAGGATGAAGATGACAGCACCTTCTGCTGCTGCTTCCATCTCCTGAATCAAATCTCACCAAAATCTCTCACTATTGGCCATTCCCAAAGCCTCAGATTCCCTCAGTCCTTGCAGGATTTCAGTGCTGAGCAGCATGAAGGGAGATAAAGGCACTTGCAGAGACCAGAGATGCATTTTCTGCCTGAGGTGCATTTCACTGCCCAGCTTAGTTCCTCTAAAACCATTCCAATCAGCCCCTTGGACAGCACCAAGCCAGCAGCAGAACATCAGCACCTGAAAATGCTTGGAAATGCCATTCTTTGAGATTTCTCTCCAGCTCTCCCATTTCATGGTGCCATTGCAGGGCTTTATCCCATCACTCAGCACTTGCAGCAAGTCTTGGCAACCAGCTTCAAACGGATTTGTAGTGCTGAGCAAATACGAGGCAATTTGACTTTGTCTCCAGTGAATGAAATTTCACCTCAATCAGACGAACTCTGTGTTCTGTCATTGGCCAGGCACTAACTACTGCCAGCTCACCCCAAGCCTGGATGTCAAACTGCCTTCATATTGGGAAGTTAAATTTAGTTGGTTTTATGTACAAGATTATTCTGTCTCCAAATCATTTGGATCCATAGAATTGCATTTCCAAGGACTAAACTCAGAGCAGCCACAAAGAGCACAAGAGGCAGGAAAAGAAAGAAAAATAGAGATTTCTAAGGAGATGGAAATTGAATGCTGAGTTTTTCCCATTCCAGGAAGTTTCATCAATTATCACCTGCCACCTCCTTGCCTTCACTTGTGTGGCCACCACTGAATACACTCCCAGAAAAGAAAATGTTGGTCCTACTGAAAACTGGGGCTAGAAGTAGAAAAAGGCTCAGAGATCTGACTTCAAAGACAACATCATGAAAAGAGCTGCCTTATAATAGCAAGATATGATGGGCAACAGGAATGGCTGAAGCCAGCAGAGAGAAGTCCATGAACTATTGGTGCTACAAAGATTTCTGACAAAACCCCCAAGAAGCCAAAAACAACATTTGGTCTGGCCCAGCTGATAGGAGCCCTGTGCATTTAATTCAGTCATTGGCAGCACATGGAGATTGGCTTTAAGCTCCTTTGGTCCACTACTACTTTATTATTTTATTTTATTTTATTTTATTTTATTTTATTTTATTTTATTTTATTTTATTTTATTTTATTTTATTTTATTTTATTTTATTTTATTTTATTTTATTTTATTTTATTTTATTTTATTTTATTTTATTTTATTTTATTTTATTTTATTTTATTTTATTTTATTTTATTTTATTTTTTTTTTCCACCCAGGAAATGTAATTGTTTCTTCTCTTTGGGAAGAAATTACTGCTTTGAATGGCTCAAGGCATAGAGTTTCTTCCTACACCCACTTGCAATCACTCACCAAGAGAAATGTTTTCTCAAAAGATCTCTTAAAAATTTTGGAGTTACTTTCAACATAAATAACTGGGTGATTTTGCTCCAAATGAGAAGGGAATTGAATTTGGCTCCCTCAGCTTAAAAAGAAGTCTTTCTTCCCAGCTCTTCACCAAGAGGAACAAAACACTTGGTTGCAGCAAAATGAAGGGAGGAAGAAGTTTCTTTCCCCCTGAGCTGCACAACAGGAGACAAGTTTGTTGCCAAGAGGTGACAAAACCCAGCCAATTTCCAGTTCTTTCAGTTTCAGGGAAAAGCTCCAAGGATCATAGCTGGGGCAGACACAGAGTGGGAGGAGCAGGGGATCTGCTGGGGGGGTTTGGCCTGGGGCATAGATTAAAGAAATCTTCAAGGGAAACCCATCAGAGCTCAAGACTTCATCCCGCAGAGGAGAAATTGGATTTGACCCAAATGCCATTCAAATCCAAAAAACATTGAGGCATCTCCCCAAGCTCTGCTGAGCCATCAGGTACAACCCAAAGCACCCTGTGCGACCAGAGCAGCAGCTCCCTGGCATGGGGACAGGGATGCTCCCTTGGCAAGCTGCCTGCATCACCCATGGGATTCGCAAGATCTGTTTCTAAAGACCCCAACATCCAAAAGACTCCACATTCAAAGCCTTTCCTTTGGGGTTTCACTTCTCAAACTGTCTCTTGTCACTAGACAGCTGCTTCACTTCAACACCCTTCTGGATGGGGCCAAATTTTCTCCGAATTTCCAGCCTAAACAGGAAGTTACTTCCATTCATTCTTCTGCAAGTACTGGCAGCTTGTACCTGCTCTGCTCTTCCTCTCCTGCTGTGCATTTGTGCACATCAAGTGCCAAGAGCATTTTCTTGTTTAAATTATGTCATTTTTCCTTATTATTTCCTTCCCAGAGAGTTGCACAGATTTGGTGCTGGCTCAACACTCAGAACATTGACAGCACAAAGTCAAGTTTTCACACCAACTTCTCCAACCTTGGGACCAAGCCTGCAAAGATGGCAATACAGCAAAGAAAAATAGAAAATCAACTTCAAGGCAAGGAGCCCTCAGTAAGAGTTTGCAGAATTTGGTCAAAATAGGTCATTTACAAGGAAATAATCTTCCTCTGCATTCACATGGAGTTGTAAAGCAGGTGGAGATGGAGATGTCTCAGAGCCTGAGTGTGCTCCTTACCGATAAAATGACATTGATATTACCAAGTATTACAAGTGAAAAACTTCAGTGATAACTCTGCCCTCCAACACAAAACACCTTCTCCCACACAGTCAGCACTTGTCTGAAATCATTCCCCTTGGCAGGAGGCCCTGCATGACCTGGTGAGTTCTGCACTTCAGAAATTATTCCCTGTGAAAAACAGAGGTGTGTCTTTATTTCTTTGCTTTTTCTGCTTCTCCTCCACAAGCATCCAAAACTCCTTTTTAGTGTGGTTCTCCATAATTTCATCAATATGATTTCTGATTTTTATTTACCAGCATGCTGTGGAAAGCCCAGTCAAAGACCTTACAGCTTTAATCCCAGGGAATTCAATTCAGGGGCTTTGCTTTGGGGCTCAAATTAGATTTTAAAGAGAGAAGAGCCAGGTGCTCCTGGCTGTCACTGCTCTTTTGGCTGTTTCTGGGGCCCACACTGAATACAGTCCCTCCCTCAATTGCTCAAACATCCCTACTATGGCCATGACCATGGGGTGCAGATGAGCAGAGACCACCAGCCATACATAAACCTCATCGTGCAGTAATCCTTTCCCTTTTATCTTTTTAATTTAAAATTATTTTCAGGAGTTTCATAACATGTCATTTCCTACTCAATTAACCTGAGTTATCCAACTTACATTTTTCTCCATCACACTGACATAACCAACAAGGCTCCTGCCCTCAGAACTGAATTTTCATGATCACATACATGGCCACAAGAATTACAGTGCCCTATTGAAGTAGTTCAGGCTGGTATTAATTGTAAAACAGAGCTGTAATAAATTATTACAGTCCAAAGCCAGAATCAAGTTTCACTAAGGTCAAAGCAGGCTTTCTGCCTTTCCCTTTTTTCTTTACAATAATTGATGGTATTGTAAACCTTGTGCTCCACAATGTTTGTTGGCCAAAAGAGTGTGGAGAAAGCTGCCGGCCCTGTAAAACTACACTGGAAAACGTTGTGGCAGAGGACAGATTTAATCTGTTTTGTCAGTTTGGGGTTTTTACAATGTACAAAATATTAGACCATTTCTCTAATACATGGTATTAAGGTGAAGATGAGTCATTTCACTGTCATAACACAAGAGGGAGGGGAAAGCAGAGTGAACAAAGCAGCAAATTCATTCAGCAGCAATTTGCACTCCATAACTGTTGAGGAATGGCTTGCTTCTCGAGGCCATGGCTCCTTGGAAGGCCTGCACAGCCCTGACTTTGAGCTAGCATAAGTCCTTGGCAAAAAATTGCATCAAAGAAATGAAGAAGACTAATTGTTAATAAGACAATGAGGAATAAGAATTTAGGATGAAAAATCTGCTAAATATATCTTGTGAGAGTATCTTATGAAGTTTGTCAGGATGTGAATTCTGCAGAATGTGTCCTGTGTAACTGCTTAATGTATCTTAATAAGTTTCACTAAAAAGTATCTTATAGAGCTCGGGTGTTATGAGCTGGACCAATAGAAATGTAGAAATTAACATGTGAAAAACAGCAATTATCCAATCATAGTAGAATACAGATCGCATGTTACCTTTTCAAAATACTATAAAAATGTAGCTAAGATTTTAATAAATTTGGAACAAGCCACTAACTCATATTGGGTCATCTCCTGATTCCTGAACCCACCTCCTACACTTGGAGCCTGAACAGGGACCCAGGAATTACAAAAAAAAAAGTCTGCACACTGCCTGAGGACCTTATCAAGAGGCTCAGTATTGCAGAAATGCACTAAAAGAATCCAAAGGATTCCAGAATAAGGAGAGAAGGAGATTCAGCACAAAGAGCCTAGAGAGGTAAAGAGGATCTGACAGCCATCCTCTGAAGTGCCGGTAAGACCGCTATCTCGGGAAATGGATAGAGAAGCGGCATTATCGCTGCTGGCAGAATTTCTCGCTAAGCAAGAGGCCAGTGAAAGCACAAAAAAGCTCCAAGAGCTATGTAAATGGGCAAAAGAGAAGGGATTTATGCAAGATCCCACAGAACTCTTTAACCAAACAGAGTGGCAAAAAATTGGAGATGCCCTATGGGATGCCAGTATTGATGGCAGTAAATCTCCTAAAGACTTTGCTACCACTTGGAGAGAAATTATTCATGCCCTAAATCAATACCAAGCTGAAAAACATATGCCAGTAGCTGCACAAAAAAATGTTAGGAGGGGAAGATATAGAAGTGTCAGCAAAATCAAGCTTTACTGACCCTAGTCCTGCAAAAGGTATTAAAGTGCCTGTCAAAACAAGTGCACAAGAAATTGCCAATCAAGAGACAGGACTGACCTCAGTAACTGCGAGCGCACCCCCCTTATCTCCTGTGAACAAACAACACAACACAGAAACAGGAGGCAAGGACAGTACAATTTCCCAATACCGTACAACTAGAGCTAAAAACTCTGAAGATGAAAACTCAGCTGACGAAGCTGACGAAACACCCTCTGATATTACAGTTTCAAAACACAAGAGGCCATCAGATAAACTTTTGGAAAAAATAACTAAGAAAATGAGCAATCTAAATCCTCATGGAAGTCAGCCAGTAGGTGACATGATAATTACCACTTCAGGGGGAATGGAGATATGACCAGTCGAATCTCATAGTCGCTGGTCTGCAGTAATCAGGGATGCTATTTTAGAAGGACAATGGGAAGCTGCAGCTGCCTGCTCTCCACACGCCTACCCAGTACAGCAAGTAACTCTTGCTAATGGCCAGCCTGGAGCACAATATACACCTTTTGAATGGAAATTAATGCAGCAATTACGAAATACAGTTACTCAATATGGACTACATTCAGAGCCCTCTAAGCAAATGATTAATTATATTTTTGCATCTAATGTTTTGTCTCCTGATTGTATGGCCATAGTAAAACTATTACTCACTCCCTCACAGTATGTATTGTGGGAGCGAGAATGGGAATCTGGCTGTGTCTTGGTTCTAGAAGACAGGTGTCTGCTAGGGAGGGCAGGAGCCTCTCTTGAGATGAAAGAATGTAGACCCCTGATGCTGCCTGGTCCTCACAGCCTTTTACGCTCTGGCTAGCTCAGGACCCTCTGGCCGATGGCAACGCCAGGAGTGGGGAACCGTGCGAGTACGATTTGTCTCAGCACGGAACCTCCAGAGCTCCACGCAGTCAGGCTCTGTGAATCCCAGTGGTCGTAGGTCGTGGCAAAAGGAGAGAGAGGACTCAGTCTCTTCCAAATTCCCAGGAACGAGTTTATTACAAGGGCAAGGGAGCGATGACGAGGGAAAGGGCTGGGACTGCAGGGAAGAGGTCTGAGCCGAGACCCTGAACACCTCTGTGCGTCTGGTTTTAAAGGCAAGGGGCGGTGAAAGCCTTGACCAATGGGGAGACATCAGAGGAGTGGTAATTGGAGGGGATTACTATGTTCAGGACCAATGATAAGGACACGGGGGAGGGACGGCAGCTAGACAATCAATGGGGCTTCGAGGAAGGGATAACGGGCAGGGAAAGAGCTAGAACAAAGGGTTGGGTTTACATAGACAGACAGGGGTTGAGGGCAGGGTGAAGGTGATGGATGGGGAATTCTCTGGAAATAAGGGATGGGTTTACAATGATGGATAACTGGGAAGGGGCTACTCTGGGTAACAGGGGGGCAACTGGGGCAAACTAATTCAAACTTAACAAAGGTAGACAAACCGGCGGCAACAGACCCCCTCCCTCCAAATTATTATAATTTTGAAATCAAGGGGCTTTCAGGCAGAGATCTGGGGATAGGAATAACAGTTCTTTACTAGTATAACCAGGCAAACAAACAACAATAACTACAGTATTACCAAGAAAACACAACCAGGGGCCCCATGACAGCCTTCTCGGCTGAGATGGGATGGAGGAGAGGCTTTGTTTCACAAACCCCCTTGGGCAGGCAGTCCTGGTGCTCCTGCAGGGCTCTGAGGAACACTCAGCTGGAACAGCAGGAATGAGCTGAGATCCTGGGCTGGTGGATGAGGTATATCAGCAGCTCCGCGGCAGTGCCTGGCACTGCCACATGTCCCGGCAGGACAGGGGGTGTGAGGCCACCAACGAAGAGGGAAGAAGGAGAAGAAGCAGCAGCTCTGTCTGGGTGATGGCAAAATTCTCTTCTCTCTCCCGCAGCAGCTCCACAACCCAGAAAAACGAATGTCTTTCCCCGAAGCCGAAGAAAGCCAGCCCAAAAACTGTCCCCACCCTCCTTTTCTGCCCCCTTCCCACCCCTGGGCCCGGCCACTCTTTGTCCTTTGTCGAGCACCCCCTAAGTACCCACAGTTAGGTTGTCCCTGCAACTAATGGGTAAAAATTCCACGGGCAGGCCAGAACAAAAACAGGACACCTAACCGCCAACAGGCTGCAAGAGAATTATAAATACACCACGACAGCCGATTGATCCTCTTCATGGTTGTCGTGGTTTTAAACCAGTAATTAACAAAAGGGGAAAAAAAAATTATTTATTTCTTGCTGTGAGATATGGATTAAAACAAGAGCAAACCAGGCATAAAATTTAAAAGGAATAAAGAAAGTTTATTGACAAACTACAATAATAAGAACACCAGAATAAACTTCCAGAAAAAACCTTTTCATTTCTTACTGCCCACCATTCTTTTGTTCACATGACAACAGAGACAAAAACTTTAGAACTTTGATGGTTTAAACAGTCTTAACTCCTTCTACAGTCTTTTCATCAGTCTCTGTAGAGAAACAAAAGTTTCTTTCTGTTAATTTATGGAGTTTCTCACAAGAAAACTATTTTTGTTATAGTTTTCCGTTTCCCTGATATCAGCTGCCTAGAGCTGCTGTTATCAGAGCTCACTTCTCCCATTTCACATCACCCTGAGGTGTGTTATGGGTCATGAGTTTAGGGATAGCATTTTTAAGGATAAGTTATTCAAAGGCAAAAAGTATTCTTCATCTGTTTCTGTGAGCTTCACTAGAAAACAGTTTTCTCATTGCCTCTCAAGGCTTCAAATCTCCCAGCACTTCACTATACCATAATTACTCTACTTTTTACTCAAATTTACACTTTGAACACTCTATTCCTCCCCATACTCCATCATGAATTAAAGGAGTTCTTTTCAGGACTTCATTGTCCATCCCCATAGTTTTAACAGAAAGATATTTCAGCTTAATTAAAGCATCTTCTTAATTCTCTACCTTTCTTTTCTTTCTTGTCACTGGTAGTTTATAAAGTCTCTTTTCATGTTGATCACTCTCTTTTTCTCTCTCTGGATAAAAAGATTAATCCGCAAGTCTCATCTGGATAAGAAAGAGTTAAAATCCTGCCCAAGCTTTTGTAGATGGTTCGGTGACCTCTGCTGAACAGGAGCTAGAGCCGTCTGCGATGGAAAGTTCCTCATAGCTGCTCTGGAGAGCGTGGTCACCGTCTCTGCTTGCTGCAGGCCCAGAGCTCCTCTCTTTCTTCACTCGGCAGTTTTCTAGTGAATGTAGTTACAGCAAAACCTGCAGCCGAGCCAGAGATCAGGCCGGGCCCGGCCTGGCCCGACCTGGCCTGGGGCAAGCCCCCCGCAGGCCCCATCTCCCGGCCAGGAGATGCGGCGGGCCCAGCCCGGCCCCGCCGCGGCCGCGTGGCCTGGGCAGGGAACCGGAGGCCTGGAGCTCCGCCACTCTTCACAGTCAAGAAACAAAGAGAGCAAGAGAGCTCTGGTTTTACACTTTAAGGTGGGGTTCACAAGTTGATCTCCCTTTTTAATAGCTAAAACTGCTGTCAATTCTCAGCAATGACCGATAATTGGTCAGGAGAAAAGACTCCAGGCAGTCCCCAGCAACTTTAACTTTCTTAAAGTAACCCCATGACAATGGTGCCACTATCGATATGTTAAAGTATCTATGCATCAGAGGCACAGCAATTACAATTTCCAGCAGATTTGCATAATGCATCGGCTGAGGAAGCAAAGCAAGCCCTGTGGAGGATTCCAGCTGATAAAAGGGCACCAAGCTAAACCACTATCAAACAGGGAATGAATGAGTCTTTTGACTCTTTTATTAACAGACTTGTCATTTCGCTCAATCAGGCAACAGACCTAACTCCTGAAGTACGAGAACAATTAACAAGGACTTCTGCATTTGAAAATGCAAATCGAAAAGCTAAAATGATACTAACTACTCTCCCACTCACAGCTGACTTGGGAACAATGTTAGAACGCATGGCCAATGCAGTGCATCAACAACAAGCTGCTTTTATGTCAGAAGCTGTAGCTACTGCTGTGAAAAAACAAAATGAAACAATGTTAAATGTAATAACCACCCAAACCCAAGCTTTTCCTGCGGCTTTAAAACCTCTTGTAAAAGGAGGACACTCCTGACCAACAAATATTTTCTTTCAGTGTGGAAAAACTGTGCATTTATGAAAGCAATGTGTAGGCAATGTATGGTGTACCCAAGAAATCAGGGAAGTGGAGACTTTTGCATGATTTACGAAAAGTCAATGAACAAATGCAGCCCATGGGAGCTTTACAACCAGGATTACCTTCACCTGCAATGTTACCACAAAAGTGGCCACTGTTAATTGTTGATTTGAAAGACTGTTTTTTCACTCTTCCACTACATCCAGATGATACAAAATGGTTTGCTTTCACACTACCTGCAATTAATAAAGAGAAACCTAGTGAGAGATATGAATGGATTGCACTGCCTCAAGGGATACGCAATAGTCCCACCATGTATCAGCTGTTTGTGTCCACAGCTTTGCAGCCAATACATGAGCAATAGCCACAGGCTATCATCTATCATTATATGGATGATATTCTCATTGCACAGGAACACCCTTTTACAGATGAACAATTGAAAGTGCTCATACAAGTATTAGCTAATGCTGCATTACAAATTGCTCCTGAGAAAATCCAAAAAACTGCCCCATGGAAATACTTAGGGTGGCAAATTAGTGACAGCATAATAAGTCCACTGAAAGCAATACTGAATTACAAAATACAAAATCTTACAGATGTGCAAACTTTAATGGGTGATTTACAATGGGTCCGCACTGTTGTTGGAATCACAAATGAAGATCTTGCCCCCTTGAGACCTTTATTAAAAGGAACTGCTGCTCCAATTGTTCTCACAGAAAAACAGCAACAATGTATTTCATATCTTGCTTCTTTACTTGTTACCAGATGGTCGTCATGGTGCGCATTAAATTTGCCTCTTCATTTGCTTGTTATTTCACAGCCTTCTTCAGTGTGTGCCATTATTGCTCAATGGCAAAAGAAAAATGGGGGAGAGTATCTGGTTTACATAATTGAGTGGGTCTTTGTATCAATGCAACCTAAGCGTAGCTTACAGACCCGGATGGAACAAGTGGGAGAGACAATTAAAAAAGGTGGTGATCGTACAATTGCCATTTCAGGAAATGAACCAGCCAGTATTCATATCCCAATGACTGCTGCTGATCTTGAATGGACAATGCGTCACTCTTATTCTCTTCAGCTTGCATTATTGGCATACAATGGGCAAGTAACCAATGAAATTCCAAAAAGTAAAATTATTCAAATATTGAAAGATCATAATTGGATTCAATTGCCTAAATATTCATTAATCCCTTTAAAAGAGGGACATACAGTTTTTACAGATGCTGGTAAAACAACCAGACGAGCAGCAATTGTCTGGCAGCAACAAGGATCTTGGATTTATTGTATTTTGCACGCTGAGCAGGGAGACTCATTACAGACACTTGAACTAGTGACTGTTTGTTGGGCTATGTGTCGGTAGATAAATTGTCCCCTTAATGTGGTTACAGATTTATTGTACGTTGCAGGTGTTTTACAAAGGATTGAGAATGCTTTTAGGAAGGAAACTCAAAATAAATGGTTAATGCAGCTGTTTCAACAAATACAACAAGCTACACAATTAAGATCAGCACCATATTGTGTAATACATATTAGAAGTCATAAATTCCAAGAAGGCCTTGGTCTTGGCAATCATCTTGCAGATCAATTAGTTAGTTGGGTGCAGAGGAGAGTTCCTCTCAATCGGCTTGAGGCTGCTCATATGGCTCACAAACAGTTGCATCAGAATGTAAAGGGCCTAAGAAGACAGTTCTCATTATCAGTTTCTGAAGCACAGGGAATTGTACAAGCATGCCCACAATGTAGTCATCATGGTCCTGGGTTAGTGATAGGAGTCAACCCTAGAGGGTCGAAAGCCCTAGAGGTATGGCAGATGGATGTTACCCATGTTTCTGAATTTGGCAGATTAAAATGTGTACATGCTACTGCAGATACCTATTCAAAATTTGTATGGGCTACAGCCCAGACAGGAGAAAAGAGTTGGCATGTAAAGAAACATTTAACCCAATGTTTTGCTATTATGGGGGTCCCAGAGTAAATTAAGACTGATAATGACCCTGCATATGCCAGTGACAATATTAGAAAATTCATGCAGCAATGGGGAGTTGAGCATATTAAAGGGATTCCAAACGCTCCTACAGGACAAGCAATAGTGGAACAAACTAATAGAACCTTAAAGGAATATCTTAACAAATTCAAAGATATCTCTGACCCAAAAGAAAAATTAGATAAAGTTCATTTTGTAATTAACTATTTGTGTGTTTTTTCAGATTGTCAAAATCCTCCAGTTGTCATGCACAATGGATGTGTAAAATCAGGTGTTATAGCTAAGGAAGTATTTGTTCATTACAGAGAGCCTAAAACAGGACATTGGATAGGACCAGCTAAAGTCCTATTTAATGGCTGAGGCTACATGTGTGTTGACACCCCTACAGGACCGTTATGGTTGCCAAGTAAATGGACGCGAGCTGCGATCAACCATATCAACAGTGGGATATCACAGCCAGACTGCGAGAAAGTAGATGGTGGCAAGAAACTAGACGGTTGCAACTTGCCCTCGAACCCTTAGTGAGAGAAGTCAATTATCTATGGGGTGTACAAGTTGATTATAGAAATCCATATATAGAAGGCATTTATTTTTCTGTTTATCAACAATGGGTTAAACAAAAATTAGAAGGTATAAGGTGTTGGTATTGTGAAACAACAGAAAAATTGTGGATAAGAATTGTGTGTGGAGGTTGTAAAAGAGATTAGTGGGAATATCAGAAATCAAGACCTCATAAAAGGTATCTTAGGTGTTATAGATCAAATCACCATTTAACTCCACCTGCTACATTGTTGCCATGGAAACAAACCATAACAACAGAGACATTCATGGTTTCCATGGAAA
The DNA here is from genome assembly GCA_038429875.1 of Poecile montanus. Lineage (NCBI taxonomy): Eukaryota > Metazoa > Chordata > Aves > Passeriformes > Paridae > Poecile > Poecile montanus. The sequence goes on along the minus strand of JBBLMP010000054.1, from coordinate 1,665,994 downwards.
CAGACCATAGCAACAGAAGGGTGGTTATATTTAGGATGGAAACAGGCCATAGCAACAGGGTGCTGTGATGGTTGCCATGGAAACAGACCATAACAACAGAGGCTATGATGGTTGCCATAGAAACCAATCATGGCAGCAGGAGTTCTGTGATTGTTGCCATGTCAACAGATCATAGCAACAGAAGGATGCGAATATTTGCCATGGAAACAGACCATAGCAATCAAAGGGTGGTGTTGGTTGCCATGGAAACAGACCATGGCAGCAGGAGATGTGATGGCTGCCATGGAAAGAGAACATGGCAGCACGGGGAGGCCTCTGATGGCATCCATGGAAACAGACCATAACAACAGAGGCTGTGGTCGTTGCCATGGAAACGGAACATAGCAACAGAGGGGTGGGGATGTTTGCCATGGAAACAGACCATGGCAACAGGAAGCTGTGATGGTTGCCATGGAAACAGACCATAGCAACGAGGTCTGTGATGTTTGCCATGGAAACAGAAAATAGCAGGAGGGGGGGGTCTGTGACGGTTGCCATGGAAACAAACAAAAGAAGGGTGGGGATGGTTGCCATGGAAACGGACCATAGCAAGAAAATGGTGGTGATGGCTGCCATGAAAACAGACCATAGCAACAGAGGCTGTGCTGTTTGCCATGGAAAGAGACCACAGCAACAGAAGGGCGGGGATGTTTGCCATGGGAATAGACCACGGCAACAGGGGTATGTGATGGTTGCTACGGAAACAGACCATAGCAACCGAAGGGTGGTGATGGTTGCCATGGAAAGAGACCATACCATCACAAGCTCTGATGGTTGCCATGGAAACAGACCATGGCAATAGGGAGCTGTGATGGTTGCCATGGAAACAGACCATAACAACAGAAGGGTGGGGATGGTTGCCATGGAAACAGACCATAGCAGCAGGGGGCCTGTGAATGTTACCATGGCAACAGACCATAGAAACGGGAGGCTGTGATGGTTGCCATGGATACAGACAATAACTTCAGAAGGATGGGGATGTTTGCCATGGAAACAGACCATAACAACAAAGGGTTGTGATGGTTGCCATGGAAATGGACCATAGCAACAGAAGGGTGGGGATATTTGCAATGGAAACAGACCAGGGCAACAGAGGTTTTGATGGTTCCCATTGAAAGAGACCATGGCAACAGGGGATGTGATGGATGCCATGGAAACAGACCATAGCAGCAAGGTGGGGGCTCCTGTGATGGTTACCATGGAAACAGACCATGACAACAGAGACTGTGATGGTTGCCATGGAAACAGACCATAGCAGCAGAAGGGGGGGATATTTGCCATGGAAACAGACCATAGCAACAATGGCTGTGATGTTTGCCTTGGAAACTTACCATAGCTTCACGGGCTGTGATGGTTGCCATGGTAACAGACCATAGCAACAGATGGGTGGGGATGTTTGCCAATGAAACATACCATGGCAAGAGGGGATGTGATATTGCCATGGAAACAGAACATAGCAGCAGGGGGGGGTCTGTGATGGTTGCCATGTAAACAAAGAGTAACAACTGAGGCTGTGATGGTTGCTATGGAAAAAGACCATGGCAATAATGGCTGTGATGTTTGCCTTGGAAAGAGACCATAACAACAGAAGGGTGGGGATGTTTGCCATGGAAATATACCATAGCAACAGGGGTATGTGATGGTCGCCATGGAAACAGGCCATAGCAATAGGGGCTGCAACGGTTGCCATGGAAACAGACCATGGCAAGAGTAGGATGGTGATTGTTGCCATGGAAACAGGCCATAGCAGTAAAAGGGGTCTGTGATGGTTGTCATGGAAACAGACCATAACAACAGAGGCTGTGATGGTTCCATGGAAACAGACCATAGCAGTTGAAGGGTGGGGATGTTTGCAATGGAAATAAACCATGGCAACAGGGGTATGTGATGGTTGCCATGGAAATGGACCATAGCAAACAAAGGGTAGTGATGGTTGCCATGGAAAGAGACCATGGCAATAGGGAGCTGTGATGGTTTCCATGGAAACAGACCATAGCAGCAGGGCACTGTGATGGTTGCCATGGAAACCGATCATAGCAACCGAGGGGTGGTGATGACTGCCATGGAAACAGACCGTAGCAACAGAGGCTGTGATGTTTGCCATGGAAAGAGACCATAGCATCAGAAGAGTGGGGATGTTTGCCATGGAAACAGACCATATCAACAGGGGGCTTTGATGGTTACCATGGAAACAGGCCATGGCAAGAGAAGGGTGGTGATTGTTGCCATGGAAACAGGCCATGACAACAGGGGCTGAGATGGCTGACATGGAAACAGACCATAGCAGCAGAGCGCTGTGATGGTTGCCATGGAAACGCACCACAGCAATCGAAGGGTGGCGATGGTTGCAATGGAAACAGACCATGGCAACAGTGGTATGTGAAGGTTGCCATGGAAACAGACCATGGCAACAGTGGTATGTGATGGTTGCAATGGAAACAGACCATGGCAACAAGTCCTGGTGATTGTTTCCTACCAAGGGTCAGATTTGTTACAGGCCCTCAGAGGGGCTCCATGGGCACATTCCAAGAGTCTCCAGGCTGTTCAAGAGCCGGAATGTCACAGGCAGAGACTGGAGCTCCACAGAGACCTCACAGGGGTTTCTGGGGATGCTGAAGAGCCGTGTGGTCAGGCGCAGTCACAGCAATTCCATGGTGACATCCCAGGGACCTTGGGCTGCAAAGGCACCACTGTGTCACAGGCACTGATGGGGGCTCCACGGTGACATCCCAGGAGTCCCCAGGCTGCCAAAGCTCCGGGATGTCACAGACACTCCCAAGGCTTCCTGTCATAGGCAGAGTGGGAGCTTCAGGCAAAAGCTTTATTTCTTTATTAGAGAAACTCCTGCTGAGTCATGAGGTGGAGAAATGACACCCAACAGCCACCATGGATCCTCAAACCCCTCCTGGACACCTAGACTTTTAAATTCCTCCTAAAAGAGGAAATCCAATCCCAGCCCCAGACTTTTTCAAAGATTTATGCATAAAGATTGGACAGGTGGAATTGAACTGTAATGCAATTAGTCCTATGGGATTAATGATGCAATACCATCCATCTTTTCAGATGCCCATGGCCAAAATTGGTTCTCTCCTTAAAAAATTTCCTGTATCCAAGTGTATCTCCCAGAAAAAACTGCCAGCTCTGGCTAGCCATGGCCCCTGTTGGTCACCCTGCATCTGCCCCTGAAAGAGTGGGGCTCTGTTCCTTCCTATGGAAAAGCACCAGCCTTCTTGTCCAGGGACTATTTAGAATTTGGCCTCCCAAATTCTGTATATCTAAGGATTGCTCCCAGAAAAAAGCTGCTGGGACAGAGAGGTCAGGTTGGCCCTCTCCTCTGGTGATGTGCTTACACTATGAGAAGATGGTTTTAATTTGGAAACACCTTGCAGAAATCTCAGAGATCTGCCAAGGAGGGGTCTGGAGGCCTCGGGCACATGACCACTCTATAGGGACAAAGGAGCTCTGTGCTCCATGGGGTGGAGACTGAGGACAGTGGAGGAGAGCCATGAGAGTGTTTAAAGAATGATTTCAGAGATGGTGGATCCTTTTGACATACACAGAGCTGTCAGCAAAGGAAGGGCCCAGTGAGGTGGGGCAGCCGGGGGATGACGACAGCCTGCAGGGACAGAGGCACAGGGCATGGGCACCGTAGGGCAGCCTGGGCTGGAGAGGGCACAGGGATGGGCAGCAGCTGCAAGGCCCTGCCAGAGGCAATTTCTGCAGCCTTTTGGCCATGGCTGCTGGCCCTGGGCCTGAGGAGACAAGTGACCCTGGCAGCCCTGGGGCCTCATTGCCTCCTTGTCCCTGCTCAGCAGCCTGGCAGAGGCCGCCCCATGGTGCTGCCCTTGGCATTGCACATCCCCACATGCCAGTGCCCCGGGAAGAGCCCTGAGCAATGAGGGAGGGACAGCATTGGCCTTGCCAGGGGCTGGGGCTCAGCCCTTGGCCCTTGGCATTCCTGAAACACATCCAGCTTTGCTCAGCACCAGAGACACCTTTCCCTTGCTTGTCCCCAGCTGTCATCAGGGCCTCCAGTGTTCTTCTCTGCCTGGGGGACCTGGGGATTCTTTCTCAGTTGTGTCTCTCATTTCTACTACAAGAAACTTCAGTGTTTCCATCTGACTTTGAGTTCTTGAGAAGTTTTTGGAGCACACTCTGAGGGACTGAGTGTGATGCCAAGAGCCTCAAAGGCCTGAGAGGGTGATGAAAGTGCTGGTGCTGTGTCTGTGCTGCTGAGCTGGGCCGGGCTCCTGGCCCAGAGGCAGCTCCTGGCAAGGGCAGCACTGCAGAGAGACAGCTCTGGCCAGGAGCAGCTCCTGAGCACAGCCCAGCAGGGCTGGGGCCCTGCCAGGGCATCTCAGGGACACGAGCAGCCCCAGACAGAGCTGCCAGGGGATCAGCACTGGCAGGGGCTGTGGGATGTCCCAGAGGGGGATGTGTCACAGCAGCACCTCTGTGGCTGTGTCATGGAGCCCCAGAGCAGCTGTGATGTGAGAAAGGGGCTGTGTGACAGCTCAGAGTGGGTTGTGTGAGGTCACAGATGGGGCTGGGACATCACAGAGTTTGTTGTGTGAGGTCACTGAGCAGCTAGGCATCATAGAGGGGATTCTGTGAGATCACAGAGCAGGCTGTGACATCATGGCATGGCTCTAGGACATCATAGACCTGGCTGTGAGATCGAAGTGTGTTCTGTGACATCAGAGGGTGTCTGACATCACAAAGAGTGCTGAGTGACATCACTGATGGCCTTGTGACATCACAGAGCTGGCTGTGACATCACAGAGGAAGGTGTAAGGCCATAGAGCACACTCTGCCATCATAGAGGGTGTCTCTGTGACATCAGAGATTGGTTTGTGACATCAGAATGTGGCTGTGTAACATCACAGAGCAGGCTGTGACATCACAGTAGACTGTGACAATATCTGGTGTCTTTGTGACATTGCAGTCTTCTCTGACATCACACCAGATCTGTATGACATCACAGGATGACATACCAGAGTTGGCTCTGTGACATCACAAGGGCTGCCCAGAATGGGCTGTGACATCACAGGGGGCAGTGTGACATCCCAGGTGTCTGTGTGACATCACAGGTTGCTGTGTGACATCACAGGAGACAATGTGAGGTCACTGGGGAGGTCACTCCACCCCAGCCTCCCTCACAGTTCCCCCCAGAGAAGTCCAATGCTGCTCCTGCACAGCGGGGTCCCCTGTTCCCCTGGGTTCCCCCACCCCTGGTGCCACAGCCTCCCCCAGAGGATGTTCCATCAGATCAACCCCAGAGCCTGACACAGGGATGGGGCTGGGGCCGTGGGGGTGGCACAGGGGGACAGGGACCCCCCCAGCAGCATCCCTGTGTCCCCCAGGGCCAGACTGAGCCAGGGCTCCTTCACCCTGTCACCAACGAGGGCTTCAGAACACTTGAAAAATCCCGGCAAGGGAGCAGCAAAAACCAGATTTAATATTAAGTGACAGCAGCACAAAGTTCCTTGGCAAGAGTCACTCTGTAACACATTGGGCTGGAGCTGATCTGGCTCTGTCACTTTGGGCCGCACCAGGAGTGGGTCACAGCCCAGGAGCAGGATGACCCCAGGTGTGACTGGAGCACTCGCTCTGTGGCTTTCGGCTGTCAGTCTGTGCTCTGAGGAGACAAGGACGAGAGGGAGGTCTTTTGCATGGATAATAGAGGATTTATTGCTCTGGGGAATCTTGGGGGCAAAAGACAGAAAATGCGAGTGTGCAACAGCTGAAATATGGAGATGGTTCAAAGGGAGGGTACAAAGCATCAGCTAATCAGAGATATCCTGGGGAGGGTAAAAGGCAGGGTTCACAAAATCATCATCCAATGAAAGAGGTAAGGGGGGGAATTGGGTCACATGGACTAATCAAATGTCAAAATTTAGGGCATTTCTGAAGTGGAATTCCAAGCATGCAGTGGGTCTAAGGTAGAATTTACAAGTAACTCAGGGTAAATTGACCAAGTGGTGTGGGAGGGTCCCATTTGGACCAAACCTTCAACTTGGGCAATAACAGAACATACCATTAACAAGAAACACACTGCAACAACCACCCTTTGTCTTGTGGCAGGCCCCACTAAAACCTTTGTCCACCGTTGCATTTCCAATGAGCCGGGTTTCCATGGCAATTACCAGAACAGGTGATCCAGGTGTGGTGTCCCAGGGAGGGTTGCCATGGAAACAGGTGCCAGCACTGACCCTTTCTGTCTGGCTGAGCTGACCTTTGGCCCTGGCAGTGGCGTTTGCTGCTGGTTCCATGACACCTGACCAGCCAGCGCAGCACAGGGCAGGTGGCCGTGGCACAAGCCCCCAGCAAGGGATCGCCTCTGGCTCTGGGCAGTGACAGCAGCCCTGAGCAAAGGGCTGGCACAGTGGGGTCAGTGCAGTGTCCATGGCAACAGCCCCTTGCAATGGCCCAGGGCAGGTTGGGATGATAATCCACCCTCACAGCTGGCCCAGGGCAGCTCTGCAGTGCCCTTCCCCACAGCCTGGCTGCACAGAAACACTTCCAGGGCTCTCTGCATTTCCCTTCCCTCACTCTTGGCTCACTCACACACCTCCCAACCACCCACTTGGTGCTTTCAGCTGCAAGGAGTTCAAAGCTTGTCTATCCTTCAGCAGCTGCTCAAATTCTGCCTTCAGACAACTCTGGGTTTGTGTTTATTGTAGAACTCCCTGTGTGTCTGCATGGTTCTGCCTTGGGGAAGGGGAAGCTCCTTGGTGGCACCTTGGGCTTGGCACACACTTGAGGAGGGTGTCTGTTTTCCATGGGGAAACTCAGCAGTTTTAGGTTGCTAAAATCAAAGAAGAAAACCCCTCTTTGCCTGAGTGCAGCCAGTTGTCTGAGCAAAGCAGGTCCCAGGTGGGTGAGGAGAGACAGGATGGGGCTGGGGAATGTGGAGCAAGGTTGTCCACACTGGGTCAGACCTCAAGGCACAGCTTCTCTGACCTGGCCAGACCTCCTTAGGAGACACCCTGGATCAATATTGATCACTGAATGCTGCAATCACCTCTGCTCTAAAGAGAACAGTAATAAAAGACACCCTTTAAAATAGGAACACATATTTCCTAGAAGCTCTTTGAAATATTTTTCCATAACTATTGTAGGAAACTTTCCTAATGAACTGCACCAGACCAGAGGGAAATCAAGGCACAGCCATAGTTTGTTGGGATTTTCTTGATCCTAATGAGCCCCATGGCGCATTTGGAGCTGAATCCTGGAACCTCAGGGCCTGAGAGGAGATTGCACAAACCTTTCCAGGAGTCCAAGTCAGAGGAAAACACCCAAAGTTTCTCAAAGCATTAGTGGGTCCCACTGAGGTCCATCCCCAACACAGGCTCCTCATGGACTCCTTGGAGGACAGAACTGGAGGCCAGGATTGCACAAAAACCTCTCAGAGACTCAGTGTGGAAAGGAAAATCCAAAGTAGCTGAAAAAGCCTTGAGTATCTCAAAGTATTGATGAGCCCCACTGAGTGTCAGTGCAAAGCTCCCAAGGGACTCGTTAAAGCAGATAATTGGGGCCATGATTGCATAAACTTCTCAGAGACTCAGGGTGGGAAGGAAAAAGGAAAGTGCCTTAAGAACCTGAAGTACCTTGAAGCATTAATGAGCCCCACTGAGTGTTGTTACTGACAAAGCCTCTCTAGGGACTAATTACAGCAGATAATTGGAGACCAGGATTGCACAAGCCTCTCCAAGACTCAAAGAGAAAAGCCAAAGTCCTTTGAAAAAGCTGCAGTTGCTGGGAGGATGAAGGAGCCCCCCAGGGCCATTCCTGAGCAAGGCTCCCCAGGGACTCCTTCCAGCAGATCCCTGAGGCCACTGGCATGTGGGCTAGGGGGGATGCTGAGGGCAGGCCAAGGGGGTGACAGTGGCCAGCCTTGCAGGGGCTGTGCCAGGAGGCCCCAGGGCCTCAGGACAAGGTGTCTCCTCACAGCCCTTGCTGGCACAGAGGCTGCTGTGGCTCAGGGCACCAAGACTTGGCTTCTCTTTGTCCCCACCTGTCATCAGTGCCTCCAGTTCTCTGCTCTGCCTGGGGCCTGGGGACACTTTCTCAGTGCTGTCCCTCAGTGGGACCCATTAAAAGTGAAAGAAACTTTGGAGTTGGATTCTGACTTGGACTTCTTGAGAGGTTTCTTCCCCTCCCTCTCAGGGACTGATGTTCAGGGCCTCAGCACAAAGCCCCAAGAGGGTCATTAAAGTCCTGCTGCTGTGGCTGTGCTGCTGAGCTGGGCCGGGCTCCTGGCACAGAGGGCGAACCTGGCAACCAAGAAGAGCTTCAAAAGCTCTTTTGAAAAAGCTCTTAATTTCTCTTGCTGAGCAGCTCTTCTCCCAGCCCAGCAGGGCTGGGGCACTGCCTGCAGCCACCCCGGGCACAGCCCAGAGGCACAGAGAGCTTCAATCAGTCAGGGTTGGGAAGGTGCTGAGAAGTGCCTGGGGCACAATCCCTCCCAGCCCTTGACACAGGAAGCCTCTGGCTGCAGGACAATGCAGCTGCAGCTCCTGCAGGGATCTCCTCAAGCTGGAACATCCCAGTGCCTACAGACTCTGCAAGTACAACTTTGAGTATTTCTGGTGTAGGGGAGGCGAATGCTCATGAAGCTCTGACATGCTGAGGGTTTCTCATCAGTCATGGAATATTTCCAAGACAAGGATTTTGACAAAAATGAGGACATTTCCTAATACTTTGTATTCAGTTTCCTACTATTGCAGAATGGCAGGGATGGGGTGGGGTTTAAATATTAAAGGTATTATGAATTTTGACAAGTGCCTGAGACATCCCACTGTTACTTTTAGAGATCAGTAGGTTCACAGGAGATTCCTAATGGGCTTTCAGCCACTCTGGCCACGGACAGCACCAGCATCACCTTTGCTGGACCCATCAGGCTTAGTCTCAGCTGTCCTTTCTCCAAGCTGCAAACAGAACCTGACCCCTGCCAGAGCCCTGCAAACAGGCAGGGTTCTGTCAGGCCAAGGAGAGTGCACAGACATTTGCAGTCTGTGGGTACTGGCAGGGAGAGATCAGGCACAGGGAAACACCTGCAGGAGGAAAATCTCCAGGAAGCAGAGAGAAGATCAGGGAATGAGAGAAAACGAAAGCCCAGAAATCCTGTGGCGGAGAGAGTTTAGAGATGTCCATAGGAGCCCCTGCATTGCAGCCCCTCCCTCTGAACAAGCCCCCTCCCTTCTGTCCCCCAGTCCAGTCTCTGCTCTCAGGGCCAGGCTCCCAGGTGTGAAGCCCCTCCTGTGCAGGCAGAGCTGCAGCAGAGCCGTGGGGCAGCTATGCAGCCCCGGGCCCAGTTCCCTCTGCAGAGCACTGGGCTGGGAGCAGCTGCCCGGCACTGGGGGCTCTGGCAGGGGGCACAGCTGGCTCAGGGTGACGCTGTCCCCAGTGCCCGGCTGTGGGCAATGCTGGCAGTGCAGCCAGGGAAGGAGCTGCATCTCCCTTCATCCCATGCCATCATAAGGACACTTGGAAGTGTCCCTGAGATTTCAGTCCAAGCTGGGAGCTTCAATCCAGGATTCAAACTTGTCCTCGAGCATCTTTTTGTTATCTGAAAGAGCCAGGGGGAAAGGCAGAGGTGCTCTGGGATGATGGGAGATGAATTCTCAGGGGTGGCTGGAAGGGACATCTGTGGGAGCATTCAGGGATCCAGGGACGCTCTGGGGGGTCCCGACCGGGCGCTGAGGGGGGACCCGGGAATTCTGCAGGGTTTGGGGGAGACATATGGGACATATGGGGGGTGATACCAGGCTTCTGGGGAGCGCAGGGCATATTCCCAGTTCCTCACAGACTGGTCTCAATTTCCCCCTGCAGGCTCCTACTCACTGCCAGTATGATCCCAGGATGATATCAGTACACAGCCAGTGCAATCTCAGCCACTGCCAGGATGATCCCAGTACAAACCAGTCCCTGCCAGTGCTGCCACTCCTGGGATCCCCCAGCCCTCTCTGCATTCCCCCTCCTGGATCTCCCCAGAGGAGCCCCAAGGGCTGGCAGTCCCCAGCCAGGGTCCCCAGCCAGCCCCAGTTTGGATCTGCAGCCCCCAATTTTCCCAGTTTCCCTCTCCTTTTCCCCAGGCTGGGTTCCCCCCACCCCCAGCAGGTGGGAGCAGTCAAGAGCCCCGCGCTGCCCATCCTGACCTGTCCCGGCTCCATCCCCGCTCCTGCTGTGGGCTGTGAGGGGTTCGGGAACGGGGCACCGAGGGTGTCACTGCTCCTGGGGGAGGAGGAGGAGGGATGGAAGAGGAGGGATGAAGAAGGAGAGTGAGAAGGGATGGAAGTAGCAGAAGAAGCTGGTGTTAGGGAGGAGAGGGAGGAAGATGTTGTAAATACTTTGCAAACCCCTTCATTCTTATCCCCCATGGAAATGTGTCCGCCCTTCACAGAACACGGGTGGGAAGGGGTCTCAAAATATATACGACATGGACCTAAGATATTTTAGACAAAGAAGGCTCAGACTTACGAGACGTGGTCCTGGGTTCATTGTATGTGGATCGCCTGGGGCAAGAAAGAGGCTGAGATTCCTCAGGTGCTGTCTCTTAAACTAGGGGGAGGGGGTGGCCAGGGGATACAGGGGGTTTACAGCCAAGGGGATAGGGAAAAGAAAAGGGAGGTTAGGTAGGGACTAACCTTATACAAAACCAAGGGTGAGTTCTTCCCTTGGGACATACCATAGTTTTTTAAATGAACTTCAACAGGAAGAGGAGGGACAAAGGAGGATCAGGGAAAGGAGAAGGAGCCAAGAGGTCAAGAACTCCCTGAATTTACAGTCCCCCACCTGTGGGATCATCACCCCCCATCCCACAGGTGACCAGGGAGGGGGAGCTCGGCCCAGATATCCTGGAGGGTCCCTGGGTTGAGTTTTTTGGGAGGAGATATTTGAGACTTAAGGACTGCAAAGCTGAGCGGAAAATTGACCCTTGGGGAGACACTGGGGGGTCCCAGCATCCCTAAGTGGAGAGATGGAAATGGGGGGAACTTTTTGGATTCCTGGTACTCCCAGCAGCCTGAGGAGGGCAGGGATCAAGTAGATGGGGGACTCCCAGTACAAGCGTGACCCCCAGCAGCTGGGACAGGAGGGAACCCCTGAACACCAAAGAGGAGAGACCAGAGATGGGGAACTCCTGGGAGGCATTTTTAGGGCTGGATCTTGATGTTTTGGAGGTTTTTATGGATAGCTTGTGATTTCTAAAGATGGACTTGAGCAGGAGGAACCCCCTAATACAATGTGCTCATGAATTGTATTTTTCCCCAAACCAGGATTTCCCATTCCCAAACCTTGGTCAGATGGAGAAGGTGGCTGCGAGGAAGAGGAAGATGCCCCAGGACACCCAGGCGGGTGAGGAGGAAGTCAGTGCCCCTTTCCCCCTCTCTCCTGCTCCATCACCCAGCCCAGCATGGCCCTCGGCTGCAGGACAACCCCGCTGCTGACGCCATCCTGCCGGGGACGCACTGGGGGGATCTCCTTCCCCTTCCCTCTGGCATGGAGGAAAATCCCATCCTCTCCTTATCCTTCCTCCCCCAGACAAGGAGCTGAGGATGGAGACCAGGGAGGACAAATCCCCACAGTAGAACCTAGTGGAAGAGGCTATTTTGAGCAGATCCATGGTACAGGAATCCAATGTGGAGGAAAAGCCCTGGAGATCCTGCAGGAGTAGGGGCTCCTCACCCAGCACTGGGCGCTCTGAGGAGGAAAGACCCACCCTGTGCCGGGAAGGCGGCCGGAGATCCAGCCGGGGCTCTGAGCTGGTGGTCCATGAGCAGCTTCAGGATGGGGAGAAGCCCTACAAGTGTTTGGAGTGTGGGAAGAGCTTCAGCTGGAGCAGCAAACTGATCTGCCACCAGATGGTCCACACTGGGGAATGGGCCTACGAGTGTGGGGAATGTAGGAAGGGCTTCAGCTGCAGCTCCAAACTTATCCGTCATTTCCACCCTCATCACCCTCTGGTGCATCCACACTGGGGAATGGCCCTACGAGTTTGGGGAATGTGGGAAGGGCTTCACCCACAGCTCCCACCTGATCTGCCACCAGATGATCCACATTGGGGAACGGCCTTACAAGTGCTCTGAGTGTGGGAAGAGGTTTCAGACCAGCTCAAATCTCCTCATGCACCAGCGGATTCACACGGATGAGAGGCCCTTCCACTGCCCCGACTGTGGGGAGGGCTTCAAGCGAAACTCCATCCTTGTCACGCACCGGCGCATCCACACTGGGGAGAGGCCATACTAATGTGGGGAATGTGGGAAGGGCTTCAGCCAGAGCTTCAGCCTCACTGCCCACAAACGCATCCACACTGGGGAGAGACCCTATGGGTGTCCTCAGTGTGGGAAGAGCTTCTCTGTGAGCTCTCACTTGAGCAGACACCAATGGAGGCACCACTAAGGGAAGCCCTGCCAGTGCCCCAAGTGCAGGAAGAGCTTAGTGCGCCATTCCAGCTCCATCCCCAATCAGAGGACCCACGTTGGGCAGAGCCCTGATGACCCCTGTTTCCAGTGATCTGCATTGAGAAGACACTGGGCTGGTGGTGCTTTTGTTTCAGTCGTAATTTTCTTTTAATTTATCTTCATCCCTTTAAAATAGACAAAATTGGGGTAAAAATGAACAAATTCATCCAAGGCCTTTAAAGCCTTTCTTTTTACTAGAGCTTCAAGGGAAACTGGGATTCAAGGAGATACTTGGGAGGATTTGGGGTTTGTGGGGGTATTTGGTGTAGTTGTCTCCATTTCTTGGCACTCATAGAGATGAGAGGCTTCAATGTCACCGCAAAACCATTCAGTGCCACTGAATGCTACTCAATCCCACCCCAAAATTATTCAATTCCACAGCCCCTCAGGGTTTGATGCCTTAAGTTTTAGCTTTCATATTTTTCATATTCTGCACTGCCTAGGTTTGTAGTTTTGAACTTCATATTAATTGTTAGTGTCAGGAAAATTAATCCACAAACACCAGAGGTTTATGTCCAAAAAGGAGACTGGGGAGTCCTTTTACTTTACTCAAATAAAGGGAGAAGCCATGGGGCATTCCCCTGGGGTCTCTCCAATTTTTGGAGGGTGCAGCCTCCCTTTTATCCTAATTCCCAGCTGTATGTCCCTTCTCCGTTTCCCCATAGGCTGAGGGACTTGAGAGGTACAGACTTCCCGGAACGTCTGATGCCTGGGATACCATCCCCCCGCAATGCATAATCCTCTTCTTAATTCTTAACCATTGTGGAATTTTATGGTGTTTCCCCAGTGTTTCTTTCATATTTCAGTTGAATCCATCCCATTGTTTCTGTTATCTCTCAGTGATAGTTTCATTTTATCAGCAGACCCACAGCTTCTTTGTAAAGACAAATGTCGCGCTATTGGGAACAGCAAGAAGCATGACACAGACTCTCTTGTGAGTTGAACAGGAAAGTCTAAGGTGTATTACCTCAGATCTTCTTTTATAGACTGATACGTGAAAGTACAGAAAGGTAAAACTCTTATTGGTTAGTGAACTAACACATCACCATCATTGGTCATTGGGGTACACCACCCCTAGACCTTCTTTTGCAAGAAAGCAAGAAACTGACAAGCAGCACCTGCAAGGCTGTCTTCTATCTCTGAGGATTGTTTTAATTCCTCCATATGATTTCTCAGGCAAGACTGAGAAAATTATGTGGCCTGCTTTTCCACAGGCACTGTGCTCCCTGTTTGTGCTCATATTTAGCATCCATAATTCCCCCTTTTTGTTTTAAAAATAAAAAGCAGTGTTTGTAATCTCCTGCTGGGCCCTTGCAGGAAAGAGAACAAACACAGCACAGGAGGTCTCCTTTCAGTTATCAACAGAACCTTGAATGGACAGTGATTTAGAATGATCAGGGAGATTTTCTGGCCTATGTTACTGAATTCTTGATGTCTGAGTATTGTTTTCCTTGCAAAGAACTGATGGTTGACTCTAATACAACTTGTTAACACACAGCAAACAAAACATCTTTAGTCTGCTCAAAATTGACAGTCAAACAGCAGGAAGAATGCTCACTCTCTGCTTGTAGGACCATCTGAATGATGATCGGTATCTTGATCATCATCCAAGGGCCACCTGTTGGCTGCTTTCTGCCCTTGGTGTTGCAGATCAGGGCCAATGCACCTTGCAGGTATCCACTGTATTCCAGTATCTGTGGAAACGCATGCATACCCATGACCCCAAGTGATGAGCTGACACGGTCCTTGCCACTTGTTAGTGGTTAGGTCTCTCACCCAAACTTTCGCTCGAGGCAGGTGCGTCTCGCCTGAGGACTGCAACGAAAGAAAATTATTCAAAATGACAGGATTATCAAAATTTTTTTGCACTGTGAGATGATTGATTGTATATAGAGCTTTCTCCAACCGACTGTGTGGAGTTTCTCCAGTCATTCTCGTTTTTTGTTTTTCCAGAACACGCTTTAGGGTACCATGAGCGCATTCAACAGTGACTTACAATTCCATATTTTTTGAAAATTAATAATTTTTGGCTTTGAGTCCAAATAAATGAAACTCAGGGAAAAGTCGATCAGCTGAAGACATTCTTCAGCATCACCAGATGTCTTTTGAATCACACTTTGAAGGTGATGAAGTTTAATGTGACTGCTTGGACCTGCTGATAATAAAACATACTTTTTTAAATTAACCAATTAAACTTCATTGTTGTTAGTCTGTTAAAACTTAGATTTGATAATTCATTTTCCTAGCTTCTAATACTTTCAAAATATTCATGCATTGAGAATACTAAAGCAAAGCAAAAACTTTTTAGAGATGAATAGCTATCATCATTTTTCATGTTATTTATAAAACAAATCCAGAAGATATCAAAGATGCAATATTGATATGTATTTTTTGCAGTTTAGACAAGTGTTTTTTTAACAAAACGTGAGAGAATTCAAATTTCAAACTTGGTAGAGATTAATTTTGACATAAGGAAATAACAAACTTAAGAGCACTCAGACTTAAACCTAGTGAAACTTTACTTAATTTTATTATGCAATATCTAAAACTATTTCATTTATTTTTGAAGGCATTTCATTTAATAGAAGCTTCTCTCTGAAGCTTAATTGTGACTGCAACAATTTACAGATTAGCTAGCAATGCAACTTACAGTGCTTCTAATTTTTTCGTTGCCTAATTAAAATTCCTTTTTGTGTGTGTGTGTGTGCGTGGGTTTTTTTGTTTGTTTTTTTTTTTTTTTAGTTGACCATTGCATTTTCATCTCAAATATGATTTGGATTATTATTTCTATTGTTGTGAAAATTGTTTCTGAGGGACTTGTAGGGTTCACATGGCTGTGGTCAAAATCTTTTTGACTCTCTGTAGTCAGTGAAGTAACCAGTGAAGCTATCTGTGGTGTAGAGATGGTTGCTTCTTCAGGCTGTTTGTAGGGTTCTGTAATTGTGTTTGTTGGGGAAGGTGAAACAGGGAAACCTTATGAATGTGATTGTTTAGCAGAAGATTCTAAAAATATGAAGTCTAGAATCAAAGTAGCAATGAAAGCCTGCTTTGAGTCATAGGATACTGAGTACTGGTTAACCAAAGAACAATAGCTTAGCCAGCTAGAGGAGAATCCCTGTTGATAAAACAATGTCCTTCTGCTGATAGAGAATGCAAAGGTCAAAAAGCAAGGAAAGAACTTGTAAGGTTTTGTAGAATCTAAAATGCAACACTGTATGTTAATATAGGGAAGCCCATAGGCTGTATGTAAATTCTTTAGTGGGTGTGTCTCATGGTGATTGGTTACTAAGAATTAGAATATTCACTATAGGAAAGCATATATTGGATTGTAACAAGAACTTCGCTCTTATGGATGCTGGCTTTGGAGCAGGCTGTAGGTCCATGGCCTGCCAGCCCTGCCTGAGAACTAGCCTGGGAATTTCATGGGAGGATTCCAAACAATCCTCAAAGACAGAAAACAGCCTGCAGGTGCTGTTTGTCTGTCTTTTTGTTTTCCTTGCAGGAGAAAGGGGGTGGTGAACCCCACTGACCAATGATGGTAATGTAGTACTTTACTAACCAATAAGAGTTTCCTTTCTGTACTTTCCACGAACTAGTCTATATAACATGGCTAAAGCAATAAACTAGAGATTCTCTCCTGTTCTGACTCCTTTGAGAGTCCTGTCGTTCTTTCCCGCCGTTCCCAATTAGAACGACACGCTCTCTTACCTCTTAACTCTTATCTCTTACCTCTTACCTCTAGCCCCTTAGCCCCTTAGCCCTTAGCCCTTGCCTCTTACCCCTTTACCCCTCTCCCCCACTCCTAACTCTCAGCCGCCTCTCCCTGCTCCTACCCCTCTCATCTTCCCTGCTCTCTCCCTCTGCTTTTCCCTCTTTCCCTCTGTTGCTCTCTTACTCCCTCCCTCCCCCTTCCAACCTCCCCTCCCCTGCTCTACCTGTTTTCTCTCCCCTCCCCTGGACCACATGGACACCGAGGCTGGTGGCGGACACGGGTCTCCCCTCCTTTTACCCTTATAATAAATTGCTTATACTTGAACAGCTTGACCCTGGAGAAGTCTCTCACCGTGAGCGAGCGTTTTTACACTCCAATAGTGTTGCTGAGCAGTTTGAAGTTTGCAGGTTTTGAGCAAAGCTGACTCTGTTGTAAAGTTGCAGTTGCTGCTATTCGCTGAAACTCCTGCTCAGCTGCTGTTGCTGTTTCCAGCCGTGGTTGCCATGGCAACACTGGTGCACTCGCGGGCCCCATGGATGGGAATGGTGGGGCCAAAAGCCCATCTCCCCCCGCTGTGCCGGCAGTCCGCTGTGGGGACTGCTGTGCAGTCCCCTGCGGCGCAGGAGAGCAGGCACAGGGGACACAGGGAACCCGAAGGACACCATCAACAGCCAAGGCCCTCCTGTGCCCACTCATGGTGGCGCTCGCAGTGCCAGTGAAAGCGCCGCAGAGGGCGGAGGCGGAGGTGGACGGTCTCCATTCCCCTGCCGCCTCTCTGTTGGTGGAGCTTTTGCGCCCAACTCTGCTGGTGATGGATACTTAAACTCTTGGGGAGAGGGAGATTTTGTGGGCACAGACTGCTTCTGCCCACAGCCAAAGTCTCCTGAGGGCCCGGGCAGAGCCGAGGAATTGCTGCGCTGATTGTCCTCGGTCCCATTCCCCAGTCTCTCATTGTGTACAAAAGAGGCACCCCCAGCATCCAAGTCTTCCATCCCAGCATCACTGTCCCCAGACTGGCACTGCTCCAATGCTTTAGAGTGGGCCTCAGGTGGTCGCCAGGCTACACACACTGGTATCTCCTTCAACTAACTTGGACCATATGCGGTTGCCCACCAACACCCAAATGTCGAAATCATAGGTATTATTGACAGTCACACTAAAACCCTGCGCTTTCACCCACTGGAACAAAGCACGCATGGCATCTTTGGAAATATCAAGTCCCATGCGTGGCAAAGCGTTCTGCCACGCAGAGAAGACAAGTTGATCATCAGTTGAACTTCGGTTCCCCATCATGAGAACCGTCTATCTTGACGGCCCGCAAATGCAATTACGCAAACATGGTGGCTTAACCCAGGACCTCAAGCTCTAGCTTCATCAAGATAAGCCATTCCAGGCCCGCTCACGTGCAGGGCCCTGCTATCCCATGGTCTGAAAGACCAGCTCCCTCCAGGAGAGTGTGGGAGATATTCACTTACCCCTCTGTGGAGGAAGCAGGCAGCACGTCGTCAATCGGATGCACCGAACATCAGGGTCACCAGATGTTGCTCTATTGGGAACAGCAAGAAGAACGAAACAGACTCTCTTGTGAGTTGAACAAGAGAGTTCCTCCAAGGTGTATTACCTCAGATCTTCTTTTATAGACAGATATGCAAAAGTCCTGAAAGGTAAAAGTTTTATTGGTTAGTAAACTGACACATCACCATCATTGGTCATTGGGGTACACCACCCCTCAATCTTCTCTTGCAAGAAAACAAGAAACTGACAAACAGCACCTGCAAGGCTGTCTTCTGTCTCTGAGGATTGTTTTAATTCCTCCTTATGATTTCCCAGGCCTTATGATTTCCTTATGATTTTCTCAGGCGAGACTATTATGCGGCCTGCTTTTCCACAGGCACCGTGCTCCCTGCATTTGCTCATATTTAGGATCCATAGGGTTCTTTTCCCCAGGACTGAGATTGACAAGAGAGAGGCTGTTTTCTCATGTTTGGACTTGGTTGTTTATTCTTTCCTTATCTATATTACATATATACAGAGTACTAGGAGCTACATAGAGAGGTGCAAAATGGAGAATCAAGAATCTCTTCAAGGTCTTTTCTATGTCTATTTGTCCAATAATCAAATGCCAAGAAAGTTATTTTTCCTAGTGACCCAATGACTTGACACCTGTGTGCTGCTCTGCGGCATTTTCTATCCAATCCCTCATTATTATCCAAAAACCCTTAAAAGAAGAAGATGAAGGAAGAAGAAGGAAGAAGAAGGAGAAAGGGACAACTCCCTAAGTCCTCCATGTTTTCTCTTATTTTCTGAAATAGCTTAAACCTTAAACTCTCTCACCCAGTGACTTAAGAAAACTCTAACTTACACATTCATCTTCCCACTTTCTCTACTTAACTTTAAAAGTTATCTCCATGGTGTTGTTTTAAATTCAGTGCTCTCTTGGGTGTTAGAGCCAGGCACTACAGATAAGGGCACATTTTATGTACCTCTGACCCCAAGAGTGGAGAGAGTGCCAAAACCTACCTTTCTTTAGAGGAGACTCCCCTTTCAAGACATTTCCTCCTAACTTGTCTCAAAGCGAGACAGGGCTGCAGTCCTCTAAAGATAGGCTGCTTTAGTTGGGAAGCAAGGGCCCTCTCTCTTCTGTCTTCTCACAGAAGCTGCTACCAAAAATCATGCTGTCCTAAATCCACACACACAGTATTGTGGCATTGACCCACCAAGCTCTAGGGTTATTCCTTGTGCTGATAAATTTGAAGTTAGTAAAACTTTCTGCATTCAAGTTGCCTAGAATCTGCAACTCCAGTGGGGCGTAAAATAGGGCATTTCCCAAGATGAGACAGTTGTTGCCATGTTCTGGTAGCCCACAGATGCAGGGATGCTGTTCCATGACCGTAGGCTTTCCATCCCTTTGGGCATCCCTCTAGGATAATGTTCCCTATCCTGGGCTTTAAGGGTTGGCCCATATAAAGCTCAAGAGACCCCATCAGGACACTAGTTTTCATTCCTTCTCCTTTAAGCAGATTGCATGCTTGTCCTAAAGCAGTCCATCATTTGACCACAGGTGGCCAAGCAGCATCATTAGTATACCAACCTGAGTTGCTCCACCTGTTCTACAGCCGTTACAAATGCTTGCCATTGTAACATCATACCAGCTTGTAGCTCCTCTATTATTTCATCTCTTCATCTGTCTGTCACTCTGCATTCTCTGGAACAGCAATTTTGTATGCAAATAATAGGCAACCAGCCATCTGACCAGCAGGAGTCAGCCACTCTTCAGAGTGTCTCTGAGGAGTTTGTATAAATTCTCTGCAGTATTTCAACACCCCCACAAGGTCCTTGGCCTCCCATGCTTCAGGCCCAATACTTGTCCAGGTTTCTAGCTAATGCCATAATGTGCTCCAGCCTGGAGCTTTCTGCATCCAGCCTGGTCGCTCCACTGACAAAGCCACTGCCCGAGGCTCCTTTTCACAAAACATTGTTACCAGTGCACTCACACAAGGACACCGTAAGGACCACAAAAGAAGTGAGGGCAAGAACTCTGTCCAATGAAATTGCAACCACATGACCCACTGACCACGGAACAGACTGTCCAGGGGCAGCTGTGTGCCCCACTGAGCAGGTCCTGCCCTTGGCACACACACCCACAGCACTGCTTTCTTGGTGCACCTGCATGCCCTCACTCAGGCTGAAACCATATGCTCCACTGCCCAAACCCTGTCCCTGTTCTCTTAACCACACTCAAACATGCGTCCATTTTTCACTCACAAATGCTCAAAACACCATTGGTTTTTGTGCTCTGGGCATCCCATCCTCATTGCCAATAACACCATGGGTTCTGGAAGATGCCCATGCACAAAATTGCAAAGCAAGTCTTATTTTATTAGTTGCTGTTGCAAATAAAACATACCAACTCCTGGATTGGTGAAAAGCCACTGAGAAGCAGCAGCAGATGGAGCATGGTGCTCCAGTGGGAGGGGCAGGCAGGCCGTGCACCTTCAGGGCATCCCCTGCATAAAAAAGGCGTGCATTTTGTCCTTCTTGCCTCTCCACTGCAGAGCCAAGCCTCCTATCTTCTCCACTGGAGTGGAATTTTCCCAGTTACAATGTTAATTTACCCTTGGCCAGTACATGAAGTAAGGTCACCATGCCCATAACAGCCTTGTTCTTACTGTTCCTCTTTCACAGGTTAACTTCCCATCAATTGATTAATCCATTGCTCCTCTTAAGGGTCAAATTCCCAGCAGTTAACCCATAAAATTTCCTTCATTGTCTGTTCTTCATTATCCTGTTGATGTGCACAAGAGGACCAAATATAGCAGGGCCTTAGACACAACTTTGGTCCCTGACACACACAGGCTCCTTGTCCCACTACTGGCCTTCAGTGAGACCTTTAACTCCACAATGCTGTGGAACCGGGCCTTCAGCACAGGGACCTTTCCAGCCTGATCTGTGCTCGTTCCTCTGCGTCTCTGCACAAAACACGGTGCAGAAGAGAACGGCAGGAGGGGCCTTGGTGTCACAGCGCTCTGGATTTGTGCCACTTCAGCTCCACACATGGGCAGATAAAGTGAAAAAGTTAAACTGTTTATTAATGGAAGGAGAAGCAAAGGGAAGAGCTGGAAAGGAAAAGAAGGGGATGGGCATGGTATGAGGGCTGGAGGTAAGGAGCTGTCAAAAGGGAGGAAGAGTAGAGGGAAGAGTAGGAAAAAAGGGGATGGGCACAGTCTGAGGGCTAAAGGCCAGGACAATCTACAGGCAAGGAGAGGGCTGAAGCCCCATGAGCATCCCACAGGCTCTGCTGTGCCAGTTGTCAGCTGTGCCTGGTTCTCCACCGGCACTGGAAGGTGGTGTCCTCTTCAGTGTCTCCTGGTGCTGTTCTTGGGACACTCGTTCACTGGCAAGCTGGGCTTGAATATTCAGGTTACAGTGGGATGGACTGGTGTCTTCCTCAGGGCTTGAATGGCTGAAACAGAGAAGAGAGCCACAGTAAGGGCATGCATCTGCAGGGATCCTAGGAGACATTCCTGCCAAGGACATTCCACCTGGCTCTTGCAATGGCCACAAGAGAGGACCGGACAACAGGATCAGCCAGAAGGTGCTGGCCACAAATCCCACCCATGTCCCTGAAATCTCTCTCTTCTCTGCCCACACCAGCCCTCATCCACACAAGGAATGAAGCACACCGCAGCTGGGCCAGGGATTGCAGCTCCTTGTCCAGGCATTGCAACTGCCCCCTGCCAGCCCCCACTGACCACCCGCTGCTCTCACTCACCCTCACTGAGGACCTGGAGCTCTTCCTTCTGCGACCTTGTGCATGAACATCGCGACCATCTCTGGGAACACAGAGCCTGTCAGGGTCCCAGCAGCACAGCTCCCTGCCAGCGGCGCTGCCAGCCCTGTGGCCACACGGCCTCCTGCGCCAGCAGGGCTCAGCCCGGGCCCTTGCCGCATCCTGACTCAGCCCAAGGGCCTGGCTGCCAGAGGCCGGCAGCAGCAGCCCCGAGGGCAGCCGGGGCTCCAGGGCACCAGGCCTGGATGTCACTGCCTCACGGCTCATGGCTCACCAATGAACATGACAGCCGCCTCTTGCAGGGTCTCCTGTGAGCTATCCAGGTATGGCAGAGCCTGGCGCAGGTGATCAGCTGCTCGGCTCCTGTCCTCTGCCAGCTGGAGAGAGCGGTGGGAGGGAAGGGTTGGTGCGGGCTCTGCCCCTCGGCCGGGCACTGCCTGTGGCCAGTCCTGGCCTCCCGTGCCCACTCAGCCCTGAGGCCTGGCCAGCAGACACTGGCGCTGGGCTCTGGAGGGGGCAGAGGGCTGGGTGCTGCCCAAGGAGCAGCGGTGCTGTCCCGTCCTGCAGCCCTGCTTCGGGCCACAGGAGCCTGGAGAAGAACCTGTGCTGCCCAGGGAAGGGAGCAGAGTGTGGGGCGCAGGCTGGCACCCCTGGGTGCAGCACTGGGCAGGTGCCACAGCTGCCAGCCCCACACAGTGAGCACCCGGGGCTGCGGCTTGGGCTTCTCCAGGCCGTCCGTACCAGACACTCAGGAAACTTTGACAGCTGCTCCTTCTTCATCAGCTGCTTGAGATTCCTCCTCTTTAGGAACTCAGCCACACGAATCAGCGTTTTCCGAGAGGCCTGGAGAGCAGCGGAGATGCAGAGATGGCACTGCAGCCAAGGGCACAGGACTCTTGTCTGGGTGACAGGGCCCAGAGGAGGCTGCAGCTTGGGAGGCTCCAGAGCATGAGGAAGCCAATGCCCCTCCCAGGGATGCACCAGCATCACACAAAACCTGACCTTTGCCACATGCCCATTCTCATCATGGCAGTGGAAGAAGAGTGGAATCAGGCTCTGGCTCAAAATCTTCTCCAGGGGCTTTTTTCCCTCATCCACTACCAAATCCATTGCCTTGAAGAAGAGGTCAAGGGAGAGCAGCTGCACATGGCTGTGGTCCTGGAGGAAAAGAAGAGAAAAAGACCTTAATACCAATTACTCCAGGCTCACCTGGGCAAAGGCCCAAAAATCTGTAAGACACAAAGTTTCTGGACAGCAGCCAATGCCCATGGATGAGTGCAGACACTTACATGGTCAAAGAGCAGCAGGAGTGCCTCAGCCAGCTTTGGGGCAGTGGTACTGGATATCAGGATGTCTTTATTGTTGAGCATATTAATGAATACACAGAGGGCCATGCCAACAACATCTCCATTTTCGTCACCCAGCAGCTCCTGAAGGCTTTGAGACAGACTGCACATTCTTATGGCCTGTGTGGAACACAAGGCTGTGCTGGGAAGCCACAAACAGCTTCACCACCAACACTTCCCTGGCACTGCAACCCCACCCTGCTGCTGTCGGGCCCAGAGACCAAAGGCCTGTCCCAAAGCACTCAGGCAGGTGAGGCAGGAGAGCTGGGAGCAGCTGCCTGAGCTCCTGAAGCCCAGCCAGACCAAGGGACAGCATTCCCCAGCACAGCTTCAGCTGCTGCCCCATTCTCACCATCAAGGGATACTTGCTGAGCACCACGAGGCCTCTGAGCGCCAGGCGACGCCTCTGCCTGCACTTGCTCTGCAGGTGCCTTGACATGATCTCCAGGACACTGTCACTACATTCACGCAAGTCCAGGCAATCCAGGACCTGAAAAGCACAGGGCAGTGACAGGGGAACCAGCCGGCAGGAGCCTGGAACTGCGCAGGGCTGGGCCCAAGCAGCAGCACAGGGCGCGGGCACCGTCCCAGGCAGCTGTGGCTATGCAAGGGGACGGGGCTGGCAGGCAGCTCAGCCAGGCAGTGCTGGCCATCAGGCTCACCTCCACAAGGAATGCCAGGAAGGACAGATCACAGCATGGCTCCTCCCTTCGGAGTGACTTGAGCAGCTGGAGCGCAATGTGGGAACAGAAGGGGATCAAGACATGGTGCATCTCCCTGCCAGGGGGAAAACAGCAGCAAGACCCTGAGGTGGGGAAGGCAAACCTCTCCCAGGAATGACTCACAGAGGTCCGGCCTTTCCCCAGCATCCCTGGAGGGACTGGAAGCACTTTGGGAGGTGGCTCCTTCTGAGCACCTTCCTCTCTCTGCTTTTTCCAGTCTGCTCAGCCATTGCTGAGTGACGAGGCCCTCTGGCCAGGACCACGGGGACCATGAGGGATGGCCTGGGCACAGCGCACAAATTTCAGAGGCAGTGGGGAGAAGGGGGTCCCACCTGGCCAGCAGACCCACAGCATAGTGCTGGGTGTCGGCACAGAGCAGCGTGTCCCAGCCATGCTTGCGCTCCATAGCCATCAACTCGTTGTCACATTGCAGTCGGCAGAGCAGAGCCTTCAGGGTCCGCACTGCAAACCTGTGTGCAGAGCAAAGCCCAGGTCACACTGGTTGCACTGGTGCCAGCCACAAGGGCATGGGAAGGACAGGAGAACTGGCACCTGTTGGGGTTGCTGGGAAGGCGGTGTTGCTCCCGGCATGCTCTCCAGATGCTGTCAGCTTCCACTGGTGGCATCTGCTGTGTGGTGATGACAACATGGAACAGCAGAGCCACAAACAGGTGGGCAGAATAAAGGATCATCGCCTCGTGGCATTCAGGCACTTGGATAATCACCCAGAGCACCAGAGTTGCCTGCAAAAGAAGCACCCAAAAACAGCGCTCAGTGTTGAGGTGTCCGTGGGGCAGGGCCCGAGGGGAGGCGCAGGGGGAGCAGCAGGCCCAGGTTTCAGCCCAGTGCCTGAGGCAGGGAAAGGATGGAGAGCTGCTGGAGAAGCAACCGATGGTTGATCAAAGGCCAGCTCCAGAAACTCACAGTCAGGGGGAAAACGTCCTGGTTGTCTCCATCAGAGGTGCAGATGCTGCAAAGCGGCCAGTTCTCCATCACACAGAGCAGTGTTGGCAGCACTTTCTCAACTGTTGGTCCCGACGAGGCTATGGTTTGCCACATCATTGCAGCAGCTCTGTGGAATCAGAGCTCTGTGTCAGGGGTGTCTCAGTCACCATGCCCTGTGCAGCAGTGGGGTCCCAGGTGACAGAGTCCCAGTGCCCTGAGGGGCAGGGAGGGAGCATTGGCAGCAGCCTCAGGAAACAGAGGGGCGCGAGGCTCCTGGACCTCTCTGCCTGTTGGGCAGAGCCCATTGGACAGGCTGTGCAGGGCAATGGGCCCTAAAGGCTGGTGAGCCCTGAGCTCTCAAGACACGTGGGCCCCATACCTGTCACATGATGGGGCACAGCGCAGGAGGGTCAGCACCACATCAAAAGGGTGTTCTTCAGCCAGCCTTATAATGTCTATTTGCTGCCTGACATCCACAGTGATACAGGACACGAGACTCTGATGAATATTCCTTACAATAGTTGGCACCTGGAGGAGGCATGGGGAAGCCTTGGAGTGCTGTCCAAGGCAGCAACTTCCCCAGCTTTCCCCAAGAAGTGCTTACCATCCCATCACACTCTGCTGGCCTCAGAGGCTGAGGGGGCCCTGTGGATGTGGCTTGAGAGGGAACATGATCCAGGGAGGCCTCCAGTTCTGGCCCCAGGCCGGGTACCAGCTGCTCAGAAGAAACACAGTTGTCCATGAAATTGTCCATTATGAGTTCCTGACTCAGAGCAAGAGTGGGTGTGATGTGAGCATCTGCAATGCCCTGAGTCTCTCCAGTGTCATTGTTTGGAATGGCCATGTCCTCATTCACTGCCATGTCAGAGTTTGCCCTCTCATCATTCACTGCAGCGTCAGAGTCTTCTGAGTGCTCAGCTGAATCTGGGCTGACATCAGGCTCTGCCTGGAGCTTGGCCAGCCCAGAGTCAGGCTCAGCTGCGCCCTCAGTTGCTGCTGTGGTGGTGTTCTTTCTATGCCGAATGTGCAAAACCTTCCGGAACCTCTGCAAGGAGAACAAAGGACAGGGAAGAGAGGCATGTTCCATGGAATGCTCCAAGTGTGGTGCTGGGCTGAGCAGTGACAGCAGACACAGCCCAGGTGGGGATGGCTGCAGGTACCTGCGCTGCTCTGTGGAAGCGGCCACGGGCAGGGTCCTGCTCTTGTTTCCCATCCATGGCTGCATCTGGCAAAGAGCAGCCAGAGCTGAGGGGTTGTGGGAGAGGCTGGAGAACACAGCCCAGCCCTGCGTTCCCCAGGCAGGGACAGCCCCGGGATGGCTCAGGGTATGGAGCACAGCCAGTGCCGGGGTCAGCCCAAGCCCTTCTTCCGTCCTGTCCATGGGCATGTCCACAGTGGATGGGATGGGATGGGACGGGACAGGACGGGACAGGACGGGACAGAACGGGATGGGATGGGGCAGGGCCTAGCTGGCTGCAGCCATCAGCCCTGTGGACCAGCTCTGCCACTCACCATCCTGCAGTGGCTGGAACTGCTCCGGCTCTTCAGGCAGTTGTGCTGGGGCAGCTCCAGGTTCTTTCTTTCTTTTCCCTCTGAACACTTTGAAGAGGCTGAGGAATCTGCCTGCCATGACACAATCTTGCCTGGAAGGCACCTTAAAGAGAGATGCCTTGGGAAATCTCTGAGTCAACAAGTCATTCATTTGTGCCTTAAAGGCACCTGTGACAGAGGAGCCTCAGGAAGCCTACAGGACAGCAAGTCCTGCAGTCTGGTCTCAAGGGCTCCTGCCACAATGACTGGAGACTTCTTGTAAATGATTGTGCTCACTAAGTCTCACACTCTCACCTTGAGGACAGAGGCTGGGAGGATAGGAGATGCCTCAGAAAAGCTCCGGGTTACAAGTCTCGCAGTCTGGCCTGGCAGGCACCTGCAAAAGAAAAGTCTTGGCAAGGCCACAGGCCACCAAGTCCCGCAGTCTTGCCTCCCAGGCACCTGCAAAAGAAAATCCTCGGGAAAGCCACGGGTCACCAAGGCCCGCAGTCTTGCCACGAGGTCACCTGTACGAGTAAAGCCTTGGAAAAGCTCCGGGTCAGACACAAACGAGTGCGCTGTGAGGGGGCTCCTCACAGCACCGCTCTGGCGCGTCCTGTCCCGTCGCGTGCACTGGGCACTGTGGCGTGGTCCTGTCACCGCCAGCTCCTATGTCAGCACGTGTCACAAAGGGCCCTCTGACACCCTGTCCCTTTCCATCCCATGGTGACCATATGTCACAAAGGGCCCTTGCACACACTGTCACCTGCCCTGGTTCTGCCCCCATCCCCCCCAGAGTCACCCAGGTTGGAAGGAATCCCTTGCTCAAAGTGTCTAAGACAGCCCGACAGGATCTTTAGGAACGCCTCAAACCATCAGCAAATGCTGTCCTGCTCTGCAGGCTCAGGGCAGCAGAAGGAGCCCCCAGGGCTGCCAACTCAGCCACAGCAGGAAGGGCACAGGGCCTTGCACAGAATCTGCACAGGGTCCTGGCAGCACTGAAATCAGCAGGTGTGGCAGAGTCCCCACCGACACAGACCTGCCATCCCAGTTGAGCCCTGGCAGCGCTGGTGCCCTTTTCCTGCCCCAGAGACCTGTGCCCCTGGCGGGTTGCTGTGCCAGAGGGCAGCCAAAGCCCACATGCATTGGGGGCTGGGCTCCTTCCTGCAGGGGCTGTTGGCAGGAGCTCCTGGAGCAACTGCTGGCAATGCTTAGTCTTGGTCAGATTAATTACATGTGGGAATTATTTTCCCATTGATGTCATTTCCTGCAGCTATAAAACATCTTTGTGGGGAAGGCACAGAAGGATCTGGCATTTAAGAATCCTCAATTCATGAGAGCTTCCCCACTGCTCAGTTCAAGTACTTCCAAAATGTTGCACACTTCACCAATTGATTGGAATGGCTGGAGAATGTGAAAGATTTGCAAGTTTGCTTTCCATCTCAAAGCAGCAAGTCCTTTGCCTTAATATCATCCATTGAGAGTCACTTTACAAAATATAACACTCCAGAGAGGCTAAAAAATGGCCATTCTTTGGTTTGCAAACCTTTGGTTTTCTGTGGAGAGATGATAATATCCTAATTCTCTGAAGGATTAAAGCTCTCAAGGAATGAAAGTCCACTCAGTATTACAAAAATAGTCCAAACAATTGAGTAGATTGTAAAAAGGATAATTCTCCCCCTTGTACAGATACCTAAGTGGCCAGTAAAGTAAAGCTCTCCCCTCTTCTTTTTTGCATGAGAACCAGGACCACTAACAGGAAAAGTCACAGATATTCCTTATGTCCTCCATAACCAAAGCTGTGCCAAACCATGGATGCTCCCGTCAAACTGACTCAAATTCCAGCCTAGACATCTCACTTCCAGACAACTTCTTCCCCAACATGCCCACCAACACAAACAGCCCCAAAACACGCTCACAGAACTCCTCAACACCCTACCAGGACCCCCAGGTGTTCCTATCCCTCCACAGAGCTTTCCCACCCTCCAGCAGATCCCCTGGTTCCCTGCACATGCCATGGGATGGCACTCAGGAGGATCTGCTCCAAGGCCTTCCGCGGTAGCAAGCTCAGGCTGCCAGGCCAATGGTTCCTGGATCATCCTTCCCACTGACCCTTCCAGTGCATGGCTGTTACATTTACACATTTGAGCTCAGCTTGGACTTCTCCCCTTAACCAGGATTGCTGGGAAAGGATCGAGATAAACCTGGCTTAAGCTCTTTCTCCAGCTCTCTCTTTATTCTTGGGGCAGGTAGAACATTGTACAGGAAAGCAACTGGTGCCACAAGGAGTGGGCGACCTCAGGGGAGATCACTCAGGACTGCTAAATCCTGAGGGAACACCGCTGGGTTTGACCTTTGGGTACCTGCACAAACTTCAAGTCCGCTGCCTTAGTTTCCAGGACAGCCCTGTGTTGGCCAGCATCCTGACGTGGATGCAGGACAGCTGCAAGGTACTGCTGGGACCCAGCAGGACAGGACTGGCTGTCTTGTTTACATGTTGAAAATGAGTTAGATCGTATTTAGCTAGAAAGTTAGTGATCCCTGAATTTGATAAGGAGCTGTGCCATTATAAGCTAAGAAATTTTTTTTGATTCTGTATTTTAGCTATTTTTTAGCATTTAGTTTTATCTCAATACTGCAAAGTAGAGGTGCTTCTTTTGCTTTGGATTCTTTAGGGAATTTTTTCCCATCTGGAAGAAAGACTCTGTGAAGGGAGCGGTTGTCCAGGGGCAAAATACAGATCATGAAGGAACACGATGTGGCTGAGACCTCTTACACCCCACACTAAAGAGTCAGCCAAGGGAAAGGAGCATTTGGGAGTCATGCCTGGGGGAGGAGGGACAGGTGGTGGGGTTGTGGCTGTCTCTTAGCGGGGGGACATGGCTCAAAGGGCAAATGGTTGAGGTTTTGGCATTGGACTGCTGCTGCCCCGAGGAACCACTGCTATTGAGCAACTTTTCCATCACTGTGCCTGTTTACTGTGGGTGAGCCTCTGCTCACAAGTGTAGCCATGTAACTGGGTCCTTTCAATACCCGATCACTCTGGGAGGGATCCTCACCATCTGCTTGGGTGCCTCAGGGGAAAACTAGGACGCCAACCACCTTTGAAAGGGAGCGTCTCATGGCTGCTTGCGGGACCCCAGCAGCTGCTGCTGTTGCCAAGGTATTACACAAGGTGACAGCCAGGGGACACCCGAAACAATCCCCCCCTCCACCTTCTTTCTTCTTCCAGGCCTGCCCAGCCTCTGCTGTTTCTGCTGCTGATCCGGATTTTTATTCCACTTTTAGCTCGACATCTCTGGGTCTGCCCAGCCCCATGCTGCTCCTGCCACAGCTTCGGGCTCATTGCTAAACTGTTTGCCACCCCAGGCCTGCACACCTCTGCTGTTCCAGCCCGGCCCCTCGAGGTTCCTGCTATAGTCCATTTCACCAACTTTATATTGCCACACATTCAGGTGCCAAAATGACTGCAGTGGGTTGAGCCTGGCTGGGTGCCAGGTGCCCACTCTGTCCCTCTGTCACTCTTTCCCACTGGGACAGAGAAGAGGATAAGACGGAGAACGGCCAGCAGGGTGAGATAAAGCACTTTTATTACAGTAAAATAAAGAAATAAGCAGAGATCTGTGTCTGCGTGGGCTGAAGAGTTCCCGCCCCGTGGCTGAGGGGACTGGTGGAGCGGGGCTGCCTGCGCCTGGGCGGGAAATACCCCCTGCGGCAGGGAGCGGCGGTGGCGGCTGCGCAGTGGGGACACGCCCGCCCCTCCCGTGTCCCTCAGGGAGCGCCCACATCCCCTCAGTGGCCCTCGGGTGCCTTCAGGGACCGGCATGTCTGCTCAGCCACACGCAGCATGCCTGTCTCCCCTCCTCTCAAGTGACGCCCACGTTCCCTCAGTGACTCCGAGGTACCCTGAGAGACTCGACAGACACTCACTCCTGCAGATTGACCTCCATGTCACCTCCGTGGAATCCTGAGCACCTGCCACCCTCAGTGACCCTCATGGCCCCAGAGTGGCATGCAGGGCACCTGCGTGTAGAAGTAGGGTCTTGCGTTCGGAAGATATCGGAATGTAACAGAAAGATAGTAACCCCCCCCCCCTCTCCGTTAGTATGGTAATGCCTCTTACAATTAGCCAATACCACCTAGCTGTGATGAAAGCAGATGGGAGTAACAGTGTGAACCTAGGTTATAAAATGTCAAATTCTCCAGCAATAAACGCCTTTTGCCATCCATCACATTGATGTCTGTGTGCAAAGGACCGAGTGGCCTGGGTATTGGTCACTGTGCTGGCTCCTGAACCAGGGTGTTTGCCTTGCTTGAAAGGCAACATTTGGCGCCAAAACCCGAGAGAATTCGAAAAGCGGGATTCAAACCCAGAAAGTGAGGGTTGCCTGGAATATAGGAATAGCGGTCAGGACAGCTGGACTAGTCCTGGCGAGGGAGACGTCCCTGCATCCTGAAGGAAGATGAAAGTCCTGATAAAGGTCAGATTGCAATTAAATTGTAAACCTAATTCTTTTGCTACTGCAAGGCTTTTGTTTATTAAGGTCATAAATCAGCTAGAAAAGTTTATCCACCCTAAGGTGTGGGACAGATGTACTAAACCCTTGCCGAAGAGACCTGGAGGGCGGCAAGAAACTGTCTGCTGGCCACCCCGAAATCTTGGGTCAGAGCGGCCACTCAGATTTCACAGCCCCCAGACAGGAGAGGCTCAGCTGAGCAAAAAGGGGCCCAAGAGGGTGACACATCCCATCAATCCCCAAATCCTTATCTGCTCTCAGAGAAACAACAGAGAGCAGGAGATTTTTTGAGAAAGTTAACAGAAAAAGCCAGGAGTGCTGTGGGAAAAGCCTGGAGAGAAACATCCTCCCTGGTGCCTAAAAATGGCGCTGAGCAAAAAGACATAAAGCGGGAAGGAAATATCCTTAGTGAAAACAAAGAACAAACACTGGCATTGAGAGATGAACATAGTCAGGAGGTTGGAAAAGATAAGGAAGGTGAAGAAGAAGGATGCGGGGGAAGTGTACGGAGGGAGAAAGATAAGAATGTAAAAGAATGTAAGGGAGAGAGGGGGAGCAGAGGGAGGAACAGAGGGTGGAGTAGAGGGTGGAGTGAAGGGTGGAGTGAAAGGAGGAGTGAAAGGCGGAGTGGAGGGTGGACTGAAAGGCAAGGAGAACCAGGAGGGAGGGAACAGCCCGCCCACGGGGGTGGTAGGTGGGGCTGAAGCCCAACAAATAGGCACGGGAAACAGGAAGTAGTTAGCCAGTCGAGTTCTGACTCCGACAGAGATACTAGTGAAGGCAAACAGTCGGAGGCTGAGTCCTTAGAGGAGAAAGCAACAAAGATAAACAAGAATACCCCCCTCCACATTAAAAAAGAACTGAGAGAAGATACTGCTCTCACAGACTGGGGACAGATAAAATCTGCATATGCCAGCTGGGTCCCTTCAGCTGTGCTAGCGTTCCCAGTCCAGGTGACAGAGGGGAGACAGAGAGTTCTCTCACCAATAAACCCTAAACTGCAAGGCTCCAGCCTGCAGCAGCTGATAAGCACAGACGGGACAATGATTACGCTATGCCTATCAGTTTATAACTTCAGTGTTTCTAACTATTTTTGTGTGCAAGTTATGATTGTTCCCAGGGTCCTGTACCTCCTGGATGAAGAGTTAAGCCTGCAAGCAGAGAGACTCACCCGACTTCAGAAAAGAGAACTGGTGACAGGTGTAACCATAGTGATGCTGCTTAACCTGAGAGCAACTGGTGCTGCCACAGGTGTCTCTGTCTTCGTGACCCAACAACAGAGACTGCCTCAGCTACAAATGACAATTGATGAAGACTTGCAGATAATTGAAAAACTGTGTATTTTAAATAAGCTTGTGTCCTTTGTTAAGAGCCAACTAGAAAGAGTTAATATTCTGTTTATAGAAAGGCAACAGATGCTCTAAAAATACACTTGGTCAACGCATGTGCCTTATGTTTGCTAATGAAAAACTGCAGTATATATTTTATAAGTTTTTAGCCTTTTAGTTAAGTATAGTGTATCCTATATTTTACTGAAGTTTATAATATCTACTTTTAAAACTTTTTATAATATAGATAAGTTAGACAAAGTGTTTAGAGATAGATATATAGAAAATAACATTAGAACTTTTTAAGACTAATACATCTTATATTCTAGCTAATTAGTTATGCATAGAGAGAGGGGAATATGTAGAAGTAGGGTCTTGCGTTCGGAAGATATCGGAATGTAACAGAAAGATAGTAACCCCCCCCCCCTCCGTTAGTATGGTAATGCCTTCTGCAATTAGCCAATAGCACCTAGCTGTGATGAAAGCAGATGGGAGTAACACAGTGACCCTAGGTTATAAAATGTCAAATTCTCCAGCAATAAACGCCTTTTGCCATCCATCACATTGATGTCTGTGTGCAAAGGACCGAGTGGCCTGGGTATTGGTCACCGTGTGCTGGCTCCTGAACCTTGCTCGAAAGGCAACACCTGCATGCCTTTCAGAGATCTTCATGACACCTCAGCAACACACGGGACATCTGCCTTCCCTCAGTGACACATGAGGCACTTATGTCAGGAAAATTAATCCACAAACACCAGAGGTTTATATCCAAAAAGAAGACACAGGAGTCTTGCTACTTTATTTGAATAAAGGGAAAGGCCATGGGGCATTCCCCTGGGGTCTCTCAAATTTTTAGTGGACACAGACTCCTTTTTTTCCTAATTTCCTGGCCGCATTTCCCACTCTCTTTACCCATTGGTGGAGGTATTTGAGAGGTACAGGCTTCCCAAATCACCTAATACAGATCCCCTTCTAATGCATACCTTCCCCCTTTTTCTTATCCTACGGATCTGATGGTTCCACGCATTGCTTCTTCCATCTCTCAGTACCTAGCTTTACCCACAGTTTGTTTGTAAAGAGAAATATCTCTCATTCCTTTCAACTGGATATCTCTTCTGAGAACCTAGTATCAGCTCAGTGACTCACATGTCCCCTCAGCATCACTTGCAGCACCCACCTTTCCCTCAGTAACCCACACGTCCTGTCAGCAAATCCAGGGGCACCAGCCATCCTCTCAGTAACTCACTCACCCTGAGTACAGCCCCAGGGGCCAGCAGCAGGCAGAAAGCCACAGGGGCAGGGGAAAAAGCTCTGCCCTGCTTACAGTGTGGGCTGAGGGCCAGGAGAGCTGTATGAGGGTCGGGAGAGCTGCATTTCCACCCTGAGGTTTTGGTGACAGGGGCTTTCACCCTCCTTATAGGGCTGTCCCTCCCTCCAGACAGCCAAAGGAGCGCAATGGCAAAAGGCCAGCAACAGCAAAGCAGAGACCCAGCCCTGCACACAGGGATGTTGTCCCAGCACAAACCAGCCGTGGCACCCTGAAGGTGCCCACTGCACTCTCATGTATCCCTGCCCTGGGAATGCCAGGAATATGCTTTGCCCAGAGGGCCTTACTGTGCCCCCACTTGAGCTCAAAGTTGCTGCTCTTCTCACTCACTCGTGCCTAAAGCCACAGAGCTTGGTGTCCCGCACTGCAAGAAGAACAAGACTCAACACCCAGGCAGTTGAGCTCACAGCCAAGCAGCCAGATGAGGCCTTTTCCCTCTCTGGGAGGCCTTGCCTTCCCAGTCCCCAGCCAGCCCAGCCTGGGCACCTCGGGCTGCCCCACCATCCTGGTGAAGCCCAGCCTCAATGGCTTCTGCCACAGGCCGGGCAGACGCTTTGGAAAAGAGCCAGATCAGCCAGGTGTCAGGAACAAGGTGGCTGTCTGGGGGCTGCTAATGGCCTCTGACACCCAGTTCCTCAGGGCTTCTTATTGCCCCAGCCCCTCAGGGGCCTCCTGACCCTTGGAACCTCCAGCCTCCACACATCCCCCTCACACCTTCCCACTGCCTTGTCCCATCAGAGCCTCTGCAGCCCCTCACCCCTTCACGGCCTCCAACCACCCACTCCCCTCAGGGTCTCCTCCAACTCGGCCTGGCAGCAGAAGTGCAGCCCCACAGGAGCTCCAGAGGAGCTGCATCAAGAGGCACCTGGAAGCCCTCAGCCATCAAGGCAGCAACACACAGGCAGGAGGACATAGATGGCGCTTCCTGCCTGGGACAGGGCTTGTGGCTTCAGCAAAACCACCAAAGGCCAAGAGGCTTCTGGCCATTCTCCCTGCACCACTGCATGCCCCGTCAGCTTGCTGAGCACAAGCACCCTTTTCCCCCTCTTCCCCTATGCCCTGTGCATCCTGGGCAGCAAAAGAAAGGTCTTGGGACTCAATGTATTATAACGTATGCTATATTATTTACATACTAAAGAAAAATGAAAAGAAAAAAATAACAATATTTAAGAAACAAAAATCCCTGCTGGTTCAGGTGGCCCCAGCAGACAGAGCCTGCCAGATCAGTTCCCAGCAGAGCTCCAGCAGTGCAGCCAGCCGAAGCCCAATAGACGAGGCCGTGTCCTCCATGCCCTGCGGAGCTGATCTTGCAGGTTCTCAAAGACGGAATATCGAGCCCGCTCTACTGCCTGGATGATGTAAAAGGTTTGAATGGCCAGGTTTCTGATGGCAGGGCTGGTGTCATGAACCATGTTCTTAAGGGCTGGAAGAGAGATGAACAGAGCCACGGTCAGATCCCAGACATGCGGGGGCCCACCGAGAGCCCCCTGCCAGGGCCATGCCAGCTGGCTCTTGCCATGGCCAGCAGAGAGCAGGGACCAAGGGGATCAGCCCGAAGCTGCTGGCCACAAATGCCCCACGTGGCCCTGAAATCTCGCTGTGCTCTGCCCAAGCTGCCCCTCATCCGCACATTGAGCAGAGCCCTCCGCAGCCAGGCCAGGACTTTCAGCTCCACCCGCCAACCCCACAGACAGCCCGCTGACCTCACTCACATTGGTAAATGAGCTGCAGCTCTTCCTTCTTCCCCCTCAGGAGCCGCCCAGCTATCCCTGGGAACACAGAGCCTGTCAGGGCCCCAGCGGCACAGCTCCCTGCCAGCGGCGCTGCCAGCCCTGTGGCCACACGGCCTCCTGCCCCGGCAGGGCTCAGCCCGGGCCCTTGCCGCATCCTGACTCAGCCCAAGGGCACGGCTGCCAGAGGCCGGCAGCAGCAGCCCCGAGGGCAGCCGGGGCTCCAGGGCGCCGGGCCCGGGTGCCGCTGCCGGGGCAGCAGCCGGGGCTGGGGCCGAGCTGCGGCGGGGCGGGGAGGGAGCCCCGGCTCGTAGCTCACCGATGAATCTGATGGCCGCCTCTTGAAGGGGCTCCTGTGGGTCCTGCAGGTACTGCAGGGCCCAGCGCAGGTGCTCAGATGCTCGCCTCTCGTCCTGTGCCAGCTGGAGAGAGCAGCAGGAGGGAAGGGTTGGCGCGGACTCTGCCCCTCGGCCGGGCGCTGCCTGCGGCCAGCCCCGGCCTCCCGTGCCCGCCCAGCCCTGAGGCCCGGCCAGCAGCCGCTGGCGCCGGTCTCTGGAGGGGGCAGAGGGCGGGCTGCTGCCCGGGGAGCCTCGGTGCCGCCCCGGCCCGCAGCCCCAGTGGGTCGGGGCTCCATCGGCACCCGGCTCAGTGCCACAGGAGCCTGGAGAAGAAGCCACGCGGCTCCCGGGTGCGGCAGTGGGCAGGAGGCGCAGCTGCTAGCCCCACACACCAAGCGCTGGGGACAGGGGACTTCTCCAGGCTGAGGCTGGGCCTTCCAAGCTGTCCTTACCAGGCACTCAGTGATCATCCACAGCTGCTCCTTCTTCACAGGTCTTTCAAGATCTCTCCTCTTCAGGAACTCAGCCGCATAAAGCAGCGTTGCCCAAGAAGCCTGGAGAGCAGCAGAGACCCAGAGATGGCCCCACAAGCCAGGGCACAGGACCCGCCTGCATTTGTGTGCCAAGGCCTGGAGGAGGCTGCAGCCGGCAAGGTGCCAGGGCAGGAGGCGGCCGAGCCCCCTCCCCAGGTGACAGCAGCAGCCCGGGAATCCTCACCTCTGCCACCTGCTGGTTCTCGTCATGGCAGTGGAAGAAGAGTGGCAGCAGGCTCTGGTGCACGTGTGACTTCAGGGCCTTTTTTTCCTTTTCTGTTAGAAGAGTCATCAATGATTGGAAGAATAATATGGACACCAGCTGCACCTGGCTATTATCCTATATGAAAGGAAGGAAAAAAGACCTCAGCCCTGTCTGCATGGGGCTCAGCAGGGCACAGGCAGGCAAATCCACAGGGCACCAAGTGTCCGGGCAGCACCCAATGGCCTCGGCTGGGGGCACAGAGCCTTACGTGGTCAAAGAGTGGCAGGAGCGCCTCAGCCAGCTGCAGGGCAATGGGGCTGGGTATCAGCATGTCCTTGTCCAAGACTATAAAGCTGAGCACCATGATTGTCATCCTAACTATCTCTCCATCTGCATCCCACAGATCTACAAGACTTTCAGTCAGGCTCCGCATTTTTTCAGCCTGTGCGGAAGACAAGTCTGTGAAACCCCACCCTGCTGCCACAGAGCCAAGAAGCCAAAGGCCTGTCCCAAAGCACTCAGGCAGCTGAAGCGAGAGGCAGGAGAGCTGGGAGCAGCTGCCTCGGTGCCTGAAGCCCAGCCGAACCCAAGTGACTGCGTTCCCCGGCGCAGCTTCGGCCACTGCCCACTTCTCACCATCGAGGGATCGTCAATCGACTTAAAAAGGTGACGCTTGTCCCTGCTCTCACTCTGCAGGTGCCTTGAGAAGATTTCCAGGACTCTGTTAGCACTGTGTTCACTCAAGTCCAGCCACTCCAGGACCTGAAAGGCACAGGGCAGTGACAGGGGAGCCAGCCAGCAGGAGCCCAGAAACAACACGGGGCTGAGCCCGGGCAGCAGCACAGGGCATGGGCACCGTCCCAGGCAGCTGCAGCTATGAGAGGGCAGGGAGGTGGCAGGCAGCTCTGCAGGGAGGCACTTTTGGCCATCAGCCTCACCTCCACAAGGAATGCCAGGGCAGGCAGATCCCAGCGTGCCTCCTGTGTGCTGAGCAGCTGGAGCAGGTAGGGAACGATGCGGGAACACAAGGGTATAGAGGCAGATGACATCTCCCTGCCAGGGTGAAAAAGTAGCCAAGACTGTGAGCCAGGGGGACAAACATCTCCCAGGACTGATTCACAGAGTTCTGATCTTTGACCACCATCCTGCAAGGGGACTTGGGCCTTTTGGGAGGTGACTCCATGTGGGCATCCTCCTCCCCCAGCCTTTTCCAATCTCCTTAGCCGTCCCTCGGTGACGAGGCCCTCTGGCCCACAACAGTGGGGACTGTGTTGGGCAACCTCAGCACGGGGCACAAATTTCAGAGGCCATGGGGAGAAGGGGGTCTCACCTGGCCAGCAGACCCACGGCATAGTGGTGGGTGTCAGCACAGAGCAGTGTGTCCCAGCCATGCTTGTGTTCCATTTCCACCACCACTTCCTCATGATGCATTTGGCAGAGCAGGGACTTCACAGAGCAGGGACTTACTGCACTGCAAACCTGTGTGCACAGCAAAGCCCAGGTGATGTCGGGACAGGGCCTGGAGGGCCATGGCATGGCAGCAGGCTCGGGGGCCGATGTAGCAGTGTGGAAGAGTGGCTAGCTAAGACAGGTCATGTTCCAATGCAGCAATTAGCTGAGAAAGAATTAAACAACACTAGAGTGTAGTTGGTATGAGATGTTGCAAGGTCAGAAAGACCTTAGTGAGAACTGTTAACTGAGAACAGAACACTGTGATCAGAAGAATGTGGATTCAGCACAGATGAACAACCACGAGAATGTGGAACTAGGTGGAGTTGACCTTAAATGAAATACCCAATAATGAGCTTGCTTTTGCACTATGTATGAGCCTAATTATTGATGCTATATAGGGAGTTTGGAGTTGCCAATAAATGAGACTTGTTGATCATTCATATTGGGTGCTGTTTGTCTCCCGCCGAACTCATCAAATGGCACCCGAACAGAGACACTTGGGACCCTTGGGACATTAAAAAGCGAAGGCCACGGGAGTCCATGACAGGGGACGGGTCCTCCGCAGCAAGAACGGCAAAAAGCAACGGTGCTGCACCCCAGGCGACCTCAGAGGAGAGTCCTGGCCATAACGTGCTGCTGAACCTTGTAGGGCTGCAACAGCGCTGACGGTAAGATGGAAAGGCAAGCAGCATATGATTTGTTTGCCTGCTTTTTAGAAAAGCAACAGGTTAAGGGTTTTGATTTGCGCAAGGAGCTCCCTGGACTTCTTGCTTATGGGTATGCCCAAGGTTGTTTTCAGAATCCCCATACGGTCCATGAATTAAGTGAGTGGCGAAAATTTGGAGATAAATTGTGGGAAGCTGTTTTAAATTATGATAAAACTGCTAAAAAACTGGGGAAACTGTGGCAGACAGTTTATAATGCTCTCTTGCAGTATCAGGCTGAACAGGCAGCTTCCACACAGGCATCTGCAGCTATGTCATAAAATAGGCTTTTAGAGGGAGTTAGTGAGTGTCTGTTGCCACCTGCCACAAATACAGTAATTTTGGCTCCCCCTGCCACAGCTACTAACCCTTTTGTGACATCCTCAACACCTTTACCTACTGACCTTGATTCTGTAATGGAGCCTTTGGCACCGCTACCACCCTCCCTTATGGGAAATGAATTTGTCCATGGGGTAGAGCGTGATTTGGGTGAGGCTATCACATGGGAAAGAAGGGAGACATGGGCTGCATTGGCACGGAATGGCGTGCAAGAGGGAGATCAGAAAACAGCAGACACTATACTGGAAGTAGCATGTCCTGTAACCTTTACACCGCTTCAAGGGGGTGGAATGCAAGCTCAAATTACAGCTTTAGATTGGAAATGGTTAGCACAGTTGCGATCTACTGTCAGTCAGTTTGGGGTTACCAGTGAACCGGTTAGACAAATGATTATTTATTGGTCACACAGATTTTGTTGCCTGCAGATTGTAGGAGTATTATGAAATTGATTCTTAGTCAACATCAGCAGTTTTTGTTTAATGCGCACTGGCAAGCTTATTGCCAAGAAAGCGTAAACGTGCAAAGACAGGCTGGTGATCCACTGTATGGGCTAACTTTAGAGGAACTTATGGGCTTAGGAGCATATAGTCGGGTGGAAGCACAAGGTATTTTGGGGCCAGATAAGTTGAGGGAAGGAATGCGATTAGTGCGAGCTGCATTTGACCGGATTAAGGAGCCAGGAGGTATTCCATCTTATATGGGTATTAAACAAGGGTGAGATGAACCATTTGGAGCATTTATTGATAAAGCGGCTGCAGCTATAAAGTGAACAGGTGTTCCTGAATATATGAGGGGAGCATTATTAAAACAATGTGCATTACAGAATTGCAATCCAGCAACTAGGTCAGTTTTAAATACCTTAAATGCTAACTGGTCTACTGAAGAGGCATTAGAGAGGTTGTCTAATATACCGGTGGGGTCACAGGCAATGTTAGTCCAGGCTATTAAAGAACTAGGGCAAGGGTTAAAAAAGCAGGCTGCAGCTACTCAAAGTCAGGTTTTAGCAGCTCTTGCACCCCTACAAGTGGCTACAATCAATAACAGCAGGATTCCGGCCTCCTGACTCAAATGTTTTCGCTGTGGCAACCTTGGACATATCCAGAAAGAATGTTCCGTGCCATCTGTTTTGTGCAATCAGTGCCGGTCTAATACCCATGCTGATAGTGTTTGCTGCCGGAGATCAGGAAACGGGAAGGTCAGCGTGAAAAGCCGCCGCGCCACTACACAAATAGCAGCTGCTAGAACATCGGTGCAACTTCCCTCCAGCCTGCCACAGCAGGGAGCCTCGGGCTAGACCTGGCAGCCTCAGTGACTGTGGATTTATTGACGTCCCAGCCCTACAAGATTCCCACGGGAATTATGGGACCAGTGATAATAAATGGAAAAGCTATGGATGCAATAGTGTTGGGACGTTCATCTGCTAGTCTAATGGGACTGTTTATTTCACCTGGAGTAATTGATGTGGACTATTCTGGTGAAATATATGTCATGGCATATACACTGGCACCACCGGCCAGAATTGATAAAGGACAGCGAATTGCACAATTGGTGCCGCTACCGCAATATACCCATCAGTTGACACAATTGAAGGACCAGTTACGGGGTGCGGGTGGATTTGATTCCACAGGAGGACTTACATTGCTTACCCTGGATTTAAACACTCGACCCAAGAGAAAAGTTGTTCTCCATTATAACGGAGAATCCCATCAATTAGAAGGATTATTGGATACTGGGGCGGACTCAAGTATTGTTGCTCCCACAGTATTGGCCTCAGGAATGGCCTTTGTTGCCTGGTATGGTTACTGTTACAGGGGTGGGAGGCTTAACTTTGGCAAAAAAATCTCCACGAATCCAGATTCAATTAGATGGGAAGGTTATCAACTCTGTTTTGTCAATTGTTCCATTACTGGACAAAGTTCAATGTTTAATTGGGCAAGATATTTTGTCACAACTTGGTGTCGTTTTGACCAATGAGCACCCTTTAAAATAGTGGCCATTGTTTGGACTTTCCCACTCCCACTTAAATGGATAGTTAAGGAACCAGTATGGGTTGAACAATGGCCTTTAAAAAGGGAAAGTCTGCAACAAGCCCATCAATTAGTGCTGGAACAATATCAGCAAGGACACTTAAAGTTGTCAACAAGTCCTTGGAATACCCCCATTTTTGTTATAAAAAAGAAGTCTGGGAAATATTGATTGCTGCACGACTTACGTGCAGTAAATGAACAAATGGAGCCAATGGGGGCCCTACTACCTGGTTTGCCTAATCCTGCAATGTTGCCAAGAGATTGGCCCTTATTAATAATTGATTTAAAAGACTGTTTTTTCACCATCTCACTCCATGAACAGGATACTTGCAGATTTGCTTTTACCTTGCCTTCATTAAATCAAGCAGAACCAGACAAGAGATTTGAATGGACAGTTTTACCACAGGGTATGCGTAATTCTCCTACCTTGTGCCAGCTTTATGTTGATAATGCTTTGCAGCCACTACGTGTTCGGTGGCCTACAACTATTATTTATCACTATATGGATGACATTCTTTTTGCTCAATCAAAACCTTTTGCAGACAAACAAATTAACGACATTCAAACACAACTACTTCAAAATAGACTGATTGTTGCACCTGAGAAAATGCAGCAGTCATCCCCATGGAAATATCTCGGGTGGACTTTGACTGAGCAGTATGTTGCCCCTCAGAAGCTGTCATTAAATATGTCACTTCATACTGTTCATGATGCCCAGCGACTGCTGGGGGATTTACAATGGCTCAAACCTGTTGTGGGTATTACTAATGAACTTTTACAATCTTTACGGCCCCTGTTAAAAGGTACCAATCCTACAGCACCTATACAGGTCACCAGTGAACAACAGGAAGCTCTCAATAAAATAATGGATTGTATCCAGACAGGTGTTGTTCGTAGGCGAGATCCAGACTTGGGCATTAATCTTACTGTATGGTTCGGACCTCAGCATCTCATTGGTGCCCTGACACAGCAACAAAAGAAAACAGGGGAAATATGGGTATTAGAGTGGTTGCTACCACTGCTACAACAGAGACATACTTTGATTCAAAAACTTGAAATTTTAGCAAATTTGATAAAACAAGGGTGGAAGCGATTGTGGCAAATTATGGGTGCAGATCCAGCTGAAATTCAGATACCAATAAAAAAGGACACTTTAGATTGGTATTTAATTCACAGCTCCACATTGCAGAAGCATTGCTTGACAACAGCAGTGTAGTCAGTACTGAGGAGGTGCCTCGAATACCACTACGATGGATAGGCCAGCAGAATTGTATTGAGAAGCCCAAACGATCATTTGTGCTGTTACCAGGGGCATCAACTGTGTTCACTGATGCTGGAAAGAAATCTCACACAGCTGCTGCTACATGGCAAGATTCACAAGGACAATGGAATCATCATATTATCCCAGCTCAAAAGGAGACTACATTACAAACTCTGGAGTTAGTTGCTGTTGTTTGGGTTTTGGTACAGTTTAAAGGCCCTGTTAATGTGGTAACTGATTCTTTATATGTTGCAGGAGTAAGTGAATGTATTGAAAATGAAGACATAAATGAAGTAAAAAACTCTTGCTTATATGAACTGTTTTTGCAGCTCCAAAGAGCAGTAGAGGACTGCTGCCTTTGCTATTATTCATATTCGTAGCCACAAATGGGATGTGGGTCTAGGAGAATGAAATGCCAGGGCAGACCAATTGGTTTCACTGTCACAAAATAGCCACAGACATTAGCTAGAGAAGTTCATGCCATCTTTCATCAAAATGCAAAAGGTCTCCATCGGGAGTTTCAAATACCTTTGGAGGAGGCTCGGGCTATTGTTAAAGCATGTCCCATTTGTAGTTTTCATAATCAAGGCAGTGGATTGGGTCTTGGGGTAAACCCTAGAGGATTACAGGCTAGTGAGTTGTGGCAAATGGATATTACCCATGTTGCAGAGTTTGGGAGAGTTAAATATGTACATGTTACCATCGATACTTATTATATCTGGGCTACAGCTCAATCTGGTGAGAAAGCATGAAATGTTGAGCAACATTTGGCAAGTTGTTTTGCAGTCATGGGAGTTCCATGTTCTATTAAAACAGACAATGGACCTGCTTATTGTAGTAATAGAATTAAGCAGGTGATGCAATCATGGGGAATCAAACATATAACAGGGATTCCACATTCCCCCACAAGTCAGGCAATAGTAGAATGAGCAAATGGTACCTTAAAACAATATCTGAATAAATTTAGGGAGATCAAAGATCCACAAGAATGATTATTGCGTTATTTGTTTTAAATTTTCTGTGTATTTTTGGAAACAGTGATTTGCCTGCAGCAATACGT
Organism: Poecile montanus; assembly: GCA_038429875.1. NCBI lineage: Eukaryota > Metazoa > Chordata > Aves > Passeriformes > Paridae > Poecile > Poecile montanus. Next base: position 1,623,125 of record JBBLMP010000054.1, on the reverse strand, counting down.
CATAGTGCACCTGAAGCAGAGAAAACTCAAAATCCAATATGGGTTCGCTATAAGGATCCAAAACCAGGTCTGTGGGGAGGTCCCAGCAAGGTACTGTATTGGGGACATGGTTATCTTTGTGTGTCTACCCCCACAGGGCCTGTCTGGGTGCCGAGCCGATGGACTAAACCTGCTGATCCCAGTGATTTGCCCTCAGCTGAGCCAGAAAATTCAGCAGATACTTCTCAATCTCTACCATCAACATAGAGACGGTACCTGATGAACTCTCACACGTGAATCTTGTGCACAGTACCAGAGTGTGAATGTTATCCTTTTGTATGTTACATTTGTAAAGTGTGTAAAGAGAAGTGGTGGGCACATTGTAAGTGGGGTCGATCCCCAAGAGGAATTTGTACAGAGTGTTACAACTTTGAAAGAAATTTAACTGAGATTGCATTACAGGAAGGTGTGCAAACAGGACAATTTGAAAAAGGATCTGATAGATGGTGGGAGATTTATGCTTTTGGGATAAACCCAGAAAATTACTGTTATCATCCTAATACCCCTTTACTGTATATTATAGAAATAACCACAATACGCTGTCGTAAGACACTGACACAAGTCAGGTGTGATATTCCAGGGGTAAAAAATAAAAATTGGGAGCAATTCTTAAAACGGCAGTCTCGAGAGAAAGGGTCTTTCCCTGAAAGTTATCCCTGCTGCCGAGAAGATGGAACACCCCGTGATTCGAAGCAACCGAATCGACGGGCAAGGCAGAGGGGTAGAAGGAAAGGGAAGCAAGATCTCACATGGGATCCAGCCAAGATGCTGGCTGAACAGCCACAATCCTTTTAAGGACTACCCCTGATCAGGTTGTTGTGGTGGTTTACCATGATAAAGGGAAATGAGGGGTTTTTGACTGACACTGATGAAAGACAAAATATGTGGGTAACGTGGGCCAATCAAACTGGACAGGATAATTTTTGCCTTTCAATGGCTACCCCTTCAGATCCTTTTCAAACTTGTTTAGTGGGCGCACCTTTAGATGATTCACTCAATGCCACAATGTTTAAAAAATGGACAAAGAATTGGAAAACATCCAAGGAAGCAAACAAAACATTATGTGAAATTACATCAGGTAGATTCATGATCAGTATCTGTGACACAGGTTTAATCCCAGCAAATCCCATTGGTGCTCAAAATTGGTACATTGCTACAGGTTTAAATGTTACTGAGTCAGAACCACAAGAAATAAGACTGTTAGGCTCAGCCCCTAGCAATTATTGCTTAACTTTTGTCAATTGGGCTAGGAACAATCATGCAAAAATGTCTCATTGGCCAAATTGTTAGCGTTCAGGAACACACACAGCCATGAATGGTTATATGAAGGTGCTTTATTTAAAGAGCTCTGGGTGTCAAGGGTAAACATACCCAAATCTGACCCCATTTGGTTTTGAGTTGAACATATTTTATACTCCATCGTTATGCAACTTACATATTAATTATTAAACTTACATTGTTCTATTGTATGCATTGTTTTTACCCAAGCATGAATTTCTCGTGATCCCCCCTTAGCCCCCCAACATGGTTCCCCATGTTCTCTAAACAATAATTATATCTAACCACATCTAACAATTGCATCATTTATCATATACTGACTACACAGGTGCAGCTTGACCTGGTCTTTAGCAAGCACAAGGCCTAACGTTTCCCAGGGCCTGCTTTTCCCAGGGCTTTCCAAACCTAAGTCCCCGAATTTTCTAAGATTTTAAGACCTTTTACTATCATTTCCCCCCTTTGAAAGCATTTTCACTTCACCATAAGTGCAAATGTTTTCACTTGATACAGTCCTTTGTTTCTGAGTTTATACTTGGTGTTCTTCAAATCCTCGATTGATGTAAACGTTGTCCTGGATGCTGTTGTTGCCCGATCCGAAGAAAACACAAACTGCTTGGAGATAGCCAATGGCCCCTCTTTTGTTCTAAGACAGTGGTTACCATATGTGGTACGTAGACATCTATGTGTCTACCCATCATGAGTTTCCTGGCTTCTTGTATCAGCATCACAGTGGCTGCAACTGCCCGCAGGCATGAAGGCCATCCAGCACTCACCTTGTCAAGTTGTTTGGAGAAGTAGCCTACCGGCCTTTTCCAGTTTCCCAAACGCTGGGTTAGTACTCCCAGAGCTAGGTGTGATCTTTCGTGCACAAACAGCTCAAAATCTTTGGATAAATCAGGCAATCCTAACGCTGGAGCAGTTGTCAATGCTTTCTTCAGTTTGAGGAAGGCCTCCTTCTGTGGTTTGCCCCAGGTAAACAGCTGCGTCTTCTGGGCCTCATACAGGGGCTCTGCAATTAGTCCACGGTCCATGATCCACAGGCAACACCATCCTGTCATCCCAAGGAAAACTCGCAGCTCATGTAAGTTCTGGGGCTCTGGAAGAGCACAAATAGCTTGAATACGATTAGTATCCAGCTTACATTGCCCTTGTGAGATTTCACACCCCAGGTAAATCACAGTCTGTTGGCCAATTTGTGCCTTTTCTTTAGACACCTTATATCCTCCCATTCCCAGCTGATTTAGAATTTCAATCGTTACCTTTATGAAGGTTGCTTTTTCTTCTGTAGCTATCAGTATATCATCAACATACTGTAACAGCAGGTATTGTTCTCTCGGTACTTGCCCGTTGTCGGTCCAAATCTCCAGTTCCTTCTCCAGCTGGCTTCCAAATAGTGTTGGACTGTTCTTGTATCCTTGTGGGAGTCGTGTCCAGGTGAGATGAGTTTTCCTTCCATTTTCTGGATTTTCCCATTCAAAGGCAAACAGTTTCCTACTTTCTTTGTCAAGAGGTATGCAGAAAAGGCATCTTTTAAATCAATTACAGTAAACCATCTATATTTCTCTTTCACGGATGTCCACAATGTGTAAGGGTTAGCTACTACTGGGTAAATATCTTTAGTTATTTCATTTATTGCTCTTAAATCCTGTACTAGTCTGTACTCACCATATGGTTTCTTCACTGGGAATATTGGTGTATTAAATTCTGATTCACATTCTTCTAAAATTTGGTACTTCAAAAATTTATCAATGGTCTTTACTATTCCTTGCCATGCTTCTGGTTTTATAGGATACTGTTTGACCTGCACAGGCTTTACCCTATCTTTTAATTCCACAAGTTTAGATTTTCCCAGTATATCTGTTTCCCATACAGAGGGAATTACTGCATCCTCTACTTCCTTAGGGATAGTAGGGACAGGTTTTTCTTTTATCATTAAAATTTGTCCTGTCTTTGATTCAGGTATTTTCATTAATAGTTCCCCGTTCTCAAAAGTTATTACTGCATCAAGTTTTGCCAATAAATCTCGTCCTAAAAGTGGAATTGGACACTCAGGCACATATAAGAATTCATGTGTTAAAACTTTGTTTCTAAAACACAAATCTAGGGGTTGCAGGAATGGCCGATTCTCTTCCTTCCCTGTGGCCCCAACTATTGTTGTTGCTTTGTCCCCAATTTGCCCTTTCAGGTAATTTAGTACAGAATATGTAGCTCCCGTATCCACCGGGAATTTTACTTATCTCCCAATTGAATAGTTACTAAAGGTTCCTGTACTGACTTTTGTTCTGATTCTAGTCAGCTGCTGTACTCTCCTAGTACCATAGCCTTGGCAACATCTTCCTGCTGGAACTGATTGCCCTGGTTAAACTGGTTATTCGAGTTGTTTGGGTATGCTTTTTTCCAATGCCCCTCCTGCTTGCAATATGCACATTGATTTAACCCTAATCCTGACAAAACCTATACCCCTTGTCCTCTGCCAAGTCCGCCCTCCCCAATCCACGACCACCCTTGCCGCGTCCTGAATTCTCTCTCCCTTGTAATACTGCCAAGAGATTTTGCTGCTGCTTCTTACTAGCTTCCCTTTCCCTGCTATTGTATACCTTCCAAGCCACTTCAAGTAATTTATCCAAATTCCTTAATTCCTCTCCTTCTAACTTCTGTAATTTTCTCCTGATATCATCTTGCGACTGCCCAAGGAAAATAAGAGCAAGCTGAACTTTTGCTGGTTCTGTTTCTATTTGCAGATCTGTATATTTTCTCACGGCTTCTTTAAGCCTTTCCAAAAATGCAGTGGGGGATTCTTTCTTTTCCTGCCTTATCTCATACAGTTTAGACCAATTCATAGTTTTAGGCACAGCATTCTGAACCCCTATCTGAACCCATTCTTGATATCTTTTCAGCCTCCGTATATCCCTAAATACATTAGGGTCCCACCCTGGATCCTTGGTAGGAAAATTCTCATCTAAAGTCCCTGTTACTAACCCAGTTCTGAGATCTTCTCTCGCTCTCTCCTTGGCTGCTCTAAGCACCATCTCTTTTTCAGTAGAATCCATTAAAGTATCTAATATTACTTGTATATCATCCCAATCTGGATTCTGAGTTTTCATAACCATTTTTACCACCCTTGCCACTTTTTCAGGATTCTCTCTATAAGTTTCAGCTGACTGTTTCCAAATTACCAAATCCGCAGGAGAGAAAGGTACCTTTACAAACACCGGCCCCTCTACTCCTACTCCTTGTCTCAAGGGGGCAGTCACAGTCTGATTTTGTCTGCCCAAGTCTTTTTCTGTTTTATACAGGACTGGGGCAAACTTAGACCGTGTCCAGTGAGATACCGGTGTCGCTGATTTATTATCATTACATCCATTACTACTATTTTCCCCCCCAGCATTTTTCACATTTCCTTGTATTATGGTTAAATTTTGATAATCTCCTGGGGAAGAAGGATCTGGTGTAGGCGCGAGAGGAGGGTAAAGAGGGAAGGGTGAGGTAGGGTTAAGTGGACTAGAATTAGGTGTAATAGGGTTAGGTGAAGTGGGGGCAGACAAGACAGGTTCTTTTGGTTGTGCTAGAGCCACTTGTAAATCAACATCCATATCGTTCCCCCGACACAAACTTTCTTTTAATGCCAGGTGTTTTAAACATTTCTCTTTTACACAAACCTCACATTTATCAATTTATCACTCACACATGCTTTAACCACCATCAATCCACACTCAGCTTGCCATTCTGGCTTGTCTCGCAGATAGAAAAACAAGTCAACATACGGAACTTCATCCCATTTTCCCTCTCGCTTACAAAACAACATCAACTGTAAAATAGTATTATATTGCAAAGATACATTCTTTGGCCACTTTTCTCCACTATCCAGGACATATCCTGGCCACCATGTATTACAATAATCAATCAACTTAGCCTTATGTAATTCTTCCCCAAAATTACCTTGTTTCCAATGTGCTAATAAGCACCCCAAAGGAGAAGTACCCGGTATGGGAGCACTGCTGCCCAAAATCCCTTTAAGCTTCTCCATATTATAACTATAACTATAATATACCACAAATGCCAAACCTGCAACGCTTTCACAGTTGTATGACAGACAGCGCCTAGGCTTTTACCAAGAGGAATTTCTTTAGCCCAACCACACGCAGCTTTCACCACATCTAACTGGCAGGCACCCAAGCCAAAGTAAAGCACCTTACCTCTTCTCCCTGGGACGTTGTGAGCAGCGGAGACAGTCGCGGCTGATGGGCTCCCTGAGAATCCCTCGGTGCCAGCTGGAGCGTGATCGGGTCGTGAGCGAGCTCAGCAGCCCTCACAAGGTCCCATCTGGGTCGCCAAAATGTTAGTGTTCAGGAACACACACAACCACAAATGGTTATATGAAGGTGCTTTATTTAAAGAGCTCTGGGTGTCAAGGGTAAACATACCCAAATCTGACCCCATTTGGTTTTGAGTTGAACATATTTTATACTCCATCGTTATGCAACTTACATATTAATTATTAAACTTACATTGTTCTATTGTATGCATTGTTTTTACCCAAGCATGAATTTCTCGTGATCCCCCCTTAGCCCCCCAACATGGTTCCCCATGTTCTCTAAACAATAATTATATCTAACCACATCTAACAATTGCATCATTTATCATATACTGACTACACAGGTGCAGCTTGACCTGGTCTTTAGCAAGCACAAGGCTTAATGTTTCCCAGGGCCTGCTTTTCCCAGGGCTTTCCAAACCTAAGTCCCCGAATTTTCTAAGATTTTGAGACCTTTTACTATCAAAATGGTACAAATATTTCTCCACAAAGTTTGTTATATTTGCAAAATAACAATACATACTGTGGCAACTGGTCGTACAAGGTAAATTCTAGCAGTACACCTCTACAATTACCACCTGGTATTTTTCAAATTTGTGGAGATCATGCATGGCAAGGAATGCCGGCAAACATTTATGGAGGTCCTTGTTATTTTGGGAAATTGACATTGTTTGCGCCCACTGTACAACAGCTATTAAGAGCCAATAGAACCAGGTTACGAATAAAGACAGGTGTGTTTCAATTTGGGACAGAATGCAAAGATCAGGTTGAACTTTGGGAACGTCCTACAGTGATTGTGTCATCTATTTTTGGACCCGGAGTAGCTAGTGCCCAAGCCTTAACACCGTTACGACGACTGGCGTGTTGGACAGGAAAACAGGTTAATATTACATCAAAGGTTTTGTCTGATTTACTTTTAGATATGAAAAGTATTAGGCATGCTGTATTGCAGAATAGAGCCACTATTGATTTTTTGTTATTAGCACAGGGCCATGGTTGTGAAGACTTTGATGGAATGTGTTGCATGAATCTTTCTGACCATTCGGTGTCTATTCATGCTCGTCTTCAACAACTACAGGACAATATGAAAAAATTAACTGTAGAAACAAATCCATTATACAAATGGTTTCAATCCCTAGGTCTCACAGGATGGTTAAAACATTCGGCACAGATGGCAATTATTGTTATATTGATCATTGTGATTATGCTATTGTTTATTCCTTGCTTGCTGCAATGCTTGCAGAACATGGTAAAGAAGGCTACCTCTGCAGTTTTGTTAGTACAAAAAGAAAATAGGGGAACTGTGGAAGAGTGGCTAGCTAGCAAAGGTCATGTTCCCATGCAACAGTTAGCCAAGAAAGAATTAAACAATAGAGTACAGTTAGTAAGAGATGTTGCAAGGTCAGAAAGACCTTAGTGAGAACTGTTAACTGAGAACAGGACACTGTGATCAAAAGAATGTGGATTCAGCACAGATGAGCAACCACAAGAATGTGGAACTAGGTGGAGTTGACCTTAAATGAAATATCCAATAATAAGCTTGCTTTTGTACTATGTATGAGCCTAATTATTGATGATATATAAGTAGTTTTAGAGTTGCCAATAAATGTGACTTACTGATCATTCATATTGAGTGCTGTTTGTCTCCCACCAAACTCACCATAATCTAGTTTTACAGTTGTATGAAAGGTTGTATTCCAAACTTACTAGATGACTCAATACATCAGATTAGTAATTTCTGTACCTTTACTTCTCCAGAGAAATTCTATTTTAGTCAGACACCAACACCTCCACATAAGCATAGCTTTATTTTTATTGTAGTATTGAAAGTAAGTTCAAGCTGAATTGATTGTGATGAATTAGTGCCCTCCATATCATTACACACTGAAATGCTCTTGAACCTCAAAACCTCAATTTTTCCAGAGGGAAACTGAGGCACGGGAAAAATGAAAGGGAAAAATTCCCTCCCAACCATTCCCAGATCTGGGGAAAAAAACAAAAAAAAACCCACCCGTGCCTCAGTTTCTCTCTGGAAAATCCCTCCCGTTTTCCTGGATCAGGATGGATTTCCATGGAAAAATCCCATTTTTCCCAAATCTGGGAGTGGTCAGGAGGGAATTCTCCCAAATTGGGATTTTAATGGGAATACGACCTCAATCCCAGAAAACGGGAAGGCTTTTTCCAGAGGGAAACTGAGGCACGGGTGAGGTTTTTTTTCCCAAATCTGGGAATGCTCAGGAGGGAATTTTTTTTCCCAATTTTTTGGGGGGGAAGAGAGGCGGATCCAGGGAGCCCCTTAATTTCCTCGTGCCTCAGTTTCCTTCCAGAAAAATCCCTCCCATTTTCTGGGATTAGGATCATTTTCCCATTAAAATCCCAATTTTCAAAAAATCTGTTAATGCTCAGGAAGGAATTTTCCCTTTTTTTTTTTGTTTTTAGGGAATCCCTTTCCCGTGCCTCAGTTTCCCTTGGGAAAAATCCCTCCTCCCATTTTCTGGATGGGGCTGGGATAATTTTCCCATAATTCCCTATAAAATTCCCAGTTTTCCATGAAGAAACTGAGACAAGGGGCTTCCTGGGTTCACCTCTTTTTCTACCCCAAATCTGGGGGAAAATTCCCTCCCGAGCATTCCCAGAATTGGCAAAAATGGGATTTTTCCATGGAAATCAATCCCCAATCCCGGAAAATGGGAGGGATTTTCCAGAGGGAAACTGAGGCACAGGAAAGGGATCCCATAAAAGGAAAGAAAAAATGGGGAAAATTCCTTCCCAAGCATTCCCAGATTTGGGAAAAATGGGATTTTTCCACGGAAATTGATCCCAAATCCAGGAAAATGGGAGGGATTTTTCCTCAGGAAAACTGAGGCACAGGAAAACAAAGTGGATCCCAAAGGAATCCTGGAATTTCCCACCTCTAACTGGAGATTTTTCCCGGGATTTCTCCCCCAGTTCCTTCCCATTTTTCTGCCCCGGATGGGGTCGGGAATGGTTCCCGTGGTGCTGATCCTTTGGAATTCCGTGGGAGCTTCAGATCCGTGCTAGAAGAATCCAGAGTGCCGGGGGCCGGGAGGAGAGACCGGAATTCTGGTAAAACCTTGGGATGGTCCAGGAATCGGGAATGGGGAAAGGGAAGGGATGGGAGCAAGGAGGGGTTTGGGAACGGGAATTTTCCCAGAGATATTTTGGGATCAAATGGCAAAAATCCCAAATATTTGAGTGATTTGGGATTCAAATCCCAAAAATTCCAAATACTTGATTGATTTGCAAATTAAATCCCAAAAACTCCCCCAAAAATGGAGAGATTTGGGTGTGGGAATTTTCCCTGAGATTTTTTGGGATCAAATTGTGAAAATCCAAAAAAATTTGAGGGATTTGGGAATTAAATCCCAAAAATTCCCCCCTCCCCAAAAAGGGCAAAAGAGATCAAATTGCAAGGAGGAGAGGTCTCTAGATGTACTACCAAAGCAACATGTCCAGCTTTCATCTTTCAAGAGTGTCCCTCAGAAATAAATCTATCAGTGGAAAACACATAGGTAATTATTTATTTAGAAGCAAAACACTGGGATTTTACCCGTCATCCTTCAAGTGAGCTTGTTCCTGAGCCAAGAGCAGCCACTTGGGAATGTGGCCATCCTTTAGTTCTCTTTGACACTGGCAGAACAGCAGAGTTCTCAGCACGGACCTGCAGCCTATTCTGACTTCGTTCCAGCAAAAACTTATCCTGAGATTATTCCTATCACTCGTGTGATATTTCAAAGAATTAATGAATTTGCTCCTGAGAACTTACTGTGAATCCTTATGTGTTTTGATGCACATTCAGCCTTTAGATTAAATAATTGATTATCATTAAATTAGACTATCAGACTGAGCATCACACATAACATACTAAAGCCTACCCTTAGTCTTTCCTACTCCCAAATATATGAAAACCCCAAACTGGTAGATTTGTTGAGCTCTGTTACCAAAACAACATTGTTGGGAGTTAGGTGGGGTTTTTTTTAGTTCTGGCTCGCCTGTGGAATTTTTACCTGTTAGTTTTGGAGAAAACTTAACTGCGGGTACTTGGTGGGTGCTTATGAAAAGACAAAGAGTTCGGCTGGGCCCAGGGGGGAAGGGGGCAGGGCCCAGGGGAGGGTGGGGACAGTTTGGTGGCTTCTTCAGCTTCGGAGAAGAACACTTGGGGTGCAGAGCTGTTGCAGTGCAGAGAAGGGAATTTATCCATCACCCAGACGGAGCTGCTGCTTCTTCTCCTTCTTCCCTCTTTGTTGGTGGCCTCACACCCTCTGTCCTGCCGGGATGTGTGGCAGTGCCAGGCACCGCCACAGAGCTGCTGATCTACCTCAGCCACCGGCCTGGGATCTCAGCTCATCCCTGCTGTTCCAGCTGAGTGTTCCTCAGAGCCCTGCAGGAGCACTGGGACTGACTGCCAACCCGAGGGGGTTTGTGAAGCAAAGCCTCTCCTCCATCCCTTCCCGTCTCAGCTGAGAAAGCTGTCACGGGGCCCCTGGTTCTGTTTTCTTGCTAATGCGCCCCGGCGGTGGAAGCCCGGGGCGGGGTCGCTTCCTTTGTGTGCCCTCCCGGCACAGACCGATCGGGGGGTGCTTGAACGGGGGGCGGAGCCGGCCCTGGGGGATGCCTCAGGGTCTGTCCCGTGTCCCTGCTGCGGCGGGGCCATGCACTGCCCTGCGGTGGGGGACGGGCAGGGCCCGGGCCCCTCGCCGGCAGCTGCGCACGCTATTCCAATGGAGGAGCAGCCGGCGCCGCTTCTTGGACCTTTCGCCCCTGAAGAAACGCTGCTAGGGGCGGTTGCAAGCGTTGCCCCCCCCCGTGCCGGATTCGTGGGGCGTGGGCGCGGGTTCTGCGAGTGCTGTGGACACCGGGCCGGGTTCTGCCGGCCCCATGCTGCAGGATTCCCCTCCTGCGAGCCCGGATTGTCCCCTGGCAGCAGAGCAGGACGGTGCCGCGGCTCTGCGGGCTGTGCCTCTAACAGGGCCCCGGTTCCCCCCCGCGACGGAGGCGGGCTGTGCCGAGCTGCCTCCAGCCCCCCCCGCCTCGGGTTCCCAGGCATCACCCGAGCCTGCGGCTGGAGCCGGCCCTCCCCCGTCGCCTCCTGTGGCTGTGGCAGACCAAGGTCCTGAGCTGTTCACCACTGGCTTGGGTGGTGCTGCCGCGGGGGCAAAGCCGGTGGCCTTGACGGGCCAGGGGTCCCAGGCTGCTGGAGCCTCTTCAGCTGGCCTGTGGACTTTGTCCTCCTGTAAAATGACTGTGCAGCTGAGCATATCAGGCATTCCATGTGCTTCCAAATGCTTTGGTCCAGTGGGTGAGGGCATGAGTGCTCTTCTTGTGGCGTGGTTGAATGCCACTGCTCAAGGCATCATTGCTCACCTGGGGGACATTGATTCGGATTTTCCTGGGGTGCATTTCTGCCTTGGGTTTCACACTCACCCCTCCTGTTCCTATCCCTGCGGGACCCAGATTTGCTCACCTTTTGCCTTTTGAGTTTTATGTTCGCAGAGCTGAGAATCAGCTGCGGGGAGATGGTGCCTTCGGGCTCCCTGGACCTCCCTGGGTTCATGGACTGCTGTTCTGACAGCCAGGGATCTTCCTTAACGGGTCTGCACCCTGTCCATCCTTGGTGAGATGCTGTCAGAGGTTAGCTTCCGCGGGTTCTTGACACTGGTGTGGACATCACGACTGTCAGGTTTGCTGATGGGCCCTGGAGTGACCCTTGGACTCGATGCTGACACATTCAATGCAAAGAAGAACTTGAGACTGACTCTTTGTTCAGCAGATTCTGTCTTCTCTCACAATAGACTAGTCACCCTCCGTGACTTGATGCAAGAACAGTTGGATCACAGTGATCTGGAGCTTCGACCAATCCCTGGGACATTCCTGTTTTCTGTATCAAGAAGTCTGGGAAATGGGGGTTGCTACAACACCTCCAGAAAGTTCATGCTATGATGGAAAGCATGGGGATGTTGCAGGCTAGCATGCCTTCACCTGCCATGCTTCCTGCTGATTGGCTAGTCCTCATCGTGGATCTGAAGGAGTGTTTTTTACAATTCTTTTGCATCCTGATGACAGACTGAAATTCGCCTTTCTGGTGCCAGCTATCATTAATGCTGAGCCCACACAGAGATATCAATGGAGATTTTGCCATAAAGCTTGTGAAAATTTACCGGCATTTGCCAATGATATGGGGCTCTAGTCCTCTCTGGAGTTTGCAAGCAGTTTCCTGCTGCTCATCTCTACAACCTCCCTGAAATTATTTGAGGGTCAAAATAATTTTGGGACAAACAGTCCCGCATTTGGAGGTGCAATTATTTTTTTTGCATTCAGTGCAGACACTGCATGAATGCTGTCCAGATATTAATGGACTTTCACATGGTTGTGTCCCTATATGGGACTGACCACGACAGAACTGTCTCCCTTGTTTGGTCTATTAAAGGGGGACTCTGATTTTAAAGTCACCTCTGACACTGACCCCAGAGGCACAGTAGATGCTGGAGGAGGTTCTGCGAGCAATTTCTGCTCATCAAGTTTATTATATTAATCTTTCCATTGATGTCGCTGTTTTGTTTGTAGGGTTTTTTTTTAGAGAGTCATGAGGCTGGATCAGCCCAATTGATGGAATTACAGGCTGCTGTCATAGCATTTCATAGGTTTTCCCAGGCACCTTTCAATTTGGCCATGGATTCTGCCTCCGTGACCAAATTGAGAACCATCCACAAGCAGGTGTTGATGTTGGACATTTGTTTCATTTATTTTTTGGGGTTTCTGTTATTTTTCTGGGTTTTTTTGGTTTTTTTTTTGGGCTTTTTTTTTGTAATAACGAAAGGGTGAGATATCACCCTGAAATTACAGCCTTCTGATTGTATGGAGTATTGTATTTTCCTATTATTTATAATTTTGATTGTTTATAATGTTGCTAGTTTCTTTGTTCATTTTTCTTTTTTCTTTTCTTTTTGTTAAACCAAAAAGGGTGAGATGTCACCCTGAAAACTCAGCTTCTGAGCTTGTTAACATAGTTTTCTAAGGACTTTTCCAGGACAGTAACTGTAAACATAGATATGTGTACATTCTTTCTGTTACACGTCTTGTGATGGGCATCTCTCATGGCCAGTGCAGTGGGAAAGTGTTATCCTGACCATCCAATCCCTGGCCGTGGTCAGGAGCCTATAAGTCCTGGGAGGAAAAATAAACTCTGCTCTTCTTTTCACCAGACCTCGACCTATGTCCGCATGATCTATTCATCTTCAGCGGTAACAGACTTGCTGACTCGGAGCTTTTCCCAGGCATCTCTCCTGCAAGTAGCCAGAAATCCAGTCACTGCCATGGAGCGGAGACCCCCGAGGGTGCCCAAGTTGGCCTGGGTTGAAGAGGAGGAGGAAGAAGGCCCTCAAAGTGCCCCAGCACAGGAGACTGAAGAGGTGCAGCTGTTCCAGCCACTGCAGGAGGGTGAGTGGCAGAGCTGGCCAACAGGGCTCTGCCTGTGGCCGGCTTGGCCCCATCCCATCCCATCCTGTCCCGTCCCGTCCCCTGGAAAAGGCCACAGAAAGGATGGAAGAGAGGCCAGGGCTGCCTCTCCCCGCAGTGACCGTGCTGCATCCCCTGGGGCATCCCGGGGCTGTCCCTGCCTGGGGAACGCAGGGCTGGGCTGTGTTCTCTGGCCTCTCCCGCAGCCCCTCAGCTCTGGCTGCTCTTTGCCAGATGCAGCCACGGACGGGACGCAAGAGCAGGACACCGCCCATGGCTGCTTCCGCAGAGCAGTGCAGGTACCTGCAGCCATCCCCACCTGGTCTGGGCCTGCTGGCACTGCTCAGCCCAGCACCGAACTTGGAGCACTCCATGCAACTTCCCTGCCTTCCTGCCCTTCTCCTACAGCTTTTTTAGGAATTCATCAAGAGAATTCACAAGGAAGAGACCAGACCCATGGGCACTGAGGTCAAAGCATCCTCAGAGGTTTTGGAAGAACAGAGCAGCGCTGCCCAGCTGGATTTGCTTGTAGAGACGGCTCTTTCTAGTCCAGAGCAAGTAAGCAGCCTGTGGCCAGGCTTTGATCCTCCAGCAATTGCTTGGCTTTCCCAAGCCAAGCCTGCTGGTCACTTGAAGCTTTTGAGGCCATGGCAGCGTGGTGGAAGAGAAGCACTTGTCTGGGGAAGAAGCTGGGCACATTGCTGACTCCCTCTGGTAGCATTCCAAGTCTCCCTGTGCCTTCTCCAAGTGCCTGCCGTGGTGAGGTACATCCACCAGTGGCTCATGGCCAATGAGTCTGCTGAGCACAGGATGGACTGGGCCCTGATGCAAGTGGCCGAGGCAGAGCCCGATGATGTGGCCATCACTCTCCTGCGGGTGGCCCCAACGTGTGACAGGTATGGGGCCCACCTGCTCCGAGGGCTCAGGGCTCCCCAGCCCATCACCCTGTACAGCCTGGCCCAGGGCTGTGAGCAACACAGAGTTCCAGGGCCCTCTGGCTGCTCCCTTTGCCAGCCCTGCTACAAAGTCGGCCCCCGAGCCTGCTGCCGTGCTGCCAGCCTGCCCCTCAGGGGCCTGTCCCCACAGGGCTGGGCTGCCTGGCTGCTGCTGCCGCTGAGGGGCAGTGGGCACAGGCAGAGCTGGCGGCCAGCTCAGCTCCCCGCTGCTGCCCAGCCCACGGTGCTGTGTCTGACCCCGCAGAGCTGCTATGGCCATGTGGACGACCATCTTGCTCTCGCCCTGGATTGCAGAGGAAGTGCAACCGCTGCTCATCAATGTGGTGGGAAGCTGGCCGCAGAAAAACCTGGGCACCTCTGATGGGGACAAGACGGCTGTCTTTTCCCTGGCTGTGAGTTTCTGGAGCTGGCCTTTGCTCACTGCAAAGCCAGCCGCCTCGCCAGCAGCTCTCTTGCCTCCTTCCCCCACTGCATCTCCCTGCTTCAGGCACTGGGCACAAACCTGGCCTAGGGGCAGCTTCAGGGCCACCAGGCCCGCTGCTCCCCCTGTGTCTCCCCCGGCCTCTCCCTGCCAGGCTCAGGCCCTGCCACACGGGCGCCCCGGCACTGAGCGCTGTCTCGGGCTGCTTTGTCCTCTGCAGGCAACTCTGGTGATGTGGAAGATCCTGCAGGGACCCTGTTGCCCACAGATACTGACAGTGTATTTCCCCCGCCTCTTTGTGCATCTGCTCTTCCAAACATACTTCAGTACTTTGCATATGACAGAGGACGTCCGTACCTTCTGGAAGGAATGCCAGGAGCAACACGGCCTCTCCACCAGCCCCAACAGGTGCTCCACGCCAGTCCTCCTGTCCCTGCCACTTCCCCAGCCTTGGAGCCAGTGCTCCCAGTGTCACCTGGGCTTTGCTGTGCACACAGGTTTGCAGTGCAGACCCTGAAGGCCCTGCTCTGCAGTCTCCACTTTGAGCATGTAGTGGTGGCAATAGAACGCAAGGGTGGCTGGGACATGCTGCTCTGTGCTAACACCCACCACTGTGCCGTGGGTCTGCTGGCCAGGTGAGCCCCCCTTCTCCCCACGGCCTGTGACATTTGTGCCCCCTGCCCGGGATGCCCCCCACAGTCCCTGTGGCCAAGGAGACTGGAAAAGGCTGCGAGAGGAAGGTGCCCAGGAGCAGCCACATCTCAAGGGCCCACATCCCCTCGCAGGGTGCTGGGGCAATATAAGAACTGTGTCAGTCAGTCCTGGGAGAGGTTTTTCTCCTCCTTGCTGAGGCTCTTTGTGCCGTTTTCCGCCTTCCAGGGAAATGCGCCGTGCATCCGTGCACTTATGTAAAAGCATCGTAAGCTACCTGCTTGAGCAGCTCAGCAAACCGATGCCACACTGGGATGTCCCTGCCATGGCATTCCTTGTGGAGGTGAGCCTGATGGCCAGCACTACCTCGCTCAGCTCCCTGCCAGCCCTGTCCCCTTGCATAGCCACAGCTGCCTGGGACGGCACCCGCGCCTTGTGCTGCTGCCTGGGCCCAGCCCTGCGCACTTCCAGGCTCCTGCCGGCCGGCTCCCCTCTCACTGCCCTGTGCTCTTCAGCTCCTAGATTGCCTGGACTTGAGTGAATGCAGTGACAGCCTAATGGCTATCTTGTCCAGGCACCTGAAGTACAGTTGCAGAGAGATGTATCACCAGGTTCTCAGGGCTCTCCTCCTGTTAAGGGACCATCCCTCCATGGTGAGAAGGGGGCAGCAGCTGAAGCCGTGTGGGCAGCATGAGGCTGGGCAATGCTGTCCCTTGGCCTTGGCTGGCCTTTTCCTTGGGCGCTGAGGCAGCTCCTCCCAGCTCTCCTGCCTCCTGCTTCAGCTGCCCGAGTGCTTTGGGACAGGCCTTTGGCCTCTGGGCCCTGCCCCAGCTGCCTGGGCTTTCACACCCTTGTGTTCTGCACAGGCCGAAAGAATGCAGAGCCTGACAGGAAGATTAGTGCAGCTCCTGTGGGACATTGATAAGGACGTGGTCAGGATGAGCATTGTTCTCATCAGCTATTTTTTCTTGGATAAAGACCGCTATCCTGGCCCATGGCCCTGCAGCTGGCTGAGCCGCTCCTGAAACTCCTGGACAATGTAAGGCTCTGTGCCCCAGCCATGGCCACTGGCTGCTGCCGGGACACTTTGTGCCCTGTGCATTTGCAGGCTTGCGCCAATGTGGGCCAGAAGAAGCCAATGATGAGGTCATTTTTCCTTCCTTTCATACAGCATGATAGCCAGGTGCAGCTGCTCTCCATGTTTCTCCTTCGAAGATTGATGTCTTTGGTAGAAGGAGAAGGAAGAAAGCCCCTGAAGCAACAAGTGTACCAGAGCCTGCTCCCACTCTTTTTCCACTGCCAAGATGAGAATCGGCATGTGGCAGAGGTCAGGACTCCTGGGCTGCTGCTGCGCCTTGGCAGGGGGCTCAGCTGCCTCCTGCCCTGACGCAGGCTTGCAGGCTGCAGCCTCCTCCAGGCCTTGGCACTGGGACACTCCTGTGCCCTGGCTTGTGGGGCCATTTGCGGCTCTTTGCTGCTCCCCAGGCCTCTCGGACAACGCTCCTTCGCGCGGCTGACTTCCTGAAGAGGCCAGACCTGGAAAAAGCTGTCAGGAAGGAGAAACTGTGGAAGTTTGCCAAGCTCCTGGTAAGGACAGCTTGGAAGTCCCAGCCTCAGCCTAGAGAAGCCCACTGGCCCCGATGCTCAGTGTGTGGGGCTGGCAGCTGTGCCCCTGCCCACTGCTGCACCCGGGGACCACACGGCTTCTTCTCCAATCCCCCGTGGCCCCGAGCTGGGTGCCGATGGAGCCCCGGCCCAGCGGGGCTGCAGGCCGGGCACAGGAGGCCGGGGCTGGCCGCAGGCAACAGCGCCCAGCCGAGGGGCAGAGCCCGCGCCAACCCTTCCCACCTGCCGCTCTCTCCATCTGACAGACAACAGAATCCCCTTGGCTGAGCACCTGCGCCGGGCCCTGCAGTACCTGCAGGACCCACAGGAGACCCTGCGAGCGGCGGCCATCAGGGTCATCGGTGAGCCACGAGCCCCGGCTCCCTCCCCGCCCCGCCGCAGCTCGGCCCCAGCCCCGGCTGCTGCCCCGGCAGCGGCACCCGGGCCCGGCTCCCTGGAGCCCCGGCTGCCCTCGGGGCTGCTGCTGCCGGCCTCTGGCAGCCAGGCCCTTGGGCTGAGTCAGGATGCGGCAAGGGCCCGGGCTGAGCCCTGCCGGGGCAGGAGGCCGTGTGGCCACAGGGCTGGCAGCGCCGCTGGCAGGGAGCTGTGCTGCTGGGGCCCTCACAGGCTCAGTGTTCCCAGGGATGGCCGGAGAGCAGCTGAGGGGGCAGCAGGCAGAGCTCCAGATGTTGTGCAGAGGTGAGTGTTATAAATGCAAAGGCAAATTCAGGTTAAATAAAAAGAGAAATTTATTATAAAACAATAAAGAACAAACAACGAGAAAAACCACAATAAAATAGGCAGCGCAGCGCTGGGTGGACAGGGTCTATACCAAAGGTATAGGTGTTCCCAAATCCACGCTTGAGGGTTCTCTGGCCTGGGTTTTTATAGGGATTTTGTGTCCTGAGGCTAAATTCCAAGCAGGCACCATTCACCAAAGGTCCTTGATTGTTGGATGAATGGATTTCCTGGCATTGGAGAATAGAGTTAGTAGATGTCCGGGCAGGGTCTCCTCATATGTAAAGAGGTTTTTAATGTTCCCTGATTTCAATTTTAGTTCGGGCCATAAGGATGGAGTGGTGGGATCCGGGTTGGAGCCGATTAATATCTCGGCTGGGTTTTTCCCTTTGTCCAGTCTGATTGCTTCCCCAACAGTGGTCTGCCAGGTGGGGTGTTCAGGTCTGGCGATGAATATCTCCTCCGAGCTCGTTCCTTTGTCAGCCTGATGGCCCGTGTCCTGCTTATTCTTTTTGGTTGATGGGCGCACGCTAGGATCTTTATCTGGGTGCCGGCTAGCATTGTTTTCTCCTGAATGGGAATTCGCAACTAGATCTGGGGAAGGACTTTTTGCCACACTGTTCTATTTTATATTATTACAAATATATTTATTTAGACCTTTACGAATTTTTTAATTCATAAGTTTATCTATTACATGAGCAAGGGCAGCGGGCTGACAGCGGTGGCTGTCGGGGGCAGCTGCAAGTCTTGGCCTGGCCGCGGAGGGCTCTACTCCCTGTGCCGATGAGGGGTCGTGTGGGCAGAGCACACCGAGATTTCAGGGCCACGTGGGGCATTTGTGGCCAGCAGCTTCGGGCTGAGCCCCTTGGTCCCTGCTCCCTCCTGGCCAAGGCAAGAGCCGGCTGGCATGGCCCTGGCAGGGGGCTCTTGGTGGGCCCCCACAGCTCTGGGGTCTGACTGTGGCTCTGTTCATCTCTCTTCCAGCCCTCCAACGCCTGAAGGAGGACAAAAGCTGTGCCGTGTCAGACCTGGCACATGAAACGCAGAACACCCAGAGTGGCCGATATTCCATCCTCCAGAGGGTGCAAGAGCAATTCCTCAGGGCATGTAGGACACGGCCTCGTCTGTCAGGCCTGGGCTGGCTGCGCTGCTGGAGCTGTGCTCAGAGCTGATTTGGGAGGCTCTGCCTGCTGGGGCCACCTGGGCCAGCCAGGATTTTTTGTTTCAAAAAGATTGATCTTATCTTCTTTTTGTTTTCTTTTCGTATGTAAATATAGGATATGTTATAATACACCAGAGTCCCAAGACCTTTCTTTTGCTGTCCAGGGTGTGCGGGGCATAGGGGAAGAGAGAGAAAAGGGTTCATGTGCTCAGCAACCTGCCGGGGCATGCAGTGGTGCAGGGAAAATGGGCAGAAGCCCCTTGGCCTTTGGTGGCTGTGCTGAAGCCACAAGCCCTGTCCCAGGCAGGAAGCGCCATCTGTGTCCTGCTGCCCGTGTGTTGCTGCCGTGATGGCTGAGGAGCTGCTGGAGCTCCTGTGGGGCTGCGGCGCTGCTGCCAGGCCAGGCTGGGGGAGACCCTGAGGGGACAGGGTGCTGGGAGGCCGTGAAGGGATGAGGGGCTGCGAAGGCCCAGATGGGACAAGGCAATGGGAAGGCACAAGGGGGATGTGTGAGGGAGTGGGTGGCAGGAGGTTCCAAGGGGACAGAAGGCCCTGGAGGGGCCGGAATGGTGGGAAGCCCTGAGGAATTTGGTTTCAGAGGCCATAAGCAGTGCCTGGGCAGCCGCCTGGTTCCTGACACCCAGCTGTTCTGGTGCATCCCCAAAATGTCCCCCAGGCCCGCAGCAGAAGCCCTCGAGGCTGGGACACCACCCCAGTGGGAGGGTGGGGACAGCCCAAGGTGCCCAGGCTGGGCTGGCTGGGGACATGGAGGGCAGGGGGGTGCTGCTAGGCCACGGCCACTGGGTGCCTCCAGGAAGGGGCAGTGGGCAGAGGCAGGGCTGGCGGCCAGCCCGGGCCCTCCCGGCTGCCCAGGCCACGCTGCTGTGACCGAGGTCCTCCTGACACAGAGCTCAGGGCCAACAGTGCTGCTGCCACCATGGGGAGGATGGCGATCTCTCCTCCAGCAGGGCTGCCCAGTCGCTGCTGCCCAAGCGGCTCTGGAGCCCACAGAAACAGCAGCAGAGTGTGCACAGCAACAGCAGCAGAGTGTGCACAGGAACAGCAGCAGAGTGTGCACAGGAACAGCAGCAGAGTGGGCACAGCAACAGCAGCAGCCCCAACGTCGGCACCTGCACACTGAGGCGTCCACAGCAGCCAGGAGCCAAACAGGGGGAGGCTGTGGGCACAATTCCCTTTTATTTGGCAAAAGGCTTCAGCAGAGTTGGCCACAATGGCTTTCTTTTCACTTGCAGCCTCACAGCAACGCTTGCCAGCTTCAGCTGCAGCCTGTGCCCGTGACTGACTTGGATGGCCGTGCTTGAGGACAGACTCGCCTTCCACACTCAGGTGTCCCAAGGCAGCAGCATTGGCACCATTGTGAGAAAGAGAGAGAGAGAGAGAGTCTGATGGGGCAGGAGCCCTGTGCTGCAGCTGCCCTCCCTCTCTTCTGTCCAGGCACTTTAAAGACACATGAAACAAAATCCTGGACTTGCTTGGAACAAAGGAAGAAGCAGCATGCGCTGAAAAAAAGCAGGGACTTACACAGCTCAGTTTTGCTCTCCACTTGGGCAATCCCAGAATCCCAGAGCACTTGGTGTTGCAAAGTATCATCAACATCATCCAGTCTCCAACCACCCTGCCATGGGCACAGGTGGTGTGCAGGCACACCTGTCACTAGAATTGGGAGAACACTTTTCCATGTTGACCTTTTCCTCTCCTGGATTTCAAGCAAAGATGAAAAAATCATCTGGTGAATCACAGGTGAACAGTGTAGCTCACAGAACTAGGAGTAAGAGTCTCCAGTGGCCCATGGTGTGTCCATTCAACCACTGTTAGATTGTCCAGTTGGAGCTCAGCCCGGTGCAGCCCGGGCACAGGCACCAGGCTGGTCCATTTCAGCATCCCTGTTGGGAAGGTGGAATTAGGAAGACATTATAAATATGACTCTTTAGCTAGAAAGGCTAAGGAAGAAATACAAATGATAGCACGGTTTGAATAATTCAAAGAAACTGGGCTGGTATGCCAGAACACATTCTTTCCTGCAATAAAACCAAGCTGAGACCCCTCTTCCTAGCCTTATAAGGAAATGTCTGAAGGACCCTGAGATAACTAAAAATATGCAAAAATAGTGATTTCTATAGGTCGCACACAAATGTTACTGTATTAGTATACTTAGAAAGATTGGTTAGTGAAAGAATAGAATATTCAGAGGTATAGGTTATATAAGTAATTGTAAAAGAGAGTTCTCTCTCTTGGTTCTCGTTTTCTCTTGTCTCTCTTACTACGTTCTCTTGCTGCTCTTTCCTGTTCTTCTTTATCTCTTTTTTCCCGGCTCTCTCACTTCTGTTCTGTTACTCTCTTAGCAATCTTAAGTCTTGAGCTCATGTATTCATATTTTACCCCCTTTTGTATTGTTCTCTCTGAGCCTGCTTTGAGCTTTATCTGCTGGCTCATAGCCGGCTCCTTCTCTCTCTCTATCCCACGCCCTGAAATAAACTTCTAACACCTGTTATAAATGCAAAGGCAAATTCAGGATAAAATGAAAAGAGAAATTTATTATAAAACAACAAAGAACAAACAGCGAGAAAAACCACAATAAAACGGACAGCGCAGCGCTGGGTGGACAGGGTCTAC
This sequence comes from Poecile montanus, assembly GCA_038429875.1. Lineage (NCBI taxonomy): Eukaryota > Metazoa > Chordata > Aves > Passeriformes > Paridae > Poecile > Poecile montanus. Next base: position 1,601,850 of record JBBLMP010000054.1, on the reverse strand, counting down.
ACCAAAGGTATAGGAGTTCCCAAATCCACGCTTGAGGGTTCTCAAGCCTAGGTTTTTATAGAGATTTTGTGTCCCCAGGCTAGAATTCCAAGCAGGCTCCATTCACCAAGTGTCTTTGATTGTCGGGTGAATGGATTTCCTGGCATTGAAAAATAGAGTTAACAAGTGTCCGGACAGAATCTCCTCATATGTAAAGAGATTCTGTATGTTTCTTGATTTCATTTCGATTTGTGTCATCAGGGCAGAGTGGTGGGATCCGGGCCGGAGCCGATGGATATCTCGGCAGTGCTTTTCCCTTTGTCCCTTTTGATTGCTTTTCCAACAACGGTTTGACAGGTGGGGTGTTCAGGTCTGGTGATGACTATCTTCTCAGGGCTTGTCTTTTTGTCCACTTGATTGTTTCCCAACAGAGATCTGCAGGGCGTTGCTCAGGTCCAGCGATGGATATCTTCTCCGAGCCAGTTCCTTTGTCCTCCTGATGGCCCTCGTCCTGTCTATTTTTTCTGGGCTGATGTGCCTGCTTGTGTTCGTTATCTGGGTGTTGGTTGCAATCTGTTGCCTCTCGGAGGGGAATCACGACCAGACCCGGAGAAGGATTTTTTTCCCCATTACATTTTGTATTTTATATCATTACAAACATACATATATCTTATTTATACCTTTTACGAATTTTTATTCATAGATTAATTTATTACACACCTAACTCGATTATGGAGGTCTTTGCCATGTCTCTGACCGTCCCCAGAAAGCGTCTCCTACAGATCCCAAAGTCTTTGTGGCTCCCTGTGCACCCATTGCCTCCTGAATCCATTCCTGAATTCCCAGTTACTGCTGTGCAGGACATGAGAACACAGGAATAGCTTGTTTGGCTCATTCTTGCCTTTGCTGCTCCTGCCTAAAGGAATCATCAGGACTATGTGCTGATGGAATGGTATAGCCGACCAGCAGGGACTTTGTCTGTAGTGTCTAAAACTAAAACCTTGTCTGACTGTTCAGACACTCTAAAATCCAGGGTGAAAATGACAGTATGGAAGAATCCTAGAAATCTTGACTTGTGATTTTTCTTGTCAAGGGTTTTAATGCCAATATGGAAACTACAAAAACATTCAAACCTATTTTCACTGGCAACCCCTTTGAAATGGCATCAGCACACCTCCAGGGGACAGGGTATGACAGTGGGGACAGTACTTGGCAGCTCATGGCTTCAGATGTGGGAGATCAATATTTTGCCTGGGTACACCTCGAAGTTCAAGTTTTCCCAGGGTTTGGATTGACTGTAGGTAACTTTAATCAATGCAAAAGGATGTAAAAGCACAATTTCTGGAGAATGTGCACTAGGGAGAAAATAGGGAGAAAACCTTGAACACAGCCAGCAGGCTCTGGAAAAATTTTAAAAAGTTAAAATTAAATATAGATGTAGCTCTGTGACTGTTCAGGCAGGACTCTTTGTGTCTGGAGGTGATCGTAAAACATTTTAAAATCTTAGAAAATTCGGGAACTCAGAAAGAAACTTAGGCTTGGCAAGCTCGGGAAAAGTTGGTTCTGGAAATGTTAGGCCTTGTGCTTGCTAAAGATCATGTGAAACTGCACCTGTGTAATCAATATATGATAAATGATATAATTGTTAGATGTGATTAGATATAATTATTGTTTAAAGAACATGAGGAACAATGTTAGGGGGTTGAGGGGGGAACACGAGCAATTCATGCTTGGGTAAAAACAATGCTTACAATAGAACAATGTAAGTTTAATAATTAATATGTAAGTTGTATAACAATAGAGTATAAAACATGTTCAGCTCAAAACCAAGATGGGTCAGATTTGGGTCTGTGTACCCCTGACACCCAGAGCTCTTCAATAAAGCACCTTCATATAATCATTCTGTGATGATGTGTGTTCCTGAACTCTAACATTTTGGTGACCCAGATGGGACCTTGTGAGTGCTGCTGAGCGAGCTCGCAACCCGATCATGCTCCAGCCGCACTGAGGGATTCTCGGGGAGCCCATCAGCCATGACCATCTCCGCTGCTCACAGCGTCCCCAGGAGAAGAGGTAAGGTGCTTTTAGTTTGGTTTGGGTGCCTGCCAATAAGACGCAGCAAAAGCTGCGCTTTGTTGGGCTAAAGGAATTCCTATTGGTATTGCCTAGGCGCCGTCCATAAGATGACTGCGAGAGCGTCGCAGGTTCGGCATTTGTGGTGTATTGTAGTTGTGACATGGAGAAGCTTAAAGGGGTTTTGGGCAGTGTTATAAATGCAATGGCAAAATAAGGTTAATAAAAAGCGATTTATTATAAAACAATTTAAGCACCTGCAACGAGAGAGAAAACCCACAATAAATAGATCAGCGCAGCGCCGGGTGGACAGGGATCTGTACCCAGAGGTACCGAGCTCCCAAATCCACGCTGTATGTGCTGCAGTCCGGGGTTCTTATAGGGGTTTTGTGCCCTGAGGCCAAAACTCCGAGCAGTCACTGTTCAAGAAAGGGTCTTGATGGTTGGTTGAATGGATTTCCTGGAACCGGCGAACTGAATCATTAGACAGTTGGGCAGAGTCCTTTTGCATGTAAAAGGTTCTGAGTGCTTCCTGACTGTATTTTCGGGTGGGCTCTCAGGTTGGAGTGTCCAGGTCCGGTGCGGAGCCGATGGGTATCTCAGCTGGGCTCCTCTCATTGTTTTAGCCTGATTGCACCTTTGGTCGAGGCCTGCAGGGTGGAGTGTTTACAACTGTCAGTTTGGGTTCGGAGCAGATGGATATCTCGACGGAGCCAAGTCCTTTTCACATGCGGAATAGCTCCTGATTGCACCCACGGGGATGGAATGGCCAGTTTGGGTGCGGAGCCACTCTCATTGTCTGATTTGATGGCTTGTGTCCTGCCTTTTGTTCTGTGTTGGTAAGCATTGCTGTTGATCGTTGCTGCCCGACTCGGGAAGAAATCTCTGGGTTATTTTACATTTTGTATCTTTACAGTATTACAAATATAACATATAATTCTTTATTCTCTTTCACGAATTTTTATCCAATGTTATATTTATCACAGGCAGCAATGCTCTCATACCAGGTACTTCTCCTTTGGGGTGCTTATTAGCACATTGGAAATAAGGTAACTTTGGGGAAGTATTACATAAGGCTAAATTAATTTCAGCGAGATCTCCCCACAGAAAAAAACCCCAGCGACCCTGTCTCATCTGTTGGTAGCTGTAACTTCCTTTTCTCTCTTTCTTTACTTTGTTTTCTTTATCTCTCTCTCTCTCTCTCTCCCTCTCCTCTATTGCATAACCTTTGTTGTCACGAAAATAAAGGCACATGATTGTTGTTGTGATTTAAACTGAAATCCCTCGTGTCCTTTTTGCACTCTGAGATCAAATGAACTTCTCACTATTCCCACTCGCATTAGCGAATTGTGACATTTAAACTGGAGTCACGGACAGGATTTCTGACAGACAGGAGGGGCTGCAGGTTTGTTGTGCAGTCTGTATTAGGGGAAAGATGTTTTGCTCCAGCCACACCTAGCCCGACGCTCCCAAAAGAGTGAGCGGTGTCTAGAAAGCAAGGGGGGCGACTCGAATTTCCCACAAACTGCACACGCCGAGGTGAAAAGCACCCCACACTCACTTGAGGGCTCTGTTTGCAGAATTTCGCAAAAGATCTCTTAGTGCAAACGGGCGGGAATGTTATTGTTGTTGTTGTGTGTATGAATTTTGATTGCTTGGTGTAGCGAAGAGACAATCAGAATTTTAAACTGAAGGAGCGCCTCCCAAGCAGATTTAGTCTTTCTACCCATACAGGGAAGCAAAAAGTTATGAATGTGTGTGTCTATGATTTAAATCATACCACCTTGTGCTTCTTCTTCCCACAATCCCTTTCACCCTGTTCCTGCCAACCCCTTCCTATCCCCTGACCCCACCCCTACCCATGCCCCTCCTTCTCCTGCCCTCTCCCCAAACTCCACCCCTTCCCCGGGTTACTCCCCTTGCTTTCCACCGGCTCTGCCTCCCATTCCCATGACATCCGCTGTTCCCATGATGTCACCTGTGAACAGCAACACCCATTCCAATTGCTGTCCCACCCTGCTCCCTCCTCCTTCTCTGGTAGCCCTCATCCTCTTCCAGCTTCAACTTCCCATGATGGCATGGGAACTGGAAGCCATGAGACAAAAAAACAGAACCTGGAACAGGATATCATCTGCCTCGCTGCACGTGTTACCTATACCCAAGCAAGAGGAACCCCTAGGTGGCAACCTTTTGATTATCAGCATAAAAAGGAGCTTTGAGAGGCTCAGAAGGAGTTTGGGAGAAAAAGTGAATATTTTAAAGGTCTTTTAAAAGCCACCTTTTCCTCAAACACACTAGTTCCTGATGATATCAGGGATTTGTTTGCATGCCTCCTAACCCAAACTGAGTATCTGTTGTGGGAGAGGACATGGAAGAGATTATGACGGGAACTCCTTCCTGAGCTCTTGCAAAGCCCTGACTGTGCCATTGATGCAGATAACAACAGTATCTCAATGGACCACTTGTGTGGTCAAGGGGATTGGTCACAAGCTAGAATGCAGGCTGAAAAAATACCACAGCCTGTGTTGGAACAGGTAAAGAGAGCTGCAGAGAAGGCCTTTATCCTTATGCCCACAGAAGAACCTAAGCAAAGTTATGAGAATATTAAACAGTTTCCCTTTGAGGCTTTTATAGATTTTGTTGAAAGGCTCCGAGTTGAAGTGGAGAGGCAGGTTGAGAGTCGGCAACTACAGGAGCAGATAATAATGGAAGTAGCCCAAGCAAATGCTAATGATGTCTGCAAGAAGATCATCCTAGGCCTGCCCTTTGAGCCACCACCGACCCTCGACTTGATCATCGGAGCCTGCACAAAGAGAGCCATCATCCCAGAGCCTCGAGGAAAAGGAGACAGAATGGAGAAAACAGCTGCTGCTGCTACTCCAAAAATACACCAACAGCCTTTTCTGTGTTTTAACTGTGGGCAAGAGGGACATGTAGCAAAAGTTTGCCCAAAGAGGCAGCTTCTGCAAAATAAACCAATAAGTTCTCAGGGGGGAGGGGGACAACTGCTTCCAAAAAACTAGATGGGAAGTGCGGGCCTGCGTCGCGTGTAGACAAAAATGAAGCAGGTCAGAATAGAGACCCAGAGAAGGTTTGGAAGCCACAAGCTCCCTTTAAGCTAGTTGTGACACAAAACAGATTCTTTAATACAGACAACTGGCAGGTTGTGTCAGTTGACCCACTTGACAAAGACTTATTTGCTGGACTGGACTGTAAGTATGTCATTATCAGGGACACCAAGCACACACCCCAGGAAATTGAAATCTCTCCGGCAATCATAACATCAGAGCCGGAGGCACTCATTCTCATGGTGTGTTGTGTCCACCCACCCTTCTTTATGCCACAGAGCCAAATCATTGCCCAGGCAATTCCTATGCCAAATGAGATGCCAGTGGATAATTCTTCACCAGGTGTCTACTGGGCAGAAGTCATTGGAGAAGACAAGCCTTGGATGGGGTGTGGACTCTGGCAAGGTGAAGATTACCTTCACCTTGATGGAGTGTTGGACACAGGGGCAGATGTGACAATCATCCCAACCACCAGATGGCCATCACATTGGGAATTGCAACCCATGATAGATAAAATACAGGGCATTGGGGGTGCCCAATTTGCCAAACAATCTAAGAGCATCATCCAAATTGAAGGGCCAGATGGGCAACTGGCCAGCTTACGCCCATTTGTTTTAGACTATGAAGTTCCCCTGTGGGGGAGAGATGCCATGTCTCAATGGGGAGTGAAAATTGAAATCCCAAAAACCCTACGGGATTTTTCATAGTGGCCACTGATGAGCGCCCTGCCCAGAAGCTGAACTGGAAAACAGAACACTCAGTATGGGTAGATCAGTGGCCGCTGAATAAACAAAAATTGAAGGCACTCAATGAATAAGTAGAAGGGCAGTTAGCAAAAGGCAACATTGTGCCAGCCACCAGCCCTTGGAATTCCCTGGTCTTTGTTATCAAAAAGCTGGGAAAGGACAAGTGGCGACTCATCCAGGACCTTAGAGAAATTAACAAAGTCATTGAAGACATGGGGTCTCTTCAACCAGGAATGCCCTCTTTGTCAATGCTCCCCCAAAACTGGAATTTGGCTGTTATTGATATAAAAGACTGTTTCTTCCAGATACCACTTGACCCTGCTGACACCCCACGGTTTGGCTTCTCAGTTCCCTCCATCAATCAAGAAGCTCCAATGAAGCGCTACCATTGGCAAACCTTGCCTCAAGGCATGAAAAACCATCCCAGTATCTGCCAGTGGTATGTTGCTTCATAGCTGTCCCCAGTGCGTGTCAAAGCAAGAGAAACCATCATCCTGCACTATATGGATGATGTGCTGGTGTGTGCCCCTGATGATGATATACTACAGCACACGCTTGACCTAGTTGTCAGTGTTTTGATTGCTGCAGGATTTGAACTCCAAAAGGACAAAGTTCAACGGGTGCCCCCTTGCAGGTATCTGGGGCTCCAAATTAGCAAGAGGACCATTACTCCTCAAAAACCGATGATCAGAAACAACCCAAAAACCTTAGCTGATCTGCACCAGCGGTCTGGGTCCATAAATTGGGTAAGACCCTGGCTGGGCTTAACAACAGAAGACCTAGCCCCCCTTTTCAATTTATTTTAAGGGGGAGAGGAGCTGAGTTCTCCTAGGGTCTTAACCCAAGGGGCCAAGCTAGCTCTGGAGAAAGCTCAAGAGGCGATGAAAACAAAACAAGCTCATTGCTGCCTGCCCGACTTGCCATTTAATTTTATTGTTTTGGGAAGATTGCCACACCTCCATGGCTTGATTTTTCAGTGGGATCAAGGTCAGAGGGATCCACTCTTGATCACAGAGTGGGTATTCATCAGTCACCAGCGGTCCAAAAGTATCACCAGGCCACAAGAGGTAATAGCTCAGTTGATCCGGAAGGCCAGGGCAAGAATGCGAGAACTGGCAGGGTGTGACTTTGCATGCATCCATCTACCACTTACCCTAACATCAGGTAAGTTAACAAAAGTGGTACAAATAAGAGCAAATAAGAGGCAATTTGACTTTGTCTCCAGTGAATGAAATTTCACCTCAATCAGACGAACTCTGTGTTCTATCATTGGCCAGGCACTAATTACTGCCAGCTCCCCCCAAGCCTGGATGTCAAACTGCCTTCATATTGGAAAGTTAAATTTTGTTGGTTTTATGTACAAGATTATTCTGTCTCCAAATCATTTGGAGCCATAGAATTGCATTTCCAAGGACTAAACTCAGAGCAGCAACAAAGAGCACAAGAGGCAGGAAAAGAAAGAAAAATAGAGATTTCTAAGGAGATGGAAATTGAATGCTGAGTTTTTTCCCATTCCAGGAAGTTTCATCAATTATCACCTGCCACCTCCCTGCCTTCACTTGTGTGGCCACCACTAAATACACTCCCAGACAAGAAAATGTTGGTCCTACTGAAAACTGGGGCTAGAAGTAGAAAAAAGCTCAGAGATCTGACTTCAAAGACAACATCATGAAAAGAGCTGCCTTATAATAGCAAGATATGATGGGCAGCAGGAATGGCTGAAGCCAGCAGAGAGAAGTCCATGCTACAAAGATTTCTGACAAAACCCCCAAGAAGCCAAAAACAACATTTGGTCTGGCCCAGCTGATAGGAGCCCTGTGCATTTAATTCAGTCATTGGCAGCACATGGAGATTGGTTTTAAGCTCCTTTGGTCCACTACTATTTTATTTTATTTTATTTTATTTTATTTCATTTTTTATTTTATTTCATTTTTTATTTTATTTCATTTCATTTCATTTCATTTCATTTCATTTCATTTCATTTCATTTCATTTCATTTCATTTCATTTTTTCCACCCAGAAAATGTAATTGCTTCTCCTCTTTGGGAAGAAATTACTGCTTTGAATGGTTCAGGGCAAAGAGTTTCTTCCTATACCCACTTGTAATCAGTCACCAAGAGAAATATTTTCTCAAAAGATCTCTTAAAAATTTTGGAGTTACTTTCAACATAAATAACTGGGTGATTTTGCTCCAAATGAGAAGGGAATTGAATTTGGCTCCCTCAGCTTAAAAAGAAATCTTTCTTCCCAACTCTTCACCAAGAGGAACAAAACACTTGGTTGCAGCAAAATGAAGGGAGGAAGAAGTTTCTTTCCCCCTGAGCTGCACAACAGGAGACAATCTTGTTGCCAAGAGGTGACAAAACCCAGCCAATTTCCAGTTCTTTTAGTTGAAGGGAAAAGCTCCAAGGATCATAGCTGGGGCAGACACAGAGTAGGAGGAGCAGGGGATCTGCTGGGGGGTTTTGGGCTGGGGCATAGATTAAAGAAATCTTCAAGTGAAACCCGTCAGAGCTCAAGACTTCATCCCACAGAAGAGAAATTGGATTTGACCCAAATGCCATTCAAATCCAAAAAATATTGAGGCATCTCCCCAAGCTCTGCTGAGCCATCAGGTACAACCCAAATCACCCTGTGCGACCAGAGCAGCAGCTCCCTGGCATGGGGACAGGGATGCTCCCTTGGCAAGCCGCCTGCATCACCCATGGGATTCGCAAGATCTGTTTCTAAAGACCCCACCATCCAAAAAACTCCGCATTCAAAGCCTTTCCTTTGGGGTTTCACTTCTCCATCTGTCTCTTGTCACTAGACAGCTGCTTCACTTCAACACCCTTCTGGATGGGGCCAAATTTTCTCCGAATTTCCAGCCTAAACAGGAAGTTACTTCCATTCATTCTTCTGCAAGTACTGGCAGCTTGTAGCTGCTCTGCTCTTCCTCTCCTGCTGTGCATTTGTGCACATCAAGTGCCAAGAGCATTTCCTTGTTTCAATGATGCCATTTTTCCTTATTATTTCCTTCCCATAGAGTTGCACAGATTTGGTGCTGGCTCAACACTCAGAACACTGACAGCACAAAGTCGAGTTTTCACACCAACTTCTCCAACCTTGGCACCTGTTGCAGCCCGCAACCTCAAAATCTCAGCCAGGGAAGCCGCAGGGTTCTGGGGACCAGCATGGAACACCAGCGAGACGGGCCTTTGTTCATGAAACCATTTCTTCAGCACGGGAACAACTCAGATCCAGAACAGAGAGCCCCAAACAGAGGCAAGGCAGGGGTTTTTGAGGGACAGAACTCTTGAGGGTCTCCACCCTTGAGGGTAGAGTTCAGGGTCAGGGACCACTAGAAACACAGCAAGGGTGAAACCCCCAGGGACTCAAACCCAATCTGAACCCCTGGGCCGTCCTTCACAAGGGATTTGGGGTGGGACAATGGAATTCGTTGCCTCCCCCGAGGCATGTCACAACATCTGCTTTTTTTTTTTTTTTTTTTCTTCAGATTTTAATTTGGAGCTTAAAAATGTTTCCAAAACTTACAGCATAAAATCTCACCTCCTCCACAGAGCACCCGCTTTGCTCTGTGGGAGACTAAAAACTCAATAACAAAACACGTTAAGCAAACAAACAAACAGAAAAAAACAAAATTAAAAACAATCACTTAAATTAAACAGTGATGGTACTTAATACAAACGTAACGGTTTTTTAGTTCAGTCTCTTCCAGTTCTGGAGTTTCTTTCAGGAAGGAACTCTTAGATCTCCTCTCACGAGGGGCAGAGTTCTTAGATCTCCAGCTTCGGCTCTGGTCTCGTAGGTGTGGGTGTTGCCACTTGAGATGTTCTTGGTGAAACGCTGGCTTTCAGAGCTCGGTTCCAGTTTTGATTTCCCCAGAGGGGGTGTTGCCCACCATGGAAAAGGCACAGCCCCCAGGGGTGGAGCAGCTGAAGAAAGGGCTAGGAGCGAAGCAGGAGTTACTGGGGGAAGGGAAGGTTGGGGGCTGGAAAAGAAGGAGCAAGGCGGGATAAAAGGAATCCCAGACCGCGTGGGCAGTGCCATCTTGGGAAGAGGGCAGGGTCTGGGATGGACTTTCCCGGCCAGGGAACGGGAATATGGAAAGACAGGGGGTGAAGGAGGACACGGAACGGCGGGCAGACGGCAGCAGACCCGCAGCACTCTGGATGTTCCCCGTCCCTTGCCTGCCTTCAGGAAAACAGGGGATGGGATGGCAGAAAGACACCGGGGTGACGGGGAGTCGGCAGCAACCCTGAGCCATCTTGGCATTTTTCACCCTGTCATGGTTTTAAACCAGTAACTAAAAAAAGATTACTTATTTCTTGCTATGAGATATGGATTAGAACAAGAGCAAAACAGGCATAAAACTTAAAAGGAATAAAGAAAGTTTATTAACAAACTACAATAATAAAAACACCAGAATAAACTTCCAGAAAACTTCTTTTTATCCCCTACTACCCACCATTCTTTTGTTCACATGACAACAGAGACAAAAACTTTAGAACTTTGATGGTTTAAACAGTCCCAATTTCTTCTACAGTCTTTTCACCAGTCTTTGTAGAGAAACAGAAGTCTCTTTCTGTTAATTTATGGAGTTTCTCACAAGAAAACTACTTCTGTTATAGTTTCTTATTGCCCTGATATCAGCTGCCCAGAACTGCTGTTATCAGAGCTCACTCCTCCCATATTACATCACTCTGAGGTGTGTATGGGCCATGAGTCTAGAGATGGCATTTTAAGGATGAGTTATTCAAAAGCAAGTCTTCTTCATCTGTTTCTGTGAGCTTCACTAGAAAACAGTTTTCTCATTGCCTCTCAAGGCTTCAAATCTTCCAGCACTTCACTGTATCACAATTATTCTACTTTTTACTCAAATTTTACACCTTGAACACTCTATTCCTCCCCATACTCTGTCATGAATTAAAGGAGTTCTTTTCAGGACTTCATTGTCCATCTCCATAGTTTTAACAGAAAGATATTTCAGCTTAATTAAAGCATCTCCTTATTCTGTACCTTTTCTGAAGCTTCTTTTCTTTCCTGTCACTGGTAGTTTATAAAGTCTCTTTTCATGTTGATCACTCTCTTTTTCTCTCTCTGGATAAAAAGATTAATCCGCAAGTCTCATCTGGGTAATGAAAGAGTTAAAATCTTGCCCAGGCTTTTGTAGATGGTTCGGTGATCTCTGCTGAACAGGAGCTGGAGCCGTCTGCGATGGAAGGTTCTTCATAGCTGCTCTGGAGAGTGTGGTCGCTGTCTCTGCTTGCTGCAGGTTCAGAGCCCTTTTCTTTCTTTACTCGGCATTTTCTGGTGAATTCTATCACGGCAAAAACTGCAGCGGAGCCAGAGACCGGCCTGGCCTGGTGTCATGGGGTTACTTTACCTTTAAGAAAGTTAAAGTTGCTGGGGACTGCCGGGAGTCTTTTCTCCTGACCAATTATCAGTCATTGCTGAGAATTGACAGCAGTTTTAGCCATTGAAAAGTGGAATCAACTTGTGAACCTCACCTTAAAGTGTACAACCAGAACTCTGTTGTTCTCTTTGTTGCTTGGCTGTGAAAGGTAGCAGAGCTCCGGCTGGCCTCCGGTTCCCTGCCCAGGGCACGTGGCCGGGCGGGGGCCGGGCTGGGCCTGCCGTTCTCCTGGCCAGGAGATGGGGCCTGCGGGAGCTTGCTCCGAGCCAAGCTAGGCCAGGCCAGTTCCTGGCTTGGCTGCAGGTTTTGCCGTGATGGAATTTACCAGAAAACTGTCGAGTAAAGAAGGAGAAGAGCTCTAAGCCTGCAGCAAGCAGAGACACCGACTACACTCTCTACAGCAGCTATGAGGAACTTTCCATCGCAGACAGCTCCAGCTCCTGTTCAGCAGAGATCACCGAACCATCTACAAAAGCTTGGGCAGAATTTTAACTCTTTTTTACCCAGATGAGACTTGCAGATTAATCTTTTTATCCAGAGAGAGAAAAGGAGAGTGATCAACATGAAAACAGACTTTATAAACTACTAGTGGCAAGAAAGAAAAGAAACTTCAAGAAAGGTAGAGAATTAAGAAGATGCTTTAATTAAGCTGAAATATTTTTCTGTTAAAACTATGGGGATGGACAATGAAGTCCTGAAAAGAACTCCTTTAATTCATGATGGAGTATGGGGAGGAATAGAGTGTTCAAGGTGTAAATTTGAGAAAAAAGTAGAGTAATTATGGTATAGTGAAGTGCTGGGAGATTTGAAGCCTTGAGAGGCAATGAGAAAACTGTTTTCTAGTGAAGCTCACAGAAACAGATGAAGAATACTTTTTGCCTTTGAATAACTTATCCTTAAAAGTGCTATCCTCAAACTCATGACCTATAACACATTTCAGAGTGATGTGGAATAGGAGGAGTGAGCTCTGATAACAGCAGCTCTGAGCAGCTGATATCAGAGAAACGGGAAACTATAACAAAAATAGTTTTCTTGTGAGAAACTCCATAAATTAGCAGAAAGAAACTTCTGTTTCTCTACAGAGACTGATAAAAAGACTATAGAAGGAATTAAGAATTGTTTAAACCATCAAAAATTCTAAAGTTTTTGTCTCTGTTGTCATGTGAACAAAAGAATAGTGGGCAGTGAGAAATGAAAAGGTTTTTCTAAAAGTTTATTCTGGTGTTCTTATTCTTGTAGTTTGTCAATAAACTTTCTTTATTCCTTTTAAGTTTTATGCCTGTTTTGCTCTTGTTTTAATCCATATCTCACAGCAAGAAATAAGAAATTCTTTTTCCCCCTTTTTGTTAATTACTGGTTCAAAACCACGACACCTGTCCAGAGCCCGGAGCAAGTCCCGCAGGCCCCCCCCCTCCCCATCTCCCGGCTGGGAGCCGTTGGGCCCAGCCCAGCCCCCAGCCGGCCGCATGGCCTGGGCAGGGAACAGGAGGCCAGCCGGACGTCTGCTACCTTTCACAGCCAGGAAACATAAGAGAACCCAAGTGCCCTGACTTTATACCTTAAGGTAGGGTTCACAAGTTGATCTCCCTTTTCAATGGTTAAAATTGCTGTCAATTTCCAGTAATGACCAATAATTGGTCAGGAGAAAAGACTCCTTTCAGTCCCCAGCAACTTTAACTTCCTTAGCTCTCACAACCACCTTAAAGGTAAAGTCACCTCATGACACACCCTTTGTCCTGCCCTTAGGAACAGAGGAGAGGGGAAGATACAGGGAGGTATACACCAAAAAAAATGAGGGACTTCACAGAAGCCAAAAGACAGTCCACAGGAAGGGCCATATCATCCATAATCGTCCATAATCGTCCATAATGTTAATCTTGTCCATAAAGGTCCTTCCCATCTATATAAAAAAAACCAAAACCCTCCATAATACGTCTCGTTGGGTGATGTTCGATGTTTGTCCCTGTGTCTGGTCTCTCGGCTCCCCCACCTCCATAAGCCCTTTTCCCCCATGACCCTGAGGCACTCCCAACTTGGCCCTCCTGCCAGGTATTCTCGAGTCTTCCTTTCTAAGGCGGGAGTCTCTCCGGCTCTCGAGCCATCAGCGGGGGATTTACGGAGTGTCCATGGAGCCGCTCTTGCTGTTCTTCTGGTGCCTCGCTGGATGCCGTGCATTCTCCACCATTTGTTGTAGTCCGCAACTGCAGGATCAGGTCCAGGGATGATATTTTCTGGAAACCGGCATGTACTACAACGAGAAGCGCCTCTGTTCATGAAACCATTTCTTCAGCACGGGAACAACTCAGATCCAGAACAGAGAGCCCCCAACAAAGGCAGGGCAGGGGTTTTTGAGGGACAGAACTCTTGAGGGTCTCCACCTTTGAGGGTGGATTTCAGCATTAGGGACCACTAGAAACACAAGAAGGGAGAAACCCCCCAGGGACTGAAACCCAATCAGAACCCCTGGGCCACCCTTCACAAGGGGTTTGGGGTGGGACAACTTCATCCAGGGCTCCCACGCCCATCCCCCAAAGCTGGAGGTCAAAATTCACTAGCTTGGCTTACAGCCATGCCTCTCCTGTAACAATGCTTATCTGAAACTAACTCTTTGCCTCCCTGAAGCACCTCACAACAGTTTATGCTGTCTCTTTCCATGTTGATCACTCTCTCTCTCTTCCCCTAGCTCTGGAAAAAAGGATGAATTTGCAAGACTCACCTGAGTAGTGAGCAGGTTCAACTCTTGCCCAGGCCTTGTGGATGGTCCTGGGATCTCTGCCGGAGCAGCGGCTGGAGCTGTCTGCGCTAGAAGATTTTTTCCCATGGCTGCTGTGGGGAGTGTGGCCATTATCTGAGCACGCTGCAAGCTGATATCTTTCCCTGCATATCTTTAGTGGGCAGTGTGTGGTGAAACTGAGCAGCGGCAGCAAGTGCAGGCCAGGCAGGGAGCGGCCTGGCCCGGCAGCCCCGCTGTGCAAGGCCCAGCCAAGCCTCTGAGAAGGGGCTCCTGTCACTTGCCAGTCTCCATCCTCCCCGGGAAGCGCAGAGCTGCGGCCAGCCCCGCTCCCCTCCCGTGGCCTTGGCTGGCCTGGGGGGAAGGAGGCTGAAGGGGAGCCCTGGTACCTCTTGAAAAGGCGGAAAGCAAAGAGAGCAAGGAATTGCCGGCCTTAGGTCTTCAAGTGGTGTTCCCAGGTTGATGTCACTTTTCAATGGTCCCAACTGCTGTCAGTTCTCAGCATTGGCCATTTGTTGGCCAGGAGAAAAACTTTGTGGCATTTTGAAGAGATTTGGGGAATCTTGAGGGATTTTTGTAGAAGTTTATAGGATCTTGAGCAGATTGAAATAATTTTGTAGGATTTTTGTGGATTTTGGTGAGATTTTTGTGGAATCTGTAAAATATTTCTGGAATTTTGTGTGATATTGAAAAGATTGAAATCATTTTGTGAGATTTTTTTGGAATTTGTGGGATTTTTCTGGAATTTTGAGGGATTTTTCTGTAATTTTTGGAAATGAGTGGAGATTTTGTGGGATGTTTCTGGAATTTGGTAAGGTTTTGAGATTATTTAAAGAATTTTGTGGTATTTTTCTGGAATTTTGAGTATTTTTCTGGTATTCTGTGGTATTTTGAGGAGATGGAAGAATTTTGAAGGTTTTTTCTTAGATTTTGCGATTTGTGGAGATTTTGTGAAATGTTTCTTGAGTTTGGTGGGCTTTTGTAAAAAATCAGGCAATTCTATGGGATTTCTCTGGAATTTGTGGGTGTTTTTCAAGAATCCTTAGGGTTTCAGAGGAAACTAGAAGAATTTTGAGGAATTTTTCTTAGATTTTGTGGAAATTTGTGGAGATTTTGTGTGATTTTTGTGGAATTTTGTGGGATATTGAGGAGATTTAGGGATTTTGAGGGATTTTTCATGTATTTTGTGGGAATTTGTGGAGATTTTGTGGGATGTTTCTGGAATTTGATAGGGTTTTGAGAAGATTTAGTGAATTTAGAGGGATTTTAATTGAATTTTGTGGATTTTTCTGGAATTCTATGGGATTCTTGTGAAATTTGGTAGAGTTTTCAGAAGACCTAGGGAATTTTGTAACTCTTTTCAAGGATTTTGTGGGATTTTGAGAAGACTTGAAGAATTTTCATGAGTTTCTCTTCGATTTTGTGGATATTTCTGGAGATTTTGTGGGGTGTTTCTGGAATTTGGTAGAGTTTTCTAAAGACTTGGGGAAATTTGTGGGATTTTTCTGATATTATGTGTGTCTTTTGAAGAATTTTGTGGGAGTTTTGAGGAATTTTGTGGGGCTTTACGGCAATTTCGTGGCATCCTGAGAAATTTTCAAGAATTTTGTGGGATTTTTCAGGAATTTTGTGTATTTTTCCTGTGAATTGTGTGGGATTCAGAGGAGACTTGAAGAATTTTGAGGAATTTTTCTCAGACTGTGAACATTTGTGGAGATTTTGTGTTATTTCTGTGGAATTTTATGGGATATTGAAGAAATGTATGGATTTTGAGGGATTTTTTCATGTATTTTGTGGGAATTTGTAAAGATTTTGTGGGATGTTTCTGGAATTCAGTTGGGTTTTGAGAAGATTTAGGGAATTTTGTGGCATGTTCCTGGAATTTGGTATGGTTGTAAGGTGATTTAGGGAATTTTGAGGGATTTTCCTTGAAATTTTATGGAAATTAGTGGGGATTTTGTGGGATGTTTCTGGAATTCAGTTGGGTTTTGAGAAGATTGAGGGAATTTAGAGGGATTTTTCTTGAATTTTGGAAAAATTGGTGGGGATTTTGTGGGATTTTTCTGGAATTTGGTGGGATTATTGTGGAATTTACAAGAGTTTTCAGAAGATTTAGGGAATTTTGTAACTCTTTTCAAGGATTTTGTGGTATTTTGAGAGGACTTGAAGAATTTTCATGAGTTTTTCTTAGATTTTGTGGAAATTTCTGGAGATTTTGTGGAGTGTTTCTGGAATTTGGCAGTTTTCTGAAGATTTGGGGAAATTTGTGGCATTTTTCTGATATTATGTGTGTTTTTTGAAGAATTTTGTGGTACTTTTCAGGAATTTTGTGGGGCTTTACTGCAATTTCGTGGCATCCTGTGAAATTTTCAATAATTTTGTGGGATTTTTCAGGAATTTTGTGTATTTTTCCTGTGAATTGTGTGGGATTCTGAAGAGACTTGAAGAATTTTGAAGAATTTTTCTTAGATTGTGTGAACATTTGTGGAGATTTTGTGTGATTTTTGTGGTATTTTGTGGGATATTGAAGAGATGTAAGGATTTTGAGGGATTTTTCATGTATTTTGTGGGAATTTGTGGAGATTTTGTGGGATGTTTCTGCAATTTGGTAGGGTTTTTCTTAGATTTTGGGAATTTTCTGGGATTTTTTGGTAATTTTGTGAATTTTTCTGGAATTCTGTGGGATTCCAAGGAAACCTGAAGAATTTTGAGGAATTTTTCTTAGATTTTATGGAAACTTGTGGATATTTTGTGTGATTTTTGTGGAATTCTGTGCGATATTGAGGAGATTTTGGCATTTTGAGGGATTTTTCATGTATTTTGTGGTTATTTGTGGAGATTATGTGGGATGTTTCTGGAATTCAGTTGGGTTTTCAGAAGATTTAGGGAAATTTGTGGGACTTCTCTGGAATTTTGTGGGGCTTTTCAAGAATTTTGTGGTATTTTTGAAAATATTTAGGGAATTTTGAGGTGATTTTATTGAATTTTGTAGGAAATTTGTGGAGATTTTATGGGGCGTTTCTGGAATTTGGTAGAGTTTTCAGAAGATTCAGGGAATTTTGTGGCATTGTTGTGGGATTTTTGTGGAATTTTGTGGGAATCGGTGGAGATTTAGTGGGATATTCCTTTGAATTGGTATGGTTTTGAAATTATTTAGGGACTTCTGTGGGACTTCTCTGGAATTTTGTGGGATTTTTCTAGAATTTTGAGGGATTCTTAGGAGACTAGAAGACTTTTGAGGATTTTTTTTTAGATTTTGTGGAAATATTTAAAGATTTTGTGAGATATTTGAGGAGATTTTGTTGAATATTGAAGAGATTAAGGGATTTTGAGGGATTTTTCTTGAATTTTGTGGGAATTTATATAGTTTTGTGGGATGATTCTGGAATGTGGTAGTGTTTTCTGAATATTTAGGGAATTTTGTGGGATTTTTCAGGAACTTCATGTATTTTTTTGGAATTTTGTGATATTTTGGGAAAATTTAAATAAATTTGAGGGATTTTTCATGAAATTTGTGGAAATTGGTGGAGATTTTCTGGGACTTCCCTGGAATTTTGTGGGGTTTTTCAAGAATTTTGTGGGATTCTGAGGGGACTTGAAGGCCCGTCTCCCCTAGGAACACGCACGTACCGCCCGCCCGAGTGGATCGGCCTTCGCTGCTACCACGGCGATGGGGCGACCATCTGGTCCCTGGGCGTGCTGCTGTTTGAGATGGTGTGCGGGTACTTACCCTTCGAGAAGGAGCGAGACATCGTCTTGGGGCAGCTCTTCTTCCCGCAGGAGGCCTCTCCAGGTTGGTATGGAGCCTGAAGAAGGCAGGCTTTGGCAGGTGGCAGCGTGCAGCCCAGCCCGGCCCTCCCGCAGCTGCGCGGGACGTCCATGTGCCCTCAAGGGCTGGCTGCAGCAGGTGGCCCGTGGCAGGCTGGCTGTGGCACGCTTGGCTGAAGGAGGGGACGCTTGTCCTGCCGTGCCGCTCTCCCGCCAAGGGCAGCTCCCAGCACACGCAGCGTGGCCCGGCTTCTGCAGGCGCCGGGAGCAGCTGGGCAGGAGCCTTCTGCAAGTGAGCGCCGCTTTCGGCCTTCTCTCCCCACAGTGCCAACATCTGATCCGCTGCAGTTTTTCCAAGCACCCCATGGATCGGCCAGTGCTGGAGCAGATCTTCTACCACCCTTGGGTGTTGGGCGGCCATTTCTGATGCCTTGCCGCAGCCTCTGCAGCACCCAGTTCCCGTGTCCCAGGCAGGACTGAGGGCCCAGGAAATAAAAGAACCCGAAACCCGGTGCGGGCTGGCAAGTCTGGTCCTTGTTAGCAACTTCAGCTAAGGGAACCTCTTGGCCAACGGGGTAATCAGAGCGTTCCCTTCAGCCTTTGTCGAGCTTTTGATGCCTTTCTTCCAGGTTGTCCCTCAAAATCAGAGAGGGGTAGAGCCTGCACCAGTCCCCCCCAAATCGGTGGGTGGCAGAGACTACTCCCAGGCCCGTCAAAACTGGAGGAGGATGGAGACAATCCCTGGGCTCCCAACACTGAAGGGAGATAAATACCCGGCCCCCCAAAAATAAGAGATGGATGGAGCCCACAGCAGCCTCCAAGTCAGAGGGGGAAGGGGAGACTGCCAGCCCCCCTAAAGAGGAGGGGAATTGTGCCTGTTCCAGCCCCACAAATTGCAAGGGGACAGGGAACACCCCAGGCCTGTCAACGGGAAAGAGCGGCCGGGGGCTGCCAAGATGGTGACAACACTGGCACCCCCCAAATCAGAGAGGGACAAAGAGCCCGCACAGGCTTCCCAGGAGAAGAAAGGGGGCAGCAAATATCCCCTGTCCGCCAAAGTCGGAGGGGCACAGACACAACGCCCACCCCCTCTATAGTGGAGGGGGACAGACACAAAAGACCCCACAAAAAGAGCATGGGGAACCAAGAGCACTGCCGGCCCCACAAAGGTAAGGAGGGTGGAGAAACTCCCCATCTGTCTTTGTTCTGGAAGACAGGTTTCTGCTAGGGAGTGCAGGGGCCTCCTCTGGAATGAAAATGTAGACCCCCTCCTTCTGAATCATTATAATTTGTAACTCAAGGGGCTCTCAGACAGAGATCTGGGGATAGGAATAACAGTTCTTTACTAGTGTGTATAACAAGGCACACAAACAACAACAACTACAGCGTTAACAACAAAACAGAACCAGGGACCCCGTGACAGCCTTCTCAGCCGGGACAGGAAAGGATGGAGGAGAGGGTTTGCTTCACAAACCCCCTCGGGTTGGCAGTCAGTGCCGGTGCTTCTGCAGGGCTCTGAGGAAAACTCAGCTGGAACAGCAGGGATGAACTGAGATCCCGGGCCGGTGGCTGAGGTAGATCAGCATCTCCACGGCGGTGCCTGGCACTGCCACACGTCCCGGCAGGACAGGGGGTGTGAGGCCACCAACGAAGAGGGAAGAAGGAGAAGGAGAAGCAGCAGCTCCATCTGGGTGATGGCGAATTCCCTTTTCTCCTCAGCAACAGCTCCCAGCAAAGTGTCCTTCTCTGAAGCTGAAGAAGCCGACAAACTGTGGCCACCTTCCCCTTTTCCTGCCCCCTTCCCCCCTGGGCCCAGCCAAAATCTTTGTGTTTCTCAAGTACCACCCACAGTCAGGTTTTCCCCCAACTAATGGGTAAAAATTCGAAAGTTGAGCCAGAACTAAAAGAAGGACACCTATCCCCCAACAGCTTCTCATCTCCATCTCTTTGCACTCCAAAAGCCAGGAGGGATCGATCTGTCACCTCGAAACAACTCAATCCCACTGAAAACAGCTCCATTTTACTCCAAAAGGGCTCAATCCCAACTCAAAAGGGCTTGTTGCGCCTCAAAAAATCTCAATCCCACACCAAAATTACTCAGTTCCACAACCGCCAGGTGAGATGGAGTTGGAAGATGTTCTGGTTTAGGGCAAATTTAGAAGAAAACCTCAGAATGGGGTCCCTGTAAATAGTAAATTAAAGTTGTCCCTCCCCTGAATATTTCAGGAAAACATTTTCCTGGAGAAAAGTGGAAAAACACAGTTTACTTAACAATCAAAGTATCAACAAGCATGAGCAAGATGAATAATATTAAAGAATAAATCCTCTGGCTGTTTGAAGAGATGGCAAAGCCAGAAAAGTCCTTTCCATGAGGTGTAGCTCAGCTCGCTCAGTCTCTTATCAGTTCCTCCGGCACTGGAAAGGGCCCAGGCCCAGGCCCCCGTGGGCCACAGCCGTGAGCTCCTGGGGTTTGTCTGGGTTCTCAGTCCAGAGCAGCTTTGAACAGATCCAAGGAAAAAGGCAAAAAACACTCCGGGGAACTTCTGTGCCTCAGCTAGCTAAAAACCAACTAAACTAAACTAAAAACTAACAAAAAAGGAAACTGAACTGAAGTGCGTAGAAGCAAAGGAGAGCTCTGTCCCACTGTCTGTCCCTGCTGCAGATGACACAGGCCAGGGAAGCGTGCGGGGCAGTGAGTGCCATTTCTGCAAACAAACTGCAGCTTCTTCTTCCCCCCCTTGGCTCTCAGAGCCAGTCTTGAAGGTGCAGAACTTAATAGGCAGCAGAAACAGAACAGACACCTGGGGATCCAAGGATCACAAAGTCACCCCAGGCCAGAAGGAGGTTGGGAGAAGTGGGATCCACATTTGGAGCGGTGGGATGGGGATTGTGTGGGGCTGGCTGGCTGGGCTGTATTGGATAGGAAATCAAACTTTCAGAGTTCCTGATTTGTGTCCCATTCATTTTCAGTCAGGTGCAGCTCTGTTTGCAGAGGGTCGCTGTGGCGCTCGAGATGGACACACGACGCAGCGAGGTTGGCACGGCAAGAGCAATCTTTATTGTTCAGAAACTGCTTTTCCATGGTTGAGTGTGGGGGCTGGGGAACTGCCTGATTCGAAGATCCTGGCCCTCCCTTGGAGGCAAGGTACTTTTTTCTAAGAGTGAGTAAAGTATCAGTCCCAGCAATCTTTGAGTTAGTTATGTTAAACTGTTACACTCCATTGCTGTTCTCCCCTGCCACCCCACCCCAATACCTGTATCCCAGTTTCCCCCCAGCCCCTCTCCTCCCCTATAAATACCAATGTTTTTCCCCTGTTCCATAGAGCTGCTGTCACTGGCTCCCTTCGCCGAGGGCCCGGCTGTAATAAAGGCCAGTTCTCTGCGGAACGCCACACAGCACTCTGCTCTCTCCCTCCGTGTCGCCTGCATGCTGCCGCTGAGCTGAGCTGAGCTGAAATCACTCGCCGGGCAGAGGACGTGTCTGTGCCCCGGGCAGCCCAACCACGGACCGCTTTTCCGGGAGTCACGGCACCCCTGCCACCTCCACCCCCGCGGCAACCTATGAGAAAGCACAGCTGGGTTCTGCTCAGGGCATTTCAAACTACCTGGGGTATTTGGGACTTGCCCTTGCAAAGGCAGCATCTCAGGAAAACTCCAAGTTTCTCTTCATGGACTCCCAGGATGTGTTGCCTTGGAAGGGACCTTAAAGCTTCTCTTGTTCCAACTCTCAGCACACTCACGACACCTTCCCCTAGACCAGCTTGCTCCAAGCCCCATCCAACCTGGCCTTCAACCCTTCCAAGGCTCAGACAATCACAGCTTCTCTGCAACCTGGTCTATTCCTCCCACATCTAAAATCAGACCAAACTTAGCAGCCTCAGAGACAGATTTCTATTCAGTAGCTACATTTATCTAGGAAAGAAATATGGCAAAACTTGTTTACATCTGACTTTGCAAAATCAACACGAGCTCTTCAGAAAGGGCTGCCGTCCACCCACTTTTCTTATTTTTGCCCATTTGGTGGAACATTTGCATTCTGTTGTTGTTTGGAGCAGTATTTTAATGTATCTGGCTGAGGCTGCTTCAAATAGTCCAGCGAGATACCAGGGTGTGAGGGGTGGAAAACTGAGCTCTTACACATCCAGTACTTCTCTTGTTGGAAGTCTTCAATCCCACCTCGCTGCTGGGATGAAATAGGTGCTACTCATCCAATTTCTAAAGTATCGTGCATCAAGCTGACACTATTTGAAGACTTCAAAATAGAAAAGCCAATTGAAACTAACCTCTGCTCCTTTCCATTTTCTCTGTTCCACAGTTTAGGACAGAAGACAGGAGAGATTGTTTTGGCAACAATGTTTTCTGGACTCTAAAAGAATATCAAAACCACTCTGCCACACTCTCAGCTCTTGCAGTGCCAAAAAGCACTGGCTGGCTTTGCTCACAGAGTCACAATTGTGGTGGCATTTCTAGCACACCACAGGACAGCGATGTTTTTCCTTTTCTCCTGGAAATACCTACAGCACTTCTGGCTAGCAAGGCAAACATGAGCCTCTTTTAGTGGCCCTTGAAATTGGACATGTGAAATGAGGTACACAAAGCCAAAGGCCAGCTGAACCTGGGATCTCTGAATGGCTCTTCACATTCTTCCCAGGAAGATGAATGAGAATCACTATTTTGGCAGGGAAACTGCATCAGCTGGCAATTTGGTGTAGAAAATGTGCTTTCTGCTCCTCTCAGAGCCAAAACTCCTACCCATTTCTTGCAAGTCCTTCTTAGATAGGGACCATGTTCAACTGAGCGACAGTGAAGCCAAATGGCAATCCAAGAATCAATTGTCCTGTACACAATCTCCTCCATCCACGTGGAAGGTTACTCAGGGGCACACAGGAGGAAGGAAGGAAGCCAAATGCATCATTGGACATAAAGTCAGACATGTTGAGGGATGAAGAAATCTTGCAGAGCTATGGAAACCTGCCCTGAAAAGCCAGTTCAGGAAGAGCCTGAGCTGTTTTGTGCTTCTAGGCCTGAAGATGCTCAGGATCTTTCCCAGATGCTCAGCAGGCAGTAGGATTGTGCCTGAATCTGGCTCTGGAAATGCCAGTGCCTCAACTGAAAGCTGTGGCAATGATTTCCATTGCATGGAGAGGGGCCACAGTCCTGCAAGAGTCTTTCAGCAGAGCAAACAGCAGCCTGGAGGGTGGCCAATGCTGCATCTGTACCACTGCATGCTCATCCTTCACCACAATGCAGAGCTGCCCCCAAAGCTGCCATGGATCACTTTTGAGATTTCTCCTGTTGGATATATTTTGGAGAAGTTGTTCTAGGTGGCTTTGGATGGAGATCCTGTAGGAAGCAGCCATTCGCCTGCTGTGATATCTTTGCAACTAATCCTAACTTCTCATTTCCTTTGGTTTTATTTGGGGTTTTTTATCCATTTGTTTGACTGGTTCATTTGGGTTTGTTTCTTTGTGTTTTTGTCTCTTTTGTTTTGAGTTTTTTTTGCTTTGTTATAAATGACTGGTGAAGTTGGCACAGCCAAACTCCAGAAAATGTAAACCTGGCTTGACTTTCCAGAATTTCTTTTGGCTGGCTTTAGCTGCATTCCCCAGGATCAGGTTCCCCAGTAGATAATTGCAGGTTTTGCTCTGCATCTTCAGCCTGCCCAGATGTTGTTCGGTGTTTCACCAATGGAGAAGACAATGGATATTTTGCCAAACCTCCTTTCAAACAACCAAACTTGGGGCAGCATGACAGAAAAGAAGAAAATCTTCACCAGTTAGAACAAAGCCAGAGTCCCACCATTTTCCCCTCCACTTTTGTTGATTTTCTACATTTAGAGGCAAACCTTCCATCTCCAGAAGCTTCCATCTCTCACTTCCTGATGCTCTTTGCTACCCTTTAGCCTTCACCCCCAGGCATCGGACTGCTGTCCATGTGGGGCTGGGGATGCTCAGCCTGGAAAGAGAAGGTGCTGGCGAGGCTTCCCTGCAGCTCTAGGAAAGATGGGCACAGAGAGGAGAAGCCTTTCAACTGCAGGAGTGAGATTGAATTTGCATCTAATGAAGCTGCTCTTTTCCACTCAGGCTGCTGGGGCACTGGCCCAGGCTGTGCACACAGGCTGCGGATGCTCCATCCTTGGCAACATCCAAGGCCAGCTGGGAGCAGGGCTCTGAGCAACATATTCTGGGGGAAGATTGCTGCGCTTGGAACAAGATGGTCTTTAGGGTCCCTTCCAAGCCCAGCCACCCAGGGATTCCATCATTCTATGGTCTCCGTTGTTTTCTTCAGCCTGGGCCTGGGCTCCTGGCAGTGATGTCACAGTGCACGCTCCAGCTACAACTTCCAGCATCCAGCAACGGCCACAACACAACCCTTGGCTCCTTGTGTCAGCACGCTCTTCTCAGTGCTCCAAGCCAACCCCTGTCACCTTGTTGCCACCTGCCCCCTGATTCCCCCATCAGTCCTGGAAGCTCCCCATTCCTTGGATTTTGCTGCCCATCCCCGCAGGATGTCTGCATTTGTTCCAAAGAAGGTATAGTACTATTCCATGGAGGTGGACACCCCGCAGCTGCCTTGCTTGGCTGGAGCTCTGTTCAATACCGTGGGAACGGGACCCCACTCTGAGATTTTGCTACCTCTGAAGGCTATCCCAGACCGAGAGGAGAAGATGGAGGTTGATACAAAGATTGATAGAGAAGAGAAAATGAAAGTGGATGGAGAGGATTCTGGGGAGGAAGAGATGGACGTGGATGTTGATGAGACAGAAGAGATGGAGGTGGAGATGGAAGATGATATTGAGGACATGGAAATCGATCTAGAAGACGAGGAGGAAGACATGGTGTTGGGATGAAGACCGATGCCAGCAGCAGAACAGGCAGGTGCTCCCCACGGGCAGAGCGGGTCCCCTGCTGCCAGGCTGGGGCTGGGCTGGGCACTCCCTGCTCAGGGACACGCTACCCCATGCACTGGATTCTGGTGGCCATC
This sequence comes from Poecile montanus, assembly GCA_038429875.1. NCBI lineage: Eukaryota > Metazoa > Chordata > Aves > Passeriformes > Paridae > Poecile > Poecile montanus. Next base: position 1,577,085 of record JBBLMP010000054.1, on the reverse strand, counting down.
CCTGGCCCGGCCTGGCCTTGCTTTGGGCCACACAAGCCCTGTTCCAGTGCCTGGGCCACAGCCCCCACCCCCAGCCAGGCTCACTTCTGGCAGCAGAGTCCCCCTGTGCCAGTGTCCCAGCCCGGGAGCACATGGAACACCCCTCCATGCCTGACTGCACTGACCGTTCTACTTGGTTTTCTTCCAGGACTGAGGCACATCCCAGACAGAGATGCACCCATCTGTATATACGTTTTGGAATTGTTGTCTTCACAATAGATGTTTTAGGGCTTGCTTAAGTTTTCTGTAAATATGTTTCATATAGTTCTGTTAGATAAGTTCTTAGGTTAATAAGGTCTATAGTTTGTTGCTGTTGTTACAAATATTCTTCCAATGTAAATATGTTGTGTAGTTCATTCTTGTTCCTTTTCTTCTACAAATAAACATTCTTTGTTTTTCACACCCCAGTTCTCTTTGCATTTGCTTTGGGCACATTTGCAAAGTTGTGCTTTCCACTCGCTCCAGGTTCCCAGGGCTGGATGTCCCGGAGGGAGCTGGCACAGCCACCCCAGCAGTGGCTCCCTGTGCACAGGGGGTCCCACTGACAGAGCTCACCCTCTCCTTGCAGTTTCTCTGGACACACTTGGGAGCTGGAGGGGCAAATCCCAGTGGGCCCTGTCCCATGGCATCCCACATGGGAGCAGGGCTCAGCCTCATCCATGCCTCTTCCCTGGCTAGCCCCAGGGCTAAGGAGGCTGCACTGGGCTGCGGGCAGCCTGCTTCCTGGGCACCCTGAGGGGCTGGAGCCAGCCTGGAGGGAGCCTCAGCTCAGGGGCCTCTGGCCTACATGCACCGACATTTCCTTTGGAAACCCCCTCTGTCACCACACTCTGCTACAAGCACAACATCAATTGTTCCTCCTACTTCAAGGGGAGACCTTAACTGGCACAAATTTGTCCCTTGGACTTTCTAGCACAGCAAATGGCAGCGCTTGCAATCCCTCTTCTGCACTCCCTGCTCGCACACCAAAACACTGGAACCTGCCAGAACATCTTGAATTAGCATCAACCTGCAGAGAGCTACAGGGGGAGAACCTACCCCCAACCACACAGGGACATTGATGGGCTGGGGCAGAGCTGAAACTAAAGTATTTTAATCCCAAGAGACAGGAGCTTTTATTGCTGAATTCATTCTCCCACAACAAGAATGAAAGCTTTCAGTCTCCTCACCTGCCACACATGTCTATTACCAAGGTTTGCTTCGGGGTTACCACTGATTTTTATTCGTCTCTTCACAGCTCTGATGCTCTTCCTGCCTAAGGTGCAGAGATGATATTTCAGAGCCAGATGAGCTCAGCACAGCTTGTGCAACACGCAGAATTTCCAGACTGTAGTGGTTTAGATTTGCCAATTGCGTTTTCCCGGCCAACGCACCAAATAAATGTCGTGGTTTTAAAGCAGTAACTAAAAAATTATCTATTTCTTGCTGTGAGATATGGATTAGAACCAGAGCAAAACAGGCTTAAAACTTAAAAGGAAATAAAGAAAATTTATTAACAAAACTACAAGAATAAGGACACCAGAATTAAGTTTCAGAAAACCCTTTTATCTTCCACTACCCACGATTCCCTTGTTCACACGACAACATAGAGACAAAAAACTTTGGAACTTTGGTGTTTAAAACAGTCCCAATTCCTGCTAGAGTCTTTTCACCAGCCTTTGTAGAGAAACAGAAGTCTTCTTCTGCTAATCTATGGAGTTTCTCATGAGAAAACTATTTCTGTTCTAGTTTTCTATTTCTCTGATGCCAGCTGCCTGGAAATCTGTCATCAGTTCACTCCTCCCATTTCACATCACTCTGAGGTGTGTATGGGCCATGAGTTTAGGGATGTTATTTTTAAGGATGAGTTATTCAAAGGCAAAAGTTCTCTTCATCTGTCTCTGTGAGCTTCTCTGGAAAACAGTTTTCTCATTGCCATCAAGGCCTCAAATCTTCGCTTCACTCTGTTCCAGCACCTCACTGTATCACAATTACTTTACTTTTTGCTCAAAATCCACACTTTGAACACTCCATTCCTCCCAATATACTCTTTCATGAATTAAAGGAGTTTTTTTCAGAACACTATTGTCCATCTCCATAGCTTTAACAGAAAGATATTTCAGCTTATAAAGCATCTCCTTATTCTCTCTTCCCCATCTAAAACTTAACTCTTCACTGTCTTCTTCATGTTGATTCTCTCTCTCTCTCTCTCTCTGTCTCTCTGGGAAAAAGGAGTAATCTGTACGTTTGATCTAGGTAGTAAAAGAATTAAAGTCTTGGAAAAGCTGCAAATGTTCATAGTGTCAGGTTTCAGTTCAGCAGCAGAAACTACAATCTAAGCCAAGCTGGCCGGCTCCGTTTGTCTTCTCCCCCGCCTTCCGTACTCTGCAGCCTTGTCCGGCCTTGGTGGGGAAGGCCGAGGCAGAGCCTTGTTACTTTTTCAGAAGCCGGAAACCAAAAAGAGAGCCAGAGAACTCTGGCTTTACATCTTAAGGTGGTGTTCACAAGTTGATCTCACTTTTCAATGGTCAAAACTGCTGTCAATTCTTAGAAATGACCGATAATTGGTCAGGAGAAAAGACTTCCATCAGCCACCAGCAGCTTCAACTTCCTTAGCTCCCAAAGCTATCTTAAAGTCAATCCATGACACAGACCCAGAGATTCAGGCCATGCAAACTGATACATTTTTGTCTCTGTGCAAAGACCACTGGAAGGATGTCAGTGATGTACCACACACTCCTCAGAGCTGTCCCTTCTATCCAGCTCTCCCCAGTCACTTCACACACTTCACTCCAAGCAATTCTAGCCAAGGAAAAAGGAAAAAGCTGCATGAAAGAGGTGTGAAATCAAAGCAGGAATCAAATTTAGGTAGAATGAGAGAAGCTGAAGAGCTTTTAAATGTTTACAACAAGATTAGAAGCTCCAGGCACAGGAGGGATGCGACATTTCCCTCACTCTAACAACTCTGTGTTGCAAATTGATGCTCAAATCCTTCTCCCCAGCTCTGGGACTTGTTCAGCCACCAACATGGTGCTGAATTTTTCAAGCAAAGTGGAAGCTGGTCAGAGAGGTGGCTTACAAATCAAAATCACAGAGGACAGCTTGGAAGCAGCAGCCAGAGCAAAGAGAGGCAGAGCCTGGCCCTGGGGTGCAGCACAGCCACACAACACATGCCTGAAACTCTAAGACATGAAAGAATTTGCCACGGGAGACACAGAAGGTACTTGATGCAATCCTGCCTCCTTCACGATGCATCAGCACGCAGGACAACACTAGGATGAAGATGACAGCACCTTCTGCTGCTGCTTCCATCTCCTGAGTCAAATCTCACCAAAATCTCTCACTATTGGCCATTCCCAAAGCCTCAGATTCCCTCAGTCCTTGCAGGATTTCAGTGCTGAGCAGCATGGAGGGAGATAAAGGCACTTGCAGAGACCAGAGATGCATTTTCTGCCTGAGGTGCATTTCACTGCCCAGCTTAGTTCCTCTAAAACCATTCCAATCAGCCCCTTGGACAGCACCAAGCCAGCAGCAGAACATCAGCGCCTGAAAATGCTTGGAAATGCCATTCTTTGAGATTTCTCTCCAGCTCTCCCATTTCATGGTGCCATTGCAGGGCTTTATCCCATCACTCAGCACTTGTAGCAAGTCTTGGCAACCAGCTTCAAACGGATTTGTAGTGCTGAGCAAATAAGAGGCAATTTGACTTTGTCTCCAGTGAATGAAATTTCACCTCAATCAGATGAACTCTGTGTTCTGTCATTGACCAGGCACTAACTACTGCCAGCTCCCCCCAAGCCTGGATGTCAAACTGCCTTCATATTGGAAAGATAAATTTTGTTGGTTTTATGTACAAGATTATTCTGTCTCCAAATCATTTGGATCCATAGAATTGTATTTCCAAGGACTAAACTCAGAGCAGCAACAAAGAGCACAAGAGGCAGGAAAAGAAAGAAAAATAGAGATTTCTAAGGAGATGGAAATTGAATGCGGCGTTTTTCCCATTCCAGGAAGTTTCATCAATTATCACCTGCCACCTCCTTGCCTTCACTTGTGTGGCCACCACTGAATACACTCCCAGACAAGAAAATGTTGGTCCTACTGAAAACTGGGGCTAGAAGTAGAAAAAAGCTCAGAGATCTGACTTCAAAGACAACATCATGAAAAGAGCTGCCTTATAATAGCAAGATATGATGGGCAGCAGGAATGGCTGAAGCCAGCAGAGAGAAGTCCATGAACTATTGGCGCTACAAAGATTTCTGACAAAACCCTCAAGAAGCCAAAAACAGCGTTTGGTCTGCCACAGCTGATAGGAGCCCTGTGCATTTAATTCAGTCATTGGCAGCACATGGAGATTGGCTTTAAGCTCCTTTGGTCCACTACTATTTTATTTTATTTTATTTTATTTTATTTTATTTTATTTTATTTTATTTTATTTTATTTTATTATTTTATTTTATTTTATTTTATTTTATTTTATTTTATTTTATTTTATTTTATTTTATTTTATTTTATTTTATTTTATTTTATTTTATTTTATTTTATTTTATTTTATTTTATTTTATTTTATTTTATTTTATTTTATTTTATTTTATTTTATTTTATTTTATTTTATTTTATTTTATTTTATTTTTTCCACCCAGAAAATGTAATTGCTTCTTCTCTTTGGGAAGAAATTACTGCTTTGAATGGTTCAAGGCAAAGAGTTTCTTCCCATACCCACTTGCAATCAGTCACCAAGAGAAAAATTTTCTCAAAAGATCTCTTAAATATTTTGGAGTTACTTTCAACATAAATAACTGGGTGATTTTGCTCCAAATGAGAAAGGAATGGGACTCCCTCAGCTTAAAAAGAAGTCTTTCTTCCCAGCTCTTCACCAAAAGGAACAAAACACTTGGTTGCAGCAAACGGAAGGGAGGAAGAAGTTCCTTTCCCCCTGAGCTGCACAACAGGAGACAATTTTGTTGCCAAGAGGTGACAAAACCCAGCCAATTTCCAGTTCTTTCAGTTTCAAGGAAAAGCTCCAAGGATCATAGCTGGGGCAGACACAGAGTGCGAGGAGCAGGGGATCTGCTGGAGGGTTTTGGGCTGGGGCATAGATTAAAGAAATCTTCAAGTGAAACCCATCAGAGCTCAAGACTTCATCCCACAGAAGAGAAATTGGATTTGACCCAAATGCCATTCAAATCCAAAAAACATTGAGGCATTTCCCCAAGCTCTGCTGAGCCATCAGGTACAACCCAAAGCTGGCAGTAGTTAGTGCCTGGCCAATGACAGAACACAGAGTTCATCTGATTGAGGTGAAATTTCATTCACTGGAGACAAAGTCAAATTGCCTCATATTTGCTCAGCACTACAAATCCGTTTGAAGCTGGTTGCCAAGACTTGCTGCAAGTACTGAGTGATGGGATAAAGCCCTGCAATGGCACCATGAAATGGGAGAGCTGGAGAGAAATCTCAAAGAATGGCATTTCCAAGCATTTTCAGGCACTGATGTCCTGCTGCTGGCTTGGTGCTGTCCAAGGGGCTGATTGGAATGGTTTTAGAGGAACTAAGCTGGGCAGTGAAATGCACCTCAGGCAGAAAATGCATCTCTGGTCTCTGCAAGTGCCTTTATCTCCCTCCATGCTGCTCAGCACTGAAATCCTGCAAGGACTGAGGGAATCTGAGGCTTTGGGAATGGCCAATAGTGAGAGATTTTGGTGAGATTTGACTCAGGAGATGGAAGCAGCAGCAGAAGGTGCTGTCATCTTCATCCTAGTGTTCTCCTGCGTGCTGATGCATCGTGAAGGAGGCAGGATTGCATCAAGTACCTTCTGTGTCTCCCGTGGCAAATTCTTTCATGTCTTAGAGTTTCAGGCATGTGTTGTGTGGCTGTGCTGCACCCCAGGGCCAGGCTCTGCCTCTCTTTGCTCTGGCTGCTGCTTCCAAGCTGTCCGCTGTGATTTTGATTTGCAGGCCACCTCTCTGACCAGCTTCCACTTTGCTTGAAAAATTCAGCACCATGTTGGTGGCTGAACAAGTCCCAGAGCTGGGGAGAAGGATTTGAGCAGCAATTTGCATCACAGAGTTGTTAGAGTGGGGAAAACGTCCCATCCCTCCTGTGTCTGCAGCTGCTAATCTTGTGGTAAACATTGAAAACCTCTTCAGCTTCTCTCATTCTACCTAATTTGATTCCTGCTTTGATTTCACACCTCTTTCATGCAGCTTTTTCCTCTGTCCTTGGCTAGAATTGTCAGGCCTGAGAAATTTGGTCAAGCCTTGGGACAGCTTCCATCATCTCTCCCTGCTCCTAATGCTGCTTTGAATTCTCTTGGGAATCTGAGCATGAGGGAAACTGGGGGGACTTTAGTGAGAGGAAAAGTGAGGCACAGAGGCTGAAGTGCAAATGCAGAGTGTGGGTCACCAGAGTCTGCAGTGTTGTGGGGATTTGGGCCACGCAAACAGATGTTTCTTCTCTGGGAATAGTTAATTCCTTCGGTGTGTCTCCTCCTGAAATTCCTGTGCACCAGGCCTGGTGCTGGGGCTGCAGCAGCACAAAGTTGCCAGGGAGCCGTGTGGGACCCAGTGGGAATCATTTCTTTGCTGCTTTTGATGAAAAGTTGTGACACGAATCTCAGTGTCAGGGAGGTGCCACGTTAATGCTGCTGCAGTGCCCACACACTGTGTCTGGAGACAGCTCAGGAGAAAATGAAGAAAAGCCAGGATGAAATCCCATGTGCTCCTGAACTCTATCAGAAAGTGCTTGAAGTGTGTGAAGTGACTGGGGAGAGTTGGATAGAAGGGACAGCTCTGAGAAGTGTGTGGTACATCACTGACATCCTTCCAGTGATCTTTGCACAAACACGAAAAAGTATCAGTTTGCATGGCCTGAATCTCTGGGTCTGGAAATCCTGCGTGTTTCACAAGCTGTGCTGAGCTCATCTGGCTCTGAAATATCTCTGAACCTTAGGCAGGAAGAGCATCAGAGTTGTGAAGAGATGAATAAAAATCATTGGTAACCCAGAAGCAAACCTTGGCAATAGACATGTGTGGCAGGTGAGGAGACTGAAAGCTTTCATTCTTCTTCTGGGAGAATGAATTCAGCAATAAAAGCTCCTGTCTCTTGGGATTAAAATACTTCAGTTTCAGCTCTGCCCCAGCCCATCAATGTCCCTGTGTGGTTGGGGGTAGGTTCTCCCCCTGTAGCTCTCTGCAGGTTGATGCTAATTCAAGATGTTCTGGCAGGTTCCAATGTTTTGGTGCGCGAGCAGGGAGTGCAGAAGAGGGATTGCAAGCGCTGCCATTTGCTGTGCTAGAAAGTCCAAGGGACAAATTTATGCCAATTAAGGTCTCCCCTTGAAGTAGGAGGAACAATTGATGTTGTGCTTGTAGCAGAGTGTGGTGACAGAGGGGGTTTCCAAAGGAAATGTCGGTGCATGTAGGCCAGAGGCCCCTGAGCTGAGGCTCCCTCCAGGCTGGCTCCAGCCCCTCAGGGTGCCCAGGAAGCAGGCTGCCCGCAGCCCAGTGCAGCCTCCTTAGCCCTGGGGCTAGCCAGGGAAGAGGCATGGATGAGGCTGAGCCCTGCTCCCATGTGGGATGCCATGGGACAGGGCCCACTGGGATTTGCCCCTCCAGCTCCCAAGTGTGTCCAGAGAAACTGCAAGGAGAGGGTGAGCTCTGTCAGTGGGACCCCCTGTGCACAGGGAGCCCACTGCTGGGGTGGCTGTGCCAGCTCCCTCCGGGACATCCAGCCCTGGGAACCTGGAGCGAGTGGAAAGCACAACTTTGCAAATGTGCCCAAAGCAAATGCAAAGAGAACTGGGGTGTGAAAACCAAAGAATGTTTATTTGTAGAAGAAAAGGAACAAGAATGAGCAACACAACATATTTACATTGTAAGAATATTTGTAACAACAACAACAACAAACTATAGAACCTATTTACCTAAGAACTTATCTAACAAAACTATATGAAACGTATTTACAGAAGTCTTAATCAAACCCTAAAACATCTCTCTGAACACAAAAAGTCTAAAACGTATATACAGATGGGTGCATCTCTGTCTGGGATGTGCCTCAGTCCTGGAAGAAAACCAAGTAGCACGGTCAGTGCAGTCAGGCATGGAGGGGTGTTCCATGTGCTCCCGGGCTGGGACACTGGCACAGGGGGACTCTGCTGCCAGAAGTGAGCCTGGCTGGGGCTGGGGGCTGTGGCCCAGGCACTGGAACAGGGCTTGTGTGGCCCAAAGCAAGGCCAGGCCAGGCCAGGGATGGCCACCAGAATCCAGTGCATGGGCTAGCGTGTCCCTGAGCAGGGAGTGCCCAGCCCAGCCCCAGCCTGGCAGCAGGGGACCCGCTCTGCCCGTGGGGAGCACCTGCCTGTTCTGCTGCTGGCATCGGTCTTCATCCCAACACCATGTCCTCCTCCTCGTCTTCTAGATCAATTTCCATATCCTCAATATCATCTTTCATTTCCACCTCCATTTCTTCTTCCATCTGATCCACATCTACGTCCATCTCTTCATCTCCAGTGTTCTCTTCATCCACTTCCATTCTCTCTTCACAGTTCATTGCTGTATCCACCTCCATCTCCTCCTCTCTGTCCATGACAGCCTGCAGAGGTAGCAAAATATCAGAGTGGGGTCCCTTTCCCACACTGTCCCACAAAGCTCCAGCCCACCCAGGCAGCTGCGGGGAGTCCACCTCTGTGGAATAGTACCATACCTTCTTTGGAACAAATGCAGACATCCTGCAGGGATGGATAACGAAATCCAAGGAATGGGAAGCTTTGGGGACTGCTGGGGGAATCAGGGAGCCGGTGGCAACAAGGTGACAGGGGTTGGCTTGGAGCACTGAGAAGAGCGTGCTGACACAAGGAGCCAAGGGTTGTGTTGTGGCCGTTGCTGGATGCTGGAAGTTGTAGCTGGAGCGTGCACTGTGACATCACTGCCAGGAGCCCAGGCCCAGGCTGAAGTGGACAACGGAGACCATAGAATGATGGAATCCCTGGGTGGCTGGGCTTGGAAGGGACCCTAAAGACCATCTTGTTCCAAGCGGAGCAATCTTCCCCCAGAATACGTTGCTCAGAGCCCTGCTCCCAGCTGGCCTTGGATGTTGCCAAGGATGGCGCATCCGCAGCCTGTGTGCACAGCCTGGGCCAGTGCCCCAGCAGCCTGAGTGGAAAAGAGCAGCTTCATTAGATGCAAATTCAATCTCACTCCTGCAGTTGAAAGGCTTCTCCTCTCTGTGCCCATCTTTCCTAGAGCTGCAGGGAGGCCTCGCCAGCACCTTCTCTTTCCAGGCTGAGCATCCCCAGCCCCACATGGACAGCAGGCCGATGCGTGGGGGTCAAGGCTAAAGGGTAGCAAAGAGCATCAGGAAGTGAGAGATGGAAGCTTTTGGAGATGGAAGCTTTGCCTCTAAATGAAGAAAATCAATAAAAGTGGAGGGGAAAATGGTGGGACTCTGGCTCTGTTCTAAGTGGCAAAGATTTTCTTTTCTTCTTTTCTGTCGTGCTGCCCCAAGTTTTGTTGTTTGAAAGGAGGTTTGGCAAAATATCCATTGTCTTCTCCCTTGGTGAAACACTGAGCAAAGTCTGGGCAAGCTGATGATGCAGAGCAAAACCTGCAAATATCTCCTGGTGATCCTGATCCTGGGGAATGCAGCTAAAGCCAGCCAAAAGCAATTTCTGGAAAGTCAAGCCTGGTTTACGTTTTCTGGAGTTTGGCTGTGCCAACTCCACCAGTCATTTTTAAAAAAGCAAAAAAACTCAAACCAAAATAGAGAAAAACACAAAGAAACAAACCCAAAGAAACCAATCAAACAAGCAAATAAAAAACTCCACATAAAACCAAAGGGAATGAGAATTTAGGATTAGTTGTAAGGATATCACAGCAGGCGAATGGCTGCTTCCTACAGGATCACCATCCAAAGCCACCTAGAACAACTTCTCCAAAATATATCCAACGGGAGAAATCTAAAAAGTGATCCATGGCAGCTTTGGGGGCAGCTCTGCATTGTGGTGAAGGATGAGCATGCAGTGGTACAGATGCAGCACTGCCCACCCTCCAGGCTGCTGTTTGCTCTGCTGAAAGACTCTTGCAGGACTGTGGCCCCTCTCCATGCAATGGAAATCATTGCCACAGCTCTCAGCTGAGGCACTGGCATTTCCAGAGGCAGATTCAGGCACAATCCTACTGCCTGCTGAGCATCTGGGAAAGATCCTGAGCATCTTCAGGCCTGGAAGCACAAAACAGCTCAGGCTTTTCCTGAACTGGCTTTTCAGGGCAGGTTTCCATAGCTCTGCAAGATTTCTTCATCCCTCAACATGTCTGACTTTATGTCCAATGATGCGTTTGGATTTCTTCCTTCCTCCTGTGTGCCCCTGAGTAACCTTCCACGTGGATGGAGGAGATTGTGTACAGGACAATTGATTCCTGAATTGCCATTTGGCTTCACTGTCGCTCAGTTGAACATGGTCCTTATCTAAGAAGGACTTGCAAGTAATGGGTAGGAGTTTTGGCTCTGAGAGGAGCAGAAAGCACATTTTCTACACCAAATTGCCAGCTGATGCAGTTTCCCTGCCAAAATAGTGATTCTCATTCATCTTCCTGGGAAGAATGTGAAGAGCCATTCAGAGATCCCAGGTTCAGCTGGCCTTTGGCTTTGTGTACCTCATTTCACACGTCCAATTTCAAGAGCCACTAAAAGAGGCTCATGTTTGCCTTGCTAGCCAGAAGTGCTGTAGGTATTTCCAGGAGAAAAGGAAAAACATCGCTGTCCTGTGGTGTGCTAGAAATGCCACCACAATTGTGACTCTGTGAGCAGACGGCCAGTGCTTTTTGGGGCTGCAGCAGCTGAGTGTGGCCGAGCGGTTTTGATATTCTTTTTAGAGTCCTGAAAACATTGTTGCCAAAACAATCTTTCTCTCCTGTCTTCTGTCCTAAACTGTGGAACAGAGAAAATGGAAAGGAGCAGAGGTTAGTTTCAATTGGCTTTTTTATTTTGAAGTCTTCAAATAGTGTCATCTTGATGCACGATACTTTAGAAATTGGATGAGTAGCACCTATTTCATCCCAGCAGCGAGGTGGGATTGAAGACTTCCAACAAGAGAAGTACTGGATGTGTAAGAGCTCAGTTTTCCACCCCTCACACCCTGGTATCTCGCTGGACTATTTGAAGCAGCCTCAGCCAGATACATTAAAATACTGCTCCAAACAACAACAGAATGCAAATGTTCCACCAAATGGGCAAAAATAAGAAAAGTGGGTGGACGGCAGCCCTTTCTGAAGAGCTCGTGTTGATTTTGCAAAGTCAGATGTAAACAAGTTTTGCCATATTTCTTTCCTAGATAAATGTAGCTACTGAATAGAAATCTGTCTCTGAGGCTGCTAAGTTTGGTCTGATTTTAGATGTGGGAGGAATAGACCAGGTTGCAGAGAAGCTGTGATTGTCTGAGCCTTGGAAGGGTTGAAGGCCAGGTTGGATGGGGCTTGGAGCAAGCTGGTCTAGGGGAAGGTGTCGTGAGTGTGCTGAGAGTTGGAACAAGAGGAGCTTTAAGGTCCCTTCCAAGGCAACACATCCTGGGAGTCCATGAAGAGAAACTTGGAGTTTTCCTGAGATGCTGCCTTTGCAAGGGCAAGTCCCAAATACCCCAGGTAGTTTGAAATGCCCTGAGCAGAACCCAGCTGTGCTTTCTCATAGGTTGCCGCGGGGGTGGAGGTGGCAGGGGTGCCGCGACTCCCGGAAAAGCGGTCCGTGGTTGGGCTGCCCGGGGCACAGACACGTCCTCTGCCCGGCGAGTGATTTCAGCTCAGCTCAGCTCAGCGGCAGCGTGCAGGCGACACGGAGGGAGAGAGCAGAGCGCTGTGTGGCGTTCCGCAGAGAACTGGCCTTTATTACAGCCGGGCCCTCGGCGAAGGGAGCCAGTGACAGCAGCTCTCTGGAACAGGGGATAAACTGGGGTATTTATAGGGGAGGAGAGGGGCTGGGGGAAACTGGGATACAGGTATTGGGGATGGGATGGCAGGGGAGAACAGCAATGGAGTGTAACAGTTTAACATAACTAACTCAAAGATTGCTGGGAGTGATAGTTTTCTCTCTCTTAGAAAAAAGTATCTTGACTCCAAGGAAGGGCCAGGATCTCTGAATCAGGCAGTTTCCCAGCCGCCGCAGTCAACCATGGAAAAGCAGCTTCTGAACAATAAAGATTGCTCTTGCCGTGCCAACCTCGCTGCGTCGTGTGTCCGTCTCGAGCGCCACAGCGACACTCTGCAAACAGAGCTGCACCTGACTGAAAATGAATGGGACACAAATCAGGAACTCTGAAAGTTTGATTTCCTATCCAATACAGCCCAGCCAGCCAGCCCCACACAATCCCCATCCCACCGCTCCAAATGTGGATCCCACTTCTCCCAGCCTCCTTCTGGCCTGGGGTGGCTTTGTGATCCTTGGATCCCCAGGTGTCTGTTCTGTTTCTGCTGCCTATTAAGTTCTGGACCTTCAAGACTGGCTCTGAGAGCCAAGGGGGGGAAGAAGAAGCTGCAGTTTGTTTGCAGAAATGGCACTCACTGCCCCGCACGCTTCCCTGGCCTGTGTTGTCTGCAACAGGGACAGACAGTGGGACAGAGTTCTCCTTTGCTTCTCGGCACTTTAGTTCAGTTTCCTTTTTCGTTAGTTTTTAGTTTGGTTTAGTTGGTTTTTAGCTAGCTGAGGCACAGAAGTTCCCCAGAGTGTTTTTTGCCTTTTTCCTTGGATCTGTTCAAAGCTGCTCTGGACTGAGAACCCAGACAAACCCCAGGAGCTCACGGCTGTGGCCCACAGGGGCCTGGGCCTGGGCCCTTTCCAGCGCCGGAGGAACTGATAAGAGACTGAGCGAGCTGAGCTACACCCCATGGAAAGGACTTTTCTGGCTTTGCCATCTCTTCAAACAGCCAGAGGATTTATTCTTTAATATTATTCATCTTGCTCATGCTTGTAGATACTTTGATTGTTAAGTAAACTGTGTTTTTCCACTTTTCTCCAAGAAAATGTTTTCCTGAAATAGTCGGGGGAGGGAGTACTTTAATTTGCTTTTTACAGGGAGCCCATTCAGAGGTTTTCTTCCAAATTTGCCCTAAACCAGAACACCTTCCAACTCCATCTCACCTGGAGGCGGTGGAACTGAGTAATTTTGGTGTGGGATTGAGATTTTCTGAGGTGGAACAAGCCCTTTTGAGTTGGGATTGAGCCCTTTTGGGGTAAAATGGAGCTGTTTTCAGTGGGATTGAGTTGTTTCGAGGTGACAGATCGATCCCTCCTGGCTTTTGGAGTGCAAAGAGATGGAGATGAGAAGCTGTTGGGGGTTAGGTGTCCTTTTAGTTCTGGCTCAACTGTGGAATTTTTGCCCATTAGCTGCAGGGAAAACCTGACTGCGGGTGGTACTTGAGAAACACAAAGATTTCGGCTAAGTCCAGGGGGAAAGGGGGCAGGAAAAGGCGAGGGTGGGCACAGTTTGGCAGCTTCTTTAGCTTCAGAGAAGGACACTTTGCTGGGAGCTGTTGCTGAGGAGAAAAGGGAATTCGCCATCACTCAGGCGGAGGTGCTGCTTCTCTTTCTCATTCTTCCTTCTTCCTTGGTGGCCTCACACCCCCTGTCCTGCCGGGATGTGTGGCAGTGCCAGGCACCGCCACGGAGCTGCTGATCTACCTCAGCCACTGGCCCGGGATCTCAGCTCATCCCTGCTGTTCCAGCTGAGTGTTCCTCAGAGCCCTGCAGGAGCACTGGCACTGACTGCCAACCCGAGGGGGTTTGTGAAGCAAAGCCTCTCCTCCACCCTTTCCCGTCTTGGCCGAGAAGGCTGTCACGGGGTCCCTGGTTCTGTTTTATTGTTAATGCCATGGTTATTGTTGTTTGTGTGCCTCATTATACACGCTAAAGTGTGTATACAGTAAAGAACTGCTATTCCTATCCCCAGATCTCTGTCTGAGAGCCCCTTGAGATCAAAATTATAATGATTCAGAAGGAGCGGGTTTACATTTCCATTCCAGGGGAAGCCCCTGCCCTCCCTAGCAGACACCTGTCTTTCAAAACAAAGACAGATGGGGAGTTTCTCCACCCTCCTTACCTTTGTGGGGCCGGCAGTGCTCTTGGTTCCCCATGCTCTTTTTGTGGGGTCTTTTGTGTCTGTCCCCCTCCACTATAGAGGGGGTGGGCGTTGTGTCTGTGCCCCTCCGACTTTGGCGGACAGGGGATATTTGCTGCCCCCTTTCTTCTCCTGGGAAGCCTGTGCGGGCTCTTTGTCCCTCTCTGATTTGGGGGGTGCCAGTGTTGTCACCATCCTGGCAGCCCCCGGCCGCTCTTTCCCGTTGACAGGCCTGGGGTGTTCCCTGTCCCCTTGCAATTTGTGGGGCTGGCACAGGCACAATTCCACTCCTCTTTAGGGGGCTGGCAGTCTCCCTTTCCCCCTCTGACTTGGGGGCCGCTGTGGGCTCCATCCATCTCTTATTTTTGGGGGGCTGGGTATTTATCTCCCTTCAGTGTTGGGGGCCCAGGGATCGTCTCCACCCTCCTCCAGTTTTGAGGGGCCTGGGAGTAGTCTCTGCCTCCCACCGATTTGGGGGGACTGGTGCAGGCTCTACCCCTCTCTGATTTTGAGGGACAACCTGGAGGAAAGGCATCAAAAGCTCGACAAAGGCTGAAGGGAACACTCTGATTACCCCGTTGGCCAAGAGGTTCCCTTAGCTGAAGTTGCTAACAAGGACCAGACTTGCCAGCCCGCACTGGGTTTCGGGTTCTTTTATTTCCTGGGCCCTCAGTCCTGCATAGGACACGGGAACTGGGTGCTGCAGAGGCTGCGGCAAGGCATCAGAAATGGCCGCCCAACACCCAAGGGTGGTAGAAGATCTACTCCAGCACTGGCCGATCCATGGGGTGTTGGACAAACTGCAGTGGATCAGATGTTGGCACTGTGGGGAGAGAAGGCCGAAAGCGGCGCTCACTTGCAGAAGGCTCCTGCCCAGCTGCTCCCGGCGCCTGCAGAAGCCGGGCCACGCTGCGTGTGCTGGGAGCTGCCCTTGGCGGGAGAGCGGCACGGCAGGACAAGCGTCCCCTCCTTCAGCCAAGCGTGCCACAGCCAGCTTGCCATGGGCCACCTGCTGCAGCCGACCCTTGAGGGCACATGGACGTCCCGCGCAGCTGCGGGAGGGCCGGGCTGGGCTGCGCGCTGCCACCTGCCAAAGCCTGCCTTCTTCAGGCCCCATACCAACCTGGAGAAGCCTCCTGCGGGAAGAAGAGCTGCCCCAAGACGATGTCTCGCTCCTTCTCGAAGGGTAAGTACCCGCACACCATCTCAAACAGCAACACGCCCAGGGACCAGATGGTCGCCCCATCGCCGTGGTAGCAGCGAAGGCCGATCCACTCGGGCGGGCAGTACGTGCGTGTTCCTAGGGGAGACGGGCCTTCAAGTCCCCTCAGAATCCCACAAAATTCTTGAAAAACCCCACAAAATTCCAGGGAAGTCCCACAAAATTCCCTAAATCATTTCAAAACCATACCAATTCACAGGAATGTCCCACAAAATCGCCACCAATTCCCACAAAATCCCAGAAAAATCCCACAAAAATCCCTCAAAATTCCTTAAATCTTTTGAAAACCCTACCAAAGTCCAGAAATGCCCCATAAAATCTCCACAAATTCCCAGAAAATCCATGAAAAATCCCACAAAATCCCTAAATCTCCTCAATATCCCAGAAAATTCCACAAAAATCACACAAAACCTCCACAAGTTTCCACAAAATCTAGGAAAAATTCCTCAAAATTCTTCAAGTCTCCTCAAAACCACACAAAGTCTTTGAAAAGGCCTACAAAATTCCTGAAAAATCCCACAGAATCTCCACAAATTTCCACAAAATCTAAAAATATTCCTGAAAATTCTTCAAGCTCCTCAGAATTTCACAGAATTCCAGAAAAATCCACAAAATTTCTGAAAAATCCCACAAAATTCCCTAAATCTTCTCAAAACCCTAACAAATTCCAGAAACATCCTGCAATATCCTCACCGATTTCCACAAACTCTAAGAAAAATCTCTTAAAATTCCCTAAATATTCTCCAAAACCTTCCAAATTCCAGAAACATTCCACAAAACATACACGAATTTCCACAAAATCTAAGAAAAATTCCTTCAAATTCTTCAAGTCTCCTCAGAATCCCACACAATTATTGAAAAAGCCCACAAAATTCCAGAGAAGTCCCACAAAATCTCTTCAATATCCCACAAAATTCGAAAAAAAGTTCCTCAAAATTCTTCAAGTCTACTCAAAACCCTACCAAATTTCAGAAAAATCCCACAAAATCTCCACAAAATTCAAGAAAAATCCCTCAGAATTCCCTAAATCTCCTCAAAACCCTACCAAATTCCAGGAACGTCCCACAGAATCTCCACAAATGTCCACAATATTATGGAAAAATCCCACATAATCCACAAAATCTCCTCAAAATTATGCAAAATACCACAAAAACCACACAAAACCTCCACAAGATTCCACAAAATTCAAGGAAAATCTCTCAAATATCTTCAAGTCTCCTCAAAATCCCACAGAATTCCAGAAAAATCCCACAAAATTCAAGAAAAATCCCTCAAAATCCCTAAATCTCCTCAATATCCCACCAAATTCCACAAAAACCACAGAAAAACACCAACAAATTTCCCCAAAATCTAACAAAAATTCCTCAAAATTCTTCAAGTATCCCCAAAGCCACACAAAGTCCTTTAAAAGGCCCACAAAATTCCAGAAAAATCCCACAGAATCTCCACACATTTCCACAAAATCTTAGAAAAATTCCTCAAAATTCTTCAAGTCCCCTCAGAATCCCACAAAATTCTTGAAAAACCCCACAAAATTCCAGAGAAGTCCCACAAAATTCCCTAAATCATTTCAAAACCATACCAATTCACAGGAATGTCCTACGAAATCTTCACAAATTCCCACAAAATCCCTCAAAAATACTTCAAAATTCCCTAAATCTTTTCAAAATACCACAAAATTTTTGAAAAGCCCCACAAAATTCCAGAAAAATACCACAAAGTTTCCTAAATCATTCCAAAACCCATCAAATTCCAGGAACATCTCACAAAATCTCCTCAATATCCAAAAAAATCCAAGAAAAATCCCACAGAATTCCCTACATCTTCTCAAAACCCTACCAAATTCCAGAAACATCCCACAAAATCTCCACCAGTTTTCACAAAACTAAAGAAAAATCCATCAAAATTATTTAAATTTTCCCAAAATACAAGAGAATTCCAGAGAAATACATGATGTTCCAGAAAAATCCCACAAAATTTCCTAAATATTCAGAAAACTCTACCAAATTCCAGAAACATCCCACAAAATCTCCACAAATGCCCACAAAATTCAAGAAAAATCCCTCAAAATCCCTAAATCTCCTCAATATCCAACAAAATTCCACAAAAATCCCACAAAATCTCCACAAATTCCCACAAAATCTAAAAAAAATTCCTGAAACCTCTTCAAGTCTCCTCAGAATTCTGCAAAATTCTTGAAAAACCCCAAAAAATTCCAGGGAAGTCCCACAAAATTCCCTAAATCTTTTCAAAACCATACCAATTCACAGGAATGTCCCACAAAATCTCCACCAATTCCTACAAAATCCCACAAAAATCCCTCAAAAATCAAACAAATTTCCCCAAATCTTCAGAAAAACCTTCCAAATTCCAGAAACACCCCACAAGATCTCCACAAATTTCCACTAAATCTTAAAAAAATTCCTGAAACTTCTCCAAGTCTTCTCAAAATCCCACAAAATCCTTGAAAAGAGTTATAAAATTCCATAAAAATCCCACAGAATTCTCTAAATCTTCTGAAAACTCTACCAAATTCCAAAAGCATCCCACAAACTCTCCACAAATGTCCACAAAATTCAAGAAAAATCCCACAAAATCCGTAAATCTCTTCAATATCCCACAAAATTCCACAAAAATCCCACAAAATCACCAACAAATTTCCCCAAAATCTAAGAAAAAATCCCTCTAAATTCCGTAAATCTCTTCAAAAGCCAACTGAATTCCATAAAAATCACACAAAATTCCCTAAATATTCAGAAAACTCTACCAAATACCAGAAACATCCCACAAAATCTCCACAAATTCCCACAAAATTCATGAAAAATTTCTCAAAATCCCTAAATGTCCTCAATATCCCACAAAATTCCACAAAAATCACACAAAATATCCACAAATGTTCACAAAATCTAAGAAAAATTCCTCAAAATTCTTCAGGTTACCTCAGAATCCCACAGAATTCCAGAAAAATTCACAAAATTCCTGAAAAATCCCACAAAATTCTTTAAATCTCCTAAATACCCTACCAAATTGCAAAAACATCCCACAAAATCCCCACAAATTTCCATAAAATTCAAGGAAAATCCCTCAAAATTCCCTTAATCACCTTTAAACCATACCAAATTCCAGGAACATGCCGCAAAGTTCCCTAAATTTTCTCAAAAGACAACTGAATTCCAGAAACATCCCACAAAATCTCCACAAATTTCCACAAAATCTAAGAAAAATTTCTGATAATTCGTCAATTCTCTGTAGAATCCCACAAAATCCCAGAAAAGTCCCTCAAAGTTCCAGAAACATCCCACAAAATCCCCACAAATTACCACAAAATTCAAGAGAAATCCCTCAAAAATCCAGAAATCTCCTCCAAACCCTACTAAATTCCACGAACACCCTAAGAAATCTCCACAAAATCTAAGACAAATCCCTAGGAATTCTTCAGTTCTCCTCAAAATTATACAAAATAGAAGGTATTCCAAAACATTCAAAAAAAAAATTCCACAAAATTCCATCAAAATCCCAGTAAATTCTTGACATTTTCACAACATCCCAAAAAATTGCAGTAAAGCCCCACAAATTTCCAAAAAAATCCCACAAAATCTCCACAAATATCTGCAAAATACATGAAAAATCCCTCAAAATGCCAAAATCTCCTCAATATCCCACAAAATTCCAGGAATATCCCACAAAATCCCCACAAATGTTCCCAAAAATTTAAGAAAAATATCACAAAATTCTTTAAGCCTCCTCAGAATCCCACACTATTCACAGGAAAAATACACAAAATTCCTGAAAAATCCCACAAAATTCACAAAATCTTCTCCAAACCCAACTGAATTGCAGAAACATCCCACAAAATCTCCACCAATTCCCACAAAATTCAAGAAAAATCCCTCAAACCCCTTCAATCTCCTCAATATCCCACAAAATTCCACAAAAATCACACAAAACCTCCACAAGTTTCCACAAAATCTAAGAAAAATTCCTCAAAATTCTTCAGGTTACCTCAGAATCCCACAGAATTCCAGAAAAATTCACAAAATTCCTGAAAAATCCCACAAAATTCTTTAAATCTCCTAAATACCCTACCAAATTGCAAAAACATCCCACAAAATCCCCACAAATTTCCATAAAATTCAAGGAAAATCCCTCAAAATTCCCTTAATCACCTTTAAACCATACCAAATTCCAGGAACATGCCGCAAAGTTCCCTAAATTTTCTCAAAAGACAACTGAATTCCAGAAACATCCCACAAAATCTCCACAAATTTCCACAAAATCTAAGAAA
Organism: Poecile montanus; assembly: GCA_038429875.1. Classification (NCBI taxonomy): domain Eukaryota; kingdom Metazoa; phylum Chordata; class Aves; order Passeriformes; family Paridae; genus Poecile; species Poecile montanus. The sequence goes on along the minus strand of JBBLMP010000054.1, from coordinate 1,557,459 downwards.
AATTTCTGATAATTCGTCAATTCTCTGTAGAATCCCACAAAATCCCAGAAAAGTCCCTCAAAGTTCCAGAAACATCCCACAAAATCCCCACAAATTACCACAAAATTCAAGAGAAATCCCTCAAAAATCCAGAAATCTCCTCCAAACCCTACTAAATTCCACGAACACCCTAAGAAATCTCCACAAAATCTAAGACAAATCCCTAGGAATTCTTCAGTTCTCCTCAAAATTATACAAAATAGAAGGTATTCCAAAACATTCAAAAAAAAAATTCCACAAAATTCCATCAAAATCCCAGTAAATTCTTGACATTTTCACAACATCCCAAAAAATTGCAGTAAAGCCCCACAAATTTCCAAAAAAATCCCACAAAATCTCCACAAATATCTGCAAAATACATGAAAAATCCCTCAAAATGCCAAAATCTCCTCAATATCCCACAAAATTCCAGGAATATCCCACAAAATCCCCACAAATGTTCCCAAAAATTTAAGAAAAATATCACAAAATTCTTTAAGCCTCCTCAGAATCCCACACTATTCACAGGAAAAATACACAAAATTCCTGAAAAATCCCACAAAATTCACAAAATCTTCTCCAAACCCAACTGAATTGCAGAAACATCCCACAAAATCTCCACCAATTCCCACAAAATTCAAGAAAAATCCCTCAAACCCCTTCAATCTCCTCAATATCCCACAAAATTCCACAAAAATCACACAAAACCTCCACAAGTTTCCACAAAATCTAAGAAAAATTCCTCAAAATTCTTCAACTCTCCTCAAAACTACACAAAGTCTTTGAAAAGGCCTACAAAATTCCTAAAAAATTCCTCAAAATTCCCTAAATCTTCTCAAAACCCTACCAAGTTCCAGAAGCATCCCACAAAATCTCCACAAATGTCCACAAAATCTAAGAAAAATCCTGCAAAATTCATCAAGTCTCCTCTTAATCCCACAAAATCCTTGAAAAGCCTTCCAAAATTCCAGAAAAATCCCTCAAAATTCCCTGAATCTCCTGAAAACTCTACCAAATTCCAGAAACGCCCCATAAAATCTCCACAAATTCCCACAAAATTCCAGACAAACACCACAAAATTCGCTCAATCTTTTCCAAATACCACAAAATTTTTGAAAAGCCCCACAAAATTCCAGAAACATCCCACAAAATCTCCTCAATATCCAACAAAATTCCAGAAACATCCCACAAAACTCCCTAAATCTTCTCAAAACCAAACTGAATTTCAGAAACATCCCCAAAAATATCCACAAATTCCCACAAAATTCAAGAAACATCCCTCAAAACCCTTCAATCTCCTCAATATCCCACAAAATTCCACAAAAATCCCACAAAACCTCCACAAATTTCCACAAAATCTAAGAAAAATTCCTCAAAATTCTTCAGGTTTCCTCAGAATCCCACAGAATCCCAGAATAATTCACAAAATTCCTGAAAAATCCCACAAAATTCCCCAAATCTTCTCAAAACCCTACCAAATTCCAGAAACATCCCACAAAATCCCCACAAATTTCCATAAAATTCAAGGAAAATCACTCAAAATTCCCTCAAAATTCCCTAAATCTTCTTGTGATAAACAGAGACCCTTTTGTTCGACAGGGGACAGAACGGGGGACAGAAAATAAAGATAGGGCAAAAATGATTTTGTGTAGTAATTATTGTGTAGTAATATGGAGAGGAAAAGAAATTTCAAAGAATGTATTTTGGCCTATATTTGGATCAACCGAAGAGTGGGTTAAACAAAAGTTAAATTCCTGGGTAAAAACAGATCCCCTTTAACCCAGAGGAAAGTGTTTATGCAAAGACCTGAGTAGAAAATCCACTAAGATTTTGATCCACTAGGATCCACTAGGACCAGGAGGTATTTAAATCTCCCTACCTTTGGTAGTTCTGTGAAGTTAATTTGAATATTTGCAAAGGGTCCTTTTGCTAAGGGTCTCCCTCCATAAGGTAATTTTCAGAGATTTTTCCTATTTGTTTTTAAACATGGGAGGCAGCTTCTAACAATTTGCTTAGCTAAGTCTCGAATACCTGTGCTCATATACTTTGCTGCAAAATAGTCTATTAACCCCTGTGCTCCCCAATATGTTCTTTGATGTATTTTTCTAATATTCTTTGAGCTATGGCTTTTGGTAGTACTTCCCGGCCATCTGGGAGAAACCATCTCCCCTCTGAGTTTTCTATTGCTCCTGCCTCTGGGAGTTTTAACCTTTCTTCCTCAGTAAATCTACTTCTTAAGTCACTATCCTTATGTTCTAGAGTTTCTTCCTGTCCCTCCTTTTTTTTTCTTTTAGGACCATTGTTCGTAATGCCGCCTGTTTTGCCTCCTGATCAGCAGCATTATTTCCTCTACTCCTCAAGTCTATTCCCTTCTGGTGTCCTTTCAAATAAACCACTGCAAACCTCTTGGGCCTTCTCAGGGCCTTTAATACTGCAATTATGAGTTTTTGATGAACTAAATCTTTCCCTTGAGAGTTTATTAAACCTCTTTCTTCCCACAGTTTACCAAACATATGCACCACCCCATAACTATATCTGGAATCTGTATATATTGTCCCCTCCTTTCCTTCTAGTAGTTTCAATGCCCTTAATACTGCATACAATTCACAGGCTTGGGTTGACCAAGATTTGTCTAATGGACCTGATTCTAGAACTTGAATATCAGGTCCTGTCCTCTTATTATAGCATAACCTGTTTTCCTCTTTCCTTCTATCACTTTGGAGGACCCATCCACAAACAGCTTTTTTTCGCTTTCTAATTCCTCTTCTTCTAGATCAGGTCTAATTTTAGTTTGTTCCTCAATTGTAGTTATACAGTCATGTGTCAAAGATTTACCTTCAGGTTCTCCATACAAAAATGCAGCCGGGTTTTGTACAGTTGTGGTTTCTAATATTAAGTTTAGGGCTTCAATTAAAATTCCTTCATATTTTAAAAGTCTAGCATCTGAAATCCATTTTTCCGCTTTTTGTTGTAGCACACCCCGAATGTTATGAGGGGACATTACCTTCAAATTGCTATTAAAGGTGATTTTTCTAGCTTCTTCCACCAGTAGGGCACATCCTGCTACTGCTTGTAGACAGGCTGGCCAGCCTTTACTCACAGGGTCTAAGATCTTTGATAAATACCCTATTGGCTTCTTCTTCCCTGCCCACTCCTGAGTTAGGACTCCAAAAGCAATTCCATTTTCTACATTTACAAACAAGTAAAAGGGTCTCTTCAAATCTGGGAGACTCAAGACAGAAGCATGAATTAAACTTTCTTGTAGTTCCCGGAATTTTTCTGTATCTTCTAAACTCCATTTTATTACTTCCTCCTGTGTCAATTTTTGATATAAAAATTTTACTTTACTGCTATAGTTTTCAATTCACTGTCTACAATACCCTGTTAATCCCAAGATTTGACGTATCTGTCTTTTATTTTTAGGAATTAGTAGTGACAAAATTCCTTGTATTCTTTCAGGGTCTATTTTTTCTCCCCTTTTCTAAAGTAATGACCTAAATATTTTACTTCTTCTTCCACAAATTGGAGCTTTGCCTTAGATACTTGCAATCTTTTTAGACCCAGGAAATTTAACGATTTAATACACTCTCTCCTTATATCTTCTTCCTCTTCCCCAGCTAAAAGCAAATCATCCACATATTGTATCAAGGTCACTCCTGGGTCTGTCTGATAATCCTGTAAAATCTGTTCCAATGCTTGCCCAAACAAATTGAGAGATTCTGTAAATCCCTGGGGCAATAGTGTCCATCTCAGTTGTTGTCTCCTCCCCGTGTCTGGATCTTCTCATTCAAATGTAAAATAATCTCGACTAGTCTCATCAAGAGGGCAGGCCCAGAATGTATCCTTTAAATCTATGACACTGGACCACAGACTGTCAGGTCCCAATTTGCTTAATAATGTATACAGATTTGCTACTACAGGTAACCATGCCATTGTACGTTTATTAATTTCTCTTAAATCTTGTACCAAACGATAAGTCCCATCTGGCTTCTTTACTGGCAGTATGAGTGTGTTAAAAGGTGACATACATGGTTCTAATAGTCCCTTACTTAATAATCTATCAATTTCTGGTTTCAACTCTCTTCGTCCCTCAAGTGACAAGAGATACTGTTTTATTCTAACTGAGATTTCTGAGTTTTTAATAGTGACCGAGAATGGAGTTATCTTCATCTACCCTACACTCTCAGGTACAACCCGGAGAGTAAGCGCTGATAAGAAACTGGAAAGAAAATCCCTAACACCGAAGTGAGAAGGGCCGTACCATGTGTTATTAACAATTGACTCTGCAGTTCGAACAGCTGAGAAAGAGTGGACACATGCCAGTCGTATAAAGAGACCTGTGAAGTCACAAAAGACTAATAACTGAGAAGTGGTTAGCCCAGCTGGGAACCTGAGACTTAAGATATCCCGAACAAAGTAACATCCAAGGACTATTAACCGGCTTAAAAACTTATGAATAGTAAATTTCATAAAGGTCTTTATATAGAATATAAAATACCCCCATCTAGTAGTAAAGAAATATATAATAGAAGTGTTAAAATAGGCTGCACTTTATGTCAGAATTGTTATCTTTTTGTTTGTTTTAAATGTATAATATGTAAAGAACATTAGTGGACCCACTGTCATAGAGGCTACCCACCAAGAGGGGTGTGTAGATCTTGCTACACTGCCCAGAGAAAACTCACGGATTGGGCCTTAATAACTAGAATATGAGCAAGAAAATTTGAGACAGAATCAGAAGAGTAGTGGACTATTTATGCAAGAAGAGTTAACCCCTTGTATTATTATTACCATCCAAACGAACCTGCACCTTTTGTAGTAAATATAGTAGCTGGGTTGTACAGACAGTGGCTCCAGGAATTGAGGTGTAATACCCCTTTAGTAAAGCATAAAAGTTAGGAAAAATACATATGAAAATTAATAAGAGAAGGAGTAATTTCCCTCCCGAAGAATACTTTTGCTGCCGAGAAGATGGTACACCCCGTGTCCCGCGGCAACCGGGTCGACGACGGGAGAGGCAGAGGAGTAATAAACTGTGGAGGGAAACACTCCAATATACATGGGACCAAAAGGTCATAGACCTGGAAATGCCACAAGAATGGGAATGATACAACCCAGCAAAATAATTTTTGGAGAATCAAAACTAACACTATACAAAAGAAAAGCCTCTATTATAGCAGGGGAAGCTAATGCTCATTAAAGAAGTTAATAACATTTACAATCTTAATTAGCACATTTAACATTTGTATAAGTAAGAATCACAAACCCTTTAATTAGTCTTTAATCCAATAGGAAGATCAGGCTATTATTCAATCACAGATCACTTCTGGGGCCCCTAGTTTTCAAGTTACGCTAGATTCTCTTATTAAGTAGAAGAGTATTAATCGTATCCCGCCCAAGCGTAAAGTACTATATATGTGCCCAGCTTCTAATCCAAGCAGAGAATATTGTAATTACCCTGGAGAATTTTACTGTAGATATTTGGGTTGTGAAACAATTTCCATGGGGTGGAAAGTACAGAACCCAGGTAAGTATCTAAAGGTTGAACGAGGTCCACATGGATGTATAAAGCCCTGGATAGGCCCCTCAGGGGAAGTAACATATACTGGGACTTGCAGATTTCATTACATCAATATTACACAGTCCCAAGACCCTGGGTGGTTATTGGGACGAACCTGGGGTCTCAGGGTATGGGAACCCGGAAAAGATCGGGGAGTGCACCTTCTTATAAGGAAAGAGATGGTTCCACATGATTCAGGATCTGTTAGACCAAATCCAGTGGTGTGGGGAGCAATAGACCCCAAAGTAAGAGATCAGAATAACCATTCAGAAAAATTAGAAAATAGCACACAAGTAACAACCACAGTAGAGACACCCCAAGAATATGGAAATGAAGTTCTTTGGAGAATGTTGCAAGCTACCTTTAAAGTATTAAATGATACACACCCAAATTTAACCAGAGAATGTTGGTTATGCTATAACATTAACCCACCCTTTTATGAGGCCATAGGCTCCATAGCAGAACCAAAAAGAGTAAACAGCACAAATCCTGCTGCCTGTTTATAGAAATCGGGAAGGGAAGACACCCCAGGAATAACATTATCTAGAGTCACTGGAAAAGGGAAATGTGTGAGAAATGTGCCCCCAGATAAGAATCATTTATGTCAGACAAAAAATGACCTTCACAAGCCAGTTCAGTGGCTGATTCCAGCACCTAATACTAAATGAGTTTGTAACACTTTAAGAGTAACCCCATGTAACAGCCTTTAATGAAACCTATGAATTTTGCATACAAGTTATAATAGTTCCCCGGATTATTTATCATTCTGAAGAATATATGTATACACAATACCAAAACATCATTTAGTGAAGCAAGAACCCCTCACAGCACTAACAGTAGCCGTATTACTAGGCATAGAAGAGGCTGGATTAAGAACGGGTGTAGCATCTTTAGTTAATCAACACCAGGGGCTTAAAGAGCTTAGAGTTTCAGTAGATGAAGATTTAAGGAGAATTGATGAATCTATAAAAGACCTCACAGACTCCCTAGACTCACTGGCTGAGGTGGCTTTGCAAAATAGAAGAAGATTAAATCTATTATTTTTACAACAAGGGGACCTGTGTGCAGCACTTAAAGAAGAATGTTGTGTGTATGTAAATAGAAGCGGGATAGTAAAAGAAACCATGGCCAAATTACAAGAAGGACTGGAAAAGAGAAAGAGAGAACGAGAAATGCAACAGAGTTGGTACGAATCCTGGTTTAATTATTCTCCCTGGCAAACAATTTTACTATCTACCATAGCAGGGCCGATAATTTTACTAATCTTAGGACTTATTTTTGGCCCTTGCATTCTTAATAAAGTTATTAACATCGTAAAAAGCAGGTTAGAAGCCGCTCACCTCATGTTAATACAAACCAAATATGAAACCTTAAATGGGGAAGAACCCGAAGATTATTTAGAACTAAGTAAAAAGGAATTGCAAAGATTTAGCAAACAAAAGTAAGGAATAGAAAAAGGGGGGATTGTGATAAACAGAGACCCTTTTGTCCGACTAAACATGCAGATATGATACTCTGTAATGCTATGTTATGTAAAATCAAGATTATATTGAAGGTTGTTACTAATGTTTGTATAGTTACGTTTTTATAATCACTGACGTCTGTATAGTTACATTTGTATAGTTACTGACGCTTGTATAATGGCCTTGCTAAGATTCCTTGAATTCCAGAAAGTTACTGAGCTAAGCCTTTACAAAGAACAGTGAAGAAAGGTTAAAGGAAGATAAAGTAAAGAATGATCTCTAAACCAATGAAGGCGCATGCGTAGAAATGCCCAAGGAAGAACACGTCACCGGAGAGCCGGACGGATTAAAAGAGAACACACGGAACCCGGAAGCACGGCCGCGGCGAAGCGGGATCACTTCCCGGCTGTCCAGCGCTGTATTTTGCTTATTGCTTGCTTACTACAATTAATAAAACTTCTTTATTAAACTTTAACACTCTCTCGAGTGCATTTATAACATTCTCTTGTCACTAGACAGCTGCTTCACTTCAGCATCCTTCTGGATGGGGCCAAATTTTCTCCGAATTTCCAGCCTAAACAGGAAGTCACTTCCATTCATTCTTCTGCAAGTACTGGCAGCTTGTAGCTGCTCTGCTCTTCCTCTCCTGCTGTGCATTTGTGCACATCAAGTGCCAAGAGCATTTCCTTGTTTCAATGCCGCAGCGACGGAAAGCCCGGAGCACTGCGACTTCTCTAGATATTCAGCCCTGATAAGGGCTGGGCCGAGGCGCGTGAGCAGCTTTGAGCAGGCGAGTGATTCAGCTCAGGCTCAGCGGTAGTTGAGTGATTTCAGCTCAGCTTAGCTCGGCTCGGCAGCAGCGGCAGGCAGGCAACACAGGAAGCAGGGACGGGAATGCTGGTCCAGCGTTCCACCAAGGCAAAACCTTTTATTCAGGCAGAGCTTCAGCGAAGGGTGCTGGCAACAGCGAATCCGTCGAACAGGGGAAAAGCCGGGATATTTATGGGGAAGGAGAGGGGCGGGGGGAAGCCCGAGATACCTGTATCGGGATGGGACAGCAGGCGGGAACACCAATGGGACACAACAGTTTAACATATCTAACTCAAAGACCCCTGGGAGCGACACATTGTCTCTCTCTTACAGAGAAGTATCTTGTCTCCAGGGTAGAGCCAGAATCTCAGGCCCAGCGGGCTCCTCCTTACTCACATTTCAATGATGTCATTTTGCCTTATTATTTCCTTCCCATAGAGTTGCACAGTTTTGGTGCTGGCTCAACACTCAGAACATTGACAGCACAAAGTTGAGTTTTCACACCAACTTCTCCAACCTTGGCACCTGTTGCAGTCCGCAACCTCAGGATCTCAGCCAGGGAAACCACAGGGTTCTGGAGACCAGCATGGAACACCAGTGAGACGGGCCTTTGTTCATGAAACCATTTCTTCAGCATGGGAACAAACTCAGATCCAGAACAGAGAGCCCCAAACAGAGGCAAGGCAGGGGTTTTTGAGGGACAGAACTCTTGAGGGTCTCCACCCTTGAGGCTGGAGTTCAGGGTCAGGGACCACTAGAAACACAGCAAGGGAGAAACCCCCAGGGATTCAAAGCCAATCTGAACCCCTGGGCCGTCCTTCACAAGGGGTTTGGGGTGGGACAATGGAATTCGTTGCCTCCCCCGAGGCACATCACAACATCTGCTCCTTTTTTTTTTTTTCCCCTTCAAAGTTTAATTTGGAGCTTAAAAATGTTTCCAAAACTTACAGCATAAAATCTCACCTCCTCCACAGAGCACCCGCTTTGCTCTGTGGGACACTAAAAACTCAATAACAAAACACGTTAAGCAAACAAACAAACAGAAAAAAACAAAATTAAAAACAATCACTTAAATTAAACAGTGATGGTTCTTAATACAAACGTAACGGTTCTTTAGTGCAGTCTCTTCCAGTTCTCGAGTTTCTTTCAGGAAGGGCGCAGCTCTTAGATCTCCTCTCACGAGGGGCAGAGTTCTTAGATCTCCAGCTTCGGCTCTGGTCTCGTAGGTGTGGGCGTTGCCACTTGAGATGTTCTTGGTGAAACGCTGGCTTTCAGAGCTCGGTTCCAGTTTTGATTTCCCCAGAGGGGGTGTTGCCCACCATGGAAAAGGCACAGCCCCCAGGGGTGGAGCAGCCGAAGAAAGGGCTGGGAGCGAAGCAGGAGTTACTGGGGGAAGGGAAGGTTGGGGGCTGGGAAAGAAGGAGCAAGGCGGGAAAAAAGGAATCCCAGACCGCGTGGGCAGTGCCATCTTGGGAAGAGGGCAGGGTCTGGGATGGACTTTCCCGGCCAGGGAACGGGAATATGGAAAGACAGGGGGTGAAGGAGGACACGGAACGGCGGGCAGACGGCAGCAGACCCGCAGCACTCTGGATGTTCCCCGTCCCTTGCCTGCCTTCAGGAAAACAGGGGATGGGATGGCAGAAAGACACCGGGGTGACGGGGAGTCGGCAGCAACCCTGAGCCATCTTGGCATTTTTCACCCTTTGTCCTGCCCTTAGGAACAGAGGAGAGGGGAAGATACAGGGAGGTATACACCAAAAAAAAATGAGGGACTTCACAGAAGCCAACAAACAGTCCACAGGAAGGGCCATACCGTCCATAATCGTCCATAATCGTCCATAATGTCAATCTCGTCCATAAAGGTCCTTCCCATCTATATTAAAAAAACCAAAACCCTCCATAATACGTCTCGTTGGGTGATGTTAGATGTTTGTCCCAGTGTCTGGTCTCTCGGCTCTCCCACCTCCATAAGCCCTTTTCCCCCATGACCCTGAGGCACTCCCAACTTGGCCCTCCTGCCAGGTATTCTCGACTCCTCCTTTCTAAGGCGGGAGTCTCTCTGACTCTCGAGCCATCAGCCGGGGATTTACGGAGTGTCCATGGAGCCGCTCCTGCTGTTCTCCTGGTGCCTCGCTGGATGCCGTGCATTCTCCACCATTTGTTGTAGTCCACAACTGCAGGATCAGGTCCAGGGATGATATTTTCTGGAAACCGGCATGTACTACAACGAGAAGCGCCTCTGTTCATGAAACCATTTCTTCAGCACGGGAACAACTCAGATCCAGAACAGAGAGCCCCAAACAGAGGCACGGCAGGGGTTTTTGAGGGACAGAACTCTTGAGGGTCTCCACCCTTGAGGCTGGACTTCAGGGTCAGGGACCATTAGAAACACAAGAAGGGAGAAGCCCCCCAGGGACTGAAACCCAATCAGAACCCCTGGGCCACCCTTCACAAGGGGTTTGGGGTGGGACAACTTCATCCAGGGCTCCCACGCCCATCCCCCAAAGCTGGAGGTCAAAATTCACTAGCTTGGCTTACAGCCATGCCTCTCCTGTAACAATGCTTATCTGAAACTAACTCTTTGCCTCCCTGAAGCACCTCACAACAGTTTATGCTGTCTCTTTCCATGTTGATCACTCTCTCTCTCTTCCCCTATCTCTGGAATAAAGGGTGAATTTGCAAGACTCACCTGAGTAGTGAGAGGGTTCAACTCTTGCCCAGGCCTTGTGGATGGTCCCGGGATCTCTGCCGGAGCAGCGGCTGGAGCTGTCTGCGCTAGAAGATTTTTTCCCATGGCTGCTGTGGGGAGTGTGGCCATTATCTGAGCACGCTGCAAGCTGATATCTTTCCCTGCATATCTTTAGTGGGCAGTGTGTGGTGAAACTGAGCAGCGGCAGCAAGTGCAGGCCAGGCAGGGAGCGGCCTGGCCCGGCAGCCCCGCTGTGCAAGGCCCAGCCAAGCCTCTGAGAAGGGGCTCCTGTCACTTGCCAGTCTCCATCCTCCCCGGGAAGCGCAGAGCTGCGGCCAGTCCCGCTCCCCTCCCGTGGCCTTGGCTGGCCTGGGGGGAAGGAGGCTGAAGGGGAGCCCTGGGACCTCTTGAAAAGGCGGAAAGCAAAGAGAGCAAGGAAGTGCCGGCCTTAGGTCTTCAAGTGGTGTTCCCAGGTTGATGTCACTTTTCAATGGTCCCAACTGCTGTCAGTTCTCAGCATCGGCCATTTGTTGGCCAGGAGAAAAACTTTGTGGCATTTTGAGGAGATTTGGGGAATCTTGAGGGATTTTTGTAGAAGTTTATAGGATCTTGAGCAGATTGAAATAATTTTGTGGGATTTTTGTGGATTTTTGGGAGATTTTTGTGGAATCTGTAAAATATTTCTGGAATTTTGTGTGATATTGAGAAGATTTAAATAATTTTGTGAGATTTTTTTGGAATTTGTGGGATTTTTCTGGAATTTTGAGGGATTTTTCTGTAATTTTTGGAAATGAGTGGAGATTTTGTGGGATGTTTCTGGAATTTGGTAAGGTTTTGAGATTATTTAAAGAATTTTGTGGTATTTTTCTGGAATTTTGAGTATTTTTCTGGTATTCTGTTGTATTTTGAGGAGATGGAAGAATTTTGAAGGTTTTTTCTTAGATTTTGAGATTTGTGGAGATTTTGTAAGATGTTTCTAAAAATTTGGTGGGCTTTTGAAAAAATTTAGGGAATTTTCTGGGATTTCTCTGGATATTTTGGGCGTTTTTCAAGAATTCTGAAATTTTCAGAGGAGACTTGAAGAATTTTGAGGAATTTATCTTAGATTTTGTGGAAATTTGTAGAGATTTTGTGGGATTTTTGTGGAATTTTGTGGGATATTGAGGAGATTTAGGGATTTTGAGGGATTTTTCAAGTATTTTGTGGGAATTTGTGGAGATTTTGTGGGATGTTTCTGGAATTCAGTTGGGTTTTGAGAAGATTTAGGGAATTTTGTGGTATGTTCCTGGAATTTGGTAGCGTCTTAAGATGATTTAGGGAATTTTTAGGGATTTTCCTTGAATTTGATGGAAATTTGTGTAGATTTTGTGGGATGTTTCTGGAATTTCGTAGGGTTTTGAGAAGTTTTTGGGAATTTTGTGGGATTGTTCTGGAATTTTGTTGGATATTGAGGAGATTTTATGGGATGTTTCTGGAATTTGATGGGTTTTGGAATGATTTAGGAAATTCTGTGAGATTTTTCTGGAATTTTGTGGGGCTTTTCAAGAATTTTGTTGGATTTGGAAAAGATTTAGAGAATTTTGTTGTGTTTTTCTTGAATTTTGTGGGAAATGGTGGAGATTTTATGGGGTGTTTCTGGAATTTGGTAGAGTTTTCAGAAGATTTAGGGAATTTTGAGGGATTTTTGTGGGATTTTGTGGGAATGGGTGGAGATTTTGTGGGACATTCCTGCGAATTTGTATGGTTTTGAAATGATTTAGGGAATTTTGTGGGACTCCCCTGGAATTTTGTGGGGTTTTTCAAGAATTTGGTGGGCTTCTGATGAGACTTGAAGAATTTTGAGGAATTTTTCTTATATTTTGTGGGAATTTGTAGAGATTTTGCGGGATTTTTGTGGAATTTTGGGGGATATTGAGGAGATTTTTGTGGAGATTTTGAGGGATTTTTCATGTATTTTGTGGGAATTTGTGGAGATTTTGTGGGATGTTTATGGAATTTGTTGGGTTTTGGAATGATTTAGGAAATTTTGTGGGATATTTCTGGAATTTTGTGGGGCTTTTTAAGAATTTTGTGGTATTTTGAAAAAATTAAGGGCATTTTGTGTTGTTGTTCTTTAATTTTGTGGTAAATTGTTAAGATCTTATGGGGCGTTTCTGGGATTTGGTAAAGTTTTCAGAAGATTCAGCGAATTTTCAGGGATTTTTATGGGATTTTTGTAGGATTTGGTAGAGTTTTCTGAATATTTAGGGAATTTTGTGACAATTTTCTGGAATTTTGTTGTATTTTTCTGGAATTTTTTGATATTTTAGGAAAATTTAAATAATTTTGCGGGATTTTTCTTGAGTTTTGTAGAAATTGGTGGAGATTTTGTGGCATTTTGTGGGAATTTTGTGGGGCTTTTGAAGAATTTTGTGGGGTTTTTCTGGATTTTTGTGTGCTATTGAAGAGATTATTTAAGATATTGAGGAGATATTGTGGGATGTTTCTAGAATTCAGTTGCATTTTGAGAAGATTTAGGGAATTTTGTGGGACTTTCTGTAATTTTGTTGGATATTGAGGAGATTTTATGGGGTGTTTCTGGAATTTGTTGGGTTTTGGAATGATTTAGGAAATTTTGTGAGGTATTTCTGGAATTTTGTTGGGCTTTTCAAGAATTTTTTGGTATTTGGAAAAGATTTAGCGAATTTTGTGGTGTTTTTCTTGAATTTGGTGGGAATTTGTGGAGATTTTATAGAGAGTTTCTGGAATATGGTAGAGTTTTCAAAAGATTCAGGGAATTTTGAGGGATTTTTCTGGAATTTTGGAAGGCTTTTCAAGAGTTTTGTGGGATTGAGGGGAGATGATGAATATTGAGGAATTTTTCTTAGATTTTGTGGAAATTTGTGGGGATTTTGTGGGAATTTCGTGGAATTGTGTGGGATTCTGAGGAGGCTTGAAGAATTTTGAGGGATTTTTCATGTATTTTGTGGGAATTTGTGGAGATTTTGTGGCATGTTTCTGGAATTCAGTTGGGTTTTGAGAAGATTTAGGGAATTTTGGGCAATGTTCCTGGAATTTGGTAGGGTTTTGAGGAGATTTAAGGATTTTTGTGGGATTTTTCATGAATTTTGTAAATTTTTCTGGTATTCTGTGGGATTTTTAGGGGACTTGAAGAATTTTGAGGAATTTTTCATAGATTTTATGGAAATGTGTGGAGATTCTGTGGGATTTTTCTGGAATTTTGTGGGCCTTTCCAAGGACTTTGTGTGGTTTTGAGGAGACTTGAAGAATTTTGGGGAATTTTTCTTTAATTTTGTGGAAACTTGTGGAGGTTTTGTGTGATTTTTGTGGAATTTTGTGGGATATTGAGGAGATTTAATGATTTTGAGGGATTTTTCATGTATTTTGTGGGAATTTGTAAAGATTTTGTGGGATTTTTGTGGAATTTTGTTGGATATTGGGGAGATTTAGGGATTTTTGTGGAATTTTCTTGAATTTTATGGGCATTTGTGGAGATTTTGTGGGATGTTTCTGGAATTTGGTAGAGTTTTCTGAATATTTAGGAAATTTTGTGTGATTTTTCTGGAATTCAGTAGGGTTTTGAGGAGATTTAGGGAATTTTGTGGGATGTTCCTGGAATTCAGTAGGCTTTCAAAGAGATTTAGGGAATTTAGAGGGATTTTTTCTTAGATTTTGGGGAAATTTGTTGGTGATTTTGTGGGATTTTTGTGGAATTTTGTGGGATATTGAGGAGATTTAGGGATTTTGTGGGATTTTTCTTGAATTTTGAGGACATTTGTGGAGAGTTTGTGGGATGCTTTTGGAATTTGGTAGGGTTTTCAAAAGATTTAGGGAATTTTGTGGGATTTTTATGGAATTTTATAACTCTTTTCAAGGATTTTGTGGGATTTTGAGAAGACTTGAAATAGTTTCAGGAATTTTTCTAAGATTTAGTGGAAATTTGTGGAGATTTTGTGGGGTGTTTCTGGAATTTGGAAGGTTTTTCTGAAGATTTGGGGAAATTTGTGGGATTTTTCTGATATTATATGTGGCTTTTGAAGAATTTTGTGGGAGTTTTGAGGAATTTTGTGGGGCTTTACTGCAATTTCATGGGATCCTGAGAAAATTTCAAGAATTTTGTGGGACTTTCTGGAATTTTGTGGAATTCGTGGAGATCCTGTGAGATATTTCTGAAATATAGTAAGGTATTGAAAAGATTTTTTGGGAATTTTGTGGGATGTTTCTGGAACTTTGAGGGACTTCTCTGGAATTTCGTGGGCCTTTTCAAGGACTTTGTGTGGTTTTGAGGAGACTTGAAGAATTTTGAGGAATTTTTCTTAGATTTGTGGAAACTTGTGGAGGTTTTGTGGGAGTTTTGTACAATTTTTTAAATATTGAGGAGATTTAGGGAATTTAGAGCAATTTTTCTTGAATTTTGGGGAGATTTGTGGAGATTTTGTGGGATGTTTCTGAAATTTGGTAGAGTTTTCAGATAATTTAGGGAATTTTGAGGGATTTTTCATGAATTTTGTAGATTTTTCTGGACTTCTGTGGGATTCTTAGGAGATTGAAGAATTTTGACAATTTTTTTTAGATTTTGTGGAAATGTGTGGAGATTCTGTGGGATTTTTCTGGAATTTTGTAGGCCTTTTCAAGGACTTTCTGTGGTTTTGAGGAGACTTGAAGAATTTTGAGGAATTTTTCTTAGATTTTGTGGAAACTTGTGGAGCATTTGTGAGATTTTTGTGGAATTTTGTGGGATATTGAGGAGATGTAGGGATTTTGAGGGAATTTTCATGTATTTTGTGGGAATTTATGGAGATTTTGTGGGATGTTTCTGGAATTTGGTAGAGTTTTCTGAATATTCAGGGAATTTAGTGGGATGTTCTAGGAATTCAGTAGGGTTTTGAAGAGATTTAGGAAATTTAGAGGGATTTTTTCTTAGATTTTGGGGAAATTTGTTGGTGATTTTGTGGGATTTTTGAGGAATTTGGTGGGATATTGAAGAGATGTAGGAATTTTGTGGGATTTTTCTAGAATTTTGTGTGGTTTTTCTGGAATTCTGTGGGTTTTTGAGGAGACTTGAAGATATCTGTGAGATTTTCCTTGAATTTTGTGGAAATTTGTGGAGGTTTTGTGTGGTTTTTGTGGTATTTTGTATAATTTTGAGGAGATTTAGGGATTTTGTGGGATTTTTCCATAATATTGTGGACATTTGTGGAGATTTTGTGGAATGTTCCTGGAATTTGGTAGGGTATTGAGGAGATTTAGGGAGATTTAGTGAGATTTTTTTTGGATTTTGTGGAAATTGGTGTAGATTTTGTGGGATTTTTCTGCAATTTCGTAGGGGTTTTGAGAAGATTTTGTGAATTTTGTGGGATTTTTCAGGAATTTTGTGTATTTTTCCTGTGAATTGTGTGGGATTCTGAGGAGGCTTGAAGAATTTTGTGGAATTTTTCTTGGATTTTGTGGACATTTGTAAAGATTTTGAGGGATTTTCCTTGAATTTTGTGAGATATTGAGGAGATTTTGGCATTTTGAGGGATTTTTCATGTATTTTGTGTGAATTTGTGGAGATTTTGTGGGATGTTTCTGGAATTCAGTTGGGTTTTGAGGAGATATATGGAATTTTGTGGAATGTTTCTGGAATTTTGTTGGATATTGAGGAGATTTTGTGGGATGTTTCTGGGATTTTGTGGGGCTTTTCAAGAATTTTGTGGGATTCTGAGGAGGCTTGAAGAATTTTGTGGAATTTTTCCTGGATTTTGTAGAAACTTGTGGAGATTTTGTGTGATTTTTGTGGAATTTTGTGGGATATTGAGGAGATTTTGGCATTTTGAAGGATTTTTCATATATTTTGCGGGAATTTGTGGAGATTTTGTGGGATGTTTCTGGAATTCAGTTGGGTTTTGAGAAGATTTAGGGAATTCTGTGGCATATTCCTGGAATTTGGTGTGGTTTTAAGGTGATTTAGGGAATTTTGAGGGATTACTCTTAAATTTTATGGAAATTAGAGGGGATTTTGTGGGATGTTTCTGGAATTTGGTGGGGTTTTGAGAAGATTTTGTGAATTTTGTGGGATTTTTCAGGAATTTTGTGTATTTTTCCTGCGAATTGTGTGGGATTCTGAGGAGGCTTGAAGAATTTTGTGGCATTTTTCTTGGATTTTGTGGACATTTGTAAAGATTTTGAGGGATTTTCCTTGAATTTTGTGAGATATTGAGGAGATTTTGGCATTTTGAGGGATTTTTCATGTATTTTGTGTGAATTTGTGGAGATTTTGTGGGATGTTTCTGGAATTTGGTAGGGTTTTAGAATGATTTAGGAAATTTTGTGGGATTTTTCAGGAATTTTGTTGGATATTGAGGAGATTTTGTGGGATGTTTCTGGAATTCAGTTGTGTTTTGAGAAGACTTAGGGAATTTTGTGGGATTTTTCAGGAATTTCATTGGATATTGAAGAGATTTTGTGGGATGTTTCTGGAATTTGTTGGGTTTTGAGAAGATTTAGGGAATTTTGTGGCATATTCCTGGAATTTGGTGTGGTTTTAAGGTGATTTAGGGAATTTTGAGGGATTACTCTTAAATTGTATGGAAATTAGTGGGGATTTTGTGGGATGTTTCTGCAATTTGGTGGGGTTTTGAGAAGATTTTGTGAATTTTGTGGGATTTTTCAGGAATTTTGTGTATTTTTCCTGTGAATTGTGTGGGATTCTGAGGAGGCTAGAAGAATTTTGTGGAATTTTTCTTGGATTTTGTGGACATTTGTAAAGATTTTGAGGGATTTTTGTGGAATTTTGTGAGATATTAAGGAGATTTTGGCATTTTGAGGGATTTTTCATGTATTTTGTGTGAATTTGTGGAGATTTTGTGGGATGTTTCTGGAATTCAGTTGGGTTTTGAGAAGATTTAGGGAATTTTGTGGCATATTCCTGGAATTTGGTATGGTTTTAAGGTGATTTAGGCAATTGTGTGGGATTACTCTTAAATTGTATGGAAATTAGTGGGGATTTTGTGGGATATTCCTGGAATTTGGTAGGGTATTGAGGAGATTTAGGGAGATTTTGTGGGATTCTTCTTGGATTTTGTGGAAATTGGTGTAGATTTTGTGGGATGTTTCTGGAATTTGGTGGGGTTTTGAGAAGATTTTGTGAATTTTGTGGAATTTTCCCAGAATTTTGTGTATTTTTCCTGTGAATTGTGTGGGATTCTGAGGAGGCTTGAAGAATTTTGTGGAATTTTTCTTGGATTTTGTGGAGACTTGTGGAGGTTTTGTGTGATTTTTGTGGAATGTTGTGGGATATTGAGAAAATTTAGGTATTTTGAGGGATTTTTCATGTATTTTGTGGTTATTTGTGGAGATTTTGTAGGATGTTTCTGGAATTCAGTTGGGTTTTGAGAAGAATTAGGGAATTTTCTGGAACTTCTCTTGAATTTTGTGGGCTTTTTCAAGAATTTTGTGGGATTCTGAGGAGACTTGAAGAATTTGTAGGAATTTCTCTTAGATTTTGTGGATATTCGTGTATGTTTTGTGGGATGTTTCTGGGATTTGGATGTTTTTAAGAATATTTAGGGAATTTTAGAGATTTTTCTTAGAGTTTGTAGAAATATGTGAGGATATTGCAGGAAGTTTCTGGAATTTGTTAGGGTTTTGAGAAGATTTAGGGAATTTTGTGGGATTTTTCAGAAATTTTGTGGATTTTTCTGGAATTCTGTGAAATTCTCAGGAGCTTGAAGAACTTTCAGGAATTTTTTTTAGATTTTGTGGAAATCTGTGAAGATTCTCTGGGATTTTTCTGGAATTTTGTGGGCCTTTTTAAGGACTTTGTGTGGTTTTGAGGAGACCTGAAGGATTTTGGGGAATTTTTCTTAGATTTAGTGGAAACTTGTGGAGCTTTTGTGTGATTTTTGTGGAATTTTATGGGATATTGAGAAAATTAAGGGGTTTTGAGGGATTTTTCTTGAATTTTGTGGGAATTTGTGGAGATTTTGTGGGATGTTTCGTGAATTTTGTGGGGCTTTTCAAGAATTTAGTGGTATTTTGAAAAGATTTAGCCAAATTTGTGGTGTATTCTTAAATTTTGTGGGAATTTGTGGTGATTTTGTGGGATTTTTGTGGAATTTGGTAGAGTTTTCAGAAGATTTAGGGAATTTTGAGTGATTTTTCTGAAATTTTGTAAGGCTTTTCAAGGGTTTTTTGGGATTTAGAGGAGACTTGATGAATTTTGCGGGATTTTTCTTAAATTTTGTGGACATTTGTGGAGATTTTGTGGGATTTTTCTGGAATTCAGTTGGGTTTTCAAGAGATTTAGGGAATTTTGTGGCATGTTCCTGGAATTTGGTAAGGTTTTAAGGTGATTTAGGGAATTTTGTGGGATTTTCCTTGAATTTTATGGAAATTAGTGGGGATTTTGCGGGATATTCCTGGAATTTTGTAGGGTTGTGTGAAGATTTTGTGAATTTCGTGGGATTTTTCAGGAATTTTGTGTATTTTTCCTCTGAATTGTGTGGGATTCTGAGGAGGCTTGAAGAATTTTGAGGAATTTTTCTTGGATTTTGTGGAAAGTTGTGGATATTTTGTGTGATTTTTGTGGAATTTTGTGGGATGTTGAGGAGATTTAGGGATTTTGAGGGATTTTTCATGAATTTTGTGGGAATTTGTGGTAATTTGGTGGGATGTTTCTGGAATTTGGGAGACTTTTCTTAATATTTGGGGAGTTTTCTGTGATTTTTCTGGAATTCAATAGGGTTTTGAGGAGATTTAGGGAATTTTGTGGGATGTTCCTGGAATTCAGTAGGGTTTTGACGAGATTTAGGGAATGTAGAGGGATTTTTTCTTAGATTTTGTGGAAATTTGTTGGTGATTTTGTCGGATTTTTGTGGAATTTGGTGGGATATTGAAGAGATTTAGGGATTTTGTGGGATTTTTCTTGAATTTTGTGGACATTTGTGGAGAGTTTGTGGGATGCTTTTGGAATTTGGTAGAGTTTTCAGAAGATTTAGGGAATTCTGTGGGATTTTTATGTAATTTTATAACTCTTTTCAAGGATTTTGTGGGATTTTGAGAAGACATGAAAAAGTTTCAGGAATTTTTCTAAGATTTAGTGGAAATTTGTGGAGATTTTGTGGGGTGTTTCTGGAATTTGGAAGGTTTTTCTGAAGATTTGGGGAAATTTGTGGGATTTTTGAGGGATTTTTGTGGGATTTTGTTAACATTAGTGGAGATTTTGTGGGACATTCCTGTGAATTAGTATGGTTTTGAAAAGATTTAGGGAATTTTGTGGGACTTCCCTGGAATTTTGTGGGGTTTTTCAAGAATTTTGTGGAATTCTGAGGAGACTTGCAGACTTTTGAGGACTTTTTTTAGATTTTGTGGGAATTTGTGGAGATTTTGTGGGATTTTTGTGGAATTTTGTGGGATATTGAGGAGATTTAGGGATTTTGAGATATTTTCTTGAATTTTTTTGGCATTTGTGGAGATTTTGTGGGATGTTTCTGGAATTTGGTAGAGTTCTCTGAATATTTAGGAAATTCTGTGGGATTTTTCTGGAACTTCGTGTATTTTTCTGGAATTTTGTTATATTTTGGGAAAATTTAAATAATTTTGATGGATTTTTCTTGAGTTTTGTGAAAATTGGTGATTTTGTGGGATTTTTGTGGAATTTGGTGGGATATTGAAGAGATTTAGGGATTTTGTGGGATCTTTCTTGAATTTTGTGGAAATATTCTGGAATTCTGTGGGATTTTGAGGAGACTTGAAGGTATTTGAAAGAATTTCCTTGAATTTTTTAGAAATGTGTGGAGGTTTTGTGTGGTTTTTGTGGTATTTTGCATAATTTTGAGGAGATTTTGTGGATTTTGTGGGATTTTTCCATAATATTGTCGACATTTGTGGAGATTTTGTGGGACGTTCCTGGAATTTGGTAGGGTTTTGAGGACATTTAGGGAATTTTGAGGGATTTTTCTTGAATTTTGTGGATATTTGTGGAGATTTTGTGGGATTTTTCTGAAATTTGGTAGGGTTTTTAGGAGACTTGAAGAATTCTGAGGAATTTTTTTTCTAATTTTGTGGGATATTGAAGAGATTTTGTGGGACTTCCCTGGAATTCTGTGGGGTTTTTCAAAAATTTTGTGGGATTCTGAGGGGACTTGAAGGCCCGTCTCCCCTAGGAACACGCACGTACTGCCCGCCCGAGTGGATCGGCCTTCGCTGCTACCACGGCGATGGGGCGACCATCTGGTCCCTGGGCGTGCTGCTGTTTGAGATGGTGTGCGGGTACTTACCCTTCGAGAAGGAGCGAGACATCGTCTTGGGGCAGCTCTTCTTCCCGCAGGAGGCCTCTCCAGGTTGGTATGGGGCCTGAAGAAGGCAGGCTTTGGCAGGTGGCAGCGCGCAGCCCAGCCCGGCCCTCCCGCAGCTGCGCGGGTCGTCCATGTGCCCTCAAGGGCCGGCTGCAGCAGGTGGCCCGTGGCAGGCTGGCTGTGGCACGCTTGGCTGAAGGAGGGGACGCTTGTCCTGCCGTGCCGCTCTCCCGCCAAGGGCAGCTCCCAGCACACGCAGCGTGGCCCGGCTTCTGCAGGCGCCGGGAGCAGCTGGGCAGGAGCCTTCTGCAAGTGAGCGCCGCTTTCTGCCTTCTCTCCCCACAGTGCCAACATCTGATCCGCTGCTGTTTGTCCAAGCACCCCATGGATCGGCCAGTGCTGGAGCAGATCTTCTACCACCCTTGGGTGTTGGGCGGCCATTTCTGATGCCTTGCCGCAGCCTCTGCAGCACCCAGTTCCCGTGTCCCAGGCAGGACTGAGGGCCCAGGAAATAAAAGAACCCGAAACCCAGTGCGGGCTGGCAAGTCTGGTCCTTGTTAGCAACTTCAGCTAAGGGAACCTCTTGGCAAAAGGGGTAATCAGAGCGTTCCCTTCAGCCTGGGTCAAGCTTTTGATGACTTTTCTCGAGGTTGTCCCTCAAAATCAGAGGAGAGTGCAGCCTGCACCAGTTGCCTCAAATCGGTGGGAGGCAGAGACTACTCCCAGGCCCGTCAAAACTGGAGGAGGATGGAGACAATCCCTGGGGCCCCCAACCCTAAAGGGAGATAAATACCCGGCCCGCCCAAAATAAGAGATGGATGGAGCCCACAGCGGCCCCCAAGTCAGAGGGGGAAGGGGAGACTGCCAGCCCTCCTAAAGAGGAGGGGAATTGTGCCTGTGCCAGCCCCGCAAATTGCAAGGGGACAGAGAACAGCCCTGGCCTGACAAAGGGCAAAGAGCGGCCGGGGGCTGCCAGGATGGTGACAACACTGGCAACCCCCAAATCAGAGAGGGACAAAGAGCCAGCACAGGCTTCCCAGGTGGAGAAAGGGGGCAGCAAATATCCCCTGTCCGCCAAAGTCGGAGGGGCATAGAAATAACACCCACCCCCCCTATAGTGGAGGAGGACAGACACAAAAGACCCCACAAAAAGAGCATGGGAACCAAGAGCACTGCTGGCCTCACAAAGGTAAGGAGGATGGAGAAACTCCCCATCTGTCTTTGTTTTGGAAGACAGGTGCCTGCCCAGGGCAGGGGCCTCCCCTGGAATGGAAATGTACATCCCCTCCCTCTGAATCCTTATAATTTGTAACTCAAGGGGCTCTCAGGCAGAGATCCGGGGATAGGAATAACAGTTCTTTACTAGTGTGTATAACGAGGCACACAGACAACAACAACTACAGCGTTAACAACAAAACAGAACCAGGGACCCCATGACAGCCTTCTCGGCCGGGACGGGAAAGGATGGAGGAGAGGCTTTGCTTCACAAACCCCCTCGGGTTGGCAGTCAGTGCCAGTGCTCCTGCAGGGCTCTGAGGAACACTCAGCTGGAACAGCAGGGATGAACTGAGATCCCGGGCCGGTGGCTGAGGTAGATCAGCAGCTCCACGGCGGTGCCTGGCACTGCCACACGTCCCGGCAGGACAGGGGGTGTGAGGCCACCAACGAAGAGAGAAGAAAGAGAAGGAGAAGCAGCAGCTCCATCTGGGTGATGGCGAATTCCCTTTTCTCCTCAGCAACAGCTCCCAGCAAAGTGTCCTTCTCTGAAGCTGAAGAAGCCACCAAACTGTGCCCACCCTCGCCTTTTCCTGCCCCCTTTCCCCCTGGACCCAACCAAAACCTTTGTGTTTCTCAAGTATCACACGCAGTCAGGTTTTTCCCACAACTAATGGGTAAAAATTCCACAGTTGAGCCAGAACTAAAAGAAGGACACCTAACCCCCAACAGATTCTCATCTCCATCTCTTTGCACTCCAAAAGCCAGGAGGGATCGATCTGTCACCTCATAACCACTCAATCTCACCTCAGAAAATCTCAATCCCGCACTAAAATTACTCAGTTCCACCGCTGCCAGGTGAGATGGAGGTGGAAGATGTTCTGGTTTAGGGCAAATTTGGAAGAAACCCTCTGAATGGGGTCCCTGTAAAAAGCAAATTAAAGTTGCCCCTCATCCGAATATTTCAGGAAAAATATTTTCTTGGAGAAAAGTGGAAAAACACAGTTTACTTAACAATCAAAGTATCAACAAGCATGAGCAAGATGAATAATATTAAAGATTAAATCCTCTGGCTGTTTGAAGAGATGGCAAAGCCAGAAAAGTCCTTTCCATGGGGTGTAGCTCAGCTCGCTCAGTCTCTTATCAGTTCCTCCGGCGCTGGAAAGGGCCCAGGCCCAGGCCCCTGTGGGCCACAGCCGTGAGCTCCCGGGGTTTGTCTGGGTTCTCAGTCCAGAGCAGCTTTGAACAGATCCAAGGAAAAAGGCAAAAAACACTCTGGGGAACTTCTGTGCCTCAGCTAGCTAAAACCCAACTAAACTAAACTAAAAACTAACTAAAAAGGAAACTGAACTGAAGTGCGTAGAAGCAAAGGAGAGCTCTGTCCCACTGTCTGTCCCTGCTGCAGACGACACAGAGAAGCGTGCGGGGCACTGAGTGCCATTTCTGCAAACAAACTGCAGCTTCTTCTTTCCCCCCTTGGCTCTCAGAGCCAGTCTTGAAGGTCCAGAACTTAATAGGCAGCAGAAACAGAACAGACACCTGGGGATCCAAGGATCACAAAGTCACCCCAGGCCAGAAGGAGGTTGGGAGAAGTGGGATCCACATTTGGAGCGGTGGGATGGGGATTGTGTGGGGCTGGCTGGCTGGGCTGTATTTGATAGGAAATCAAACTTTCAGAGTTCCTGATTTGTGTCCCATTCATTTTCAGTCAGGTGCAGCTCTGTTTGCAGAGTGTCGCTGTGGCGCTCGAGACGGACACACGACGCAGCGAGGTTGGCACGGCAAGAGCAATCTTTATTGTTCAGAAGCTGCTTTTCCATGGTTGACTGCGGAGGCTGGGGAACTGCCTGATTCAGAGATCCTGGCCCTCCCTTGGAGGCAAGGTAATTTTTCTAAGAGAGAGAAAAGTATCAGTCCCAGCAATCTTTGAGTTAGTTATGTTAAACTGTTACACTCCATTGCTGTTCTCCCCTGCCATCCCACCCCAATACCTGTATCCCAGTTTTCCCCAGCCCCTCTCCTCCCCTATAAATACCCCAGTTTATCCCCTGTTCCAGAGAGCTGCTGTCACTGGCTCCCTTCGCCGAGGGCCCGGCTGTAATAAAGGCCAGTTCTCTGCGGAACGCCACACAGCGCTCTGCTCTCTCCCTCCGTGTCGCCTGCACGCTGCCGCTGAGCTGAGCTGAGCTGAAATCACTCGCCGGGCAGAGGACGTGTCTGTGCCCCGGGCAGCCCAACCGCGGACCGCTTTTCTGGGAGTCGCGGCCCCCCTGCCACCTCCACCGCCGCGGCAACCTATGAGAAAGCACAGCTGGGTTCTGCTCAGGGCATTTCAAACTACCTGGGGTATTTGGGACTTGCCCTTGCAAAGGCAGCATCTCAGGAAAACTCCAAGTTTCTCTTCATGGACTCCCAGGATGTGTTGCCTTGGAAGGGACCTTAAAGCTCCTCTTGTTCCAACTCTCAGCACACTCAGGACACCTTCCCCTAGACCAGCTTGCTCCAAGCCCCATCCAACCAGGCCTTCAACCCTTCCAAGGGTCAGACAATCACAGCTTCTCTGCAACCTGGTCTATTCCTCCCACATCTAAAATCAGACCAAACTTAGCAGCCTCAGAGACAGATTTCTATTCAATAGCTACATTTATCTAGGAAAGAAATATGGCAAAACTTGTTTACATCTGACTTTGCAAAATCAACACGAGCTCTTCAGAAAGGGCTGCCGTCCACCCACTTTTCTTATTTTTGCCCATTTGGTGGAACATTTGCATTCTGTTGTTGTTTGGAGCAGTATTTTAATGTATCTGGCTGGGGCTGCTTCAAATAGTCCAGCGAGATACCAGGGGGTGAGGGGTGGAAAACTGAGCTCTTACACATCCAATACTTCTCTTGTTGGAAGTCTTCAATCCCACCTCTCTGCTGGGATGAAATAGGTGCTACTCATCCAATTTCTAAAGTATCGTGCATCAAGCTGACACTATTTGAAGACTTCAAAATAAAAAAGCCAATTGAAACAAACCTCTGCTCCTTTCCATTTTCTCTGTTCCAGGGTTTAAGACAGAAGACAGGAGAGAAAGATTGTTTTGGCAACGTTTTCAGGACCCTAAAAAGAATATCAAAACCTCTCTGCCGCACTCTCATCTCTTGCAGTGCCAAAAACCACTGGCCGTCTGCTCACAGAGTCACAATTGTGGTGGCATTTCTAGCACACCACAGGACAGCGATGTTTTTCCTTTTCTCCTGGAAATACCTACAGCACTTCTGGCTAGCAAGGCAAACATGAGCCTCTTTTAGTGGCCCTTGAATTTGGACATGTGAAATGAGGTACACAAAGCCACAGGCCAGTTGAACCTGAGATCTCTGAATGGCTCTTCACATTCTTCCCAGGAAGATGAATGTCAATCACTATTTTGGCAGGGAAACTGCATCAGCTGGCAATTTGGTGTAGGAAATGTGCTTTCTGTTCCTCTCAGAGCCAAAACTCCTACCCATTTCTTGCAAGTCCTTCTTAGATAAGGACCATGTTCAACTGAGCGACAGTGAAGCCAAATGGCAATCCAGGAATCAATTGTCCTGTACACAATCTCCTCCATCCACGTGGAAGGTTACTCAGGGGCACACAGGAGGAAGGAAGAAACCCAAATGCATCATTGGACACAAAGTCACACTTGTTGAGGGATGAAGAAATCTTGTAGAACTATGGAAAGCTCCCCTGAAAAGCCAGTTCAGGAAAAGCCTGAGTTGTTTTCTGCTTCTAGGCCTGAAGATGCTCAGGATCTTTCCCAGATGCTCAGCAGGCAGTAGGATTGTGCCTGAATCTGGCTCTGGAAATGCCAGTGTCTCAACTGAGAGCTGTGGCAATGATTTCCATTGCATGGAGAGGGGCCACAGTCCTGCAAGAGTCTTTCAGCAGAGTAAACAGCAGCCTGGAGGGTGGCCAATGCTGCATCTGTACCACTGCATGCTCATCCTTCACCGTAATGCGGAGCTGCCCCCAAAACTGCCATGGATCACTTTTGAGATTTCTCCCGTTGGATATATTTTGGAGAAGTTGTTCTAGGTGGCTTTGGATGGTGATCCTGTAGGAAGCAGCCATTCGCCTGCTGTGATATCCTTACAACTAATCCTAACTTCTCATTGACTTTGGTTTTATTTGGGTTTTTTATCAATTTGTCTGATTGGTTTGTTTGTGTTTGTGTGTGTTTTAGTCTATTTTGGTTTAAGTTTTTTTCCGTTTTTATAAAGGACTGGTGAAGTTGGCACAGCCAAACTCCAGAAGACGTAAACCAGGCTTGACTTTCCAGAAATTGCTTTTGGCTGGCTTTAGCTGCATTCCCCAGGATCAGGATCACCAGGAGATATTTGCAGGTTTTGCTCTGCATCATCAGCCTGCCCAGACTTTGCTCAGTGTTTCACAAATGGAGAAGACAATGGATATTTTGCCAAACCTCCTTTCAAACAACAAAACTTGGGGCAGCATGACAGAAAAGAAGATAATATAATATTCCAAAGTTAGAACAGAGCCAGAGTCCCACCATTTTCCCCTCCACTTTTATTGATTTTCTACATTTAGAGGCAAAGCTTCCATCTCCAAAAGCTTCCATCTCTCACTTCCTGATGCTCTTTGCTACCCTTTAGCCTTGACCCCCACGCATCGGACTGCTGTCCATGTGGGGCTGGGGATGCTCAGCCTGGAAAGAGAAGGTGCTGGCGAGGCCTCCCTGCAGCTCTAGGAAAGATGGGCACAGAGAGGAGAAGCCTTTCAACTGCAGGAGTGAGATTGAAGTTGCATCTAATGAAGCTGCTCTTTTCCACTCAGGCTGCTGGGGCACTGGCCCAGGCTGTGCACACAGGCTGGGGATGCTCCATCCTTGGCAACATCCAAGGCCAGCTGGGAGCAGGGCTCTGAGCAACATATTCTGGGGGAAGATTGCTGCGCTTGGAACAAGATGGTCTTTAGGGTCCCTTCCAAGCCCAGCCACCCAGGGATTCCATCATTCTATGGTCTCCGTTGTCCACTTCAGCCTGGGCCTGGGCTCCTGGCAGTGATGTCACAGTGCACGCTCCAGCTAGAACTTCCAGCATCCAGCAACGGCCACAACACAACCCTTGGCTCCTTGTGTCAGCACGCTCTTCACCCTGCTCCAAGCCTACCCCGGTCACCTTGTTACCACCTGCCCCCTGATTCCCCCAGCAGTCCTGAAAGCTGCCCATTGCTTAGATTTCGTTATCCATCCCTGCAGGATGTCTGCATTTGCTCCAAAGAAGGTATGGTACTATTCCATGGAGGTGGACACCCCGCAGCTGCCTGGGTGGGCTGGAGCTGTGTGGGACAGTGTGGGAAAAGGACCTCACTCTGAGATTTTGCTACCTCTGCAGGCTGGCACAGACAGAGAGGAGGAGATGGAGGTCGATACAATAATTGACACAGAAGAGAAAATGGAAGTGGATGGAGAGGCTAGTGGAGAGGAAGAGATGGACGTGGATGTGAAAGAGTCAGAGGAACAAATGGAGGTGGAAACGGAAGACTATATTGAAGAGATGGATATCGATGTAAAAGACAAGGTGGAAGACATGGTGTTGGGATGAAGACCGATGCCAGCAGCAGAACAGGCAGGTGCTCCCCACGGGCAGAGCGGGTCCCCTGCTGCCAGGCTGGGGCTGGGCTGGGCACTCCCTGCTCAGGGACATGCTACCCCATGCACTGGATTCTGGTGGCCATCCCTGGCCTGGCCTGGCCTTGCTTTGGGCCACACAAGCCCTGTTCCAGTGCCTGGGCCACAGCCCCCAGCCCCAGCCAGGCTCACTTCTGGCAGCAGAGTCCCCCTGTGCCAGTGTCCCAGCCCGGGAGCACATGGAACACCCCTCCATGCCTGACTGCACTGACCGTGCTACTTGTTTTTCTTCCAGGACTGAGGCACATCCCAGACAGAGATGCCATCCTTCTGTATATACGTTTTAGAGTTGTTGTCTTCACGATAGATGTTTTAGGGTTTGATTAAGATTTCTGTAAATATGTTTCATATAGTTTTGTTAGATAAGTTCTTTGGTAAATAGGTTCTATATTTTGTTGTTGTTGTGGTTACAAATATTTTGACATTGTAAATATGTTGCGTAGTTCATTCTTTTTCCTTTTCTTCTACAAATAAACATTTTCACACCCCAGTACTCTTTGCATTTGCTTCGGGCACATTTGCAAAGTTGTGCTTTCCACTCGCTCCAGGTTCCCAGGGCTGGATGTCCCGGAGGGAGCTGGCACAGCCACCCCAGCAGTGGGCTCCCTGTGCACAGGGGGTCCCACTGACAGAGCTCACCCTCTCCTTGCAGTTTCTCTGGACACACTTGGGAGCTGGAGGGGCAAATCCCAGTGGGCCCTGTCCCATGGCATCCCACATGGGAGCAGGGCTCAGCCTCATCCATGCCTCTTCCCTGGCTAGCCCCAGGGCTAAGGAGGCTGCACTGGGCTGCGGGCAGCCTGCTTCCTGGGCACCCTGAGGGGCTGGAGCCAGCCTGGAGGGAGCCTCAGCACAGAGGCCTCTGGCCTACATGCACCAACATTTCCTTTGGAAACCCCCTCTGTCACCACACTCTGCTACAAGCACAACATCAATTGTTCCTCCTACTTCAAGGGGAGACCTTAATTGGCACAAATTTGTCCCTTGGACTTTCTTGCACAGCAAATGTCAGCGCTTGGAATCCCTCTTCTGCACTCCCTGCTCAGGCACCAAAACATTGGAACCTGCCAGAACATCTTGAATTAGCACCAACCTGCAGAGAGCTACAGGGGGAGAACCTACCCCCAATCACACAGGGACATTGATGGGCTGGGGCAGAGCTGAAACTGAAGTATTTTAATGCCAAGAGACAGGATTTTTTATTGCTGAATGCATTCTCCCAGGACAAGAAAGAAAGCTTTCAGTCTCCTCACCTGCCACACATGTCTATTGCCAAGGTTTGCTTCTGGGTTACCACTGATTTTTATTCATCTCTTCAGAACTCTGATGCTCTTCCTGCCTAAGGTGCAGAGATGATATTTCAGAGCCAGATGAGCTCAGCACAGCTTGTGCAACACACAGGATTTCCAGACCCAGAGATTCAGGCCATGCAAACTGATACTTTTTCGTGTTTGTGCAAAGATCACTGGAAGGATGTCAGTGATGTACCACACACTTCTCAGAGCTGTCCCTTCTATCCAGCTCTCCCCAGTCACTTCACACACTTCACTCCAAGCACTTTCTGATAGAGTTCAGGAGCACATAGGATTTCATCCTGGCTTTTCTTCATTTTCTCCTGAGCTGTCTCCAGACACAGTGTGTGGGCACTGCAGCAGCATTAACGGGGCACCTCCCTGACACTGAGATTCATGTCACAACTTTTCATCAAAAGCAGCAAAGAAATGATTCCCACTGGGTCCCACACGGCTCCCTGGCAACTTTGTGCTGCTGCAGCCCCAGCACCAGGCCTGGTGCACAGGAATTTCAGGAGGAGACACACCGAAGGAATCAACCATTCTCAGAGAAGAAACATCTGTTTGAGTGGCCCAAATCCCCACAACACTGCAGACTCTGGTGATCCACACTCTGCATTTGCACTTCAGCCTCTGTGCCTCACTTTTCCTCTCACTAAAGTCCCCCCAGTTTCCCTCATGCTCAGATTCCCAAGAGAATTCAAAGCAGCATTAGGAGCAGGGATAGGTGATGGGAGCTGTCCCAAGGCTCGACCAAATTTCTCAGGCCTGACAATTCTAGCCAAGGACAGAGGAAAAAGCTGCATGAAAGAGGTGTGAAATCAAAGCAGGAATCAAATTTAGGTAGAATGAGAGAAGCTGAAGAGCTTTTCAGTGTTTGCAACAAGATTAGAAGCTCCAGGTCCAGGAGGGATGCAACATTTCCTCCACTCTAACAACTCTGTGATGCAAATTGCTGCTCAAATCCTTCTCCCCAGCTCTGGGACTTGTTCAGCCACCAACATGGTGCTGAATTTTTCAAGCAAAGTGGAAGCTGGTCAGAGAGGTGGCTTGCAAATCAAAATCACAGCGGACAGCTTGGAAGCAGCAGCCAGAGCAAAGAGAGGCAGAGCCTGGCCCTGGGGTGCAGCACAGCCACACAACACATGCCTGAAACTTTAAGACATGAAAGAATTTGCCACAGGAGATACAGAAGGTACTTGATGCAATCCTGCCTCCTTCACAATGCAGCAGCATGCAGGAGAGCACTAGGATGAAGATGACAGCACCTTCTGCTGCTGCTTCCATCTCCTGAGTCAAATCTCCCCAATATCTCTCACTATTGGCCATTCCCAAAGCCTCAGATTCCCTCAGTCCTTGCAGGATTTCAGTGCTGAGCAGCATGAAGGGAGATAAAGGCACTTGCAGAGACCAGAGATGCATTTTCTGCCTGAGGTGCATTTCACTGCCCAGCTTAGTTCCTCTAAAACCATTCCAATCAGCCCCTTGGACAGCACCAAGCCAACAGCAGAACATCAGCGCCTGAAAATGCTTGGAAATGCCATTCTTTGAGATTTCTCTCCAGCTCTCCCATTTTATGGTGCCATTGCAGGGCTTTATCCCATCACTCAGTACTTGCAGCAAGTCTTGGCAACCAGCTTCAAACGGATTTGTAGTGCTGAGCAAATACGAGGCAATTTGACTTTGTCTCCAGTGAATGAAATTTCACCTCAATCAGACGAACTCTGTGTTCTGTCATTGGCCAGGCACTAATTACTGCCAGCTCACCCCAAGCCTGGATGTCAAACTGCCTTCATATTGGAAAGTTCAATTTAGTTGGTTTTATGTACAAGATTATTCTGTCTCCAAATCATTTGAATCCACAGAATTGCATTTCCAAGGACTAAACTCAGAGCAGCCACAAAGAGCACAAGAGCAGGAAAAGAAAGAAAAATAGAGATTTCTAAGGAGTTGGAAATTGAATGCTGAGTTTTTCCCATTCCAGGAAGTTTCATCAATTATCACCTGCCACCTCCTTGCCTTCACTTGTGTGGCCACCACTGAATACACTCCCAGACAAGAAAATGTTGGTCCTACTGAAAACTGGGGCTAGAAGTAGAAAAAGGCTCAGAGATCTGACTTTAAAGACAACATCATGAAAAGAGCTGCCTTCTAATAGGAAGATATGATGGGCAGCAGGAATGGCTGAAGCCAGCAGAGAGAAGTCCATGAACTATTGGCGCTACAAAGATTTCTGACAAAACCCCCAAAAGCTAAAAACAACGTTTGGTCTGCCACAGCTGATAGGAGCCCTGTGCATTTAATTCAGTCATTGGCAGCACATGGAGATTGGCTTTAAGCTCCTTTGGTGCACTACTATTTTATTTTATTTTATTTTATTTTATTTTATTTTATTTTATTTTATTTTATTTTATTTTATTTTATTTTATTTTATTTTATTTTATTTTATTTTATTTTATTTTATTTTATTTTATTTTATTTTATTTTATTCTATTTTATTTTATTTCATTTCATTTCATTTCATTTCATTTCATTTCATTTCATTTCATTTTATTTTATTTTTCCACCCAGAAAATGTAATTGCTCCTCCTCTGTGGGAAGAGATTACTGCTTTGAATGGTTCAAGGCAAAGAGTTTCATCCCATACCCACTTGTAATCAGTCACCAAGAGAAATATTTTCTCAAAAGATCTCTTAAAAATTTTGGAGTTACTTTCAATGTAAATAACTTGGTAATTTTGCTCCAAATGATAAAAGAATTGAATTTGGCTCCCTCAGCTTAAAAAGAAGTCTTTCTTCCCAGTTCTTCACCAAGAGGAACAAAACACTTGGTTGCAGCAAACTGAAGGGAGGAAGAAATTTCCTTTCCCCTGAGCTGCACAACAGGAGACAATTTTGTTGCCAAGAGGTGACAAAACCCAGCCAATTTCCAGTTCTTTCAGTTTCAGGGAAAAGCTCCAAGGATCATAGCTGGGGCAGACACAGAGTGCGAGGAGCAGGGGATCTGCTGGAGGGTTTTGGCCTGGGGCATAGATTAAAGAAATCTTCAAGTGAAACCCATCAGAGCTCAAGACTTCATCCCACAGAAGAGAAATTGGATTTGACCCAAATGCCATTCAAATCCAAAAAACATTGAGGCATTTCCCCAAGCTCTGCTGAGCCCTCAGGTACAACCCAAAGCACCCTGTGCGACCAGAGCAGCAGCTCCCTGGCATGGGGACAGGGATGCTCCCTTGGCAAGCCGCCTGCATCACCCATGGGATTTGCAAGATCTGTTTCTAAAGACCCCAACATCCAAAAAACTCCACATTCAAAGCCTTTCCTTTGGGGTTTCACTTCTCCATCTGTCTCTTGTCACTAGACAGCTGCTTCACTTCAGCACCCCTCTGGATGGGGTCAAATTTTCTCCGAATTTCCAGCCTAAACAGGAAGTTGCTTCCATTCATTCTTCTGCAAGTACTGGCAGCTTGTACCTGCTCTGCTCTTCCTCTCCTGCTGTGCATTTGTGCACATCAAGTGCCAAGAGCATTTCCTTGTTTCAATGATGTCATTTTGCCTTATTATTTCCTTCCCATAGAGTTGCACAGATTTGGTGCTGGCTCAACACTCAGAACACTGACAGCACAAAGTCGAGTTTTCGCACCAACTTCTCCAACCTTGGCACCTGTTGCAGTCCGCAACCTCAGGTTCTCGACCAGGGAAGCCGCAGGGTTCTGGGGACCAGCATGGAACACCAGCGAGACGGGCCTTTGTTCATGAAACCATTTCTTCAGCACGGGAACAAACTCAGATCCAGAACAGAGAGCCCCAAACAGAGGCACGGCAAGGGTTTTTGAGGGACAGAACTCTTGAGGGTCTCCACCCTTGAGGCTGGAGTTCAGGGTCAGGGACCACTAGAAACACAGCAAGGGAGAAACCCCACAGGGACTGAAACCCAATCTGAACCCCTGGGCCGTCCTTCACAAGGGATTTGGGGTGGAACAATGGAATTCGTTGCCTCCCCCGAGGCACATCATAACATCTGCTCCTTTTTTTTTTCCCCCTTCAAATTTTAATTTGGAGCTTAAAAATGTTTCCAAAACTTACAGCATAAAATTTCACCTACTCCACAGAGCACCCGCTTTTCTCTGTGGGACACTAAAAGCCCAATAACAAAACATGTTAAGCAAACAAACAAACAGAAAAAAACAAAATTAAAAACAATCACTTAAATTAAACAGTGATGGTACTTAATACAAACGTAACGGTTTTTTAGTTCAGTCTCTTCCAGTTCTGGAGTTTCTTTCAGGAAGGGTGCAGCTCTTAGATCTCCTCTCACGAGGGGCAGAGTTCTTAGATCTCCAGCTTCGGCTCTGGTCTCGTAGGTGTGGGTGTTGCCACTTGAGATGTTCTTGGTGAAACGCTGGCTTTCAGAGCTCGGTTCCAGTTTTGATTTCCCCAGAGGGGGTGTTGCCCACCATGGAAAAGGCACAGCCCCCAGGGGTGGAGCAGCTGAAGAAAGGGCTAGGAGCGAAGCAGGAGTTACTGGGGGAAGGGAAGGTTGGGGGCCAGAAAAGAAGGAGCAAGGCGGGAAAAAAGGAATCCCAGACCGCGTGGGCAGTGCCATCTTGGGAAGAGGGCAGGGTCCGGGATGGACTTTCCCAGCCAGGGAACGAGAATATGGAAAGACAGGGGGTGAAGGAGGACACGGAACGGCGGGCAGACGGCAGCAGACCCGCAGCACTCTGGATGTTCCCCGTCCCTTGCTTGCCTTCAGGAAAACGGGATGGGATGGCAGAAAGACACCGGGGTGACGGGGAGTCGGCAGCAACCCCGAGCCATCTTGGCATTTTTCACCCTTTGTCCTGCCCTTAGGAACAGAGGAGAGGGGAAGATACAGGGAGGTATACGTCAAAAAAAAATGAGGGACTTCACAGAAGCCAACAAACAGTCCACAGGAAGGGCCATACCATCCATAATCGTCCATAATCGTCCATAATGTTAATCTTGTCCATAAAGGTCCTTCCCATCTACATAAAAAAAACCAAAACCCTCCATAATACGTCTCGTTGGGTGATGTTAGATGTTTGTCCCAGTGTCTGGTCTCTCGGCTCCCCCACCTCCATAAGCCCTTTTCCCCCATGACCCTGAGGCACTCCCAACTTGGCCCTCCTGCCAGGTATTCTCGACTCCTCCTTTCTAAGGCGGGAGTCTCGCCGGCTCTCGAGCCATCAGCCGGGGATTTACGGAGTGTCCATGGAGCCGCTCCTGCTGTTCTCCTGGTGCCTCGCTGGATGTCGTGCATTCTCCACCATTTGTTGTAGTCCGCAACTGCAGGATCAGGTCCAGGGATGATATTTTCTGGAAACCGGCATGTACTACAATGAGAAGCGCCTTTGTTCATGAAACCATTTCTTCAGCACGGGAACAACTCAGATCCAGGACAAAGAGTCCCCAGCAAAGGCAGGGCAGGGTTTTTTGAGGGACAGAACTCTTGAGGGTCTCCACATTTGAGGGTGGAGTTTAGGGTCAGGGACCACTAGAAACACAAGAAGGGAGAAACCCCCCAGGGACTGAAACCCAATCAGAACCCCTGGGCCACCCTTCACAAGGGGTTTGGGGTGGGACAATTTCACCCAGGGCTCCCACGCCCATCCCCCAAAGCTGGAGGTCAAAATTCACTAGCTTGGCTTACAGCCATGCCTCTCCTGTAACAATGCTTATCTTAAACTAACTCTTTGCCTCCCTGAAGCACCTCACAACAGTTTATGCTGTCTCTTTCCATGTTGATCACTCTCTCTCTCTTCCCCTATCTCTGGAAAAAAGGATGAATTTGCAAGACTCACCTGAGTAGTGAGCAGGTTCAACTCTTGCCCAGGCCTTGTGGATGGTCCCGGGATCTCTGCCGGAGCAGCGGCTGGAGCTGTCTGCGCTAGAAGATTTTTTCCCATGGCTGCTGTGGGGAGTGTGGCCATTATCTGAGCACGCTGCAAGCTGATATCTTTCCCTGCATATCTTTAGTGGGCAGTGTGTGGTGAAACTGAGCAGCGGCAGCAAGTGCAGGCCAGGCAGGGAGCGGCCTGGCCCGGCAGCCCCGCTGTGCAAGGCCCAGCCAAGCCTCTGAGAAGGGGCTCCTGTCACTTGCCAGTCTCCATCCTCCCCGGGAAGCGCAGAGCTGCGGCCAGCCCCGCTCCCCTCCCGTGGTCTTGGCTGGCCTGGGGGGAAGGAGGCTGAAGGGGAGCCCTGGGACCTCTTGAAAAGGCGGAAAGCAAAGAGAGCAAGGAATTGCCGGCCTTAGGTCTTCAAGTGGTGTTCCCAGGTTGATGTCACTTTTCAATGGTCCCAACTGCTGTCAGTTCTTAGCAATGGCCACTTGTTGGCCAGGAGAATAACGTGGTGGCATTTTCAGGAGATCTGGGGAATCTTGAGGGATTTTTGTTGAAGTTTATAGGATCTTGAGCAGATTGTAATAATTTTGTAGGATTTTTGTTGATTTTGGTGAGATTTTTGTGGAATCTGTAAAATATTTATGGAATTTTGTGTGATATTGAAAATATTTAAATAATTTTGTGGGATTTTTGTGAAATTTGTAGGATTTGTGTGGAATTTTGAGGGATTTTTCTGTAATTTTTGGAAATGAGTGGAGATTTTGTGGAATGTTTCTGGAATTTGGTAAGGTTTTGAGATTATTTAAAGAATTTTGTGGTATTTTTCTGGAATTTTGAGTATTTTTCTGGCATTCTATGGTATTTTAAGGAGATGGAAGAAATTTGATGGTTTTTTCTTAGATTTTGCGATTTGTGGTGATTTTGTGGGATGTTCCTTGAATTTGGTGGGCTCTTTGTAAAAATTTAGGGAATTCTATGGGTTTTCTCTGGAATTTGTGGGCGTTTTTCAAGAATCCTAAGGGTTTCAGAGGAAACTAGAAGAATTTTGAGGAATTTTTCATAGATTTGGTGGAAATTTGGGGAGATTTTGTGGGATTTTTGTGGAATTTTGTGGGATATTGAGGAGATTTAGGGATTTTGAGGGATTTTTCATGTATTTTGTGGGAATTTGTGGAGATTTTGTTGGATGTTTCTGAAATTCAGTTGGGTTTTGAGAAGATTTAGGGAATTTTGTGGGACTTCTCTGGAATTTTGTGGGGTTTTTTAGGAATTTAGTGTGATTTTGAGGAGATTTGAAGAATTTTGAGGAATTTTTCTAAGATTTGTGGAAATGTGTGGAGATTCTGTAGGATTTTTCTGGAATTTTGTGGACATTTGTGGAGATTTTGCGGGATGTTTGTGGAATTTGGTAGAGTTTTCAGAAGATTGAGGGAATTTTGAGGGAATTTTGAGGGATTTCTCTTGAATTTTGTTGTAAATTGTGGGGATTTTGTGGGGTGCTTCTTGAATTTGGTGGGGTTTTGAAAAAATTTAGGGAATTTTGTGGGATGTCTCTGGAATTTTTGGACGTTTTTCAAGAATTCTGAGGGTTTCAGAGGCGACTGGAAGAATTTTGAGGAATTTTTCTTAGATTTTGTGGAAACTTCTGGAGGTTTTGTGTGATTTTTGTGGAATTTTGTGGGATATTGAGGAGATTGAAGGGTTTTGAGGGATTTTTCATGTATTTTGTGGATATTTGTGGAGATTTTGTGGGATGTTTCTGGAATTTGGTAGGGTTTGAGAAGATTTATTGAATTTAGAGGGATTTTAATTGAATTTTGTGGATTTTTCTTAAATTCTATGGGATTGTTGTGAAATTTGGTAGAGTTTTCAGAAGACCTAGGGAATTTTGTAACTCTTTTCAAGGATTTTGTGGGATTTTGAGAAGACTTGAAGAATTTTCATGAGTTTCTCTTCGATTTTGTGGAAATTTCTGGAGATTTTGTGGGGTGTTTCTGGAATTTCGTAGAGTTTTCTAAAGACTTGGGGAAATTTGTGGGATTTTTCTGATATTATGTGTGTCTTTTGAAGAATTTTGTGGGAGTTTTGAGGAATTTTGTGGGGCTTTACTGCAATTTCGTGGCATCCTGAGAAATTTTTAAGAATTTTGTGGGATTTTTCAGGAACTTTGTGTATTTTTCCAGTGAATTGTGTGGGATTCTGAGGAGACTTGAAGAATTTTGAGGAATTTTTCTCAGATTTTGTGGAAATTTGTGGAGATTTTCTGGGATTTTTGTGGAATTTTGTGCGATATTGAGGAGATTTAGGGATTTTGAGGGATTTTTCATGTATTTTGTGTGAATTTTGTGGGATATTTCTGGAATTTGGTAGGGTTTTGAGAAGATTTAGTGAATTTAGAGGGATTTTAATTGAATTTTGTGGATTTTTCTGGAATTCTATGGGATTGTTGTGAAATTTGGTAGAGTTTTCAGAAGACCTAGGGAATTTTGTAACTCTTTTCAAGGATTTTGTGGGATTTTGAGAAGACTTGAAGAATTTTCATGAGTTTCTCTTCGA
Organism: Poecile montanus; assembly: GCA_038429875.1. NCBI lineage: Eukaryota > Metazoa > Chordata > Aves > Passeriformes > Paridae > Poecile > Poecile montanus. The sequence goes on along the minus strand of JBBLMP010000054.1, from coordinate 1,520,035 downwards.
TTTTGTGGAAATTTCTGGAGATTTTGTGGGGTGTTTCTGGAATTTGGTAGAGTTTTCTAAAGACTTGGGGAAATTTGTGGGATTTTTCTGATATTATGTGTGTCTTTTGAAGAATTTTGTGGGAGTTTTGTGGAATTTTGTGGGGCTTTACTGCAATTTCTTGGCATCCTGAGAAATTTTTAAGAATTTTGTGGGATTTTTCAGGAACTTTGTGTATTTTTCCTGTGAATTGTGTGGGATTCTGAGGAGACTTGAAGAATTTTGAGGAATTTTTCTCAGACTGTGTGAACATTTGTGGAGATTTTGTGTTATTTCTGTGGAAATTTATGGGATATTGAAGAGATATATGGATTTTGAGGGATTTTTCATGTATTTTGTGGGAATTTGTAAAGGTTTTGTAGGATGTTTCTGGAATTCAGTAGCGTTTTCAGAAGATTTAGGGAATTTTGTGGGATGTTTCTAGAATATTGTTGGATATTGAGGAGATTTTTTGGGATGTTTCTGGAATTCAGTTTGGTTTTCAGAAGATTTAGGGAATTTTCTGGGATTTTTCTGGAATTTGGTATGAATTCAATGTGATTTAGGGAATTACGATGGAGTTTCCTTGAATTTTATGGAAATTAGTGGGGATTTTGTGGGATTTTTCTGGAATTAGGGAGGGTATTGAGGTGATTTAGGGAATTTTGTGGGATTTTTTTAGGATTTTGTGGAAATTGGTGTAGATTTTGTGGGATGTTTCTGCAATTGGGTCAGGTTTTGAGAAGATTTTGTGAATTTTGTGGGATTTTCCAGGAAATTTGTGATATTTTTCCTGTGAATTGTGTGGGCTTCTGAGGAGGCTTGAAGAATTTTGAGGAATTTTTCCTAGATTTTGTGAACATTTCTGGAGATTTTGTGTGATTTTTGTAGAATTTTGTGGGATATTGAGGAGATTGAAGGGTTTGGAGGGATTTTTCATGTATTTTGTGGTTATTTGTGGAGATTTTGTGGGATGTTTCTGGAATTCAGTTGGGTTTTCAGTAGATTTAGGGAGTTTTGTGGGATGTTTCTGGAATTTTGTTGGATATTGAGGAGATTTTGTGGGATGTTTCTGGACTTTTGTGGGGCTTTTCAAGAATTTTGTGGTATTTGGAAAAGATTTAGCGAATTTTGTGGTGTTTTTCTTGAATTTGGTGGGAATTTGTGGAGATTTTATGGGGCGTTTCTGGAATTTGGTAGAGTTTTCAGAAGATTCAGGGAATTTTGAGGGATTTTTCTGGAATTTTGGAAGGCTTTTCAAGGATTTTGTGGGATTTAGAGGAGAGTAGATGAATTTTGCGGGATTTTTCTTAGATTTTGTGGACATTTGTGGAGATTTTGTGGGATGTTTCTGGAACTTGGTAGGGTTTTGTGAAGATTTAGGGAATTTTGAGGGATTTTTCTTGAATTTTGTGGGCCTTTTCAAAGACTTTGTGTGGTTTTAAGGAGGCTTGAAGTACTTTGTGATATTTTTCTCAGATTTTGTGGGAACATTTGTGAAGATTTTGTGGCATTTTCCTTGAAATTTGTGAGATTGTGATGCAGCTTGAAGAATTTTGAGGGATTTTTTATGTATTTTGTGGACATTTGTGGAGATTTTGTGGGATGTTTCTGGAATTCAGTTGGGTTTTGAGAAGATTGAGGGAATTTTGTGGCATGTTACTGGAATTTGGTAAGGTTTTAAGGTGATTTAGGGAATTTTGAGGGATTTTCCTTGAATTTTATGGAAATTAGTGGGGACTTTGTGGGATATTCCTGGAATTTTGTGGGATATTGAGGAGATTTAGGCATTTTGAGGGATTTTTCATGTATTTTGTGGATATTTGTGGAGATTTTGTGGGATTTTTTTGGAAATTTGTGTGGGGCTTTACTGCAATTTTTTGGGATGTTGTGAAAATGTCAAGAATTTACTGGGATTTTGATGGAATTTTGTGGAATTTTTTTGGAATGTTGTGGAATATCTTCTATTTTGTATAATTCTGAGGAGAACTGAAGAATTCTGAGGGATTTTTCTTACATTTTGTGGAGATTTCTTAGGGTGTTCCTGGAATTTAGTAGGGTTTTGAAGAGATGTAGGGATTTTTGAGGGATTTCTCTTGAATTTTGTGGTAATTTGTGGTAATTTTGTGGGATGTTTCTGGAAATTTGAGGGACTTTTCTGGGATTTTGTGGGATTCTGCAGAGAATTGACAAATTTTGAGGTATTTTTCTTAGATTTTGTGGAAATTTGTGGAGATTTTGTGGGATGTTTCTGAAATTCAGTTGGGTTTTGAGAAGATTGAGGGAACTTAGAGGGATTTTTCTTAAATTTTGGAGAAATTTGTGGGGATTTTGTGGGATGTTTCTGGAATTTGGTGGGATTTTTGTGGTATTTTGTGGGATATTGAGGAGATTCAGAGATTTTTGTGCGATTTTTCTTGAATTTTGTGGACATTCGTGGAGATTTTGTGGGATGTTTGTGGAATTTGGTAGCGTTTTGAGAAGATTTGGGGAATTTTGTGGGATTTTTCAGGAATTTTGTGAATTTTTCCTGTGAATTATGTGGGATTCTGAGGAAACCTGAAGAATTTTGAGGGAATTTTTCTTAGATTTTGTGGAAACTTGTGGAGGTTTTGTGTGATTTTTGTGGAATTTTGTGGGATATTGAGGAGATTTAAGGGTTTGGAGGGATTTTTCATGTATTTTGTGGATATTTGTGGAGATTTTGTGGGATGTTTCTGGAATTCAGTTGGGTTTTGAGAAGATTTAGGGAATTTTGTGGCATGTTCCTGGAATTTGGTAAGGTTTCACGGTGATTTAGGGAACTTTGAGGGATTTTCCTTGAATTTTATGGAAATTAGTGGGGACTTTGTGGGATATTCCTGGAATTTGGTGGGATATTGAGGAGATTTAGGCATTTTGCGGGATTTTTCATGTATTTTGTGGGAATTTGTAGAGATTTTGGGGGATGTTTCAGCAATTTGGTAGGGTTTTGAGAAGATTTTGTGAATTTGGTGGGATTTTTCAGGAATTTTGTGTATTTTTCCTGTGAATTGTGTGGGATTCTGAGGAGGCTTGAAGAATTTTGTGATATTTTTCTTAAATTTTCTGGGAACATTTGTGGGGATTTTGTGGGATTTTCCTGGAATTTTGTGGGATTGTGAGGCAGCTTGAAGAATTTTGAGGGATTTTTCATGTATTTTGTGGGAATTTGTGGAGATTTTGAGGGATGTTTCTGAAATTCAGTTGGGTTTTGAGAAGATTTAGGGAATTTTGTGGGACTTCTCTGGAATTTTGTGGGGTTTTTCAGGAATTTAGTATGATTTTGAGGAGACTTGAAGAATTTTGAGGGATTTTTCTAAGATTTGTGGAAATGTGTGGAGATTCTGTAGGATTTTTCTGGAATTTTGTGGACATTTGTGGAGATTTTGCGGGATGTTTGTGGAATTTGGTAGAGTTTTCAGAAGATTGAGGGAATTTTGAGGGAATTTTGAGGGATTTCTCTTGAATTTTGTGGTAAGTTGTGGGGATTTTGTGGGGTGCTTCTGGAATTTGGTGGGGTTTTGAAAAAATTTCGGGAATTTTGTGGGATTTCTCTGGAATTTTTGGACGTTTTTCAAGAATTCTGAGGGTTTCAGAGGAGACTGGAAGAATTTTGAGGAATTTTTCTTAGATTTTGTGGAAACTTCTGGAGGTTTTGTGTGATTTTTGTGGAATTTTGTGGGATATTGAGGAGATTGAAGGGTTTGGAGGGATTTCTCATGTATTTTGTGGATATTTGTGGAGATTTTGTGGGATGTTTCTGGAATTCAGTTGGGTTTTGAGAAGATTTAGGGAATTTAGAGGGATTTTTCTTGAATTTTAGAGAAATTTGTGGGGATTGGGTTGGATTTTTCTGGAATTTGGTGGGATTTTTGTGGTATTTTGTGGGATATTGAGGAGATTCAGAGATTTTTGTGGGATTTTTCTTAAATTTTGTGGACATTTGTGGAGATTTTGCGGGATGCTTGTGGAATTTGGTAGGGTTTTGAGAAGATTTGGGGAATTTTGTGGGATTTTTCAGGAATTTTGTGAATTTTTCTGGGTTTCTGTGGGATTCTGAGGAAACCTGAAGAATTTTGAGGAATTTTTCTTAGATTTTGTGGAAATTTGTGGAGGTTTTGTGGGATTTTTGTGGAATTTTGTGGGATATTGAAGAGATTTAGGGGTTTTGAGGGATTTTTCTTGAATTTTGTGTGAATTTGTGGAGATTTTGTGCAATGTTTCTGGAATTCAGTTGGGTTTTGAGAAGATTTAGGGAATTTTGTGGGATGTTTCTGGAATTTTGTTGGATATTGAGGAGATTTTGTGGGATGTTTCTGGACTTCTGTGGGGCTTTTCAAGAATTTTGTGGTATTTGGAAAAGATTGATTGAATTTGGTGGTGTTTTTCTTGAATTTGATAGGAATTTGTGGGGTGTTTCTGGAATTTGGTAGAGTTTTCAGAAGATTTAGGGAATTTTGAGGGATTTTTCTGGAATTTTGTGGGCCTATTCAAAGACTGTGTGGTTTTGAGAAGAGTTGAATTTTGAGGAATTTTTCTTAGATTTTGTGGAAACTTGTGGAGGTTTTGTGTGATTTTTGTGGAATTTTCTGGGATATTGAGGAGATTTTGGAATTTTGAAGTATTTTTCATGTATGTTGTGGTTATTTGTGGAGATTTTGTGGGATTTTTGAGGAGATTTTGTTGGATATTGAGGAGATTTAGGGATTTTGGGGGATTTTTCTTGAATTTTGTGTGAATTTGTGGATATTTTGTGGGATGTTTCTGGAATGTGGTAGACATTTCTGAATATTTAGGGAATTTTGAGGGATTTTTCTAGAACTTAGTGTATTTTTCTGGAATTTTGTGATATTCTGGGAAAATTTAAATAATTTTGTGGGATTTTTTTTGAGTTTTGTGAAAATTGGCGGAGATTTTCTGGGATGTTTCTGGAATTTTGTGGGGCTTTTCAAGGATTTTGTTGGATTCTGAGGGGACTTGAAGGCCCGTCTCCCCTAGGAACATGCACGCATTGCCCGCCCGAGTGGATCGGCCTTCGCTGCTACCATGGCGATGGGGCGACCATCTGGTCCCTGGGCGTGCTGCTGTTTGAGATGGTGTGCGGGTACTTACCCTTCGAGAAGGAGCGAGACATCGTCTTGGGGCAGCTCTTCTTCCCGCAGGAGGCCTCTCCAGGTTGGTATGGGGCCTGAAGAAGGCAGGCTTTGGCAGGTGGCAGCGCGCAGCCCAGCCCGGCCCTCCCGCAGCTGCGCGGGACGTCCATGTGCCCTCAAGGGCCGGCTGCAGCAGGTGGCCCGTGGCAGGCTGGCTGTGGCACGCTTGGCTGAAGGAGGGGACGCTTGTCCTGCCATGCCGCTCTCCCACCAAGGGCAGCTCCCAGCACACGCAGCGTGGCCCGGCTTCTGCAGGCGCCGGGAGCAGCTGGGCAGGAGCCTTCTGCAAGTGAGCGCCGCTTTCTGCCTTCTCTCCCCACAGTGCCAACATCTGATCCGCTGCTCTTTGTCCAAGTACCCCATGGATCGGCCAGTGCTGGAGCAGATCTTCTACCACTCTTGGGTGTTGGGCGGCCATTTCTGATGCCTTGCCGCAGCCTCTGCAGCACCCAGTTGTCCCACGTAGGACTGAGGGCCCAGGAAATTAAAGAACCCGAAACCCAGTGCTGGCCGGCGAGTCTGGTCCTTGTTAGCAACTTCAGCTAAGGGAACCTCTTGGCCGACGGGGTAATCAGAGCGTTCCCTTCAGCCTTTGTCGAGCTTTTGATGCCTTTCCTCCAGGTTGTCCCTCAAAATCAGAGAGCGGTTGGAGCCTGCACCAGTCCCCCCAAATCGGTGGGAGGCAGAGACTACTCCCAGGCCCCTCAAAACTGGAGGAGGATGGAGACGGTCCCTGGGCCCCCAACACTGAGGGGAGATAAATACCTGGCCCCCTCAAAATAAGAGATGGATGGAGCCCACAGCGGCCCCCAAGTCAGAGGGGGAAGGGGAGACTGCCAGCCCCCCTAAATAGGAGGGGAATTGTGCCTGTGCCAGCCCCACAAATTGCAAGGGGACAGAGAACATCCCTGGCCTGGCAAAGGGCAAAGAGTGGCCGGGGGCTGCCAGGATGGTGACAACACTGGCACCCCCCAAATCAGAGAGGGACAAAGAGCCCACACAGGCTTCCCAGGAGAAGAAAGGGGGCAGCAAATATCCCCTGTCCGCCAAAGTCGGAGGGGCACAGACACAACGCCCACCGCCACATAGTGGAGGGGTGTTACCGCTGAACAGATCACACGGACACAGGTCAAGGTGTGGTGAGAGAAAGAGGAAGTTTATTTTTCCCCCCTGGATTTATAGGCTTTTGACCACGGCCAGGGATTGGATGGTCAGGAAAAGACTTTCTCACTGCACTGGCCATGAGAGATGCCCATCACAAGACGTGTAACAGAAAGAATGTACACATATCTATGTTTACAGTTACGGTCCTGGGAAAGTCTTCAAAAAAACATGTCAGCAAGCTCAGAAGCTGAGTTTTCAGGGCGACAGAGGGGGACAGACACAAAAGACCCCACAAAAAGAGCATGGGGAACCAAGAGCACTGCCGGACCCATCAAAGGTAAGGAGGATGGAGAAACTCCCCATCTGTCCATGTTTTGGAAGACAGGTGTCTGCTAGGGAGGGCAGGGGCCTCCCCTGGAATGGAAATGTAAACCCCCTCCCTCTGAATCCTTATAATTTTGAACTCAAGGGGCTCTCAGGCAGAGATCTGGGGATAGGAATAACAGTTCTTTACTAGTGTGTATAATGAGGCACATAAACAACAACAACTACAGCGTTAACAACAAAACAGAACCAGGGACCCCGTGACAGCCTTCTCGGCCGGGACGGGAAAGGATGGAGGAGAGGCTTTGCTTCACAAACCCCCTCGGGTTGGCAGTCAGTGCCAGTGCTCCTGCAGGGCTCTGAGGAACACTCAGCTGGAACAGCAGGGATGAGCTGAGATCCCGGGCCGGTGGCTGAGGTAGATCAGCAGCTCTGTGGCGGTGCCTGGCACTGCCACACATCCCGACAGGTCAGGGGGTGTGAGGCCACCAATGAAGAGGGAAGAAGGAGAAGGAGAAACAGCAGCTCCATCTGGGTGATGGCAAATTCCCTTCTCTCCGCAGAAACAGCTCCCAGCAAAGTGTCCTTCTCTGAAGCTGAAGAAGCCGCAAAACTATGCCCACCATCCCCTTTTCCTGCCCCCTTTCCCCCTGGACTTAGCCGAAATCTTTGTGTTTCTCAAGTATAACACGCAGTCAGGTTTTTCCCCCAACTAATGGGTAAAAATTCAACAGGTGAGCCAGAACTAAAAGAAGGACACCTAACCCCCAACAGCTTCTCATCTCCTTCTCTTTGCACTCCAAAAGCCAGGAGGGATCGATCTGTCACCTCAAAACCACTCAATCCCACTGAAAACAGCTCCATTTTACCCCAAAATGGCTCAATCCCAACTCAAAAGGGCTTGTTCCTCCTCAGAAAATCTCAATCCCACACTAAAATTACTCAGTTCCACCGCTGCCAAGTGAGATGGAGGTGGAAGGTGTTCTGGTTTAGGGCAAATTTGAAAGAAAACCTCTGAATGGTGTCACTGTAAAAAGCAAATTAAAGTTGTCCCTCCCCCGAATATTTCAGGAAAACATTTTCTTGGAGAAAAGTGGAAAAACACAGTTTACTTAACAATCCAAGTATCTACAAGCATGAGCAAGATGAATAATATTAAAGATTAAATCCTCTGGCTGTTTGAAGAGATGGCAAAGCCAGAAAAGTCCTTTCCATGGGGTGTAGCTCAGCTCGCTCAGTCTCTTATCAGTTCCTCCGGCACTGGAAAGGGCCCAGGCCCAGGCCCCCGTGGGCCACAGCCGTGAGCTCCCGGGGTTTGTCTGGGTTCTCAGTCCAGAGCAGCTTTGAACAGATCCAAGGGAAAAGGCAAAAAACACTCCGGGGAACTCCTGTGCCTCAGCTAGCTAAAACCCAACTAAACTAAACTAAAAACTAACTAAAAAGGAAACTGAACTGAAGTGCCGAGGAGCAAAGGAGAGCTCTGTCCCACTGTCTCTCCCTGCGGCAGACAACACAGGCCAGGGAAGCGTGCAGGGCACTGAGTGCCATTTCTGCAAATAAACTGCAGCTTCTTCTTCCCCCCCTTGGCTCTCAGAGCCAGTCTTGAAGGTGCAGAACTTAATAGGCAGCAGAAACAGAACAGACACCTGGGGATCCAAGGATCACAAAGTCACCCCAGGCCAGAAGGAGGTTGGGAGAAGTGGGATCCACATTTGGAGCGGTGGGATGGGGATTGTGTGGGGCTGGCTGGCTGGGCTGTATTTGATAGGAAATCAAACTTTCAGAGTTCCTGATTTGTGTCCCATTCATTTTCAGTCAGGTGCAGCTCTGTTTGCAGAGGGTTGCTGTGGCGCTCGAGATGGACACACGATGCAGCGAGGTTGGCACGGCAAGAGCAATCTTTATTGTTCAGAAGCTGCTTTTCCATGGTTGACTGCGGAGGCTGGGGAACTGCCTGATTCAGAGATCCTGGCCCTCCCTTGGAGGCAAGATACATTTTTCTAAGAGAGAGAAAAGTATCAGTCCCAGCAATCTTTGAGTTAGTTATGTTAAACTGTTACACTCCATTGCTGTTCTCCCCTACCACCCCACCCCAATACCTGTATCCCAGTTTCCCCCAGCCCCTCTCCTCCCCTATAAATACCCCAGTTTATCCCCTGTTCCAGAGAGCTGCTGTCACTGGCTCCCTTCGCCGAGGGCCCGGCTGTAATAAAGGCCAGTTCTCTGCGGAACGCCACACAGCGCTCTGCTCTCTCCCTCCGTGTCGCCTGCACGCTGCCGCTGAGCTGAGCTGAGCTGAAATCACTCGCCGGGCAGAGGACGTGTCTGTGCCCCGGGCAGCCCAACCGCGGACCGCTTTTCCGGGAGTCGCGGCACCCCTGCCACCTCCACCGCCGCGGCAACCTATGAGAAAGCACAGCTGGGTTCTGCTCAGGGCATTTCAAACTACCTGGGGTATTTGGGACTTGCCCTTGCAAAGGCAGCATCTCAGGAAAACTCCAAGTTTCTCTTCATGGACTCCCAGGATGTGTTGCCTTGGAAGGGACCTTAAAGCTCCTCTTGTTCCAACTCTCAGCACACTCAGGACACCTTCCCCTAGACCAGCTTGCTCCAAGCCCCATCCAACCTGGCCTTCAACCCTTCCAAGGGTCAGACAATCACAGCTTCTCTGCAACCTGTTCTATTCCTCCCACATCGAAAATCATACCAAACTTAGCAGCCTCAGAGATCGATTTCTATTCAATAGCTACATTTATCTAGGAAAGAATTATGGCAAAACTTGTTTACATCTGACTTTGCAAAATCAACACGAGCTCTTCAGAAAGGGCTGCCGTCCACCCACTTTTCTTATTTTTGCCCATTTGGTGGAACATTTGCATTCTGTTGTTGTTTGGAGCAGTATTTTAATGTATCTGGCGGAGGCTGCTTCAAATAGTCCAGCGAGATACCAGGGGGTGAGGGGTGGAAAACTGAGCTCTTACACATCCAGTACTTCTCTTGTTGGAAGTCTTCAATCCCACCTCTCTGCTGGGATGAAATAGGTGCTACTCATCCAATTTCTAAAGTATCGTGCATCAAGCTGACATTATTTGAAGACTTCAAAATAAAAAAGCCAGTTGAAACAAACCTCTGCACCTTTCCATTTTCTCTGTTCCACAGTTTAGGACAGAAGACAGGAGAGAAAGATTGTTTTGGCAACAATGTTTTCAGGACTCTAAAAAGAATATCAAAACCGCTCTACCGCACTCTCAAGTCTTGCAGTGCCAAAAAGCACTGGCTGGCTTTGCTCACAGAGTCACAATTGTGGTGGCATTTCTAGCACACCACAGGACAGCAATGTTTTTCCTTTTCTCCTGGAAATACCTACAGCACTTCTGGCTAGCAAGGCAAACATGAGCCTCTTTTAGTGGCCCTTGAAATTGGACATGTGAAATGAGGTACACAAAGCCAAAGGCCAGCTGAACCTGGGATCTCTGAATGGGTCTTCACATTCGTCCCAGGAAGATGAATGGCAATCACTATTTTGGCAGGGAAACTGCATCAGCTGGCAATTTGGTGTAGAAAATGTGCTTTCTGCTCCTCTCAGAGACAAAACTCCTACCCATTTCTTGCAAGTCCTTCTTAGATAGGGACCATGTTCAGCTGAGCGACAGTGAAGCCAAATGGCAATCCAGGAATCAATTGTCCTGTACACAATCTCCTCCATCCACGTGGAAGGTTACTCAGGGGCACACACGACGAAGGAAGAAAGCCAAATGCATCATTGGACATAAAGTCAGACGTGTTGAGGGATGAAGAAATCTTGCAGAGCTATGGAAAGCTCCCCTGAAAACCCAGTTCAGGAAGAGCCCGAGCTGTTTTGTGTTTCTAGGCCTGAAGATGCTCAGGATCTTTCCCAGATGCTCAGCAGGCAGTAGGATTGTGCCTGAATCTGGCTCTGGAAATGCCAGTGCCTCAACTGAGAGCTGTGGCAATGATTTCCATTGCATGGAGAGGGGCCACAGTCCTGCAAGAGTCTTTCAGCAGAGCAAACAGCAGCCTGGAGGGTGGCCAATGCTGCATCTGTACCACTGCATGCTCATCCTTCACCGTAATGCAGAGCTGCCCTCAAAGCTGCCATGGATCACTTTTGAGATTTCTCCTGTTGGATATATTTTGGAGAAGTTGTTCTAGGTGGCTTTGGATGGTGATCCGGTAGGAAGCAGCCATTTGCCTGCTGTGAAATCCTTACAACTAATCCTAACTTCTCATTCCCTTTGGTTTTATTTGGGGTTCCTTATCTATTTGTTTGATTGGTTTCTTTGGGTTTGTTTCTTTGTGTTTTTGTCTCTTTTGTTTTGAGTTTTTTTTGCTTTGTTATAAATGACTGGTGAAGTTGGCACAGCCAAACTCCAGAAAACGTAAACCAGGCTTGACTTTCCAGAAATTGCTTTTGGCTGGCTTTAGCTGCATTCCCCAGGATCAGGATCCCCAGGAGATATTTGCAGGTTTTGCTCTGCATCATCAGCTTGCCCAGACTTTGCTCAGTGTTTCACCAAGGGAGAAGACAATGGATATTTTGCCAAACCTCCTTTCAAACAACAAAACTTGGGGCAGCACGACAGAAAAGAAGAAAAGAAAATCTTCGCCACTTAGAACAGAGCCAGAGTCCCACCATTTTCCCCTCCACTTTTATTGATTTTCTACATTTAGAGGCAAAGCTTCCATCTCCAAAAGCTTCCATCTCTCACTTCCTGATGCTCTTTGCTACCCTTTAGCCTTGACCCCCATGCATCGGACTGCTGTCCATGTGGGGCTGGGGATGCTCAGCCTGGAAAGAGAAGGTGCTGGCGAGGCCTCCCTGCAGCTCTAGGAAAGATGGGCACAGAGAGGAGAAGCCTTTCAACTGCAGGAGTGAGATTGAAGTTGCATCTAATGAAGCTGCTCTTTTCCACTCAGGCTGCTGGGGCATTAGCCCAGGCTGTGCACACAGGCTGGGGATGCTCCATCCTTGGCAACATCCAAGGCCAGCTGGGAGCAGGGCTCTGAGCAACATATTCTGGGGGAAGATTGCTGCGCTTGGAACAAGATGGTCTTTAGGGTCCCTTCCAAGCCCAGCCACCCAGGGATTCCATCATTCTATGGTCTCCGTTGTTTTCTTCAGCCTGGGCCTGGGCTCCTGGCAGTGATGTCACAGTGCACGCTCCAGCTAGAACTTCCAGCATCCAGCAACGGCCACAACACAACCCTTGGCTCCTTGTGTCAGCACGCTCTTCCCAGTGCTCCAAGGCTACCCCTGTCACCTTGTTGCCATCGGCTCCCTGATTCCCCCAGCAGTCCCCAAAGATCCCCATTCCTTGGAATTTGCTGCCCATCCCTGCAGGATGTCTGCATTTGTTCCAAAGAAGGTATGGTACTATTCCATGGAGGTGGACACCCCGCAGCTGGCTGGGTGGGCTGGAGCTGTGTGGGGTAGAGTGGTAAAGGGACCCCACACTGAGATTTTGCTACCTCTGCAGGCTGTCCCAGACCGAGAGGAGGAGATGGAGGTCGATCCACAAATTGATATAGAAGAGAAAATGGAAGTGGACGGAGAAAATTCTGGAGAGGAAGGGATGGAAGTGGATGTGAAAGAGTCCGAGGAACAAATGGATGTGGAAATGGAAGACCACATTGAGGAGATGGATGTAGATGGAAATGATGAGGAGGAGGACATGGTGTTGGGATGAAGACCGATGCCAGCAGCAGAACAGGCAGGTGCTCCCCACGGGCAGAGCGGGTCCCCTGCTGCCAGGCTGGGGCTGGGCTGGGCACTCCCTGCTCAGGGACATGCTACCCCATGCACTGGATTCTGGTGGCCATCCCTGGCCTGGCCTGGCCTTGCTTTGGGCCACACAAGCCCTGTTCCAGTGCCTGGGCCACAGCCCCCAGCCCCAGCCAGGCTCACTTCTGGCAGCAGAGTCCCCCTGTGCCAGTGTCCCAGCCCGGGAGCACATGGAACACCCCTCCATGCCTGACTGCACTGACCGTGCTACTTGTTTTTCTTCCAGGACTGACGCACATCCCGGAGATGACACCCTTCTGTATATATGTTTTAGAGATGTTGTGTTCACGATAGATGTTATAGAGTTTCCTGTAGTCTTCTGTAAATACGTTTCATATAGTTCTGTTAGATAAGTTCTTAGGTAAATAGGTTCTATAGTTTGTTGTTGTTGTTGTTGTTACCAATATTCTGACAATGTAAATATGTTGTGTAGTTCATTCTTGTTCCTTTTCTTCTACAAATAAACATTCTTTGTTTTTCACACCCCAGTTCTCTTTGCATTTGCTTCGGGCACATTTGCAAAGTTGTGCTCTCCACTCGCTCCAGGTTCCCAGGGCTGGATGTCCCGGAGGGAGCTGGCACAGCCACCCCAGCAGTGGGCTCCCTGTGCACAGGGGGTCCCACTGACAGAGCTCACCCTCTCCTTGCAGTTTCTCTGGACACACTTGGGAGCTGGAGGGGCAAATCCCAGTGGGCCCTGTCCCATGGCATCCCACATGGGAGCAGGGCTCAGCCTCATCCATGCCTCTTCCCTGGCTAGCCCCAGGGCTAAGGAGGCTGCACTGGGCTGCGGGCAGCCTGCTTCCTGGGCACCCTGAGGGGCTGGAGCCAGCCTGGAGGGAGCCTCAGCACAGGGGCCTCTGGCCTACATGCACCAACATTTCCTTTGGAAACCCCCTCTGTCACCACACTCTGCTACAAGCACAACATCAATTGTTCCTCCTACTTCAAGGGGAGACCTTAATTGGCACAAATTTGTCCCTTGGACTTTCTTGCACAGCAAATGTCAGCGCTTGGAATCCCTCTTCTGCACTCCCTGCTCAGGCACCAAAACACTGGAACCTGCCAGAACATCTTGAATTAGCATCAACCTGCAGAGAGCTACAGGGGGAGAACCTACCCCCAACCACACAGGGACATTGATGGGCTGGGGCAGAGCTGAAACTGAAGTATTTTAATCCCAAGAGACAGGAGCTTTTATTGCTGAATTCATTCTCCCAGGACAAGAATGAAAGCTCTCAGTCTACTCACCTGCCACACATGTCTATTACCAAGGTTTGCTTCTGGGTTACCACTGATTTTTATTCATCTCTTCAGAACTCTGATGCTCTTCCTGCCTAAGGTGCAGAGATGATATTTCAGAGCCAGATGAGCTCAGCACAGCTTGTGCAACACGCAGGATTTCCAGACCCAGAGATTCAGGCCATGCAAACTGATACTTTTTTGTCTGTGTGCTAAGATCACTGTAAGGATGTCAGTGATGTACCACACACTTCTCAGAGCTGTCCCTTCTATCCAGCTCTCCCCAGTCACTTCACACACTTCACTCCAAGCAGGTTCTGATGGAGTTCAATAGCACATGGGATTTCATCCTGGCTTTTCTTCATTTTCTCCTGAGCTGTCTCCAGACACAGTGTGTGGGCACTGCAGCAGCATTAACGGGGCACCTCCCTGACACTGAGATTCATGTCACAACTTTTCATCAAAGGCAGCAAAGAAATGATTCCCACTGGGTCCCACACGGCTCCCTGGCAACTTTGTGCTGCTGCAGCCCCAGCACCAGGCCTGGTGCACAGGAATTTCAGGAGGAGACACACCGAAGGAATCAACCATTCTCAGAGAAGAAACATCTGTTTGCATGGTCCAAATCCCCACAACACTGCAGACTCTGGTGACCCACACTCTGCATTTGCACTTCAGCCTCTGTGCCTCACTTTTCCTCTCACTAAAGTCCCCCCAGTTTCCCTCATGCTCAGATTCCCAAGAGAATTCAAAGCAGCATTAGGAGCAGGGATAGGTGATGGGAGCTGTCCCAAGGCTCGACCAAATTTCTCAGGCCTGACAAATCTAGCCAAGGACAGAGGAAAAAGCTGCATGAAAGAGGTGTGAAATCAAAGCAGGAATCAAATTTAGGTAGAATGAGAGAAGCTGAAGAGCTTTTCAGTGTTTGCAACAAGATTAGAAGCTCCAGGTCCAGGAGGGATGCAACATTTCCTCCACTCTAACAACTCTGTGATGCAAATTGCAGCTCAAATCCTTCTCCCCAGCTCTGGGACTTGTTCAGCCACCAACATGGTGCTGAATTTTTCAAGCAAAGTGGAAGCTGGTCAGAGAGGTGGCTTGCAAATCAAAATCACAGCGGACAGCTTGGAAGCAGCAGCCAGAGCAAAGAGAGGCAGAGCCTGGCCCTGGGGTGCAGCACAGCCACACAACACATGCCTGAAACTCTAAGACATGAAAGAATTTGCCACGGGAGACACAGAAGGTACTTGGTGCAATCCTGCCTCCTTCACGATGCATCAGCACGCAGGAGAGCACTAGGATGAAGATGACAGCACCTTCTACTGCTGCTTCCATCTCCTGAGTCAAATCTCACCAATATCTCTCACTATTGGCCATTCCCAAAGCCTCAGATTCTCTCAGTCCTTGCAGGATTTCAGTGCTGAGCAGCATGGAGGGAGATAAAGGCACTTGCAGAAACCAGAGATGCATTTTCTGCCTGAGGTGCATTTCACTGCCCAGCTTAGTTCCTCTAAAACCATTCCAATCAGCCCCTTGGACAGCACCAAGCCAGCAGCAGAACATCAGTGCCTGAAAATGCTTGGAAATGCCATTCTTTGAGATTTCTCTCCAGCTCTCCCATTTCATGGTGCCATTGCAGGGCTTTATCCCATCACTCAGTACTTGCAGCAAGTCTTGGCAACCAGCTTCAAACGGATTTGTAGTGCTGAGCAAATACGAGGCAATTTGACTTTGTCTCCAGTGAATGAAATTTCACCGCAATCAGATGAACTCTGTGTTCTGTCATTGACCAGGCACTAATTACTGCCAGCTCCCCCCAAGCCTGGATGTCAAACTGCCTTCATATTGGAAAGTTCAATTTAGTTGGTTTTATGTACAAGATTATTCTGTCTCCAAATCATTTGGATCCATAGAATTCCATTTCCAAGGACTAAACTCAGAGCAGCCACAAAGAGCACAAGAGGCAGGAAAAGAAAGAAAAATAGAGATTTCTAAGGAGTTGGAAATTGAATGCTGAGTTTTTCCCATTCCAGGAAGTTTCATCAATTATCACCTGCCACCTCCTTGCCTTCACTTGTGTGGCCACCACTGAATACACTCCCAGACAAGATGGGATTTATTTCAGTACCTCTAAGTTCAGGGGATGTTAGAGAATTTAAAAAGGAGATGGGAAAGATTTTAGAAGATCCTCTGGGAGTTGCTGAATGAGTAGATCAATTTTTAGGCCCTAATATTTACACTTGGGATGAACTGCAGTCCATCTTAAATATATTATTTGCCACTGAAGAGAAGAACATGATTAGGACTGCAGGGATGCGTATTTGAGACGCTAAACATGCACAAGGACCCCAGGCGGACATAAAATGGCCCCTGCAGAGGCCTCAATGGGACCACCAGAACGGAGATCATAGGACGCACATGCAGGATTTGCGCACTATAATTATTCAAGGAATTAGGGAAGCGGTTCCCAGGGGTCAAAATATCAATAAGGCCTTTAATGAGAGGCAAAAGAAGGAAGAATCTCCCAATGAGTGGCTGGAAAGATTGCGTAAAAACCTGCAAATGTATTCTGGTTTGGATCCAGACACTCAGTTAGGCCAGGCTTTATTAAAGACCCAGTTTGTTGCTAAAGCCTGGGACGACATACGGAAGAAATTGGAGAAAATTGAAAATTGGCAAGACAGAGGATTAGACGAACTTCTTAGAGAAGCGCAGAAAGTTTATGTCAGGAGAGAGGATGAAAGCCATAAGAGACAAGTTAGGATGATGGTTGTGGCAGTCAGGGAAAGTAGGGAATTGGATAGACAGGAAAGACGGCCATTTTGGGGGAAGCCCCCAAGCCGAGAGGGAAATGGAGGAGTGAAAGAAAGAAAAGAGGAAAGGAATTGTTTTTATTGTGGGAAGAAGGGACACCTAAAAAGAAACTGCAGGATTAAGGTGCAGGATGAAAAAATGTTTAAGGAAGATTAGGGGTGTCAGGGGCTCTATTTATATTTGTTGGGGACTCAGAAACATCGTGAGCCCTTGATAAAACTAGAAGTGGGTCCCCACCGAGAAGACATTGAATTTTTGGTAGACTCGGGGCCTGAGAGATCTACCGTACAAAAATTGCCCTCTGGATGTAAACTCTCCAGAGAGACAGCCCTGGTTGTAGGAGCTAAGGGAGAACCCTTTAAAGTTGGAATTGTTAAGGATGTAGCGGTAGAAACGAAATTTAAGATAGGGTTAGGGAATCTTTTAGTAGTACCTGAAGCTGAGTTTAATTTATTAGGTCAGGATTTAATAATTGAATTAGGAATAAACTTGGAAGTGGAGAATAAAGAAATAAAAATAAAGCTTTGTCCCCTTAGAGTAGAAGATGAAAAGATGATTAACCCTGAGGTTTGGTATACCCCGGAGACTGTAGGGCGACTAGAAATACCCCCTTTTACGGTAAAAATCAAAAATCCAGAACTTCCGATTAAAATCAGACAATACCCTATTTCACTAGAAGGTAAAAAAGGATTAAAACCAGAAATAGAGAGACTCATAAATCAGGGACTGTTAGAACCCTGCATGTCCCCATTTAACACTTCCATATTGCCGGTAAAGAAGCCTAATGGGACATATCGATTAATACACGGTTTGCGGGAAATAAATAAAAGAACCATTTCTCGGTTTCCCGTAGTGGCCAACCCTTATACATTGTTAAGCAAATTAGGCCCTGAAAATCTATGGTATAGTGTGATTGATTTAAAAGTTGCATTTTGGGCCTGTCCCTTAGACGAATCATGTCGGGATTACTTCGCGTTTGAATGGGAGGATCCTGACACTGGAAGAAAACAACAATTGAGGTGGATGGTTTTACCTCAGGGCTTTACCGAGTCCCCCAACTTATTTGGGCAAGCGCTAGAACACATTTTACAAGAATATAAGCCTGCTTCAGGCATTACTCTTATCCAATATGTGGATGACCTGTTGATTGCGGGTAAGGAAGAGGAGCAGGTTAGGAGAGAAAGTATCGGACTTCTTAATTTCTTGGGACTAAAAGGTCTCAAAGTATCAAAAATCAAACTACAATTTGTAGAAGAAGAAGTAAGGTATTTAGGACATTACATCAACAAAGGAGAAAAGAAAATAGACCCCGAACGCATAAAAGGAATTCTGTTATTGCCACCTCCTGAAAGTAAAAGACAAATTAGACAAATCCTAGGTTTAGTAGGATATTGTTGACAATGGATCGAAAACTACAGCAGTAAAGTTAAATTTTTATACCATAAACTGACTATTGGGGGTTTAATTACTTGGACTCAGCGAGATGAGGAGAACCTTCAGGCATTACGAGAAGATCTGATGAATGCCCCAGTTTTAAGCCTGCCTGATCTGAACCGGCCTTTTTATTTATTTGTAAATGTGAATGATGGAGCGGCATATGGGGTCCTGACCCAAGAATGGGCTGGGAAAAAGAAGCCGGTAGGCTACTTGTCAAAGTTATTAGATCCTGTAAGTAGAGGATGGCCTACCTGCTTGCAAGTGATTGTAGGATGTGCCTTATTAGTAGAAGAAGCCAGAGAAATCACCTTTAACAGCAGCATAAAAGTGTTGTCCCCTCATAACATTCGGGGTGTGTTGCAGCAGAAAGCTGAGAAATGGATATCAGACTCCCGTCTACTTAAATATGAGGGAATTTTATTGGAAGCTCCGAATTTAACTTTAGAAACAACGAGCCTCCAAAACCCTGCCCAATTTTTATATGGAGGGTCTGAAGAGTCAGAACTAGCGCATAATTGTCTCCAGACCATTGAAGAACAGACAAAGATTAGACCCAACCTGGAGGAAGAAGAATTAGACGATGGGGAGAGAATCTTCGTGGATGGTTCCTCCAGAGTGATTGAAGGAAAAAGAAAATCGGGATACGCGGTTATAGACGGGAAGAAGTTTAAGATTCTAGAATCGGGACCACTAAACAGCTCTTGGTCAGCACAAGCTTGTGAATTATATGCCGTCCTACAAGCTCTAAAGAGATTAAAGGGAAAGGTTGGGACAATTTACACGGACTCCAAATATAGTTATGGGGTAATACATACTTTCGGAAAAATTTGGGAAGAAAGGGGATTAATCAACTCACAAGGGAAAGATTTGATTCATCAGGAGCTAATAAAAGCAGTTTTAGTTGCTTTGCGGGGACCTGTAAGGCTAGCTGTAGTACACCTAAAAGGACACCAAAAGGGGATAGATTACAAAACAAGGGGAAATAATGTGGCGGATCAGGAAGCTAAGTAGGCGGCATTACGAGAACTAGCGTTAAAGGAAAAGAGAGTGGGGCCCTCAATGCCCGAATTGAAAATTTTTGTACTCACCCCAAAAGAGGAACAGAAACTTGCTCAAATGGGGTGCACTAAAAATAAAGAAGGGAGCTGGCATTTACCTGATGGAAGAGAAGTGTTATCGAAATCAGTAGCTTTCCAAATTTTAGACAATCTACATAAGTGGACACATTGGGGTAGCCAAGCCCTAATAGACCATTTTGCAGCTAAATATATGTGTATAGGGCTACATGACCTGGCAAAATATATTACTCAGGGATGCCCCACGTGCCTAAAAGTTAATAGAGCGGTACGAAGACAAATGCCAATGGGGGGAAGACCCTTAGCAGTAAGACCATTTTCTAAAGTTCAAATCGACTTTACAGAACTCCCCAAGGTAGGGAGGTATAAATACATTTTAGTTATTGTAGACCATCTTACACATTTCGTAGAAGCCTTCCCAACCACCAGGGCCACCGCACAGACAGTGACAAAGGTTTTATTAGAACATATAATCCCCAGATATGGAATAACCAAAGTTATTGATTCGGATCAAGGACCACATTTTACATCTAAAATCATAAGAAATCTGGCAGAAGCCCTGGGAATAAGATGGGAAGAACACACTCCGTGGCATCCACAAAGTTCAGGTCTAGTAGAACGAATGAATGGGGAACTTAAGAAGCAATTAACAAAATTGATGCTTGAGACCAAACTCTCATGGATTAAGTGTATTCCTTTGGCATTGTTGAATATTAGAGCCCAACCCAGAGCTGACATAGGGGTATCTCCCTTTGAAATGTTATATGGAATGCCATATGATGCAGGGATCCCCATGAACCACCCGGGAATCTCAGATAAAATTACTTACACGTACATCCATAAACTGATGCAATATCGTCAGGAACTTTGGAAAAAAGGGCAACTAACCCAGAGACCTCCTCTTGATATTACATTACATCAGGTCAAGCCAGGGGATTGGGTTCTCATAAAAACGTGGAAAGAAACCACTCTACAACCTCGTTGGGAAGGACCTTACCTGGTGCTTTTGACCACCAACACAGCTATCCGAACTGCTGAGAAGGGATGGACCCATGCCAGCCGTATTAAAGGACCAGTGAGCAATAGAGAATGGACAGTCACTAGTCCTGCGGGAGACTTGAAGGTTAAACTGTCTAAGAGACCACGGCAATAATAACGGACATTAAAATTTCAGAGTTTAATGGACAGGAGTAATCAAAATAGAACTTTTGAAATTAAACATTTGTCTGAGGTATTTAAGTTTGATAAACAAGGAAACATTTATAACAAAAATGTGGGTGTAATATGCACAGATATTAGTTGTGGGGGAAATTGTTATCCATTTGTTTGTTTTATCTGTTTAGTCTGCAAGGAGAAGTGGTGGACCCATTGCAGGAACGGACATCCCCCTCGAGGGGTGTGCCGACCGTGCTGGACGCTCCAGCGAGAACTAACTGATTGGGTACTAGCTGAAAGGGTAAAAACAGGAGATCTAGAAAAAGGGTCGGCCGAGTGGTGGAATATATTTACAAAAGGGGTAAATCCGGACCTATACTGTTATCACCCGAACGAGCCTCGACCCTTTGTGGCCCGGCTAGTGGCAGGACTGTGTCACTGAAAGGTGGCATCAGCGAGCTGCAAAGCCCCGGAGGTGAAGAATTGTAATTGGCAATCTTATAGACTGAGGCTCACCCAGACAGGGAGAAAGTTCCCTCCTGAAGAATTCTCTTGCTGCCAAGAAGATGGCTCACCCTGTGGCTCGAAGCAATTGAGTCGACGGGCGAGGCAGAAGAGAAGTGAACAGTGGAGGGAATTCTCCTGTTGTCAATGGGATCACGACGTTATGGTCCAGGAGATGCCCCAAGGGTGGGAATAACTTCTCTAGGAGATGGGATCTCCGTTACTGGAATGGGAAAGCCACGGGTCTTTTGTTAATCTGGATACTGTCCTGGAATTTATTGGGAGTTTACGGGAACGATGAAGTTACGCATGAACCCTTTAAGTGGTCCCTAATTAGGGAAGAAGAGCAGAAAGTAGTTCAATCGGTAATCACTTCAGGGGTGCCCACCTTCAAATGCCGGTTTCTTGAGTTAATCTCGATAGATCAGCCAAGACGACCAGTTTATATATGCCCAGCCTCGAATCCTGGGAAAGGATATTGCAATTACCCCGGAGAATTCTACTGTGGATATTGGGGTTGTGAGACTGTGGCATTAGGATTTACGCCCGGAGGGGGCCCAGATCCATATATTTCTGTAGGGTGGGGAATTCAACCCTGCACAGTTACCGATTTTGGTAGTATAGATGGAGACTGGGGAGACTGGGGAGAAGCAGGCACTTGTGATGGGTTAGAAATTACAGTGAAATCTCAAACATTAGCAGATCTCGGTTGGTTTATTGGGAAGACATGGGGAATAAGACTGTGGGAACCTGGAAAAGATCGAGGGGGACAGTTTCTTATAAAGAAAGAGAGAATTCCTCATGATTTACCAGAAGCAATAGGACCCAATAAAACTTTAAGAAAAAATGAAAGAAAAGCCAAGAAAGAAAGGCCTGCATTTAGTGATAATACCCACTATAACATATCTAAAGAAAATGTTATCATGATGCTGCCCACAGAACATTCACCCCCTGGAGTATATGACACTTTCTGGAAGATTATGCAGGCGAGCTTCAATGTTTTAAATCAGACCCATCTTGAATTAACTAAAGAATGCTGGCTATGTTACGACATTCGTCCTCCATTTTATGAAGCAATAGGGTCAGTAGCTAACGTGAGAAGGAGGAATGGAACTAACCCTAGAGAGTGTTCATGAAATCGGGAAAAAGGAACCCCAGGGATTACAATAACACAAGTTACCGGACAGGGGTTATGTATAGGAACTATACCTCCGGAGCAAAAGTACTTGTGCAATAAAACTATAAAAGTACAAAAAAAGGAGGTCGCCAATTGGTTAGTGCCAGCTTATAATAATAAATGGATATGCTCCAAGCTAGGGTTAACACCGTGCTTGTCCACCACAGTATTCAATGAAAAATATGAATAGTGTATACAGGTAATCATTGTCCCTCGAATTATATATCATCCCAAAGAGTATGTAATAGACCATCAAGAAACAGAAAAACATCATTTAGTAAAGAGAGAACCATTTACAGCACTTACGATTGCAGTACTGTTAACGGTAGGAGGAGTTGGAGCAGGAACAGGTATAACCTCTCTAGTATCCCAAGCAGCTGGACTAAAAACATTGAGACAATCAGTGGATGAATATTTGCTAAAAATAGAGAAAGCTATTGATGCCCTTACTAAATCAGTATGGTCTTTATCCGAAGTAGTCCTACAAAATAGGAGAGGATTAGACCTTCTGTTAATACAACAGGGAGGATTATGTGTAGCCTTGAAGGAACAATGTTGTACATATGTGGATTCGACAGGGGTAGCGGTAGACACTATGGCTGAGCTTAGGAAGCAACTCGAGCAAAGGGAACGTGAAAGAGAATCTCACCAGAGTTGGTATCACAACTGGTTCAATCATTCTCCCTGGCTTACCACCCTCTTGTCAACAATAGCTGGACCAGTTATTTTACTTCTTCTAGTACTAACTTTTGGTCCCTGCATCTTCAATAAAATAATAGCAATTGTTAAGAAGAGACTAGAAGCAGCTCATCTGATGCTAATACGAGCAAAATATGAATCCATCAACCCAGGCCCAGATGAAGAAGAGACAGAATGGAGTAGACAAGAACTAAAAAGGTTTAATGAACAAAGCAAAGAATTGTCCTAGATAAAAAGGGGGGACTGTAATGGAGTATGTTTGTTCATTAACTAGGATGTGGTTATTGTAATAAAATATGTTTGTTCATAGAGTATGTTTGTTCGTTAATTAAGATGTGGTTAGCTTTTTTTCGCAAGTTGTGGTTGGCTCTTTTCGCAAGGATTGGCATGTTTGTACGAGTGGTACTTTCTCAGAAACCAAGAAGAACAGAAGTGAAGCAAGATGCCCCAGCAACAGCCTCAAAGCATGCGCAGAGTACTCCGGAAGTATCACAATGATAGGCTTGTGAGCGACTTAAAAGGACCGACTGGAACCTCAGTAGGCGCGGCAGTTGGCAGGACGGAGATCCCCCTGTCGCCCAGCGCTGCATTGCCTCCTTGTTTTGCTTGCTATAATTAATAAAATTTGTTGATTGGCTTCTTTGACTCTTGTTAATTAATAAAATCTATAACAGATGGTCCCGGGATCTCTGCCGGAGCAGCGGCTGGAGCTGTCTGCGCTAGAAGATTTTTTCCCATGGCTGCTGTGGGGAGTGTGGCCATTATCTGAGCACGCTGCAAGCTGATATCTTTCCCTGCATATCTTTAGTGGGCAGTGTGTGGTGAAACTGAGCAGCGGCAGCAAGTGCAGGCCAGGCAGGGAGCGGCCTGGCCCGGCAGCCCTGCTGTGCAAGGCCCAGCCAAGCCTCTGAGAAGGGGCTCCTGTCACTTGCCAGTCTCCATCCTCCCCGGGAAGCGCAGAGCTGCGGCCAGCCCCGCTCCCCTCCCGTGGCCTTGGCTGGCCTGGGGGGAAGGAGGCTGAAGGGGAGCCCTTGTACCTCTTGAAAAGGCGGAAAGCAAAGAGAGCAAGGAATTGCCGACCTTAGGTCTTCAAGTGGTGTTCCCAGGTTGATGTCACTTTTCAATGGTCCCAACTGCTGTCAGTTCTCAGCATCGGCCATTTGTTGGACAGGAGAAAAACTTTGTGGCATTTTGAAGAGATTTGGGGAATCTTGAGGGATTTTTGTAGAAGTTTATAGGATCTTGAGCAGATTGAAATAATTTGGTGGGATTTTTGTGGATTTTTGTGGTTTTTTTGTGGAATCTGTAAAATATTTATGGAATTTTGTGAGATATTGAGAAGATTTAAATAATTTTGTGGGATTTTTGTAGAATTTGTAGGATTTTTCTGGAATTTTGAGGGATTTTTCTGTAATTTTTGGAAATTTGTGGAGATTTTGTGGGATATTTCTGGAATTTGGTA
This sequence comes from Poecile montanus, assembly GCA_038429875.1. Lineage (NCBI taxonomy): Eukaryota > Metazoa > Chordata > Aves > Passeriformes > Paridae > Poecile > Poecile montanus. The sequence continues at coordinate 1,496,046 of JBBLMP010000054.1, read as the reverse complement.
AGGTTTTGAGATTATTTAAGGAATTTTGTGGTATTTTTCTGGTATTTTGCAGATTTGTATTCTCTAAGATTTTGAGGAGACTTGAAGAATTTTGAAAGATTTTTCTTAGATTTTGAGATTTGTGGAGATTTTGTGGGATGTTTCTTAAATTTGATGGGGTTCTGAAAAAATTTAAGGAATTTTGTGGTATTTTTCCTGAATTTTGTTGATTTTTCTGGAATTCTGTGGGATTTTGAGAAGACTTGAATTTTGAGAGATTTTTCTTCAATTTTGTGGAAATTGGTGGAGAGTTTGTGGGATGTTTCTTAAATTTGGTGGGGTTTTGAGAAGATTTAGGGAATTCTATGGGATTTCTCTAACATTTTGTGGGGTTTTTGAAGAATTTTGAGGGATTCTGAGGAGACGACGAATTTGCAGGAATTTTTTCTTAGATTTTTTGGGATTTTAGAGGGATTTTGTTGGATATTGAGGAGATATTGGGATTTTGTGGGATTTTTCCATACTGTTGTGGACACTTGTGAAGGTTTTGTGGGATGTTCCTGGAATTTGAGTTTTGAGAGTTTTGAGAAGATTCAAGGTATTTTGAGGGATTTTTCTTCAATTTTGGGGAAATTTGTGGAGATTTTGTGGGATTTTTCTGGAATTTGGTAGAGTTTTGAGAAAACTTGAAGAATTTTGAGGGATTTTTCTTGAATTTTGTGGGATATTGAAGAGATTTTGTGGGATGCTTCTGGAATTTGATGGGGCTTTTCAAGTATTTTGTGGGATTCTGGGGAGACTTGAAGAATTTTGAAGAATTTTGCTTGAATTTTGTGGATGCTTGTTAAGATTTTGTGGGATTTTTGTGGAATTTTGCTGGATATTGAGGAGATTTTGTGGGATGTTTCTGGAATGGGTTGGGTTTTGCAATGGTATAGGAAACTGTGGGATATTTCTGGAATTTTCTGGGGCTTTTCAAGAATTCTGTGGTATTTTGAAAAGTTTTAGGGAATTTTGTGGTGTTTTTCTTGAATTTTGTTGGCAATTTTAAGATTTTATGGGGTGTTTTTGAATTTGTTAGAGTTTTCAGAAGATTTAGGAAATTTTGAGGGATTTTTTTGGGATTTTTGTTAGATTTGGTAGAGTTTTCTGAATATTTAGGGAATTTTGTGGGAATTTTCTGGAATTTTGAGGTATTTTTCTAGGATTTTGTGATATTTTGCAAAAATTTAAATAATTTTGAGGGATTTTTCTTGAGTTTTGTGGAAATTGGTGGAGATTTTGTGGGATTTTGTGGGAATTTTGTGGGGCTTTTGAAGAATTCTGCTGGATTTTTCAGGATTTTTATGGATTATTGAAGAGATTTTTTTAAGCTATTGTGGAGATTTTGTGGGATGTTTCTAGGATTTGGTAGGATTTTGAAAAGATTTAGGGAATTTTGTGGGATTTTTCTGGAACTTTGTGGATTTTTCTGTAATTGTGTGTGATTCTGAGGAGGCTTGAAGAATTTTCTGGAATTTTTCTTAGATTTTGTGGAAATTAGGGGAGGTTTGGTGAGAATTTTTGGAAATTTGTGGGGCTTTAATGCAATTTTGTGGGATGTTGAAGAAATTTCAATAATTTTCCGGGATTTTTATGGAATTTTCTGGAATTTTTTTGAAATGTTGTGGAATTTCTTAGATTTTGTATAATTTTGAGAAGAACTGAAGAATTGTGAGGGATTTTTCTTAGATTTTGTGGAGATTTCATGGAATATTTCTGGAATTCAGTTGGGTTTTGAGGAGATGTAGGGAATTCTGTGGGATTTTTCCTGAATTTTGGGAAATTTAGAAGGGATTTTGTGAGATGCTTCTGAAATTTGGTGGGGCTTTTCAAGGATTTTGAGGGATTCTGAAAAGAATTGAAGAATTTTGAGGAATTTTTCTTAGACTTTGTGGAAATTTGTGGTGGTTTTGTGGGATTTTTGTGGAATTTTGTGGGATATTGAGGAGATTTAGGGATTTTGAGGGATTTTTCATGTATTTTGTGGTTATTTGTGGAGATTTTGTGGGATGTTTTTGGAATTCAGTTGGGTTTTGAGAAGATTTAGGGAATTATGTGGGATTTTTCTTGAATTTTGTGGACATTTGTGGAGATTATGTGGCATTTTTCTGGAATTTTGTAGAGTTTTCAGAAGACTTAGGGAATTTTGTGGAATTTTTATGGAATTTTGTAACTCTTTTCAAGGATTTTGTGGGATTTTGTGGAGATTTTGTGGGACATTTCTGGAATTCAGTTGGGTTTTGAGAAGATTTAGGGAATTTTGAGGGATTTTTCTAAGATTTTGTGAAAATTTTGTAGATTTTTGGGATGTTTCTGGAATTTGGTAGAGTTTTGAGAATATTTAGGGAATTTTGTGGGATTTTTCAGATATTTTGTGGGACATTGAGGAGATTTTGTGGGATGTCTCTGGAATTTGTTGGGTGTTGGAATGATTTCGAAAATTTTGTGGGATATTTCTGGAATTTTGTGGGGATTTTCAAGAATTTTGTGGTATTTTGAAAAAAATTAGGGAAATTTGAGGGGTATTTCTTGAATTTTGTGGGAATATCTAGAGATTTTACGGGGTGTTTCTGGAATTTGGTAGAGTTTTCAGTAGATTTAGGGAATTTTGAAGGATTTTGAGGATTTTTGTGGGATTTTGTGGGAATGGGTGGAGATTTTGTGGGACATTCCTGTGAATTGGTATGGTTTTGAAATGATTTAGGGAATTTTGTGGGACGTCTCAGGAATTTTGTGGGGTTTTTCAAGAATTTTGTGGGATTCTGAGGGGACTTGAAGAATTTTGAGGAATTTTTTTTAAATTTTGTGGGAATTTGTGGAGATTTTGTGCGATTTTTATATAATTTGGTAAAGTTTTCAGAAGATTTAGGGAATTTTGTGGGATTTTTCTGGAATTTTGTTGGATATTGAGGAGATTTTGAGGGATGTTTCTGGAACTTGGTGGACTTTTCTGGAATTTTGTGGGCTTCTGCAGAGAATTGACAAATTATCAAGAATTTTTCTTAGATTTTGTGGACATTTGTGTAGATTTTGTGGGATGTTTCTGGAAATTGGAAGGTTTTTGAGAATATTTGTGGAGATTTTGTGGAATTTTTTTGGATTGTTGTGGAATTTCTTAGATATTGTATAATTTTGAGAAGAATTGAAGAATTGCATGGGATTTTTCTTAGATTTTGTGGACATTTTTGGAGATTTGGTGGGATGTTCCTGGAATTTGGTAGGGTTTTGAGGAGCTTTAAGGAGTTTTGAGGGGTTTTTCTTGAATTTTGTGGACATTTGTGGAGATTTTGTGGGATGTTTCTGGAATTCAGTAGGGTTTTGAGGAGATTTATGGAATTTAGAGGGATTTTTCTTGAATTTTGGAGAAATTAGTGGGGATGTTGTGGGATTTTTGTGGAATTTGGTGGGATATTGAGGAGAATTAGCAATTTTGTGGAATGTTTCATAGATTTTGTGGAAATTTGTGGAGATTTTGTGGGATGTTTCTGGAATTTGGTAGAGTTTTCAGAAGACTTGGGAAAATTTGTGGGATTTTTCTGATATTTTTCTGTGTGGCTTTGAAGAATTTTGTGGGAGTTTTGAGGAATTTTGTGGGGGTTTACTGCAATTTCGTGGGATCCTGAGAAAATTTCTAGAATTTTCTGGTACTTTTAGGGAATTTTGTGGACATTTGTGGAGATTTTGATGAGGTATTTCTAAAATATGGTTGGGTTTTGAAAATATTTTTTGGGAATTTTGTGTGATGTTTCTGGAACTTTGAGGGACTTTTCTGGAGTTTTGTGGGATTCTGCAGAGACTTCATGAATGATCAGGAATTTTTCTTGAATTTTGTGGACATTTGTGGAGATTTTGTGGGATGTTTCTGGAATTCAGTTGGGTTTTGAGAAGATTTAGGGAATTTTGTGGGGTGTTCCTAAAATTTGGTAGGATTTTGAGGAGATTTAGGGAATTTTGTGGGATTTTTCTTGGATTTTGTGGAGATGTGTGTGGATTTTGTGGGATGTTTCTGGAATTTGGTAGAATTTTTGAGAATATTTGTGGAGATTTTGTGCAATATTTTTGGAATGTTTTGGAATTTCTTGGATTTCGTATAATTTTGAGAAGAATTGAAGAATTGCATGGGATTTTTCATAGATTTTGTGGACATTTTTGGAGATTTGGTGGGATGTTCCTGGAATTTGGTAGTGTTTTGAAGAGATTTAGGGAATTTTGAGGGATTTCTCTCGAATATTGGGAAAATTTGTGGGGATTTTGTGGGATGTTTCTGGAATTTTGCAAGGCTTTTCAAGGATTTTGAGGGATTCTGAAGAGAGTTGAAGAATTTTGAGGAATTATTCTCAGATTTTGTGGAAAGTTGTGGCAGTTTTGTGTGTTTTTTTGTGGAATTTTGTGGGATATTGAGGAGATTTAGGGATTTTGAGGGATTTTTCATGTATTTTGTGGGAATTTGTGGAGATTTTGTGGGATGTTTCTGGAATTCAGTTGGGTTTTGAGAAAATTTAGAGAATTTTGTGGTATATTCCTGGAATTTGGTATGGTTTTAAGGTGATTTAGAGAATTTTGAGGGATTTTCCTTGAATTTGAAGGAAATTAGTGGGGATTTTGTGGGATGTTTCTGGAATTTGGTAGGGTTTTGTGAAGATTTTGTGAATTTTGAGGGATTTTTCATGTATTTTGTTGGAATTTGTGGAGATTTTGTGGGATGTTTCTAAAATTCAGTGGGGTTTTGAGAAGATTTGGGGAATTTTGTGGCATATTCCTGGAATTTGGTATTGGTTTAAGGTGATTTAGGGAATTTTGTGCATTTTTCCTGTGAATTGTGTGGGATTCTGAGGAAGCTTGAAGAATGTTGTGGAATTTTTCTTAGATTTTGTGAACATTTGTGGAGATTTTGTGGGATTTTTGTGGAATTTTGTGAGATTGTGAGGCGGCTTGAAGAATTTTGAGGGATTTTTCATGGATTTTGTGGGAATTTGTGGAGATTTTGTGGGATGTTTCTGCAATTTGGTAGGGGTTTGAGAAGATTTTGTGAATTTCGTGGGATTTTTCAGGAATTTTGTGTAATTTTCCTGTGAATTGTGTGGGATTTTAAGGAGGCTTGAAGTATTTTGTGGAATTTTTCTTGGATTTTGTGGAGACTTGTGGAGATTTTGTGTGATTTTTTGTGGAATTTTGTGGGATATTGAGGACATGTAGGGATTTTGCGGGATTTTTTATGTATTCTGTGGGAATTTGTGGAGATTTTGTGGGATGTTTCTGGAATTCAGTTGGGTTTTGAGAAGATTTGGGGAATTTTGTGGCATGTTCCTGGAATTCAGTAGGGTGTTGAAGAGATTTAGGGAATGCAGAGGGATTTTTTCTTAGATTTTGTGGAAATTTGTTGGTGATTTTGTGTGATTTTTGTGGAATTTGGTGGGATATTGAGGAGATTTAGGGATTTTGTGGGATTTTTCTTGAATTTTGTGGACATTTGTGGAGAGTTTGTGGGATGCTTTTGGAATTTGGTAGAATTTTCAGAAGATTTAGGGAATTCTGTGGGATTTTTATGGAATTTTATAACTCTTTTCAAGGATTTTGTGGGATTTTGAGAAGACTTGAAGAAGTTTCAGGAATTTTTCTAAGATTTAGTGGAAATTTGTGGAGATTTTGTGGGGTGTTTCTGGAATTTGGAAAGTTTTTCTGTAGATTTGGGGAAATTTGTGGGATTTTTGAGGGATTTTTGTGGGATTTTGTGGGAATTGGTGGAGATTTTTTGGGACATTCCTGTGAATTGGTATGGTTTTGAAAAGATTTAGGGAATTTTGTGGGACTTCCCTGGAATTTTGTGGGGTTTTTCAAGAGTTTTGTGGAATTCCGAGGAGACTTGCAGACTTTTGAGGATTTTTTTTTAGATTTTGTGGGGATATCTGGAGATTTTGTGGGATTTTTATGGAATTTTGTAAGATATTGTGGAGATTTTGGGATTTTGAGGGATTTTCTTGAATTTTTTTGCATTTGTGGAGATTTTGTGGGTGTTTCTGGAATTTGGTAGAGTTTTCTGAATATTTAGGAAATTTTGTGGGATTTTTCTGGAACTTCGTGTATTTTTCTGGAATTTTGTTATATTTTGGGAAAATTTAAATAATTTTGATGGATTTTTCTTGAGTTTTGTGAAAATTGGTGGAGATTTTGTGGGATGGTTCTGGAATTTGTTAGAGTTTTCTGAATATTTAGGGAATTTTGTGGGATGTTCCTGGAATTCAGTAGGGTTTTGAAGAGATTTAGGGAATGTAGAGGGATTTTTTTTTAGATTTTGTGGAAATTTGTTGGTGATTTTGTGGGATATTTGTGGAATTTGGTGGGATATTGAGGAGATTTAGGGATTTTGTGGGATTTTTCTTGAATTTTGTGGGATTTTTCTGGAATTCTGTGGATTTTGAGGAGACTTGAAGGTATTTGAGAGATTTTCCTTGAATTTTGTGGAAATGTGTGGAGGTTTTGTGTGGTTTTTGTGGTATTTTATTATAATTTTGAGAAGATTTTGTGGATTTTGTGGGATTTTTCCATAATATTTTGGGCATTTGTGGAGATTTTGTGGGACGTTCCTGGAATTTGGTACGGTTTTGTGGAGATTTAGGGAATTTTGAGGGATTTTTCTTGAAGTTTGTGGATATTTATGGAGATTTTGTGGGATTTTTCTGGAATTTGGTACGGTTTTGAGGAGACTTGAAGAATTATGAGGAATTTTTTTTCTAATTTTGTGGGATATTGAAGAGATTTTGTGGGACTTCTCTGGAATTTTGTGGGCATTTTCCAGAATTTTGTGGGATTCTGAGGAGACGAAGAATTTGAAGGAATTTCTCTTACATTTTGTGGAAATTCGCGTAAGTTTTTTGGGATGTTTCTTTAATTTGGAAGGTTTTTGAGAATATTTAGGGAATTTTGAGGGATTTTTCTTAGAGTTTGTGGAAATTTGTGAGGATATTGCAGGATGTTTCTGGAATTTGTTAGGGTTTTGAGAAAATTTAGGGAATTTTTTTGGATTTTTCAGAAACCTTGTGGATTTTTTGGAATTCTGTGAAATTCTGAGGAGCTTGAATAATTTTCAGGAATTTTTTCAGATTTTGTGGAAATTTGTGGAGATTCTCAGGGATTTTTCTGGAATTTTGTAGGCCTTTTTAAGGACTTTGTGTGGTTTTGAGGAGACTTGAAGAATTTTGAAAAATTTTTCTTAGATTTTGTGGAAACTTGTGAAGTATTTGTGTGATTTTTGTGGAATTTTGTGGGATATTGAGGAGATTTAGGGATTTTGAGGGATTTTTCACGGATTTTGTGGGAATTTATGGAGATTTTATGGGGCGTTTGTGGACTTTGGTAGGATTTTCAGAAGATTTAGGGAATTTTGAGGGATTTTTGTGTGATTTTTGTGGGATTTTGCGGGAATTGGTAGAGATTTTGTAGGACATTCCTGTGAATTGGCATGGTTTTGAAATGATTTAGGGAATTTTGTGGGACTTCCCTGGAATTTTGTGGGGTTTTTCAAGAATTTTGTGGGATTCTGAGGGGACTTGAAGGCCCGTCTCCCCTAGGAACACGCACGTACTGCCCGCCCGAGTGGATCGGCCTTCGCTGCTACCACGGCGATGGGGCGACCATCTGGTCCCTGGGCGTGCTGCTGTTTGAGATGGTGTGCGGGTACTTACCCTTCGAGAAGGAGCGAGACATCATCTTGGGGCAGCTCTTCTTCCCACAGGAGGCCTCTCCAGGTTGGTATGGGGCCTGAAGAAGGCAGGCTTTGGCAGGTGGCAGCGCGCAGCCCAGCCCGGCCCTCCCGCAGCTGCGCGGGTCGTCCATGTGCCCTCAAGGGCCGGCTGCAGCAGGTGGCCCGTGGCAGGCTGGCTGTGGCACGCTTGGCTGAAGGAGGGGACGCTTGTCCTGCCGTGCCGCTCTCCCGCCAAGGGCAGCTCCCAGCACACGCAGCGTGGCCCGGCTTCTGCAGGCGCCGGGAGCAGCTGGGCAGGAGCCTTCTGCAAGTGAGCGCCGCTTTCTGCCTTCTCTCCCCACAGTGCCAACATCTGATCCGCTGCAGTTTTTCCAAGCACCCCATGGATCGGCCAGTGCTGGAGCAGATCTTCTACCACCCTTGGGTGTTGGGCGGCCATTTCTGATGCCTTGCCGCAGCCTCTGCAGCACCCAGTTCCCGTGTCCCACACAGGACTGAGGGCCCAGGAAATAAAAGAACGCGAAACCTGGTGCGGGCCGGCGAGTCTGGTCCTTGTTAGCAACTTCAGCTAAGGGAACCTCTTGGCAAAAGGGGTAATCAGAGCATTCCCTTCAGCCTGGGTCAAGCTTTTGATGCCTTTCCTCCAGGTTGTCCCTCAAAATCAGAGAGTGGTTGGAGTCTGCACCAGTCCCCCCAAATCGGTGGGAGGCAGAGACTACTCCCAGGCCCCAGAAAACTGGAGGAGGATGGAGACAATCTCTGGGCCCCCAACACTGAGGGGAGATAAATACCCGGCCCCCCCAAAATAAGAGATGGATGGAGCCCACAGCAGCCCCCAAGTCAGAGGGGGAAGGGGAGACTGCCAGCCCCCCTAAAGATGAGGGGAATTGTGCCTGTGCCAGCCCCACAAATTGCAAGGGGACAGAGAACACCCCTGGCCTGGCAAAGGGCAAAGAGCAGCCGGGGGCTGCCAGGATGGTGACAACACTGGCACCCCCAAATCAGGGAGGGACAAAGAGCCTGCACAGGCTTCCCAAGAGAAGAAAGGGGGCAGCAAATATCCCGTCCCTCTAAGTTGGAGGGGCACAGACACAACGCCCACCCCCCCTATAGTGGAGGGGGACAGACACAAAAGGCCGCACAATAAGAGCATGGGGAACCAAGAGTACTGCTGGCCCCACAAAGGTAAGGAGGATGGAGAAACTCCCCATCTGTCCTTGTTTTGGAAGACAGGTGTCTGCTAGGGAGGGCAGGGGCCTCCCCTGCAATGGAAATGTAGACCCCCTCCTTCTGAATCATTATAATTTTGAACTCAAGGGGCTCTCAGACAGAGATCTGGGGATAGGAATAACAGTTCTTTACTAGTGTGTATAATGAGGCACATAAACAACAACAACTACAGCGTTAACAACAAAACAGAACCAGGGACCCCGTGACAGCCTTCTTGGCCAAGACAGGAAAGGATGGAGGAGAGGCTTTGCTTCACAAACCCCCTCAGGTTGGCAGTCAGTGCCACTGTTCCTGCAGGGCTCTGAGGAACACTCAGCTGGAACAGCAGGGATGAGCTGAGATCCTGGGCCGGTGGCTGAGGTAGATCAGCAGCTCCGTGGCGGTGCCTGGCACTGCCACACATCCCGGCAGGACAGGGGGTGTGAGGCCACCAACGAAGAGGGAAGAAGGAGAAGGAGAAGCAGCAGCTCCATCTGGGTGATGGCAAATTCCCTTCTCCCTACCGCAACAGCTCCAAGCAAAGTATCCTTCTCTGAAGCTGAAGAAGCTGCCAAACTGTGCCCACCCTCGCCTTTTCCTGCCCCCTTTCCCCCTGGGCCCAGTCAAAATCTTTGTGTTTCTCAAGTACCACCCGCAGTCAGGTTTTCCCCACAACTAATGGGTAAAAATTCCACAGTTGAGCCAGAACTAAAAGAAGGAAACCTAACCCCCAACAGCTTCTCATCTCCATCTCTTTGCACTCCAAAATCCAGGAGGGATCGATCTGTCACCTCTAAACAACTCAATCCCACTGAAAACAGCTCCATTTTACCCCAAAAGGGCTCAATCCCAACTCAAAAAGGCTTGTTCCACCTCAGAAAATCTCAATCCCATACCAAAATTACTCAGTTCCACCGCCACCAGGTGAGGTGGAGTTGGAAGATGTTCTGGTTTAGGGCAAATTTGAAAGAAAACCTCTGAATGGGCTCCCTGTAAAAAGCAAATTAAAGTTGTCCCTCTCCCGAATATTTCAGGAAAACATTTTCATGGAGAAAAGTGGAAAAACGCAGTTTACTTAACAATCAAAGTATCTACTAGCATGAGCAAGATGAATAATATTAAAGATTAAATCCTCTGGCTGTTTGAAGAGATGGCAAAGCCAGAAAAGTCCTTTCCATGGGGTGTAGCTCAGCTCGCTCAGTCTCTTATCAGTTCCTCCAGCGCTGGAAAGGGCCCAGGCCCAGGCCCCCGTGGGCCACAGCCGTGAGCTCCTGGGGTTTGTCTGGGTTCTCAGTCCAGAGCAGCTTTGAACAGATCCAAGGAAAAATGCAAAAAACACTCTGGGGAACTTCTGTGCCTCAGCTAGCTAAAAACCAACTAAACTAAACTAAAAACTAACAAAAAAGGAAACTGAACTGAAGTGCGTAGAAGCAAAGGAGAGCTCTGTCCCACTGTCTGTCCCTGTTGCAGACAACAAAGGCCAGGGAAGCGTGCGGGGCAGTGAGTGCCATTTCTGCAAACAAACTGCAGCTTCTTCTTCCCCCCCTTGGCTCTCAGAGCCAGTCTTGAAGGTGCAGAACTTAATAGGCAGCAGAAACAGAACAGACACCTGGGGATCCAAGGATCACAAAGTCACCCCAGGCCAGAAGGAGGTTGGGAGAAGTGGGATCCACATTTGGAGCGGTGGGATGGGGATTGTGTGGGGCTGGCTGGCTGGGCTGTATTTGATAGGAAATCAAACTTTCAGAGTTCCTGATTTGTGTCCCATTCATTTTCAGTCAGGTGCAGCTCTGTTTGCAGAGGGTCGCTGTGGCACTCGAGACGGACACACGACGCAGCGAGGTTTGCACGGCAAGAGCAATCTTTATTGTTCAGAAGCTGCTTTTCCATGGTTGATTGCGGGGGCTGGGGAACTGCCTGATTCAGAGATCCTGGCCCTCCCTTGGAGGCAAGATACTTTTTTCTAAGAGTGAGAAAAGTATCAGTCCCAGCAATCTTTGAGTTAGTTATGTTAAACTGTTACACTCCATTGCTGTTCTCCCCTGCCACCCCACCCCAATACCTGTACCCCGGTTTCCCCCCAGCCCCTCTCCTCCCCTATAAATACGCCAGTTTATCCCCTGTTCCACAGAGCTGCTGTCACTGGCTCCCTTCGCCCAGGGCCCGGCTGTAATAAAGGCCAGTTCTCTGCGGAACGCCACACAGCGCTCTGCTCTCTCCCTCCGTGTCGCCTGCACGCTGCCGCTGAGCTGAGCTGAGCTGAAATCACTCGCCGGGCAGAGGACGTGTCTGTGCTCCGGGCAGCCCAACCGCGGACCGCTTTTCCGGGAGTCGCGGCACCCCTGCCACCTCCACCGCCGCGGCAACCTATGAGAAAGCACAGCTGGGTTCTGCTCAGGGCATTTCAAACTACCTGAGGTATTTGGGACTTGCCCTTGCAAAGGCAGCATCTCAGGAAAAGTCCAAGTTTCTCTTCATGGACTCCCAGGATGTATTGCCTTGGAAGGGACCTTAAAGCTCCTCTTGTTCCAACTCTCAGCACACTCACGACACCTTCCCCTAGACCAGCTTGCTCCAAGCCCCATCCAACCTGGCCTTCAACCCTTCCAAGGCTCAGACAATCACAGCTTCTCTGCAACCTGGTCTCTTCCTGCCACATCTAAAATCATACTAAACTTAGCAGTCTCAGAGATCGATTTCTATTCAATAGCTACATTTTTCTAGGAAAGAAATATGGCAGAACTTGTTTGCATCTGACTCTGCAAAATCAACACGAGCTCTTCAGAAAGGGCTGCCGCCCACCCACTTTTCTTATTTTTGCCCATTTGGTGGAACATTTGCATTCTGTTGTTGTTTGGAGCAGTATTTTAATGTATCTGGCTTAGGCTGCTTCAAATAGTCCAGCGAGATACCAGGGTGTGAGGGGTGGAAAACTGAGCTCTTACACATCCAGGACTTCTCTTGCTGGAAGTCTTCAATCCCACCTCTCTGCTGGGATGAAATAGGTGCTACTTATCCAATTTCTAAAGCATCATGCATCAAGCTGACACTATTTGAAGACTTCAAAATAAAAAAGCCAATTGAAACAAACCTCTGCTCCTTTCCATTTTCTCTGTTCCACAGTTTAGGACAGAAGACAGGAGAGAAAGATTGTTTTGGCAACAATGTTTTCAGGACTCTAAAAAGAATATCAAAACCGCTCTTCCACACTCTCAGCTGCTGCAGCCCCAAAAAGCACTGGCTGGTTTTTGCTCACAGAATCACAATTGTGGTGGCATTTCTAGCACACCACAGGACAGTGATTTTTTTTTCCTTTTCTCCTGGAAATACCTACAGCACTTCTGAGTAGCAAGGCAAACATGAGCATCTTTTAGTGGCCCTTGAAATTGGACATGTGAAATGAGGTACACAAAGCCACAGGCCAGCTGAACCTGGGATCTCTGAATGGGTCTTCACATTCTTCCCAGGAAGACGAATGGCAATCACTATTTTGGCAGGGAAACTGCATCAGCTGGCAATTTGGTGTAGAAAATGTGCTTTCTGTTCCTCTCAGAGCCAAAACTCCTACCCATTTCTTGCAAGTCCTTCTTAGATAAGGACCATGTTCAACTGAGCGACAGTGAAGCCAAATGGCAATCCAGGAATCAATTGTCCTGTACACAATCTCCTCCATCCACGTGGAAGGTTTCTCAGGGGCACACAGGAGGAAGGAAGGAAGAAAGCCAAATGCATCTTTGGACATAAAGTCAGACATGTTGAGGGATGAAGAAATCTTGCAGAGCTATGGAAATCTCCCCTGAAAAGCCAGTTCAGGTAGAGCCCGAGCTGTTTACTGCTTCTAGGCCTGAAGATGCTCAGGATCTTTCCCAGATGCTCAGCAGGCAGTAGGATTGTGCCTGAATCTGGCTCTGGAAATGCCAGTGCCTCAACTGAGAGCTGTGGCAATGATTTCCATTGCATGGAGAGGAGCCACAGTCCTGCAAGAGTCTTTCAGCAGAGCAAACAGCAGCCTGGAGGGTGGGCAGTGCTGCATCTGTACCACTGCATGCTCATCCTTCACCGTAATGCAGAGCTGCCCCCAAAGCTTCCATGGATCACTTTTTAGATTTCTCCTGTTGGATATATTTTGGAGAAGTTGTTCTAGGTGGTTTTTGATGGTGGTCCTGTAAGAAGCAGCCATTCGCCTGCTGTGAAATCCTTACAACTAATCCTAACTTCTCATTGCCTTTGGTTTTATTTGGGGCTTTTTATCTATTTGTTTAATTGGTTTCTTTGGGTTTGTTTCTTTGTGTTTTTGTCTCTTTTGTTTTGAGTTTTTTTCCTTTTTTATTAATGACAGGTGAAGTTTGTACAGCCAAACTCCAGAAAATGTAAACCAGGCTTGACGTTCCAGAAATTGCTTTTGACTGGCTTTAGCTGCATTCCCCAGGATCAGGATCCCCAGTAGATATTTGCAGGTTTTGCTCTGCATCATCGGCTTGCTCAGACTTTGCTTAGTGTTTCACCAATGGAGAAGACAATGGATATTTTGCCAAACCTCCTTTCAAACAACAAAACTTGGGGCAGCATGACAGAAAAGAAGAAAAGAAAATCTTCGCCACTTAGAACAAAGCCAGAGTCCCACCATTTTCCCCTCCACTTTTCTTGATTTTCTACATTTAGAGGCAAAGCTTCCATCTCCAAAAGCTTCCATCTCTCACTTCCTGATGCTCTTTGCTACCCTTTAGCCTTGACCCCCACGCATCGGACTGCTGTCCATGTGGGGCTGGGGATGCTCAGCCTGGAAAGAGAAGGTGCTGGCGAGGCCTCCCTGCAGCTCTAGGAAAGATGGGCACAGAGAGGAGAAGCCTTTCAACTGCAGGAGTGAGATTGAAGTTGCATCTAATGAAGCTGCTCTTTTCCACTCAGGCTGCTGGGGCATTAGCCCAGGCTGTGCACACAGGCTGGGGATGCTCCATCCTTGGCAACATCCAAGGCCAGCTGGGAGCAGGGCTCTGAGCAACATATTCTGGGGGAAGATTGCTGCGCTTGGAACAAGATGGTCTTTAGGGTCCCTTCCAAGCCCAGCCACCCAGGGATTCCATCATTCTATGGTCTCCGTTGTTTTCTTCAGCCTGGGCCTGGGCTCCTGGCAGTGATGTCACAGTGCACGCTCCAGCTACAACTTCCAGCATCCAGCAACGGCCACAACACAACCCTTGGCTCCTTGTGTCAGCACGCTCTTCTCAGTGCTCCAAGGCTACCCCTGTCACCTTGTTTGTCACCAGCTCCCTGATACCGTCCTCAGTCCTGAAAGCTACCCATTCCTTGGATTTTGCTGCCCATCCCTGCAGGATGTCTGCATTTGTTCCAAAGAAGGTATGGTACTATTCCATGGAGGTGGACACCCCGCAGCTGGCTGGGTGGGTTGGAGCTGTGTGGGACAGTGTGGGAAAGGGACCCCACTCTGAGATTTCACTACCTCTGCAGGCTGTCCCAGACCAAGAGGTGGAGATGGAGGTGGATGCCCAGATCAACTCAGAAGAGAAAATGGAAGTGGACAGAGAGGAGACTCAAGAGGAAAATATGGATGTGGATGTGAAAGAGATGGACGAGGAGATGGAAGTAGATACACCGATTGATACAGAAGAGGAGATGGAAGTTGATGGAGATGAGACCGGAGAGGAAGAGATGGAAGTGGAAATGGAAGAGCATGTTCAGGAGATGGATATAGATATAAAAGACGAGGAGGAGGACATGGTGTTGGGATGAAGACCGATGCCAGCAGCAGAACAGGCAGGTGCTCCCCACGGGCAGAGCGGGTCCCCTACTGCCAGGCTGGGGCTGGGCTGGGCACTCCCTGCTCAGGGACACGCTAGCCCATGCACTGGATTCTGGTGGCCATCCCTGGCCTGGCCTGGCCTTGCTTTGGGCCACACAAGCCCTGTTCCAGTGCCTGGGCCACAGCCCCCAGCCCCAGCCAGGCTCACTTCTGGCAGCAGAGTCCCCCTGTGCCAGTGTCCCAGCCCGGGAGCACATGGAACACCCCTCCATGCCTGACTGCACTGACCGTGCTACTTGTTTTTCTTCCAGGACTGAGGGACATCCTGGACAGAGATGCACCCATCTGTATATACGTTTTGGAATTGTTGTCTTCACGATAGATGTTTTAGGGCTTGCTTAAGTTTTCTGTAAATATGTTTCATATAGTTCTGTTAGATAAGTTCTTAGGTTAATAAGTTATGTAGTTTGTTGCTGTTGTTGTTACCAATAGTCTTACAATGTAAATATGTTGTGTTGCTCATTCTTGTTCCTTTTCTTCTACAAATAAACATTCTTTGGTTTTCACACCCCAGTTCTCTTTGCATTTGCTTCGGGCACATTTGCAAAGTTGTGCTCTCCACTCGCTCCAGGTTCCCAGGGCTGGATGTCCCGGAGGGAGCTGGCACAGCCACCCCAGCAGTGGCTCCCTGTGCACAGGGGGTCCCACTGACAGAGCTCACCCTCTCCTTGCAGTTTCTCTGGACACACGTGGGAGCTGGAGGGGCAAATCCCAGTGGGCCCTGTCCCATGGCATCCCACATGGGAGCAGGGCTCAGCCTCATCCATGCCTCTTCCCTGGCTAGCCCCAGGGCTAAGGAGGCTGCACTGGGCTGCGGGCAGCCTGCTTCCTGGGCACCCTGAGGGGCTGGAGCCAGCCTGGAGGGAGCCTCAGCACAGAGGCCTCTGGCCTACATGCACCAACATTTCCTTTGGAAACCCCCTCTGTCACCACACTCTGCTACAAGCACAACATCAATTGTTCCTCCTACTTCAAGGGGAGACCTTAATTGGCACAAATTTGTCCCTTGGACTTTCTAGCACAGCAAATGGCAGCGCTTGCAATCCCTCTTCTGCACTCCCTGCTCAGGCACCAAAACATTGGAACCTGCCAGAACATCTTGAATTAGCACCAACCTGCAGAGAGCTACAGGGGGAGAACCTACCCCCAACCACACAGGGACATTGATGGGCTGGGGCAGAGCTGAAACTAAAGTATTTTAATGCCAAGAGACAGGATATTTTATTGCTGAATTCATTCTCCCAGGACAAGAAAGAAAGCTTTCAGTCTCCTCACCTGCCACACATGTCTATTGCCAAAGTTTGCTTCTGGGTTACCACTGATTTTTATTCATCTCTTCACAACTCTGATGCTCTTCCTGCCTAAGGTTCAGAGATGATATTTCAGAGCCAGATGAGCTCAGCACAGCTTGTGCAACACGCAGGATTTCCAGACCCAGAGATTCAGGCCATGCAAACTGATACTTTTTTGTCTCTGTGCAAAGATCACTGTAAGGATGTCAGTGATGTACCACACACTTCTCAGAGCTGTCCCTTCTATCCAGCTCTCCCCAGTCACTTCACACACTTCACTCCAAGCAGGTTCTGATAGAGTTCAGGAGCACATGGGATTTCATCCTGGCTTTTCTTCATTTTCTCCTGAGCTGTCTGCAGACACAGTGTGTGGGCACTGCAGCAGCATTAACGGGGCACCTCCCTGACACTGAGATTCATGTCACAACTTTTCATCAAAGGCAGCAAAGAAATGATTCCCACTGGGTCCCACACGGCTCCCTGGCAACTTTGTGCTGCTGCAGCCCCAGCACCAGGCCTGGTGCACAGGAATTTCAGGAGGAGACACACCGAAGGAATCAACCCTTCTCAGAGAAGAAACATCTGTTTGCATGGCCCAAATCCCCACAACACTGCAGACTCTGGTGACCCACACTCTGCATTTGCACTTCAGCCTCTGTGCCTCACTTTTCCTCTCACTAAAGTCCCCCCAGTTTCCCTCATGCTCAGATTCCCAAGAGAATTCAAAGCAACATTAGGAGCAGGGAGAGATGATGGGAGCTTTCCCAAGGCTCGACCAAATTTCTCAGGCCTGACAATTCTAGCCAAGGACAGAGGAAAAAGCTGCATGAAAGAGGTGTGAAATCAAAGCAGGAATCAAATTTAGGTAGAATGAGAGAAGCTGAAGAGCTTTTCAGTGTTTGCAACAAGATTAGAAGCTCCAGGTCCAGGAGGGATGAAACATTTCTCCTCTTTAACAACTCTGTGATGCAAATTGATGCTCAAATCCTTCTCCCCAGCTCTGGGACTTGTTCAGCCACCAACATGGTGCTGAATTTTTCAAGCAAAGTGGAAGCTGGTCAGAGAGGTGGTTTGCAAATCAAAATCACAGCGGACAGCTTGGAAGCAGCAGCCAGAGCAAAGAGAGGCAGAGCCTGGCCCTGGGGTGCAGCACAGCCACACAACACATGCCTGAAACTCTAAGACATGAAAGAATTTGCCACGGGAGACACAGAAGGTACTTGATGCAACCCTGCCTCCTTCACAATGCATCAGCATGCAGGAGAGCACTAGGATGAAGATGACAGCACCTTCTGCTGCTGCTTCCATCTCCTGAGTCAAATCTCCCCAATATCTCTCACTATTGGCCATTCCCAAAGCCTCAGATTCCCTCAGTCCTTGCAGGATTTCAGTGCTGAGCAGCATGGAGGGAGATAAAGGCACTTGCAGAGACCAGAGATGCATTTTCTGCCTGAGGTGCATTCCACTGCCCAGCTTAGTTCCTCTAAAACCATTCAAATCAGCTCCTTGGACAGCACCAAGCCAGCAGCAGAACATCAGTGCCTGAAAATGCTTGGAAATGCCATTCTTTGAGACTTCTCTCCAGCTCTCCCATTTCATGGTGCCATTGCAGGGCTTTATCCCATCACTCAGCACTTGCAGCAAGTCTTGGCAACCAGCTTCCAACGGATTTGTAGTGCTGAGCAAATAAGAGGCAATTTGACTTTGTCTCCAGTGAATGAAATTTCACCTCAATCAGACGAACTCTGTGTTCTGTCATTGGCCAGGCACTAACTACTGCCAGCTCCCCCCAAGCCTGGATGTCAAACTGCCTTCATATTGGAAAGTTCAATTGATTTGGTTTTATGTACAAGATTATTCTGTCTCCAAATCATTTGGAGCCATAGAATTGCATTTCCAAGGACTAAACTCAGAGCAGCCACAAAGAGCACAAGAGGCAGGAAAAGAAAGAAAAATAGAGATTTCTAAGGGGATGGAAATTGAATGCTGAGTTTTTTCCAATTCCAGGAAGTTCCATCAATTATCACCTGCCACCTCCTTGCCTTCACTTGTGTGGCCACCACTGAATACACTCCCAGATAAGAAAATGTTGGTCCTACTGAAAACTGGGGCTAGAAGTAGAAAAAGGCTCAGAGATCTGACTTCAAAGACAACATCATGAAAAGAGCTGCCTTCTAATAGCAAGATATGATGGGCAGCAGGAATGGCTGAAGCCAGCAGAGAGAAGTCCATGAACTATTGGTGCTACAAAGATTTCTGACAAAACCCCCAAGAAGCCAAAAACTGCGTTTGGTCTGGCCCAGCTGATAGGAGCCCTGTGCATTTAATTCAGTCATTGGTAGAAGAGGAAGATTGGCTTTAAGCTCCTTTGGTCCACTACAATTTTATTTATTTTATTTTATTTTATTTTATTTTATTTTATTTTATTTTATTTTATTTTATTTTATTTTATTTTATTTTATTTTATTTTATTTTATTTTATTTTATTTTATTTTATTTTATTTCATTTTATTTTATTTTATTTTATTTTATTTTATTTTATTTTATTTTATTTTATTTTATTTTATTTTATTTTATTTTATTTTATTTTATTTTATTTTATTTATTTTTTCCACTTAGAAAATGTAATTGCTTCTCCTCTTTGGGAAGAAATTACTGCTTTGAATGGTTCAAGGCAAAGAGTTTCTTCCCATACCCACTTGCAATCAGTCACCAAGAGAAATATTTTCTCAAAAGATCTCTTAAAAATTTTGGAGTTACTTTCAACAGAAATAACTGGGTGATTTTGCTCCAAATGAGAAAGGAATTGAATTTGGCTCCCTCAGCTTAAAAAGAAGTCTTTCTTCCCAGTTCTTCACCAAGAGGAACAAAACACTTGGTTGTAGCAAACTGAAGGGAGGAAGAAGTTTCCTTCCCCCTGAGCTGCACAACAGGAGACAATCTTGTTACCAAGAGGTGACAAAACCCAGCCAATTTCCAGTTCTTTCAGCTGAAGGGAAAAGCTCCAAGGATCATAGCTGGGGCAGACACAGAGTGCGAGGAGCAGGGGATCTGCTGGGGGGGTTTGGGCTGGGGCATAGATTAAAGAAATCTTCAAGAGAAACCCATCAGAGCTCAAGACTTCATCCCGCAGAGGAGAAATTGGATTTGACCCAAATGCCATTCAAATCCAAAAAACATTGAGGCATTTCCCCAAGCTCTGCTGAGCCCTCAGGTACAACCCAAAGCACCCTGTGCGACCAGAGCAGCAGCTCCCTGGCATGGGGACGGATGCTCCCTTGGCAAGCTGCCTGCATCACCCATGGGATTTGCAAGATCTGTTTCTAAAGACCCCAACATCCAAAAAACTCCACATTCAAAGCCTTTCCTTTGCGGTTTCACTTCTCCATCTGTCTCTTGTAACTAGACAGCTGCTTCACTTCAACACCCTTCTGGATGGGGTCAAATTTTCTCCGAATTTCCAGCCTAAACAGAAATTTACTTCCATTCATTCTTCTGCAAGTACTGGCAGCTTGTAGCTGCTCTGCTCTTCCTCTCCTGCTGTGCATTTGTGCACATCAAGTGCCAAGAGCATTTCCTTGTTTCAATGCCGCAGCGACGGAAAGCCCGGAGCACCGCGACTTCTCTAGATATTCAGCCCTGATAAGGGCTGGGCCGAGGCGCGTGAGCAGCTTCGAGCAGGCGAGTGATTCAGCTCAGGCTCAGCGGTAGTTGAGTGATTTCAGATCAGCTTAGCTCGGCTCGGCAGCAGCGGCAGGCAGGCAACACAGGAAGCAGGGACGGGAATGCTGGTCCAGCGTTCCACCAAGGCAAAACCTTTTATTCAGGCAGAGCTTCGGCGAAGGGTGCCGGCAACAGCGAATCCGTCGAACAGGGGAAAAGTCGGGATATTTATGGGGAAGAAGAGGGGCAGGGGGAAGCCCGAGATACCTGTATCGGGATGGGACAGCAGGCGGGAACACCAATGGGACACAACAGTTTAACATATCTAACTCAAAGACCCCTGGGAGCGACACATTGTCTCTCTCTTACAGAGAAGTATCTTGTCTCCAGGGTAGAGCCAGAATCTCAGGCCCAGCGGGCTCCTCCGTACCCACAACTCCCCCTTCTTTACTTATTAAAAAGGCATCTCCTAGAGAGTTAGTTAATAGATTCTTAAAACATGAAAACATACTTGGGAAGATAATAACAATTAAGAAAACCCAAAAAACTTTTTTCAGGAGGGAGGCAACCCATCCTTTGAGCACTTAGCTCCCAAAATGGTCCTCAAGCCACTGGGGCTCCTTTTCAGTCTGGAGTTCCTGGACCGGACTGTGTGTTGGGGTCTCTGGATGAGGGCGTGGATGCCTTCACTGGGACTGGGGAGGTCAAAGCAGCACAGTCCGTTAAATTCTTCGCAGCCGTGTCCATGGGCCAGGAGCAAAAAGTCTAGAGGGTTGGTGGCACTGCCCGTGGACAAGCACATGTGGTCTTGTTTGAGCGTCTTTGCCAGGGTGATCCACATGTTCTCTTGGGGCTGTGCTACTAGCCAGGCATCCACAGCCAATGTTTTCAGGAGCATCCAGATAATCAGGAACATCCGGAACTCAAGGATGGTTTTGCTCTCCATTTTCTACAACAGGACATAAAAGATTAGCTCTGATTTTTGGAGGGTGGGGGAGCTATTTTCTTTTTCCCTTTCCTCTCCCATCTCCCCCCTCTTTTAAAAAAAACAAGCAAAAAAACAAACAATTATAAGCAAGGTTATTCTGGGTATTTGGGACACATGAGCTGACACCAGCAGCAGCACAGAGGTGCATTTTGGTGTAAACTGGCAATTTGGGCTGGGCAACGAGGGCAAGAAGGGGAAGGGGGAGGGAGTTAAGAAGACTTGCGTACTGTCACGGTATCAAGCGTGACGTTGGCAGTCGTCTCATTGCAGCTCTGGTAGCAGGACGGTTTGGCCTCTGTCTGGTTGTTGGTCTGGTGGCAGGTCGGTTCTGTGGACTCCGATGACGTCTCCGTTTCCAGGCTGCAGTGGGCTGCTGTTTTTCTGGACCTGTGTGGATCTCAGGAGACTTTGAAAGTTCTGAATTTGGTGAAGGGTTTGTAGGGCCTAAATAAGGTTTTACATTTTTCCCTGGGAGCCACTTAGGTCCTGATGGTGTGGACACACACGCATACCCTCTCCTTCAGGATGTAATCAACGGGAAAGGTCCTGATACCAGTTGTGATTCAGGATCCTTGATCAGCACTGGTGGCTTCTCTGTGAGTTTGGCATGAGTTGAGTTAGAGAAGTGCCGTATTACAGGGGGGTCAAGCTCTGTAGCTGAGCAATTTAGAAAGTTCATGACATATAGAGCCTTACAGAGCCTCTCAATGGGAGGAATGATCTCTGTTCCTCCCCGCTGGTGATCAAGGACTCTTTTCAGGTTTTGGTGGGTCCTTTCTACTATTGATTGCCCTGTAGGGGAATGAGGAATGCCCGTGGCGTGTTTCACCCCCCACTCATTGAAAAAGTCTCTTAGTTTGTGAGAGGTGTAAGCAGGTCTGTTGTCTGTTTTAATTTGTTCTGGGACTCCCAGGGTAGCAAAAGCAAGGAGAAAATGTCGGATGGTGTGCTTGGCATTTTCTCCTGCATGGGCTGAGGCAAACACTGCGCCAGAGAAGGTGTCTACGGAGACATGTACGTATTTGACTCTCCCGAAGGACGGGACGTGAGTGACATCGGTTTGCTATATCTGGCAGCCATGCCTCTCCTGTAACAATGCTTATCTGAAACTAACTCTTTGCCTCCCTGAAGCACCTCACAACAGTTTATGCTGTCTCTTTCCATGCTGATCACTCTCTCTCTCTTCCCCTATCTCTGGAAAAAAGGATGAATTTGCAAGACTCACCTGAGTAGTGAGCAGGTTCAACTCTTGCCCAGGCCTTGTGGATGGTCCCGGGATCTCTGCCGGAGCAGCGGCTGGAGCTGTCTGCGCTAGAAGATTTTTTCCCATGGCTGCTGTGGGGAGTGTGGCCATTATCTGAGCACGCTGCAAGCTGATATCTTTCCCTGCATATCTTTAGTGGGCAGTGTGTGGTGAAACTGAGCAGCGGCAGCAAGTGCAGGCCAGGCAGGGAGCGGCCTGGCCCGGCAGCCCCGCTGTGCAAGGCCCAGCCAAGCCTCTGAGAAGGGGCTCCTGTCACTTGCCAGTCTCCATCCTCCCCGGGAAGCGCAGAGCTGCGGCCAGCCCCGCTCCCCTCCCGTGGCCTTGGCTGGCCTGGGGGGAAGGAGGCTGAAGGGGAGCCCTGGGACCTCTTGAAAAGGCGGAAAGCAAAGAGAGCAAGGAATTGCCGGCCTTAGGTCTTCAAGTGGTGTTCCCAGGTTGATGTCACTTTTCAATGGTCCCAACTGCTGTCAGTTCTCAGCATCGGCCATTTGTTGGCCAGGAGAATAACTTTGTGGCATTTTGAAGAGATTTGGGGAATCTTGAGGGATTTTTGTAGAAGTTTATAGGATCTTGAGCAGATTGAAATAATTTTGTGGGATTTTTGGGGATTTTTGGGAGATTTTTGTGGAATCTGTAAAATATTTCTGGAATTTTGTGTGATATTGAGAAGATTTAAATAATTTTGTGAGATTTTTTTGGAATTTGTGGGATTTTTCTGGAATTTTGAGGGATTTTTCTGTAATTTTTGGAAATGAGTGGAGATTTTGTGGGATGATTCTGGAATTTGGTAAGGTTTTGAGATTCTTTAAAGAATTTTGTGGTATTTTTCTGGAATTTTGAGTATTTTTCTGGTATTCTGTGGTATTTTGAGGAGATGGAAGCATTTTGAAGTTTTTTTTCTTAGTTTTTGAGATTTGTGGAGATTTTGTGGGATGTTTCTTGAATTAGGTGGGCTTTTGAAACAATTTAGGTAATTCAATGGGATTTCTCTGAAATTTGTGGGTGTTTTTCAAGAATTCTGAGGGTTTCAGAGGAGACTAGAAGAATTTTGAGAAATTTTTCTTGGATTTTGTGGAAATTTGTGGAGATTTTGTGGGATGTTTCTGGAATTCAGTTGGGTTTTGAGAAGATTTAGGGAATTTAGAGGGATTTTTATTGAATTTTGTGGATTTTTCTGGAATTCTGTGGGATTGTTGTGGAATTTTGTAGAGTTTTCAGAAGATTTAGGGAATTTTGTGGGATTTTTCAGGAATTTTGTAACTTTTCAAGGATTTTGTGGGATTTTGAGAAGACTTGAAGAATTTTCATGAGTTTTTCTTAGATTTTGTGGAAATTTCTGGAGATTTTGTGGGATGTTTCTGGATTTCAGTTGGGGTTTGAGAAGATTTAGGGAATTCTGTGGGATTTTTCTGGAATTTTGTTGGATATTGAGGAGATTTTGTGGGATATTTCTGGAACTTTGAAGGACTTTTCTGGAATATTGTGGGATTCTGCAGAGAACTGACAAATTATCAGGAATTTTTCTTAGATTTTGTGGACACTGGTGGAGATTTTGTGGGATGCTTCTGGAATTCAGTTGGTTTTTGAGGAGATTTAGGGAATTTTGTGGCAAGTTCCTGGAATTTGGTAAGGTTTTGAGGTGATTTAGAGAATTTTGTGGGGTTTATCTGGAATTTTATGGAAATTTGTGTAGATTTTGGGGGATGTTTCTGGAATTTGATGGGTTTTGGAATGATTTAGGAAATTTTCTGTGTTATCTTTGGAATTTTATGTGGCTTTTCAAAAATTTTCTGGTATTTTGAAAAGATTTAGGGAATTTTGTGGTTTTTTTCTTGAATTTTGTGAGAAATTGTGGCGATTTTATGGGGCATTTCTGGAATTTGGTAGAGTTTTCAGAAGATGTAGGGAATTTTGAGGGATTTTTGTGGGATTTTGTGGGAATCGGTGGAGATTTTGTGGGACGTTCCTGTGAATTAGTATGGTTTTGAAATTATTTAGGGAATTTAGTAGGACTTCTCTGGAATGTTGTGGGGTTTTTCAAGAATTTTCTGGGATTCAGAGGAGACTTGAAGAATTTTGAGGAATTTTTTTTAGATTTTCTGGGAATTTGTGGAGATTCTGTGGGATTTTTCTGGAATTTTGTTGGCCTTTTCAAGAACTTTGTGTGGTTTTGAGGAGACTTAAAGAATTTTGAAAAATTTTTCTTAGATTTTGTGGAAACTTGTAAAGGTGTTGTGGGATTTTTGTGGAATTTTGTGGGATATTGAGGAGATGTAGGGATTTTGTGGGATTTTTCATGTATTTTGTGGACATTTGTGGAGATTTTGTGGGATATTTGTGGAATTTTGGTAGGGTTTTCAGAAGACTTAGAAAATTTTGTGGGATTTTCTGGAATTTTGTTGGATATTGAGGAGATTTAGTGGGATACTTCTGGAATTTTGTGGGGCTATTCAAGAATTTTGTAGTATTTTGAAAAGATTTAGGGAATTTTGTGGTTTTTTTCTTGAATTCTGTGGAAAATTTTGAAGATTTTATGGGGTTTTTCTGGAATTTGGTCAATTTTTCAGAAGATGTAGAGAATTTTGAGGGATTTTTGAGGGATTTTTGTGGGATTTTGTGGGAATCGGTGGAGATTTTCTGGGGCATTCCTGTGAATTGGTATGGTTTTGAAATGACTTAGGGACTTTTGTGGGACTTCCCTGGAATTTTGTGGGGTTTTTCAAGAATTTTGTGGGATTCAGAAAAGACTTGAAGAATTTTGAGGAATTTTTCTAAGATTTTGTGAACATTTGTGGAGATTTGGTGGGATTTTTGTGAAATTTGGTAGAGTATTCAGGAGATTGCAGGAATTTTGTGGGATTTTTCTGGATTTTGGTTGGATATTGAGGCGATTTTGTGGGATGTTTCTGGAACTTTGAGGGACTTTTCTGGAATTTTGTGGGATTCTGCAGAGAATTGACGAATGATCAGGAATTTTTCTTAGATTTTGTGAACATTTGTGGAGATTTTGTGGAGTGTTTCTGGAATTCAGTTGGGTTTTGAAAATATTTAGGGAATTTTTTGGCATGTTCCTGGAATTTGGTATGGTCTTAAGGTGATTTAGGGAATTTTGTGGGATTTTCCTTGAATTTTATGGAAATTTTTGTAGATTTTGTGGGTTGTTTCTGGAATTTGGTAGAGTTTTTAGAATATTTATGGAATTTTGTGGGATTTTTCAGGAATTTTGTTGGATATTGAAAAGATTTTGTGGGATGTTCCTGGAATTTGATGGGTTTTGGAATGATTTAGGAAATTTTGTTGGATGTTTCTTGAATTTTGTTGGGCTTTTCAAGAATTTTGTAGTATTTTG
This sequence comes from Poecile montanus, assembly GCA_038429875.1. Classification (NCBI taxonomy): domain Eukaryota; kingdom Metazoa; phylum Chordata; class Aves; order Passeriformes; family Paridae; genus Poecile; species Poecile montanus. Next base: position 1,470,737 of record JBBLMP010000054.1, on the reverse strand, counting down.
AAAAGATTGAGTGAATTTTGTGTTACTTTTCTTGAATTTTGTGGGAAATTGTGGAGATTTTATGGGGTGTTTCTGGAATTTGGTAGAGCTTTCAGAAGATGTAGGGAATTTTGAGGGATTTTTGAGGGATTTTTGTGGGATTTTGTGGGAATCTGTGGAGATTTTGTGGGACATTCCTTTGAATTGGTATGGTTTTGAAATGATTTAGGGAATTTAGTGGGACTTCTCTGGAATTTTATGGGGTTTTTCAAGAATTCTGTGGGATTCTGAGGAGACTTGAAGAATTTTGAGGAATTTTTCTAAGATTTTGTGAACATTTGTGGAGATTTTGTGGGATTTTTCTGGAATTTTGTTGGATATTGAGGAGATTTTGTGGGATGTTTCTGGAACTTAGAGGGACTTTTCTGGAATTTTGTGGGATTCTGCAGACAATTGACAAATGATCAGGAATTTTTCTTAGATTTTGTGGACGTTTGTGGCGATTTTGTGGAATGTTTCTGGAATTCAGTTGGGTTTTGAGAAGATTTAGGGAATTTTTGTGGCATGCTCCTGGAATTTGGCATGGTTTTAAGGTGATTTAGGGAATTTTGAGGGATTTAACTTGAATTTTATGGAAATTTGTGGGGATTTTGTGGGATATTCCTGGAATTTTGTAGGGTTTTGAGAAGATTCTGTGAATTTTGTGGGAATATTGAGGAATTTTTGGTGCCGAAGCCCGGGAGGAAGAAAAGTGGGACAAGAAGAAAGCCAGGATACCCTGAGTCAAGGAGCAGCGGTCAAGATAGTGAGTCTATTCTTGGCAGGAAAAGCCTGGGCCCAGAAGGATGATGGAATCATCGAAAAAGGTTAGATTGCAATTCAGTTGTAAACCTAATTTGCTTGCTATTGCAAGACTTTGGGTTGTTGAAGTCGTAAATGAGTTTGTAAGGTTTATCCACCCTAAGGTGTGGGACAGATGTGCTAAAACGCTTGCCAAAGAGATTTGGGGAACGACGAGGAACTGTTTGCTGGCTACCCTGAAAGTTAGGGTCAGAGCTTTACAGCTTTCAGACGACAGCAGCTCAGCAGAGCTGAAGGTGGGTCGGGAGTCCCCTCAGTCCCAAAATTGTTGTGTGCTCTGGGAGAAACAACAGAAAGCAAGAGACTTTTGGAAAAAGTTAACAAAAAAAGCCAGGAGTGCCATGGGAAAAGCCCAGAGAGAAACATCTTCCCTGGTGTCTAAAAATAGTGCTGAACAAAAAGACATAGAGCGAGAAAGAAGTATCTTAAGTAAAAACAAAGGACAAAGGCTGGCATTGAAAGAGGAACGTGGTCGGGGGGATGGGAGAGAAAAGGAATGTGAAAAAGAAAGAGAAGCTGAAATGAAAGAGATAAGACGCGGGAGGATGGGCACAGAGGCACAGAGATTGGAATGCAAAGAGAAGAAGGGGGGAGCAAAAAGCGGAGGGAAAGGTGGAGTGAAAGGCGAGGTAGAGGCGGAGTGGAACCAGGGGGGAGGGAACGGCTGGCCCACAGAGGTGGTAGCGGGGCCGGGGCCCAAGAAAAAGGCACGGCAAACAGGAAGTAACCAGCCAGTTTTGACTCTGACCGAGACATGAGCGGTTCACACACCCCCCACTCCCTCTCTGAGAAGAAGCGCTGGGATAATAACCAGTTTGTTACAAAGTCATGATTTATTGAGTTTTTAAAAGGTGTTTATATACCCTTTTGGAATTAATTTTGTGTTTTAAGTAATTATGAGTTTATGCAATTGCAGTTTTTAGGATTTTACTAGAGAAATTATTGTGGTTCTTTGAAAGTTAAAAAAAATAAAAAAAAAAAAAAAAGAAGGGAGTTTAAAGTGTTTAACAGAAGTTGCCTTGCAATAATTGGTTTTAGAACCTAAGGTTAAAACATGGTGTGATTTACAGCTTCTAAGAAAACCTTCCAATTAATGTTATCTACAGAAGAGATTTGTGGTTAAAAAAATAATTAGTTAAGAGAACTTTACTGTAAAAGACAAAGTTAAGTTAGAACATGTATTATCTATTTGCTTGTTTTTTCCACAATTTTAATAAGGTAATTTCAATGTGAGTCTTTTTGTTATATAAAACACATATAACTGCATATATATCAATTTGGATCTTGGATTTTAGTTTAAAAATTAGACTTGATGTTTCTGAAAAGTGCTACCAAAGCTAAATGACAGCTTGCCAAATCCTGTGTTGTTGTGGTTTTTTCTAGAGAAGCTGCATTTTGAATTTTTAACTAATTTGAGAGTATATTAAGCAAATTCTTGTTATGAATGAGTATTTTTAGTAACATTTGCAGTTTTTGTGGGTTATTTTTAAAGCTAGATGACATGGAATTGTGATGTATTTGTTACATTTTTATAATTTTTATAGTGAATCCATGTTACTGTTAACTTTCATGTTTTTAAGTTGTATAACTTGGATATTCCTTTAAAGTTAAGTTTTGTTATTTCCTTTTGTTATAAATATTGTTAAGTTTAAATGTTGTTTAATTTAAATTGTTTATGTTTTATTGGAAACACTTGTCTAAATTGCAAAGTATAGTTATTTTTCTAGAATATGAAGACACATACAACTGAAGCAACTGTGATAAACCACTGATGAACACCTGCTTGTAGACAGAAATGAATGCAGTCTGTGACACCCTGGACTTTATTAAGAGTTCTATTGAGTTGTTGCAATCCCTGCAGTTTCGTTTGTTATAGCTTTTTGATTTTTCAGTGTTTCCAGAATTTAAAAAAAAAAAAAAAAGATGTACCATTGCTAAGGATCAGCTGCCATTGAAGAAGCTTCGAATTAAACCAACTGCTGAATAATTTAATTAGTTTGGTACCTAAAGTTTTTAACTATTTGCTTTGTATAAATGCATTTTAACAGTTTGCTGTGCTGTAAACATCTCATAGCTGTTGCTATTGAAAACCTTGTTTTAAAAATAAGTTAAGAGGCATCTTTCCAGTTTAAAGTCTAAGGCCCTGGCCAAGTCTTAACTTTACCTGGACAGAATGTTTATCAACAGATCCAGATGTTTTCTGTCCCAAATCAGTATTTGAGTCACTTTTTGACTTTGCAATTTGACCCTATTAATACGACAGCTGGATCAATTTTAAAGTGAGCTTGGAAAATCATTTCCGGAGATGATTACCCAATCCTTCACTGATGATTCTTGGTTTTGTTTGTTTATTAACGACGGAATGCTGGTGCAGTGTTTTAATAATTAACAGTACTTTTACATTAATTGATTTTTAACTGTTATAGGTTTTTACTAATTGTATATAAAGTTTTGTGTTAATGTTGAACAGAAATACATTTCATTTTTATTTTTTTTAGAAAACGGGGGGAATTGACACCCTAAAAGCAATTTGATTAGTGTAATTTATTAACTTCAAGGAGAGAAGTGCCTGTGTTTTGTTGGCAGGTTTAAAAAGGTCACCTGTCCATCTGACCAGACTGTCTGCCTCTGAACACACAAGATCCAGTGAACAGAGAAGTCATCACACAGCCTTGGTACTCCAGACATGGATCAGAAGTGGAGCTGTCAGGACACAGTTGTGTCCGAACACTACACAGACAGTTGCCAACAGAAATTTTATATTGTTATTATCATGTGGTGTTTCTATCAATTTCTCAGTTATCCTTTGCTTTAAGATTTAGAAGGGTTTGAAGAACAACGTGAACATCAAAGCCCTCAGTCACCGATTAGCTGCCATCTGACATCACGGGAGCAGTGAACGTTCCAGGACTGAATCGTGTTAGAGAAATTCTGTAGAAGATTTGGGAAGTGTAGAGACTCCATCTAACTATATACAAAGCAAATTGTAATTGTGTGTTTATCCTTTTAGCAAATTGTTTTCACGCTTAGACAACATATATACCAGAACACGTGTGTTAAAAGTAGTTAGATAATAGTTTAAGATAAAGTGTTTAGCCTGTGTAGTAATTGTTATGTTAGTATAAAATATAAGTATTTTCCTTTAAGAGGTAGTGTAAGTATCTTTGAAGGTTCATTTAATGTTAAAGTTTTAGCTGTGAGTTTGCAAGTATGGTGTCATTTACATGGTAAGCTGCTTATAGTAATTGTGCTGTTTATAGTTATAACGCCTGAAGCAGTGAACCCCAACCTTGTGGTACAAGCTGAAAACCCATGATCTAATAGTCTAGCCCTTGCATTTACACCCAAAGCTTTAACTCCTCTGGTGACTTTCGTGTATTAGCTGTTATCATCCCCAGAGTCCTACACCACCTGGATGAAGAGTGGAGCCTGCAAGTGGAGAGACTCACCTGACTTCAGAAAAGAGAAGTGGTGACAGGTGTAACCATAGCCATGCTGCTTAACCTGAGAGCAACTGGTGCTGCCACAGGTGTCTCTGTCATCGTGACCCAACAACAGAGACTGTTTTAGCTACAGATGACTGTAGATGGAGATCTACAGAGAATTGAGAAACTTGTGTTAATCTTTGGACTCAATTTTATATTATCCATTTTTAAAACTAATACACCTTATATTTTAGCAAATTAATTTTTCAGAGAGAGAGGGGAATATGTTGTAGTTTGAGGGCTTGCGATCTGAAGAACTCGGGATGTAACGGAAAGCTAGTAACCCACCCCTCTCTGTTAGGATAGTAAAACCTTCTGCAATTAGCCAATAGCACCGAGGTGTGACATATGTAGATGGCAGTAACACAGTGAACCCAGGCTAGAAAATGTAAAGTTTCCCTGCAATAAATCGCCATATTTGCCATCCATCACATCGATGCAGTGGGATATGGACCGAGCAGCTGGGGATAGCTGCTGTGCTGGCTGCAGCCAGGGTACAAGCCTTGCTTGAACTCCAACAAATTCTGTGTATTTTTCCTGAGAATTGTGTAGGATTCTGAGGAGGCTGGAAGAATTTTGAGGAATTTTTCTAGACTTTTGTGAACATTTGTGGAGGTTTTGTGGGATTTTTCTTAGATTTTGTAGGATTGTGAGGCGGGTTGAAGAGTTTTGAGGGATTTTTCATGTATTTTGTGGGAATTGGTAAAGATATTGTGGGATGTTTCCGGAATTCAGTTGGGTTTTGAGAAGATTTAGGGAATTTTGTGGCATATTCCTGGAATTTGATATGGTTTTAAGGTGATTTCAGGAATTTTGAGGGATTTTCCTTGAATTTGATTAGGAAATTTGTGGGGATTTTGTGGGATGTTTCTGGAATTTGGTAGGTTTTTGAGAAGATTTTGTGAATTTTGTGGGATTTTTCAGGAATTTTGTGGATTTTTTTGGAATTCTGTGGGATTCTGAGGAGACTTGAAGAATTTAGAGGAATTTTTCTTAGATTTTGTGGAATTTTGTGGGATATTTTGTGTGATTTTTGTGAAATTTTGTGGGATATTGAGGAGATTAAGGGATTTTGAGGGATTTTTCATGCATTTTGTGGGAATTTGTGGAGATTTTGTGGGATGTTTCTGGAATTCAGTTGGGTTTTGAGAAGATTTAGGGAATTTTGTGGCATATTCCTGGAATCTGATATGGTTTTAAGGTGATTTCAGGAATTTTGAGGGATTTTCCTTGAATTTGATTAGGAAATTTGTGGGGATTTTGTGGGATGTTTCTGGAATTTGGTAGGTTTTTGAGAAGATTTTGTGAATTTTGTGGGATTTTTCAGGAATTTTGTGGATTTTTTTGGAATTCTGTGGGATTCTGAGGAGACTTGAAGAATTTAGAGGAATTTTTCTTAGATTTTGTGGAATTTTGTGGGATATTTTGTGTGATTTTTGTGAAATTTTGTGGGATATTGAGGAGATTAAGGGATTTTGAGGGATTTTTCATGCATTTTGTGGGAATTTGTGGAGATTTTGTGGGATGTTTCTGGAATTCAGTTGGGTTTTGAGAAGATTTAGGGAATTTTGTGGCATATTCCTGGAATCTGATATGGTTTTAAGGTGATTTCAGGAATTTTGAGGGATTTTCCTTGAATTTGATTAGGAAATTTGTGGGGATTTTGTGGGATGTTTCTGGAATTTGGTAGGTTTTTGAGAAGATTTTGTGAATTTTGTGGGATTTTTCAGGAATTTTGTGGATTTTTTTGGAATTCTGTGGGATTCTGAGGAGACTTGAAGAATTTAGAGGAATTTTTCTTAGATTTTGTGGAATTTTGTGGGATATTTTGTGTGATTTTTGTGGAATTTTGTGGGATATTGAGGAGATTTAGGGATTTTGAGGGATTTTTCTTAGAATTTGTGGACATTTGTGGAGATTTTGTGGGATGTATCTGGAATTAGGTTGGGTTTTGAGAAAATTTAGGGAATTTTGTGGCATGTTCCCGGAATTTGGTATGGTTTTAAGGTGATTTAAGGAATTTTGTGGGATTTTCCTTGAATTTTATGGAAATTAGTAAGGATTTTGTGGGATGTTCCTGGTATTTGGAAGGGTTTTGAGAAAGTTTTGGGAATTTTTGTGAGATTTTTCAGGAATTCTGTGGATTTTTCTGGAATTCTGTGGGAATCTGAGGAGACCTGAAGAATTTTGAGGAATTTTTCTTAGATTTTGTGGGAATTTATGGAGATTTTGTGGGATTTTTCTGGAATTTTGTGGGCCTTTTCAAGGACTTTGTGTGGTTTTGAGGAGACTTGAAAAAATTTGAGGAATTTTTCTTGGATTTTGTGGAAACTTATGACGGTTTTGTGTGATTTTTGTGGAATTTTGTGGGATATTGAAGAGATTAAGGGATTTTGAGGGATTTTTCATGCATTTTGTGGGAATTTGTGGAGATTTTGTGGGATGTTTCTAAAATGTGTAGGGTTTTGGAATGATTTAGGAAATTTTGTGGGATGTTTCTGGAATTTTTGGGGCTTTTCAAGAATTTCGTGGTATTTTGAAAAGGTTTAGGGAATTTTGTGGTTTTCTTCTTGAATTTTTGGGAATTTGTGGAGATTTTATGGGGTGTTTCTGGAATTTGGTAGAGTTTTCAGAAGATTTAGGGAATTTTGAGGGATTTTTGTGGAATTTTGGAAGGCTTTTCAAAAATTTTGTGGGATTTAGCGGAGACTTGATGAATTTTGCGGGATTTTTCATGTATTATGTGAGAATTTGTGGAGATTTTGTGGGGTGTTTCTGCAATTTGGTAGGGTTTTGTAAGGATTTATGGAATTTTGAGGGATTTTTTTGGAATTTTGTGTGCCTTTTCCTGGACATTGCGTGGTTTTTAGGAGACTTGAAGAATTTTGAGGAATTTTTCTTAGATGTTGTGGAAACTTGTAGAGGTTTTGTCTGGTTTTTGTGGAATTTTGTGGGATATTGAGGAGATTTTGGCATTTTGAGGGATTTTTCATGTATTTTGTGGGAAGTTTGTAGAGATTTTGTGGCATTTCTCTGGAATTAGGTTGGGTTTTGAGAAGACTTAGGGAATTTTGTGGCATGTTCCTGGAATTTGGTATGGTTTTAAGTTGATTTAGGGAATTTTGAGGGATTTTTCTTGAATTTTATGGAAATTAGTAAGGATTTTGTGGGATATTCCTGGAATTTGTTAAAGTATTGACGAGATTTAGGGAATTTTGAGGGATTTTTCAAGAATTTTGTATATTTTTCCTGTGAATTGTGTGGGATTCTGAGGAGACTTGAAGAATTTTGTGGGATTTTTCTTAGATTTTGTGGGATTGTGAGGCGGCTTGAAGAATTTTGAGGGATTTTTCATGTATTTTGTGGGAATTTGTAAAGATTTTGTGGGATGTTTCTGGAATTCAGTTGGGTTTTTAGAAGATTTAGGGAATTTTGAGTGATTTTTTTGAAATTTTTTAAGGCTTTTCAAGGATTTTGTGGGATTTAGAGGAGACTTGATGAATTTTGCGAGATTTTTCTTAGATTTTGTGGATATTTGTGTAGATTTTGTGGACATTTGTGTAGATTTTGTGGGATGTTTCTGGAATTCAGTTGGGTTTTGAGAAGATTTGGGGAATTTTGTGGGATTTTTCTAGACTTTTGTTGGATTATGAGGAGATTATGTGGGATGTTTCTGGAACTTTGAGGGACTTCTCTAAAATTTTGTATTTCAATTCTGCAGAGAATTGAGAAATTATCAGGAATTTTTCTTAGATTTTGTGGACATTTGTGGAGATTTTCTGGGATTTTTCTGGAGTTCAGTTGGGTTTTGAGAAGATTTCGGAATTCTTGTGGCATGTTCCTGCAATTTGGTATGGTTTTAAAGTGATTTAGGGAATTTTGTGAGATTTCTCTTTAAATTTATGGAAATTTTGGGGGATTTTGTGGGATGTTTTTTGCGGTTTGATAGGGTATTGAGGAGATTTTGTGAATTTTGTGGGATTTTTCAGGAATTTTGTGAATTTTTCTGGAATTCTGTGGGATTCTGAGGAAATTTGAAGAATTTTGAGGCATTTTTCTTAGATTTTGTGGAAAGTTGTGGAGGTTTTGTGGGATTTTTGTGGAATTTTGTGGGATACTGACGAGATTTAAGGATTTTGAGGGATTTTTCATGTATTTTGTGGGAACTGGTGGAGATTTTGTAGGATGTTTCTGGAATTTGGTAGAGTTTTCTGAATATTCAGGGAATTTTGTGTGATTTTTCTGGAATTCAGCAGGGTTTTGAGGAGATTTAGGTAATTTTGTTGGATGTTCCTGGAATTCAGTAGGGTTTTGAAGAGATTTAGGGAATTTAGAGGGATTTTTTCTTAGATTTTGTGGAAATTTGTTGGTGATTTTGTGTGATTTTTGTGGAATTTGGTGGGATATTGAGGAGATTTAGGGATTTTGTGGGAATTTTCTTGAATTTTGTGGACATTTGTGGAGAGTTTGCGGGATGCTTTTGGAATTTGGTAGAATTTTCAGAAGATTTAGGGAATTCTGTGGGATTTTTATGGAATTTTATAACTCTTTTCAAGGATTTTGTGGGATTTTGAGAAGACTTGAATAAGTTTCAGGAATTTTTCTAAGATTTAGTGGAAATTTGTGGAGATTTTGTGGGGTGTTTCTGGAATTCGGAAGGTTTTTCTGAAGATTTGGGGAAATTTGTGGGATTTTTGAGGGATTTTTGTGGGATTTTGTGGGAATTGGTGGAGATTTTTTGGGACATTCCTGTGAATTGGTATGGTTTTGAAATGATTTAGGGAATTTTGTGGGACTTCCCTGGAATTTTGTGGGGTTTTTCAAGAGTTTTGTGGAATTCTGAGGAGACTTGCAGACTTTTGAGGATTTTTTTTAGATTTTGTGGGAATTTGTGGAGATTTTGTTGGCTTTTTGTGGAATTTTGAAAGATATTGTGGAGATTTTGGGATTTTGAGGGATTTTCTTGAATTTTTTTGGCATTTGTGGAGATTTTGTGGGTGTTTCTGGAATTTGGTAGAGTTTTCTGAATATTTAGGAAATTTTGTGGGATTTTTCTGGAACTTCGTGTATTTTTCTGGAATTTTGTTATATTTTGGGAAAATTTAAATAATTTTGATGTATTTTTCTTGAGTTTTGTGAAAATTGGTGGAGATTTTGTGGGATGTTTCTGGAATTTGTTAGAGTTTTCTGAATATTTAGGGAATTTTGTGGGATGTTCCTGGAATTCAGTAGGGTTTTGAAGAGATTTAGGGAATGTAGAGGGATTTTTTTTTAGATTTTGTGGAAATTTGTTGGTGATTTTGTGGGATATTTGTGGAATTTTGTGGGATAATGAGGAGATTTAGGGATTTTGTGGGATTTTTCTTGAATTTTGTGGGATTTTTCTGGAATTCTGTGGATTTTGAGGAGACTTGAAGGTATTTGAGAGATTTTCCTTGAATTTTGTGGAAATGTGTGGAGGTTTTGTGTGGTTTTTGTGGTATTTTGTTATAATTTTGAGGAGATTTTGTGGATTTTGTGGGATTTTTCCATAATATTTTGGGCATTTGTGGAGATTTTGTGGGACGTTCCTGGAATTTGGTATGGTTTTGTGGAGATTTAGGGAGTTTTGAGGGATTTTTCTTGAATTTTGTGGATATTTGTGGAGATTTTGTGGGATTTTTCTGGAATTTGGTACGGTTTTGAGGAGACTTGAAGAATTATGAGGAATTTTTTTTCTAATTTTGTTGGATATTGAAGAGATTTTGTGGGACTTCTCTGGAATTTTGTGGGCATTTTCCAGAATTTTGTGGGATTCTGAGGAGACGAAGAATTTGAAGGAATTTCTCTTACATTTTGTGGAAATTCGCGTAAGTTTTTTGGGATGTTTCTTTAAATTGGAAAGTTTTTGAGAATATTTAGGGAATTTTGAGGGATTTTTCTTAGAGTTTGTGGAAATTTGTGAGGATATTGCAGGATGTTTCTGGAATTTGTTAGGGTTTTGAGAAGATTTAGGGAATTTTTTTGGATTTTTCAGAAACTTTGTGGATTTTTCGGAATTCTGTGAAATTCTGAGGAGCTTGAATAATTTTCAGGAATTTTTTCAGATTTTGTGGAAATTTGTGGAGATTCTCAGGGATTTTTCTGGAATTTTGTGGGCCTTTTTAAGGACTTTGTGTGGTTTTGAGGAGACTTGAAGAATTTTGAGGAATTTTTCTCAGATTTTGTGGAAACTTGTGAAGTATTTGTGTGATTTTTATGGAATTTTGTGGAATATTGAGGAGATTTAGGGATTTTGAGGGATTTTTCACGGATTTTGTGGGAATTTGTGGAGATTTTATGGGGCGTTTCTGGACTTTGGTAGGGTTTTCAGAAGATTTAGGGAATTTTGAGGGATTTTTGTGGGATTTTTGTGGGATTTTTTGGGAATTGGTGGAGATTTTGTGGGACATTCCTGTGAATTGGTAGGGTTTTGAAATGATTTAGGTAATTTTGTGGGACTTCCCTGGAATTTTGTGGGGCTTTTCAAGGATTTTGTTGGATTCTGAGGGGACTTGAAGGCCCATCTCCCCTAGGAACACGCACGTACTGCCCGCCCGAGTGGATCGGCCTTCGCTGCTACCACGGCGATGGGGCGACCATCTGGTCCCTGGGCGTGCTGCTGTTTGAGATGGTGTGTGGGTACTTACCCTTCGAGAAGGAGCGAGACATCGTCTTGGGGCAGCTCTTCTTCCCACAGGAGGCCTCTCCAGGTTGCTATGGGGCCTGAAGAAGGCAGGCTTTGGCAGGTGGCAGCGCGCAGCCCAGCCCGGCCCTCCCGCAGCTGCGCGGGACGTCCATGTGCCCTCAAGGGCCGGCTGCAGCAGGTGGCCCGTGGCAGGCTGGCTGTGGCACGCTTGGCTGAAGGAGGGGACGCTTGTCCTGCCGTGCCGCTCTCCCGCCAAGGGCAGCTCCCAGCACACGCAGCGTGGCCCGGCTTCTGCAGGCGCCGGGAGCAGCTGGGCAGGAGCCTTCTGCAAGTGAGCGCCGCTTTCTGCCTTCTCTCCCCACAGTGCCAACATCTGATCCGCTGCTGTTTGTCCAAGCACCCCATGGATCGGCCAGTGCTGGAGCAGATCTTCTACCACCCTTGGGTGTTGGGCGGCCATTTCTGATGCCTTGCCGCAGCCTCTGCAGCACCCAGTTCCTGTGTCCCACACCGGACTGAGGGCCCAGGAAATAAAAGAACGCGAAACCCGGTGCGGGCCGGCAAGTCTGGTCCTTGTTAGCAACTTCAGCTAAGGGAACCTCTTGGCAAAAGGGGTAATCAGAGCGTTCCCTTCAGCCTTTGTCAAGCTTTTGATGCCTTTCCTCCAGGTTGTCCCTCAAAATCATAGAGGGGTTGGAGCCTGCACCAGTCCCCCCCAAATCGGTGGGAGGCAGAGACTACTCCCAGGCCCCACAAAACTGGAGGAGGATGGAGACGATCCCTGGGCCCCCAACACTGAGGGGAGATAAATACCCGGCCCCCCCCAAAATAAGAGATGGATGGAGCCCACAGCAGCCCCCAAGTCAGAGGGGGAAGGGGAGATTGCCAGCCCCTCTAAAGAGGAGGGGAATTGTGCCTGTGCCAGCCCCACAAATTGCAAGGGGACAGGGAACACCCCAGGCCTGGCAAAGGGCAAAGAGCGGCCGGGGGCTGCCAGGATGGTGACAACACTGGCACCCCCCAAATCAGAGAGGGACAAAGAGCCCGCACAGGCTTCCCAGGAGAAGAAAGGGGGCAGCAAATATCCCGTCCCTCTAAGTTGGAGGGGCACAGACACAACGCCCACCCCCCCTATAGTGGAGGGGGACAGACACAAAAGGCCGCACAAAAAGAGCATGGGGAACCAAGAGCACTGCTGGCCCCACAAAGGTAAGGAGGATGGAGAAACTCCCCATCTGTCCTTGTTTTGGAAGACAGGTGTCTGCTAGGGAGGGCAGGGGCCTCCCCTGGAATGAAAATGTAGACCCCCTCCTTCTGAATCATTATAATTTTGAACTCAAGGGGCTCTCAGACAGAGATCTGGGGATAGGAATAACAGTTCTTTACTAGTGTGTATAATGAGGCACATAAACAACAACTACAGCGTTAACAACAAAACAGAACCAGGGACCCCGTGACAGCCTTCTTGGCCAAGACGGGAAAGGATGGAGGAGAGGCTTTGCTTCACAAACCCCCTCGGGTTGGCAGTCAGTCCCAGTGCTCCTGCAGGGCTCTGAGGAACACTCAGCTGGAACAGCAGGGATGAGCTGAGATCCTGGGCCGGTGGCTGAGGTAAATCAGCAGCTCCCCGGCGGTGCCTGGCACTGCCACACGTCCCGGCAGGACAGGGGGTGTGAGGCCACCAACGAAGAGGGAAGAAGGAGAAGGAGAAGCAGCAGCTCCATCTGGGTGATGGCAAATGCCCTTCTTCTTACCGCAACAGCTCCCAGCAAAGTATCCTTCTCTGAAGCTGAAGAAGCAGCAAAACTGTACCCACCCTCGCCTTTTCCTGCCCACTTTCCCCCTGGGCCCAGTCAAAATCTTTGTGTTTCTCAAGTACCACTCGCAGTCAGGTTTTCTCAACAACTAATGGGCAAAAATTCCACAGTTGAGCCAGAACTAAAAGAAGGACACCTAACCCCCAACAGCTTCTCATCTCCATCTCTTTGCACTCCAAAAGCCAGGAGGGATCGATCTGTCACCTCAAAACAACTCAATCCCACTGAAAACAGCTCCATTTTACCCCAAAAGGGCTCAATCCCAACTCAAAAGGGCTTGTTCCACCTCAGAAAATCTCAATCCCATACCAAAATTACTCAGTTCCACCGCCACCAGGTGAGGTGGAGTTGGAAGATGTTCTGGTTTAGTGCAAATTTGGAAGAAAACCTCTGAATGGGCTCCCTGTAAAAAGCAAATTAAAGTTGTCCCTCCCCCGAATATTTCAGGAAAACATTTTCTTGGAGAAAAGTGGAAAAACGCAGTTTACTTAACAATCAAAGTATCTACAAGCATGAGCAAGATGAATAATATTAAAGAATAAATCCTCTGGCTGTTTGAAGAGATGGCAAAGCCAGAAAAGTCCTTTCCATGGGGTGTAGCTCAGCTCGCTCAGTCTCTTATCAGTTCCTCCAGCGCTGGAAAGGGCCCAGGCCCAGGCCCCCGTGGGCCACAGCCGTGAGCTCCCGGGGTTTGTCTGGGTTCTCAGTCCACAGCAGCTTTGAACAGATCCAAGGAAAAAGGCAAAAAACACTCCGGGGAACTTCTGTGCCTCAGCTAGCTAAAAACCAACTAAACTAAACTAAAAACTAACTAAAAAGGAAACTGAACTGAAGTGCCGAGGAGCAAAGGAGAGCTCTGTCCCACTGTCTGTCCCTGCTGCAGACCACAAAGGCCAGGGAAGCGTGCGGGGCAGTGAGTGCCATTTCTGCAAACAAACTGCAGCTTCTTCTTCCCCGCCTTGGCTCTCAGAGCCAGTCTTGAAGGTGCAGAACTTAATAGGCAGCAGAAACAGGACAGACACCTGGGGATCCAAGGATCACAAAGTCACCCCAGGCCAGAAGGAGGTTGGGAGAAGTGGGATCCACATTTGGAGCGGTGGGATAGGGATTGTGTGGGACTGGCTGGCTGGACTGTATTTGATAGGAAATCAAACTTTGAGAGTTCCTGATTTCTGTTCCATTCATTTTCAGTCAGGTGCAGCTCTGTTTGCAGAGGGTCGCTGTGGCGCTCGAGACGGACACACGACGCAGCGAGGCTGGCACGGCAAGAGCAATCTTTATTGTTCAGAAGCTGCTTTTCCATGGTTGACTGCAGGGGCTGGGGAACTGCCTGATTCAGAGATCCTGGGCCTCCCTTGGAGGTAAGATACTTTTTTCTAAGAGTGAGTAAAGTATCAGTCCCAGAAATCTTTGAGTTAGTTATGTTAAACTCTTACACTCCATTGCTGTTCTCCCCTGCCACCCCACCCCAATACCTGTATCCCAGTTTCCCCCCAGCCCCTCTCCTCCCCTATAAATACCCCAGTTTATCCCCTGTTCCACAGAGCTGCTGTCACTGGCTCCCTTCGCCCAGGGCCCGGCTGTAATAAAGGCCAGTTCTCTGCGGAACGCCACACAGCGCTCTGCTCTCTCCCTCCGTGTCGCCTGCACGCTGCCGCTGAGCTGAGCTGAGCTGAAATCACTCGCCGGGCAGAGGACGTGTCTGTGCCCCGGGCAGCCCAACCGCGGACCGCTTTTCCGGGAGTCGCGGCCCCCCTGCCACCTCCACCGCCGCGGCAACCTATGAGAAAGCACAGCTGGGTTCTGCTCAGGGCATTTCAAACTACCTGGGGTATTTGGGACTTGCCCTTGCAAAGGCAGCATCTCAGGAAAAGTCCAAGTTTCTCTTCATGGACTCCCAGGATGTCTTGGCTTGGAAGGGACCTTAAAGCTCCTCTTGTTCCAACTCTCAGCACGCTCAGGACACCTTCCCCTAGACCAGCTTGCTCCAAGCCCCATCCAACCTGGCCTTGAACCCTTCCAAGGGTCAGACAATCACAGCTTCTCTGCAACCTGGTCTATTCCTGCCACATCTAAAATCATACCAAACTTAGCAGTCTCAGAGATCGATTTCTATTCAATAGCTACATTTTTCTAGGAAAGAAATATGGCAGAACTTGTTTGCATCTGACTTTGCAAAATCAACACAAGCTCTTCAGAAAGGGCTGCCGCCCGCCCACTTTGCTTATTTTTGCCCATTTGGTGGAACATTTGCATTCTGTTGTTGTTTGGAGCAGTATTTTAATGTATCTGGCTGGGGCTGCTTCAAATAGTCCAGCGAGATACCAGGGGGTGAGGGGTGGAAAACTGAGCTCTTACACATCCAGGACTTCTCTTGTTGGAAGTCTTCAATCCCACCTCTCTGCTGGGATGAAATAGGTGCTACTCATCCAATTTCTAAAGTATCATGCATCAAGCTGACACTATTTGAAGACTTCAAAATAGAAAAGCCAATTGAAACAAACCTCTGCTCCTTTCCATTTTCTCTGTTCCTCAGTTTAGGACAGAAGACAGGAGAGAAAGATTGTTTTGGCAACAATGTTTTCAAGACTCTAAAAAGAATATCAAAACTGCTCTGCCACACTCTCAGCTGCTGCAGCCCCAAAAAGCACTGGCCGTCTGCTCACAGACTCACAACTGTGGTGGCATTTCTAGCACACCACAGGACAGCGATGTTTTTCCTTTTCACCTGGAAATAACTACAGTGCTTCTGGCTAGCAAGGCAAACATGAGCCTCTTTTAGTGGCCCTTGAAATTGGACATGTGAAATGAGGTACACAAAGCCACAGGCCAGCTGAACCTGGGATCTCTGAATGGGTCTTCACATTCTTCCCAGGAAGGCGAATGAGAATCACTATTTTGGCAGGGAAACTGCATCAGCTGGCAATTTGGTGTAGAAAATGTGCTTTCTGCTCCTCTCAGAGCCAAAACTCCTACCCATTTCTTGCAAGTCCTTCTTAGATAAGGACCATGTTCAACTGAGTGACAGTGAAGCCAAATGGCAATCCAGGAATCAATTGTCCTGTACACAATCTCCTCCATCCACGTGGAAGGTTACTCAGGGGCACACAGGTGTAAGGAGGAAAGCCAAATACATCATTGGACATAAAGTCAGACGTGTTGAGGGATGAAGAAATCTTGCAGAGCTATGGAAAGCTCCCCTGAAAAGCCAGTTCAGGAAGAGCCAGAGCTGTTTTGTGCTTCTAGGCCTGAAGATGCTCAGGATCTTTCCCAGATGCTCAGCGGGCAGTAGGATTGTGCCTGAATCTGGCTCTGGAAATGCCAGTGCCTCAACTGAGAGCTGTGGCAATGATTTCCATTGCATGGAGAGGGGCCACAGTCCTGCAAGAGTCTTTCAGCAGAGCAAACAGCAGCCTGGAGGGTTGGGCAATGCTGCATCTGTACCACTGCATGCTCATCCTTCACCGTAATGCAGAGCTGCCCCCAAAGCTGCCATGGATCACTTTTGAGATTTCTCCTGTTGGATATATTTTGGAGAAGTTGTTTTTGATGGTGGTTTTTGATGGAGATCCTGTAAGAAGCAGCCATTCGCCTGCTGTGATATCCTTACAACTAATCCTAACTTCTCATTGCCTTTGATTTATTTGGGGTTTTTTATCTATTTGTTTGATTGGTTTCTTTGGGTTTGTTTCTTTCTGTTTTTGTCTCTTTAGGTTTGAGTTTTTTTCCTTTTTTAAAAATGACTGGTGAAGTTTGCACAGCTAAACTCCAGAAAATGTAAACCAGGCTTGACTTTCCAGAAATTGCTTTTGGCTGGCTTTAGCTGCATTCCCCAGGATCAGGATCCCCAGGAGATATTTGCAGGTTTTGCTATGCATCATCGGCTTGCTCAGACTTTGCTCAGTGTTTCACCAATGGAGAAGACAATGGATATTTTGCCAAACCTCCTTTCAAACAACAAAACTCGGGGCAGCATGACAGAAAAGACGAAAAGAAAATCTTCGCCACTTAGAACAGAGCCAGAGTCCCACCATTTTCCCCTCCACTTTTATTGATTTTCTACATTTAGAGGCAAAGCTTCCATCTCCAGAAGCTTCCATCTCTCACTTCCTGATGCTCTTTGCTACCCTTTAGCCTTGACCCCCAGGCATCGGACTGCTGTCCATGTGGGGCTGGGGATGCTCAGCCTGGAAAGAGAAGGTGCTGGCGAGGCCTCCCTGCAGCTCTAGGAAAGATGGGCACAGAGAGGAGAAGCCTTTCAACTGCAGGAGTGAGATTGAAGTTGCATCTAATGAAGCTGCTCTTTTCCACTCAGGCTGCTGGGGCACTGGCCCAGGCTGTGCACACAGGCTGGGGATGCTCCATCCTTGGCAACATCCAAGGCCAGCTGGGAGCAGGGCTCTGAGCAACATATTCTGGGGGAAGATTGCTCCGCTTGGAACAAGATGGTCTTTAGGGTCCCTTCCAAGCCCAGCCACCCAGGGATTCCATCATTCTATGGTCTCCGTTGTCCTCTTCAGCCTGGGCCTGGGCTCTTGGCAGTGATGTCACAGTGCACGCTCCAGCTACAACTTCCAGCATCCAGCAACGGCCACAACACAACCCTTGGCTCCTTGTGTCAGCACGCTCTTCTCAGTGCTCCAAGGCTACCCCTGTCACCTTGTTTGTCACCAGCTCCCTGATACCGTCCTCAGTCCTGAAAGCTCCCCATTCCTTGGATTTTGCTGCCCATCCCTGCAGGATGTCTGCATTTGTTCCAAAGAAGGTATGGTACTATTCCATGTATTTGGACACCCCGCAGCTGCCTGGGTGGGTTGGAGCTGTGTGGGACAGTGTGGGAAAGGGACCCCACTCTGAGATTTCACTACCTCTGCAGGCTGTCCCAGACCAAGAGGTGGAGATGGAGGTGGATGCCCAGATCAACTCAGAAGAGAAAATTGAAGTGGACAGAGAGGAGACTCAAGAGGAAAATATGGATGTGGATGTGAAAGAGATGGACGAGGAGATGGAAGTTGATACACCAATTGATATAGAAGAGGAGATGGAAGTTGATGGAGAGGAGACCGGAGAGGAACAGATGGAGGTGGAAATGGAAGAGCATGTTCAGGAGATGGATATAGATATAAAAGATGAGGAGGAGGACATGGTGTTGGGATGAAGACCGATGCCAGCAGCAGAACAGGCAGGTGCTCCCCACGGGCAGTGTGGGTCCCCTGCTGCCAGGCTACGGCTGGGCTGGGCACTCCCTGCTCAGGGACACGCTAGCCCATGCACTGGATTCTGGTGGCCATCTCTGGCCTGCCCTGGCCTTGCTTTGGGCCACACAAGCCCTGTTCCAGTGCCTGGGCCACAGCCCCCAGCCCCAGCCAGGCTCACTTCTGGCAGCAGAGTCCCCCTGTGCCAGTGTCCCAGCCCGGGAGCACATGGAATACCCCTCCATGCCTGACTGCACTGACCGTGCTACTTGTTTTTCTTCCAGGACTGAGGGACATCCTGGACAGAGATGCACCCATCTGTATATACATTTTGGAATTGTTGTCTTCACGATAGATGTTTTAGGGCTTGCTTAAGTTTTCTGTAAATATGTTTCATATAGTTCTGTTAGATAAGTTCTTAGGTTAATAAGTTATGTAGTTTGTTGCTGTTGTTGTTACCAATAGTCTTACAATGTAAATATGTTGTGTAGTTCATTCTTGTTCCTTTTCTTCTACAAATAAATATTCTTTGTTTTTCACACCCCAGTTCTCTTTGCATTTGCTTTGGGCACATTTGCAAAGTTGTGCTTTCCACTCACTCCAGGTTCCCAGGGCTGGATGTCCCGGAGGGAGCTGGCACAGCCACCCCAGCAGTGGGCTCCCTGTGCACAGGGGGTCCCACTGACAGAGCTCACCCTCTCCTTGTAGTTTCTCTGGACACACTTGGGAGCTGGAGGGGCAAATCCCAGTGGGCCCTGTCCCATGGCATCCCACATGGGAGCAGGGCTCAGCCTCATCCATGGCTCTTCCCTGGCTAGCCCCAGGGCTAAGGAGGCTGCACTGGGCTGCGGGCAGCCTGCTTCCTGGGCACCCTGAGGGGCTGGAGCCAGCCTGGAGGGAGCCTCAGCACAGGGGCCTCTGGCCTACATGCACCAACATTTCCTTTGGAAACCCCCTCTGTCACCACACTCTGCTACAACCACAACATCAATTGTTCCTCCTACTTCAAGGGGACACCTTAATTGGCACAAATTTGTCCCTTGGACTTCCTAGCACAGCAAATGGCAGCGCTTGCAATCCCTCTTCTGCACTCCCTGCTCACGCACCAAAACATTGGAACCTGCCAGAACATCTTGAATTAGCACCAACCTGCAGAGAGCTACAGGGGGAGAGCCTGCCCCCAACCACACAGGGACATTGATGGGCTGGGGCAGGGCTGAAACTAAAGTATTTTAATGCCAAGAGACAGGATATTTTATTGCTGAATTCATTCTCCCACAACAAGAATGAAAGCTTTCAGTCTCCTCACCTGCCACGCATGTCTATTGCCAAAGTTTGCTTCTGGGTTACCACTGATTTTTATTCATCTCTTCACAACTCTGATGCTCTTCCTGCCTAAGGTGCAGAGATGATATTTCAGAGCCAGATGAGCTCAGCACAGCTTGTGCAACACGCAGGATTTCCAGACCCAGAGATTCAGGCCATGCAAACTGATACTTTTTTGTCTCTGTACAAAGATCACTGGAAGGATGTCAGTGATGTACCACACACTTCTCAGAGCTGTCCCTTCTATCCAGCTCTCCCCAGTCACTTCACACACTTCACTCCAAGCAGGTTCTGATAGAGTTCAGGAGCACATGGGATTTCATCCTGGCTTTTCTTCATTTTCTCCTGAGCTGTCTCCAGACACAGTGTGTGGGCACTGCAGCAGCATTAACGGGGCACCTCCCTGACACTGAGATTCATGTCACAACTTTTCATCAAAAGCAGCAAAGAAATGATTCCCACTGGGTCCCACACGGCTCCCTGGCAACTTTGTGCTGCTGCAGCTCCAGCACCAGGCCTGGTGCACAGGAATTTCAGGAGGAGACACACCGAAGGAATCAACCCTTCTCAGAGAAGAAACATCTGTTTGCATGGCCCAAATCCCCACAACACTGCAGACTCTGGTGACCCACACTCTGCATTTGCACTTCAGCCTCTGTGCCTCACTTTTCCTCTCACTAAAGTCCCCCCAGTTTCCCTCATGCTCAGATTCCCAAGAGAATTCAAAGCAGCATTAGGAGCAGGGAGAGATGATGGGAGCTGTCCCAAGGCTCGACCAAATTTCTCAGGCCTGACAATTCTAGCCAAGGAAAGAGGAAAAAGCTGCATGAAAGAGGTGTGAAATCAAAGCAGGAATCAAATTTAGGTAGAATGAGAGAAGCTGAAGAGCTTTTCAGTGTTTGCAACAAGATTAGAAGCTCCAGGTCCAGGAGGGATGAAACATTTCCCCCACTTTAACAACTCTGTGATGCAAATTGATGCTCAAATCCTTCTCCCCAGCTCTGGGACTTGTTCAGCACCCAACATGGTGCTGAATTTTTCAAGCAAAGTGGAAGCTGGTCAGAGAGGTGGTTTGCAAATCAAAATCACAGCGGACAGCTTGGAAGCAGCAGCCAGAGCAAAGAGAGGCAGAGCCTGGCCCTGGGGTGCAGCACAGCCACACAACACATGCCTGAAACTCTAAGACATGAAAGAATTTGCCACGGGAGACACAGAAGGTACTTGATGCAATCCTGCCTCCTTCACAATGCAGCAGCATGCAGGAGAGCACTAGGATGAAGATGACAGCACCTTCTGCTGCTGCTTCCATCTCCTGAGTCAAATCTCACCAATATCTCTCACTGCTGGCCATTCCCAAAGCCTCAGATTCCCTCAGTCCTTGCAGGATTTCAGTGCTGAGCAGCATGAAGGGAATAAAGGCACTTGCAGAGACCAGAGGTGCATTTTCTGCCTGAGGTGCATTCCACTGCCCAGCTTAGTTCCTCTAAAACCATTCCAATCAGCCCCTTGGAAAGCACCAAGCCAACAGTAGAACATCAGCGCCTGAAAATGCTTGGAAATGCCATTCTTTGAGATTTCTCTCCAGCTCTCCCATTTCATGGTGCCATTGCAGGGCTTTATCCCATCACTCAGCACTTGCAGCAAGTCTTGGCAACCAGCTTCCAATGGATTTGTAGTGCTGAGTAAATACGAGGCAATTTGACTTTGTCTCCAGTGAATGAAATTTCACCTCAATCAGACAAACTCTGTGTTCTGTCATTGGCCAGGCACTAACTACTGCCAGCTCCCCCCAAGCCTGGATGTCAAACTGCCTTCATATTGGAAAGTTCAATTGATTTGGTTTTATGTACAAGATTATTCTGTCTCCAAATCATTTGGAGCCATAGAATTGCATTTCCAAGGACTAAACTCAGAGCAGCCACAAAGAGCACAAGAGGCAGGAAAAGAAAGAAAAATAGAGATTTCTAAGGAGATGGAAATTGAATGCTGAGTTTTTTCCCATTCCAGGAAGTTTCATCAATTATCACCTGCCACCTCCTTGCCTTCACTTGTGTGGCCACCACTGAATACACTCCCAGATAAGAAAATGTTGGTCCTACTGAAAACTGGGGCTAGAAGTAGAAAAAGGCTCAGCTATCTGACATCGAAGACAACATAATGAAAAGAGCTGCCTTATAATAGCAAGATATGATGGGCAGCAGGAATGGCTGAAGCCAGCAGAGAGAAGTCCATGAACTATTGGTGCTACAAAGATTTCTGACAAAACCCCCAAGAAGCCAGAAACAGCGTTTGGTCTGGCCCAGCTAATAGGAGCCCTGTGCATTTAATTCAGTCATTGGCAGCACATGGAGATTGGCTTTAAGCTCCTTTGGTCCACTACAATTTTATTTATTTTATTTTATTTTATTTTATTTTATTTTATTTTATTTTATTTATTTTATTTTATTTTATTTTATTTTATTTTATTTTATTTTATTTTATTTTATTTTATTTTATTTTATTTTATTTTATTTCATTTTATTTTATTTTATTTTATTTTATTTTATTTTATTTTATTTTATTTTATTTTATTTTATTTTATTTTATTTATTTTTTCCACTTAGAAAATGTAATTGCTTCTCCTCTTTGGGAAGAAATTACTGCTTTGAATGGTTCAAGGCAAAGAGTTTCTTCCCATACCCACTTGCAATCAGTCACCAAGAGAAATATTTTCTCAAAAGATCTATTAAAAATTTTGGAGTTACTTTCAACAGAAATATCTGGGTGATTTTGCTCCAAATGAGAAAGGAATTGAATTTGGCTCCCTCAGCTTAAAAAGAAGTCTTTCTTCCCAGTTCTTCACCAAGAGGAACAAAACACTTGGTTGCAGCAAAATGAAGGGAGGAAGAAGTTTCTTTCCCCCTGAGCTGCACAACAGGAGACAATTTTGTTGCCAAGAGGTGACAAAACCCAGCCAATTTCCAGTTCTTTCAGTTGAAGGGAAAAGCTCCAAGG
Source organism: Poecile montanus (assembly GCA_038429875.1). Taxonomy (NCBI): domain Eukaryota; kingdom Metazoa; phylum Chordata; class Aves; order Passeriformes; family Paridae; genus Poecile; species Poecile montanus. The sequence continues at coordinate 1,448,413 of JBBLMP010000054.1, read as the reverse complement.
ATCATAGCTGGGGCAGACACAGAGTGGGAGGAGCAGGGGATCTGCTGGGGGGTTTTGAGCTGGGGCATAGATTCAAGAAATCTTCAAGTGAAACCCATCAGAGCTCAAGACTTCATCCCGCAGAGGAGAAATTGGATTTGACCCAAATGCCATTCAAATCCAAAAACTGAGGCATTTCCCCAAGCTCTGCTGAGCCATCAGGTACAACCCAAAGCACCCTGTGGGACCAGAGCAGCAGCTCCCTGGCATGGGGACAGGGATGCTCCCTTGGCAAGCCGCCTGCATCACCCATGGGATTTGCAAGATCTGTTTCTAAAGACCCCACCATCCAAAAGACTCCACATTCAAAGCCTTTCCTTCGGGGTTTCACTTCTCCATCTGTCTCTTGTAACTAGACAGCTGCTTCACTTCAACACCCTTCTGGATGGGGTCAAATTTTCTCCGAATTTCCAGCCTAAACAGAAATTTACTTCCATTCATTCTTCTGCAAGTACTGGCAGCTTGTAGCTGCTCTGCTCTTCCTCTCCTGCTGTGCATTTGTGCACATCAAGTGCCAAGAGCATTTCCTTGTTTCAATGCCGCAGCGACTGAAAGCCCGGAGCACCGCGACTTCTCTAGATATTCAGCCCTGATAAGGGCTGGGCCGAGGCGCGTGAGCAGCTTCGAGCAGGCGAGTGATTCAGCTCAGGCTCAGCGGTAGTTGAGTGATTTCAGATCAGCTTAGCTCGGCTCGGCGGCAACGGCAGGCAGGCAACACAGGAAGCAGGGACGGGAATGCTGGTCCAGCGTTCCACCAAGGCAAAACCTTTTATTCAGGCAGAGCTTCGGCGAAGGGCGCCGGCAACAGCAAATCCGTCGAACAGGGGAAAAGCCGGGATATTTATGGGGAAGGAGAGGGGCGGGGGGAAGCCCGAGATACCTGTATCGGGATGGGACAGCAGGCGGGAACACCAATGGGACACAACAGTTTAACATATCTAACTCAAAGACCCCTGGGAGCGACACATTGTCTCTCTCTTACAGAGAAGTATCTTGTCTCCAGGGTAGAGCCAGAATCTCAGGCCCAGCAGGCTCCTCCGTATCCACAACTCCCCCTTCTTTACTTATTAAAAAGGCATCTCCTAGAGAGTTAGCTAATAGATTCTTAAAACATGAAAACATACTTGGGAAGATAATAACAATTAGGAAAACCCAAAAAACTTTTTTCAGGAGGGAGGCAACCCATCCTTTGAGCCCTTAGTTCCCAAAATGGTCCTCAAGCCACTGGGGCTCCTTTTCAGTCTGGAGTTCCTGGACCGGACCGCGTGTTGGGGTCTCTGGATGAGGGTGTGGATGCCTTCACTGGGACTGGGGAGGTCAAAGCAGCACAGTCCGTTAAATTCTTCGCAGCCGTGTCCATGGGCCAGGAGCAAAAAGTCTAGAGGCTTGGTGGCACTGCCCGTGGACAAGCACATGTGGTCTTGTTTGAGCGTCTTTGCCAGGGTGATCCACATGTTCTCTTGGGGCTGTGCTACTAGCCAGGCATCCACAGCCGATGTTTTCAGGAGCATCCAGATAATCAGGAACATCCGGAACTCAAGGATGGTTTTGCTCTCCATTATCTACAACAGGACATAAAAGATTAGTTCTGATTTTTGGAGGGTGGGGGAGCTATTTTCTTTTTCCCTTTCCTCTCCCATCTCCCCCCTCTTTTAAAAAAAACAAACAAAAAACCAAACAATTATAAGCAAGGTTATTCTGTGTATTTGGGACACATGACTTGACACCAGCAGCAGCACAGAGGTGCATTTTGGTGTAAACTGGCAATTTGGGCTGGGCAACGAGGGCAAGAAGGGGAAGGGGGAGGGAGTTAAGAAGACTTGCGTACTGTCACGGTGTCAGGCGTGACGTTGGCAATCGTCTCGTTGCAGCTCTGGTAGCAGGACGGTTTGGCCTCTGTCTGGTTGTTGGTCTGGTGGCAGGTCGGTTCTGTGGACTCCGATGACGTCTCCGTTTCCAGGCTGCAGTGGGCTGCTGTTTTTCTGGACCTGTGTGGATCTCAGGAGACTTTGAAAGTTCTGAATTTGGTGAAGGGTTTGTAGGGCCTAAATAAGGTTTTACATTTTTCCCTGGGAGCCACTTAGGTCCTGATGGCGTGGACACACACGCATACCCTCTCCTTCAGGATGTAATCAACGGGAAAGGTCCTGATACCAGTTGTGATTCAGGATCCTTGATCAGCACTGGTGGCTTCTCTGTGAGTTTGGCATGAGTTGAGTTAGAGAAGTGCCGAATTACAGGGGGGTCAGGCTCTGTAGCTGAGCAATTTAGAAAGTTCATGACATATAGAGCCTTACAGAGCCTCTCAATGGGAGGAATGATCTCTGTTCCTCCCCGCTGGTGATCAAGGACTCTTTTCAGGTTTTGGTGGGTCCTTTCTACCATTGATTGCCCTGTAGGGGAATGAGGAATGCCCGTGGCGTGTTTCACCCCCCACTCATTGAAAAAGTCTCTTAGTTTGTGAGAGGTGTAAGCAGGTCTGTTGTCTGTTTTAATTTGTTCTGGGACTCCCAGGGTAGCAAAAGCAAGGAGAAAATGTCGGATGGTGTGCTTGGCATTTTCTCCTGCATGGGCTGAGGCAAACACTGCGCCAGAGAAGGTGTCTACGGAGACATGTACGTATTTGACTCTCCCGAAGGACGGGACGTGAGTGACATCGGTTTGCTATATCTGGCAGCTGTTAAGTCCTCGGGGGTTAACCCCGGAGTTAACGACTGGTATTTGGAACGATTGGCAATTAGGACAGGTGGCAACTATTGCACTAGCCTGGTCTCTGGGTAGTCTGAACATTCTCATCAGTGCAGGCACGTTTTGGTGGAAGAACTGGTGGGACAATTTCGCTTGTGCGAAAATGTCAGGGACATTGGCTGCCCCAGCAGGCATGGCTAAGGCGTCTGCCCTCCTGTTTCCTTCGGCAATGGCACCTGGGAAGTTGGTGTGTGCCCTCACATGCATGACATAGTAAGGTTGCTTTCTGTGAGAGATAAGATACACTAATTCAGAAAGCAATTGGTATCAATTTGGGTTAGAGACCTCTTTCAGAAATGCATGTTCTGCTCTCATAGCTATTCCAGCCACATAAGCCGAATCAGTCACCAGATTGAAAGGTTCTTGGAATTTTTCAAAAGCTCTGACAACAGCTGCTAATTCAGCAATTTGTGGTGATCCCTCGACCACTTGGACATCAGACTCCCATTTCTGTGTCCTGGGGTCCTTCCAAGTCATGACTGACTTGTGGGATTTCCCTGAGCCATCTGTGAAAACCGTCAGGGCCTGGAGTGGTGTTTTGCTCTGTAATGATTTGGGGACCAAATTAAATGTGGTTTTGAAAAATTTATGGCCAGGTGGGTGTATAGAAATTTGGCCTGAATAGCTATCAAGAGCGAACTGAAGGCTCTCATTGGTTTGGAGCAAAGGCTCCAAACTTCCAGTTGCCAATGGGAGGAAAATGCATGTGAACTCACAGGCTGCAAGAGTACGGAGACAGACTCTAGCTCTTTTAATGAGTTCCGCCATGATTTCCTGTGGAGTGGTGATAGTCTTAGTGGGCTGGTTATGTGTGAAAATCCACTCGATGATAAGGAGTGGATCCTTCAATGCCATGTCCCATTGAAAAATGAGCGCGTGTAAGTGCAGGACCTTACCCAGGATAACCAGCTGGAAGGGCAGGCTGGGTTCATAACGGTGGGCTTGCCGTGAAGACAGGGCCTCCGGGACCTTGGTGATGGATTCCCGGGCCTCCGGCGTGAGGGAGTGTGGTGAATCGAGGGCTTCGCTGCTACGGAGCAGGTTGGATAGGTGCGCAAGGACTTCTGTTGTTACCCCAAGCAGAGGGCGTATCCAGTTGATGGACCTGCAGAACTGATGTAGGTCCCGCAGGGTCTTGGGGTCATCTTTGATGGTCAGCTGCTGGGGCACGATGGTCCGCTCACGGATCCGGAGTCCCAGGTAGGTCCAAGGGCAGGTGTGCTGGATCTCGTCCTCACGGATCTCAAATCCAGTGTCCTCGATTGTCTGGATAGTTTTTTGTAAAGTCTGGTGCAGATAGTCATCGTCAGCAGCACTAACCAGGATGTCATCCATGTAGTGGAGGATGATGGCATCCAGGAACAGGGTCCTCACAGGTGACAGGATGCGGGCCACGTACCATTGGCAGATGGTAGGAGAATTTTTCATCCCCTGAGGAAGGACTAGCCAATGGTATCTCTTTAAAGGTGCTTGTCTGTTTGGAGAGGGAACCGAGAATGCAAATCTGGGGGCGTCCCGGGGATGGAGGGCTATGTTGAAAAAACAGTCCTTGATGTCAATGACAGCCAGTTTCCAATCCCGGGGAGCATTGAAGGGGAAGGCATGCCAGGCTGGAAGGGTCCCATGTCTTCAATGACATCATTGATTTTCCTGAGGTCATGAAGGAGTCTCCACCTCTCCTTGCCTGGTTTGCGTAGGACAAAGACAGGGGAGTTCCAAGGGCTATTGGTGTCTGTAATGTGGCCCTTGGCAAGCTGCTCTTCTATGAGGGCTTCCAGTGCACGCAGTTTGGTCTCAGATAGGGGCCACTGATCAACCCACACTGGATGGTGCTGTTTCCAGGTGAGGTGGGGGATGGTGTGGCACGCTTCTCAGTGACCCCCACTAAAAATCCCTGCTGGGAATCCGCAGAGAAGCTCCCTATTGGGACAGAAGATCCTGTCCCTGGAGGGTGATTGGTGCTCTCACCACAAATGGCCTGATGGTTGCCATTTGAGCCTCAGGTCCTTCGATGACAATATTCCATTTGCTCCTCATGGAAGCTGTCATCCCTCCAATTCCTGAAATCATGCCTGCTACAGGTTGTAATTCCCAATTGTCTGGCCACTCGGAGCGGGCAATGATGGTAACATCTGCTCCAGTGTCTAGCATTCCTGGATGCTGAATCCTTTCCCCATAACAAAACAGGCTGCAGTCCACAATGGGTTTGCAGAAGCCCACAACCTGAGTCCACATAGCACTGGGGTTGAGGGGAACCTGTTCCGGGCAGTCACTGGGAAGTAAAAAGGCCTGTGCCACAGGAGTCTGTTCCTTTAAATAATAAGGAGGGTCTATGCAGGTCAGGGAGATGGAAATTTCATCTCCAGGGTATATGGTCTGAACCTCAGGAACAGTATGAATTTGTTCTGGACAGTTGGTAGGGTCCCCAAGTATTAAGATGTTGGAGGGACTGCCTGGTGGTCCACGTTTCCCTGTGGGGATTTTGTAAACACAGTCGCCCTTCATCTGTAAAGAGAGTCTAGTTACCAGTTGACGGCGGGTTCCCATCTGGAGCGCTCCACCTGCTGGGTTTGATATCAGGGTCCCCGTGGAGGCAGGATGGTGGGTTTGGCAGGAGGGGTGGAGCGGTGCGGCATTTGATTTGATGTCGAAGCGCGGGGCCGTTCCGCGCTCTGCCTGAAGTTTCCCGAACGCCAGTTCTGTCTGGGGAACTGTTGGTGGGCAGGTGGTTGTATGGAATGTCTCTCTGGACGGTCTTTGAAAAAATGTCCAGGCTCGCCACAGTTAAAACAGCGATTTGTGTTGGGGTCTGCAGCATAAGCTCCAGATATCCCCTCTGCCACTCCTTTAGCCACTGCAAGTGCCACTGTATTCTCACTTGAGGCAGAGGAGTGTTTGGTGCAGGCTTCAACCATCTGATCTATGGTTGGTTCGGGGCCCAGAGGGAGGGCTTGCGAAACTGCTTTGCACTCCTGATTAGCATTGGCCATTGCTATTTTTACTATTAATTCTTTTTGCGCTTGAGGGCTTTCTATCTGCTTTTCAATGGCTACTTTTAGCTTATCAATATACTTAATAAAAGACTCAGTTGCCCCTTGCTTAATATTGGTGAAGCACTGTGTTGGCACTTTATCATCAGGGGTGGTAAAAAGAGATATCTTAGCAGCATTAGCTATATCCTGTAAGGCTGCTTCAGGCAGATCCCTGGCCTGATCTCGGGGCTTTTGGAAATCTCCTTCTCCTGCTAATTGCTCCAAAGTAAAATTGGGTCTGTTAGCATCTTTTGCATAAACGTCTGCTAACTGCTTTAAATGTTTCTTCCACTGCCTCTCCCACAACATGTATTCTGCTGGAGAGAGCAGGCAGTTCATAATATTCTTGATGTCATGTGGAACCATGACGTGGGCAGAGAAGGAAGCTTCTAGTAAGTGTTTAAAAAAATGTGAACCCCTGCCGTGTTCCTCGGCAGCTTTGCAAAGTTCCTGCAGTTCCCTATAATGAAGGGACTCCCATGCAGCAACCTGTGCCCCTGTCCTGTCTCTCTTCATTATTACCAGAAAGGCAAGTATTTTCTGGGACAGAGCAGAGTTCCCCGCCCGTGTGGCTTCCCTCTGCACCTCAGCCCAGTGATCTCCATATTCAGAATCTGAAGAAGAAGATTCACTGCTCTCATCTCCTAGTGGAGATGGGGGGCGCTTGCTGGCAGCATGGGGCCGGCTCGGGTGTCTAGAGCTGGCCCTTTTGTGGCCGGGTGGGGAAGCCGAGATGGCCCCGCTCTGGCTGGAGCCGTCCTGGCCTCCGGGGCACAGGGACCCTGGAGCGGGCGCGCCGCTGGGGACGGGGCCCCGGCACAAAGGGACAGGAGCGGGGTCCGCGATGGGGAGGGGTTTCCCCATGGATGGGGGAGGGCCCAACGCGGTTACACCCAACGACGCAGTGGGGGGGGAGGAGCCGCAGGACGCGGCAGGAAGAGAAGGGGTGAAGGCGGGAAAGTGGCCATTTTGGGCATCAAGGGCGGGAAAACCGGGGTGGGAGTGGGACAAAATGGCAGGGCTGGCCACGCTGCCGGCGCCATCTGTGCTAACGCTAGGAACTGGGAGGGACACAACCGGGTGTGAGGGCATAGGAGAGAGGGTAGAGGAAAGACCCAGAGCGGCATGGCCATTGCCACCCTGGTACGGGTAGAGAGACAGTGGGAAGGTGTCAGGGAGTCGGCAGCAGCTCTGTGCCTGGGGGCAACGTCCACCCACAGACCGGCTCTCAGATAGGGAAAGGTGTTCGGGGGCACTTGGAGAGGTGGACGGGGTTGGGGGGTTTAACTGGGGACCCAAAACTCCCTCTTCTTTTTTTCCCTCTTTTTCCAATGAGAAAATAATATTTTGAAACACAGGAAAAAACTTTGCAACAGAAAAATCCCCTTTAGCTTGAACAGTATATAACTTTCTTCCCACATTATCCCAAAAAATTCCCGATTTAGCAGAGTCCAAATTAATCTTAAAATGTTTTAAATCCCAATGAATAAATCTTTTTAAATCCCCTTTAGAAAACTTAAAAGTTCCCGATTTTAGGGTATTTGCAACTTGGATATAAAAGTCCCTCTCAGGTGGGGTCAGTCTCTGTACAGAGGACTGGTTTCCCATCCTTTTTCACTCCCCACCTAGCAGTAAAACAAGAAAGAAAAAAAAGCCCGAGGAAAAAAAAACCTTCGACTTACAATTTCTCTTCAGCAGATGCCGGCGGGTGAAAAAAAAGCTGCTGGGTAGGTGGTCACCTGGCGACCGGTCCTCAGGGGCTCTTCCTTGCCCCAGATGGTCAGACGAGGGTCCCGGTCGCAGCCTCTGGGATCGCCTCTTGCTAGAATGCAAGAAAGGCTTCCTCGAGGGGCGGCGGCTCAAACAGCGGCTTGTCTCGCAGGTAAACTGTGGGCAGACGCTTCTTCAGGTCTCCTTCGAAGGCCCCGCATTTGGGACGCCAGTTGCCGCGGTGATGGAAAGCCCGGAGCACCGCGACTTCTCTAGATATTCAGCCCTGATAAGGGCTGGGCCAAGGTGCGTGAGCAGCTTCGAGCAGGCGAGTGATTCAGCTCAGGCTCAGCGGTAGTTGAGTGATTTCAGCTCAGCTTAGCTCGGCTCGGCAGCAGCGGCAGGCAGGCAACACAGGAAGCAGGGACGGGAATGCTGGTCCAGCGTTCCACCAAGGCAAAACCTTTTATTCAGGCAGAGCTTCGGCGAAGGGTGCCGGCAACAGCGAATCTCCCGAACAGAGGAAAGGCAGGATATTTATGGGGAAGGAGAGGGGCGGGGGGAAGCCCGAGATACCTGTATCGGGATGGGACAGCAGGCGGGAACACCAATGGGACACAACAGTTTAACATATCTAACTCAAAGACCCCTGGGAGCGACACATTGTCTCTCTCTTACAGAGAAGTATCTTGTCTCCAGGGGAGGGCCAGTATCTCGGGCCCAGCGGGCTCCTCTGTACCCACAATTTTTCAGGAATTTTGTGAATTTTTCTGGAATTCTGTGGGATTCTGAGGAAATTTGAAGAATTTTGAAGAATTTTTCTTAGATTTTATGGAAAGTTGTGGAGGTTTTGTGGCATTTTTGTGGAATTTTGTGGGATATTGACGAGACTTAAGGATTTTGATGTATTTTGTGGGAATTTGTGGAGATTTTGTGGGATGTTTCTGGAATTCAGTTGGCTTTTGAGGAGATTCAGGGAAGTTTGTGAGTTTTTTCTTGGATTTTATGGGAATTTGTGGAGGATTTGTGTGATTTTTGTGGAATTTTGTGGGATATTGAGGAGATTTTGGCATTTTGAGGGATTTTTCATGTATTTGGTGGTTATTTGTGGAGATTTTGTGGGATGTTTCTGGAATTCAGTTGGGTTTTAAGAAGATTTAGGGAATTTTCTGGAAATTCTCTGGAATTTTGTGGGCCTTTTTAAGGACTTTGTGTGGTTTTGAGGAGACTTGAAGAATTTTGAGGAATTTTTCTTAGATTTTGTGGAAAGTTGTGGAGGTTTTGTGGAATTTTTGTGGGATATTGAGGAGATTTAGGGATTTTGAGAAATTTTTCATGTATTTTGTGGGCATTTGTGGAGATTTTGTGGGATGTTTCTGGAATTTGGTAGAGTTTTCTGAATATTCAGGGAATTTTGTGTGATTTTTCTGGAATTCAGTAGGGTTTTGAGTATATTTAGGTAATTTTGTTGGATGTTCCTGGAATTCAGTAGGGTTTTGAAGAGATTTAGGGAATGTAGAGGGATTTTTTCTTATATTTTGTGGAAATTTGTTGGTGATTTTGTGTGATATTTGTGGAATTTGGTGGGATATTGAGGAGATTTAGGGATTTTGTGGGAATTTTCTTGAATTTTGTGGACATTTGTGGAGAGTTTGCGGGATGCTTTTGGAATTTGGTAGAGTTTTCAGAAGATTTAGGGAATTCTGTGGGATTTTTATGGAATTTTATAACTCTTTTCAAGGATTTTGTGGGATTTTGAGAAGACTTGAAGTAGTTTCAGGAATTTTTCTAAGATTTAGTGGAAATTTGTGGAGATTTTGTGGGGTGTTTCTGGAATTTGGAAGGTTTTTCTGAAGATTTGGGGAAATTTGTGGGATTTTTGAGGGATTTTCGTGGGATTTTGTGGGAATTGGTGGAGATTTTGTGGGACATTCCTGTGAATTAGTATGGTTTTGAAAAGATTTAGGGAATTTTGTGGGACTTCCCTGGAATTTTGGGGGGTTTTTCAAGAATTTTGTGGAATTCTGAGGAGACTTGCAGACTTTTGAGGATTTTTTTTTAGATTTTGTGGGAATTTGTGGAGATTTTGTGGGATTTTTGTGGAATTTTGTAAGATATTGTGGAGATTTAGGGATTTTGAGGGATTGTCTTTCAGGGATTTTTGAGGGATTGAATTTTTTTGGCATTTGTTGAGATTTTGTGGGATGTTTCTGGAATTTGGTTTAGTTTTGTGAATATTTAGGAAATTTTGTGGGATTTTTCTGGAACTTCGTGTATTTTTCTGGAATTTTGTTATATTTTGGGAAAATTTAAATAATTTTGATGTATTTTTCTTGAGTTTTGTGAAAATCGGAGGAGATTTTGTGGGATGTTTCTGGAATTTGGTTTAGTTTTCTGAATATTTAGGAAATTTTGTGGGATTTTTCTGGAACTTCGTGTATTTTTCTGGAATTTTGTTATATTTTGGGAAAATTTAAATAATTTTGATGTATTTTTCTTGAGTTTTGTGAAAATCGGTGGAGATTTTGTGGGATGTTTGTGGAATTTGGTAGGGTTTTCAGAAGATTTAGGGAATTTTGAGGGATTTTTGTGGGATTTTTGTGGGATTTTGTGGGAATTGGTGGAGATTTTGTGGGACATTCCTGTGAATTGGTATGGTTTTGAAATGATTTAGGGAATTTTGTGGGACTTCCCTGGAATTTTGTGGGGTTTTTCAAGATTTTTGTTGGATTCTGAGGGGACTTGAAGGCCCGTCTCCCCTAGGAACACGCACGTACTGCCCGCCCGAGTGGATCGGCCTTCGCTGCTACCACGGCGATGGGGCGACCATCTGGTCCCTGGGCGTGCTGCTGTTTGAGATGGTGTGTGGGTACTTACCCTTCGAGAAGGAGCGAGACATCGTCTTGGGGCAGCTCTTCTTCCCGCAGGAGGCCTCTCCAGGTTGCTATGGGGCCTGAAGAAGGCAGGCTTTGGCAGGTGGCAGCGTGCAGCCCAGCCCGGCCCTCCCGCAGCTGCGCGGGTCGTCCATGTGCCCTCAAGGGCCGGCTGCAGCAGGTGGCCCGTGGCAGGCTGGCTGTGGCACGCTTGGCTGAAGGAGGGGACGCTTGTCCTGCCGTGCCGCTCTCCCGCCAAGGGCAGCTCCCAGCACACGCAGCGTGGCCCGGCTTCTGCAGGCGCTGGGAGCAGCTGGGCAGGAGCCTTCTGCAAGTGAGCGCCGCTTTCTGCCTTCTCTCCCCACAGTGCCAACATCTGATCCGCTGCTCTTTGTCCAAGCACCCCGTGGATCGGCCAGTGCTGGAGCAGATCTTCTACCACCCTTGGGTGTTGGGCAGCCATTTCTGATGCCTTGCCGCAGCCTCTGCAGCACCCAGTTCCCGTGTCCCACGTAGGACTGAAGGCCCAGGAAATAAAAGAACCCGAAACCCGGTGCGGGCCGGCAAGTCTGGTCCTTGTTAGCAACTTCAGCTAAGGGAACCTCTTGGCAAAAGGGGTAATCAGAGCGTTCCCTTCAGCCTTTGTCAAGCTTTTGATGCCTTTCCTCCAGGTTGTCCCTCAGAATCAGAGAGGTGTTGGAATCTGCACCAGTACCCCCAAATCGGTGGGAGGCAGAGACTACTCCCAGGCCCCTCAAAACTGGAGGAGGATGGAGACGATCCCTGGGCCCACAACACTGAAGGGAGATAAATACCCGGCCCCCCCCAAAATAAGAGATGGATGGAGCCCACAGCAGCCCCCAAGTCAGAGGGGGAAGGGGAGACTGCCAGCCCCTCTAAAGAGGAGGGGAATTGTGCCTGTGCCAGCCCCACAAATTGCAAGGGCACAGAGAACACCCCTGGCCTGGCAAAGGGCAAAGAGCAGCCAGGGGCTGCCAGGATGGTGACAACACTGGCACCCCCAAATCAGAGAGGGACAAAGAGCCCGCACAGGCTTCCCAGGAGAAGAAAGGGGGCAGCAAATATCCCCTGTCCCCCAAAGTTGGAGGAGCACAGACACAACGCCCACCCTCCCTGTAGTGGAGGGGGACAGACACAAAAGGCCGCACAAAAAGACCATGGGGAACCAAGAGCACTGCCGGCCCCACAAAGGTAAGGAGGGTGGAGAAACTCCCCATCTGTCCTTGTTTTGGAAGACAGGTGTCTGCTAGGGAGGGCAGGGGCCTCCTCTGGAATGAAAATGTAGACCCCCTCCTTCTGAATCATTATAATTTGTAACTCAAGGGGCTCTCAGACAGAGATCTGGGGATAGGAATAACAGTTCTTTACTAGTGTGTATAACGAGGCACACAAACAACAATAACTACAGCATTAACAACAAAACATAACCAGGGACCCTGTGACAGCCTTCTCGGCCGGGACAGGAAAGGATGGAGGAGAGGCTTTGCTTCACAAACCCCCTCGGGTTGGCAGTCAGTGCCAGTGATCCTGCAGGGCTCTGAGGAACACTCAGCTGGAACAGCAGGGATGAGCTGAGATCCCGGGCCAGTGGCTGAGGTAAATCAGCATCTCCACGGCGGTGCCTGGCACTGCCACACGTCCCGGCAGGACAGGGGGTGTGAGGCCACCAACGAAGAGGGAAGAAGGAGAAGAAGAAGCAGCAGCTCCGTCTGGGTGATGGCAAATTCCCTTCTCTCAGCAGCAACAGCTCCCAGCAAAGTGTCCTTCTCTGAAGCTGAAGAAGTCGCCAAAATGTGCCCACCTTCCCCTTTTCCTGCCCCCTTCAGCCCCGGGCCCAACCGACATCTTTGTGTTTCTCAAGTACCACCTGCAGTCAGGTTTTCCCCGCAACTAATGGGTAAAAATTCCACAGTTGAGTCAGACCTAAAAAAAGGACACCTAACCTCCAACAGCTTCTCATCTCCATCTCTTTGCACTCCAAAAGCCAGGAGGGATCGATCTGTCACCTCGAAACAACTCGATGCCACTGAAAACAGTTCCATTTTACCCCAAAAGAGCTCAATCTCAACTCAAAAGGGCTTGTTCCACCTCAGAAAATCTCAATCCCACACTAAAATTACTCAGTTACACTGCTGCCAGGTGAGATGGAGGTGGAAGATGTTCTGGTTTAGGGCAAATTTGGAAGAAAACCTCTGAATGGGCTCCCTGTAAAAAGCAAATTAAAGTTGTCCCTCCCCTGACTGTTTCAGTAAAAATATTTTCTTGGAGACATGTGGAAAAACACAGTTTACTTAACAATCAAAGTATCTACAAGCATGAGCAAGATGAATAATATTAAAGAATAAATCCTCTGGCTGTTTGAAGAGATGGCAAAGCCAGAAAAGTCCTTTCCATGGGGTGTAGCTCAGCTCGCTCACTCTCTTATCAGTTCCTCCGGCGCTGGAAAGGGCCCAGGCCCAGGCCCCCGTGGGCCACAGCCGTGAGCTCCCGGGGTTTGTCTGGGTTCTCAGTCCAGAGCAGCTTTGAACAGATCCAAGGAAAAAGGCAAAAAACACTCCGGGGAACTCCTGTGCCTCAGCTAGCTAAAAACCAACTAAACTAAACTAAAAACTAATGAAAAAGGAAACTGAACTGAAGTGCCGAGAAGCAAAGGAGAGCTCTGTCCCACTGTCTGTCCCTGCTGCAGACAACACAGGCCGGGGAAGCGTGCGGGGCTCTGAGTGCCATTTCTGCAAACAAACTGCAGCTTCTTCTTCCCCGCCTTGGCTCTCAGAGCCAGTCTTGAAGGTGCAGAACTTAATAGGCAGCAGAAACAGAACAGACACCTGGGGATCCAAGGATCACAAAGTCACCCCAGGCCAGAAGGAGGTTGGGAGAAGTGGGATCCACATTTGGAGCGGTGGGATGGGGATTGTGTGGGGCTGGCTGGCTGGACTGTATTTGAAAGGACATCAAACTTTCAGAGCTCCTGATTTGTGTCTCATTCATTTTCAGTCAGGTGCAGCTCTGTTTGCAGAGGGTCGCTGTGGCGCTCGGGACGGACACACGACGCAGCGAGGTTGGCACGGCAAGAGCAATCTTTATTGTTCAGAAGCTGCTTTTCCATGGTTGACTGCGGAGGCTGGGGAACCTGGTGATTCAGAGATCCTGGCCCTCCCTTGGAGGCAAGATAATTTTTCTAAGAGAGAGAAAAATATCAGTCCCAGAAATCTTTGAGTTAGTTATGTTAAACTGTTACACTCCATTGCTGTTCTCCCCTGCCATCCCACCCCAATACCTGTATCCCAGTTTCCCCCAGCCCCTCTCCTCCCCTATAAATACCCCAGTTTTTCCCCGGTTCCACAGAGCTGCTGTCACTGGCTCCCTTCGCCGAGGGCCCGGCTGTAATAAAGGCCAGTTCTCTGCGGAACGCCACACAGCACTCTGCTCTCTCCCTCCGTGTCGCCTGCATGCTGCCGCTGAGCTGAGCTGAGCTGAAATCACTCGCCGGGCAGAGGACGTGTCTGTGCCCCGGGCAGTCCAACCGCGGACCGCTTTTCCGGGAGTCGCGGCACCCCTGCCACCTCCACCGCCGCGGCAACCTATGAGAAAGCACAGCTGGGTTCTGCTCAGGGCATTTCAAACTACCTGGGGTATTTGGGACTTGCCCTTGCAAAGACAGCATCTCAGGAAAACTCCAAGTTTCTCTTCATGGACTCCCAGGATGTGTTGCCTTGGAAGGGACCTTAAAGCTCCTCTTGTTCCAACTCTCAGCACACTCATGACACCTTCCCCTAGACCAGCTTGCTCCAAGCCCCATCCAACCTGGCCTTCAACCCTTCCAAGGGTCAGACAATCACAGCTTCTCTGCAACCTGGTCTATTCCTCCCACATCAAAAATCAGACCAAACTTAGCAGCCTCAGAGATCGATTTCTACTCAATATCTCCATTTTAATAGGGAAGAAATATGGCAGAACTTGTTTGCATCTGACTTTTCAAAATCAACACGAGCTCTTCAGAAAGGGCTGCTGTCCACCCACTTTGCTTATTTTTGCCCATTTGGTGGAACATTTGCATTCTGATGTTGTTTGGAGCAGTATTTTAATGTATCTGGCTGGGGCTGCTTCAAATAGTCCAGCGAGATACCAGGGGGTGAGGGGTGGAAAACTGAGCTCTTACACATCCAGGACTTCTCTTGTTGGAAGTCTTCAATCCCACCTCTCTGCTGGGATGAAATAGGTGCTACTCATCCAATTTCTAAAGCATCGTGCATCAAGCTGACACTATTTGAAGACTTCAAAATAAAAAAGCCAATTGAAACAAACCTCTGCTCCTTTCCATTTTCTCTGTTCCTCAGTTTAGGACAGAAGACAGGAGAGAAAGATTGTTTTGGCAACAATGTTTTCAGGACTCTAAAAAGAATATCAAAACACCTCTGCCACACTCTCAACTCTTGCAGTGCCAAAAAAAGCACTGGCCGTCTGCTCACAGACTCACAATTGTGGTGGCATTTCTAGCACACCACAGGACAGCGATGTTTTTCCTTTTCTCCTGGAAATACCTACAGCACTTCTGGCTAGCAAGGCAAACATGAGCCTCTTTTAGTGGCTCTTGAAATTGGATATTCGAAATGAGGTACACAAAGCCACAGGCCAGCTGAACCTGGGATCTCTGAATGGCTCTTCACATTCTTCCCAGGAAGATGAATGGCAATCACTCTTTTGGCAGGGAAACTGCATCAGCTGGCAATTTGGTGTAGAAAATGTGCTTTCTGCTCCTCTCAGAGCCAAAACTCCTACCCATTTCTTGCAAGTCCTTCTTAGATAAGGACCATGTTCAACTGAGCGACAGTGAAGCCAAATGGCAATCCAGGAATCAATTGTCCTGTACACAATCTTCTCCATCCACGTGGAAGGTTACTCAGGGGCACACAGGAGGAAGGAAGGAAGAAAGCCAAATGCATCATTGGACATAAAGTCAGACGTGTTGAGGGATGAAGAAATCTTGCAGAGCTATGGAAAGCTGCCCTGAAAAGCCAGTTCAGGAAGAGCCGGAGCTGTTTTGTGCTTCTAGGCCTGAAGATGCTCAGGATCTTTCCCAGATGCTCAGCAGGCAGTAGGATTGTGCCTGAATCTCCCTCTGGAAATGCCAGTGCCTCAACTGAGAGCTGTGGCAATGATTTCCATTGCATGGAGAGGGGCCACAGTCCTGCAAGAGTCTTTCAGCAGAGCAAACAGCAGCCTGGAGGGTTGGGCAATGCTGCATCTGTACCACTGCATGCTCATCCTTCACCGTAATGCAGAGCTGCCCCCAAAGCTGCCATGGATCACGTTTTAGATTTCTTCTCTTGGATATATTTTGGAGAAGTTGTTCTAGGTGGCTTTGGATGGTGATCCTGTAGGAAGCAGCCATTCGCCTGCTGTGATATCCTTACAACTAATCCTAACTTCTCATTGCCTTTGGTTTTATTTGGGGTTTTTATCTATTTGTTTGATTGGTTGGTTTGGGTTTGTTTCTTTCTGTTTTTGTCTCTTTTGGTTTGAGTTTTTTTGCTTTTTTATAAATGACTGGTGAAGTTTGCACAGCCAAACTCAAGAAAACATAAACCAGGCTTGACTTTCCAGAAATTGCTTTTGGCTGGCTTTAGCTGCATTCCCCAGGATCAGGATCCCCAGGAGATATTTGCAGGTTTTGCTCTGCATCATCAGCTTGCCCTGACTTTGCCCAGTGTTTCACCAATGTAGAAGACAATGGATATTTTGCCCAACCTCCTTTCAAACAACAAAACTTGGAGCAGCACGACAGAAAAGAAGATAATAAAATATTCACCAGTTAGAACAGAGCCAGAGTCCCACCATTTCCCCCTCCAGTTACTTGATTTTCTACATTTAGAGGCAAAACTTCCATCTCCAGAAGCTTCCATCTCTCACTTCCTGATGCTCTTTGCTACCCTTTAGCCTTGACCCCCACGCATCGGACTGCTGTCCATGTGGGGCTGGGGATGCTCAGCCTGGAAAGAGAAGGTGCTGGCGAGGCCTCCCTGCAGCTCTAGGAAAGATGGGCACAGAGAGGAGAAGCCTTTCAACTGCAGGAGTGAGACTGAAGTTGCATCTAATGAAGCTGCTCTTTTCCACTCAGGCTGCTGGGGCACTGGCCCAGGCTGTGCACACAGGCTGGGGATGCTCCATCCTTGGCAACATCCAAGGCCAGCTGGGAGCAGGGCTCTGAGCAACATATTCTGGGGGAAGATTGCTGCGCTTGGAACAAGATGGTCTTTAGGGTCCCTTCCAAGCCCAGCCACCCAGGGATTCCATCATTCTATGGTCTCCGTTGTCCACTTCAGCCTGGGCCTGGGCTCCTGGCAGTGATGTCACAGTGCACGCTCCAGCTACAACTTCCAGCATCCAGCAACGGCCACAACACAACCCTTGGCTCCCTGTGTCAGCACGCTCTTCAGAGTGTCACCTTGTTGCCATCTGCTCCCTGATACCCCCAGCAGTCCTTAAAGCTGCCCATTCCTTGGATTTTGCTGCCCATCCCTGCAGGATGTCTGCATTTGTTCCAAAGAAGGTATGGTACTATTCCATGGAGGTGGACACCCCGCAGCTGCCTGGGTGGTCTGGAGCTGTGTGGGGTAGAGTGGTAAAGGGACCCCACTCTGAGATTTTGCTATCTCTGCAGTCTGCCACAGACAGAGAGGAGGAGATGGAGGTCGATGCAAACATTAACACAGAAGAAAAAATGGAAGTGGATGGAGAGGAGACCCGAGAGGATGAGATGGAGGTGGATGTGGATGAAACAGAAGAAATGGAGGTGGAGATGGAAGACTCCATTGAGGACATGGAAATTGATCTAGAAGACGAGGAGGAGGACATGGTGTTGGGATGAAGACCGATGCCAGCAGCAGAACAGGCAGGTGCTCCCCATGGGCAGAGCGGGTCCCCTGCTGCCAGGCTGGGGCTGGGCTGGGCACTCCCTGCTCAGGGACACGCTAGCCCATGCACTGGATTCTGGTGGCCATCCCTGGCCTGGCCTGGCCTTGCTTTGGGCCACACAAGCCCTGTTCCAGTGCCTGGGCCACAGCCCCCAGCCCCGGCCAGGCTCACTTCTGGCAGCAGAGTCCCCCTGTGCCAGTGTCCCAGCCCGGGAGCACATGGAACACCCCTCCATGCCTGACTGCACTGACCGTGCTACTCGTTTATCTTCCAGGACTGAGGCACATCCCAGACAGAGATGACACCCTTCTGTATATACGTTTTGCAGTTGTTGTCTTCACGATAGATGTTTTAGGGTTTGTTAAAGTTTTCTGTAAATATGTTTCATATAGTTTTGTTAGATAAGTTCTTAGGTAAATAGGTTCTATAGTTTGTTTTTGTTGTTACGAATATTCTTACAATGTAAATATGTTGTGTAGTTCATTCTTGTTCCTTTTCTTCTACAAATAAACATTCTTTGTTTTTCACACCCCAGTTCTCTTTGCATTTGCTTCGGGCACATTTGCAAAGTTGTGCTTTCCACTCGCTCCAGGTTCCCAGGGCTGGATGTCCCGGAGGGAGCTGGCACAGCCACCCCAGCAGTGGCTCCCTGTGCACAGGGGGTCCCACTGACAGAGCTCAACCTCTCCTTGCAGTTTCTCTGGACACACGTGGGAGCTGGAGGAGCAAATCCCAGTGGGCCCTGTCCCATGGCATCCCACATGGGAGCAGGGCTCAGCCTCATCCATGGCTCTTCCCTGGCTAGCCCCAGGGCTAAGGAGGCTGCACTGGGCTGCGGGCAGCCTGCTTCCTGGGCACCCTGAGGGGCTGGAGCCAGCCTGGAGGGAGCCTCAGCACAGGGGCCTCTGGCCTACATGCACCAACATTTCCTTTGGAAACCCCCTCTGTCACCACACTCTGCTACAAGCACAACATCAATTGTTCCTCCTACTTCAAGGGGAGACCTTAATTGGCACAAATTTGTCCCTTGGACTTTCTAGCACAGCAAATGTCAGCGCTTGCAATCCCTCTTCTGCACTCCCTGCTCGGGCAACAAAACATTGGAACCTGCCAGAACATCTTGAATTAGCACCAACCTGCAGAGAGCTACAGGGGGAGAGCCTGCCCCCAACCACACAGGGACATTGATGGGCTGGGGCAGAGCTGAAACTAAAGTATTTTAATGCCAAGAGACAGATTGTTTTATTGCTGAATTCATTCTCCCACGACAAGAATGAAAGCTTTCAGTCTACTCACCTGCCACACATGTCTATTGCCAAGGTTTGCTTCTGGGTTACCACTGATTTTTATTCATCTCTTCAGAACTCAGCTTTTCCTGGCTAAGATGCAGAGATGATATTTCAGAGCCAGATGAGCTCAGCACAGCTTGTGCAACACGCAGGATTTCCAGACCCAGAGATTCAGGCCATGCACACTGATACTTTTTTGTCTGTGTGCTAAGATTACTGGAAGGATGTCAGTGATGTACCACACACTTCTCAGAGCTGTCCCTTCTATCCAGCTCTCCCCAGTCACTTCACACACTTCACTCCAAGCAGGTTCTGATAGAGTTCAGTAGCACATGGGATTTCATCCTGGCTTTTCTTCATTTTCTCCTGAGCTGTCTCCAGACACAGTGTGTGGGCACTGCAGCAGCATTAACGGGGCACCTCCCTGACACTGAGATTCATGTCACAACTTTTCATCAAAAGCAGCAAAGAAATGATTCCCACTGGGTCCCACATGGCTCCCTGGCAACTTTGTGCTGCTGCAGCCCCAGCACCAGGCCTGGTGCACAGGAATTTCAGGAGGAGACACACCGAAGGAATCAACCCTTCTCAGAGAAGAAACATCTGTTTGCATGGCCCAAATCCCCACAACACTGCAGACTCTGGTGACCCACACTCTGCATTTGCACTTCAGCCTCTGTGCCTCACTTTTCCTCTCACTAAAGTCCCCCCAGTTTCCCTCATGCTCAGATTCCCAAGAGAATTCAAAGCAGCATTAGGAGCAGGGAGAGATAATGGGAGCTGTCCCAAGGCTTGACCAAATTTCTCAGGCCTGAAAATTCTAGCCAAGGACAGAGGAAAAAGCTGCATGAAAGAGGTGTGAAATCAAAGCAGGATTCAAATTTAGGTAGAATGAGAGAAGCTGAAGAGGTTTTCAATGTTTACCACAAGATTAGCAGCTTCAGGCACAGGAGGGATGGGACATTTTCCCCACTCTAACAACTCTGTGATGCAAATTGATGCTCAAATCCTTCTCCCCAGCTCTGGGACTTGTTCAGCCACCAACATGGTGCTGAATTTTTCAAGCAAAGTGGAAGCTGGTCAGAGAGGTTGCTTGCAAATCAAAATCACAGAGGACAGCTTGGAAGCAGCAGCCAGAGCAAAGAGAGGCAGAGCCTGGCCCTGGGGTGCAGCACAGCCACACAACACATGCCTGAAACTCTAAGACATGAAAGAATTTGCCACGGGAGACACAGAAGGTACTTGATGGAATCCTGCCTCCCTCACAATGCAGCAGCATGCAGGAGAACACTAGGATGAAGATGACAGCACCTTCTGCTGCTGCTTCCATCTCCTGAGTCAAATCTCCCCAATATCTCTCACTATTGGCCATTCCCAAAGCCTCAGATTCCCTCAGTCCTTGCAGGATTTCAGTGCTGAGCAGCATGGAGGGAGATAAAGGCACTTGCAGAGACCAGAGATGCATTTTCTGCCTGTGGTGCATTCCACTGCCCAGCTTAGTTCCTCTAAAACCATTCCAATCAGCCCCTTGGACAGCACCAAGCCAGCAGCAGAACATCAGCCCCTGAAAATGCTTGGAAATGCCATTCTTTGAGATTTCTCTCCAGCTCTCCCATTTCATGGTGCCATTGCAGGGTTTTTTCTCATCACTCAGCACTTGCAGCAAGTTTTGGCAACCAGCCTCAAACAGATTTGTAGTGCTGAGCAAATACGAGGCAATTTGACTTTGTCTCCAGTGAATGAAATTTCACCTCAATCAGACGAACTCTGTGTTCTGTCATTGGCCAGGCACTAACTACTGCCAGCTCCCCCCAAGCCTGGATGTCAAACTGCCTTCATATTGGAAAGTTAAATTGATTTGGTTTTATGTACAAGATTATTCTGTCTCCAAATCATTTGGAGCCATAGAATTGCATTTCCAAGGACTAAACTCAGAGCAGCCACAAAGAGCACAAGAGGCAGGAAAAGAAAGAAAAATAGAGATTTCTAAGGAGATGGAAATTGAATGCTGAGTTTTTCCCATTCCAGGAAGTTTCATCAATTATCACCTGCCACCTCCTTGCCTTCACTTGTGTGGCCACCACTGAATACACTCCCAGACAAGAAAATGTTGGTCCTACTGAAAACTGGGGCTAGAAGTAGAAAAAGGCTCAGAGATCTGACTTCAAAGACAACATCATGAAAAGAGCTGCCTTATAATAGCAAGATATGATGGTGTCCTAGTTTAGGGTAAATTAGGGAGGAAAACTCCAAATGGGGATTTCCGCAGGGAAATGCCCCTCTCCACCAACTGGTCTGGGAAATGGAAAAAAAAAAAAAAAAAATTATTTGGAGAGAAGTGGAAAATGCTGTTTATTTAACAGAAAATTGAATAATAATAAATAATAAAACCTCTTGCTGTTCGATGGGATGGCAAGTCTAGGAAGAAAAGTCCTTTTCATGTGGTGTAGCTCTGCTTGCTCAGGTTCGTATCAGTCTCTCTGGCGCTGGAAAGTTGTCCTGGTTTTGAACCAGTAATTAACAAAAAGGGGGAAAAAGAATTTCTTATTTCTTTCTGTGAGATATGGATTAAAACAAGAGCAAAACAGGCATAAAACTTAAAAGGAATAAAGAAAGTTTATTGACAAGCTACAAGAATAAGAACACCAGAATAAACTTTTAGAAAAACATTTTCATTTCTTACTGCCCATCATTCTTTTGTTCACATGACAACAGAGACAAAAACTTTAGAATTTTGATGGTTTAAACAATTCTTAATTCTTTCTATAGTCTTTTTATCAGTTTCTGTAGAGAAACAGAAGTTCCTTTCTGTTAATTTATGGAGTTTCTCACAAGAAAACTATTTTTGTTATAGTTTCCCGTTTCTCTGATATCAGCTGCCCAGAGCTGCTGTTATCAGAGCTCACCCCTCCTATTCCACATCACTCTGAAATGTGTTATAGGTCATGAGTTTGAGGATAGCACTTTTAAGGATAAGTTATTCAAAGGCAAAAAGTATTCTTCATCTGTCTCTGTGAGCTTCACTAGAAAACAGTTTTCTCATTGCCTCTCAAGGCTTCAAATCTCCCAGCACTTCACTATACCACAATTACTCTACTTTTTACTCAAATTTACACTTTGAACACTCTATTCCTCCCCATACTCCATCATGAATTAAAGGAGTTCTTTTCAGGACTTCATTGTCCATCCCCATAGTTTTAACAGAAAGATATTTCAGCTTAATTAAAGCATCTTCTTAATTCTCTACCTTTCTTGACGCTTCTTTTCTTTCTTGCCACTAGTAGTTTATAAAGTACTTTTCATGTTGATCACACTCTTTTTCTTTCTCTGGATAAAAAGATTAATCTGCAAGTCTCATCTGGGTAAAAAAGAGTTAAAATTCTGCCCAAGCTTTTGTAGATGGTTCGGTGATCTCTGCTGAACAGGAGCTGGAGCTGTCTGCGATGGAAAGTTCCTCATAGCTGCTCTAGAGAGTGTGGTTGGTGTCTCTGCTTGGAGCAGGCTTAGAGCTCTTCTCCTTCTTTACTCGACAGTTTTCTGTTAAATTCCATCACGGCAAAACCTGCAGCTGAGCCAGGAACCGGCCTGGCCCAGCTTGGCTCGGAGCAAGCTCCCGCAGGCCCCATCTCCCGGCCGGGAGAACGGCAGGCCCAGCCCGGCCCCCGCCCGGCCACGTGCCCTGGACAGGGAACCGGAGGCCAGCCGGAGCTCTGCTACCTTTCACAGCCAAGCAACAAAGAGAACAACAGAGTTCTGGTTGTACACTTTAAAGTGAGGTTCACAAGTTGATCCCACTTTTCAATGGCTAAAACTGCTGTCAAT
This sequence comes from Poecile montanus, assembly GCA_038429875.1. Classification (NCBI taxonomy): domain Eukaryota; kingdom Metazoa; phylum Chordata; class Aves; order Passeriformes; family Paridae; genus Poecile; species Poecile montanus. The sequence continues at coordinate 1,425,964 of JBBLMP010000054.1, read as the reverse complement.
TCTCAGCAATGACCGATAATTGGTCAGGAGAAAAAACTCCAGGCAGTCCGCAGCAACTTTAACTTTCTTAAAGGTAAAGTAACCCCATGACACCATGGTTGACTGCGGAGGCTGGGGAACTGTCTGATTCAGAGATCCTGGCTCTCCCTTGGAGTCAAGATACATTTTTCTAAGAGAGAGAAAAGTATCACTCCCAGAAATCTTTGAGTTAGTTATGTTAAACTGTTACACTCCATTGCTGTTCTCCCCTGCCACCCCACCCCAATACCTGTATCCCAGTTTCCCCCCAGCCCCTCTCCTCGCCTATAAATACCCCAGTTTTTCCCCGGTTCCACAGAGCTGCTGTCACTGGCTCCCTTCACCGAGGGCCCGGCTGTAATAAAGGCCAGTTCTCTGCGGAACGCCACACAGCGCTCTGCTCTCTCCCTCCGTGTCGCCTGCACGCTGCCGCTGAGCTGAGCTGAGCTGAAATCACTCGCTGGGCAGAGGACGTGTCTGTGCCCCGGGCAGCCCAACCGCGGACCGCTTTTCCGGGAGTCGCGGCACCCCTGCCACCTCCACCGCCGCGGCAACCTATGAGAAAGCACAGCTGGGTTCTGCTCAGGGCATTTCAAACTACCTGGGGTATTTGGGACTTGCCCTTGCAAAGGCAGCATCTCAGGAAAACTCCAAGTTTCTCTTCATGGACTCCCAGGATGTCTTGCCTTGGAAGGGACCTTAAAGCTCCTCTTGTTCCAACTCTCAGCACACTCACGACACCTTCCCCTAGACCAGCTTGCTCCAAGCCCCATCCAACCTGGCCTTCAACCCTTCCAAGGGTCAGACAATCACAGCTTCTCTGCAACCTGGTCTATTCCTCCCAAATCAAAAATCATACCAAACTTAGCAGCCTCAGAGATCGATTTCTATCAAATATCTCCATTTTTCTAGGAAAGAAATATGGCAAAACTTGTTTGCATCTGACTTTTCAAAATCAACACGAGCTCTTCAGAAAGGGCTGCTGTCCACCCACTTTGCTTATTTTTGCCCATTTGGTGGAACATTTGCATTCTGTTGTTGTTTGGAGCAGTATTTTAATGTATCTGGCTGGGGCTGCTTCAAATAGTCCAGCGAGATACCAGGGGGTGAGGGGTGGAAAACTGAGCTCTTACACATCCAGTACTTCTCTTGTTGGAAGTCTTCAATCCCACCTCTCTGCTGGGATGAAATAGGTGCTACTCATCAAATATCTAAATGTCGTCGTTTTGAACTAGTAATTAACAAAAAGGGGAAAAAAGAATTATTGATTTCTTGCTGTGAGATATGGATTAAAACAAGAGCAAAACAGGCATAAAACTTAAAAGGAATAAAGAAAGTTTACTGACAAACTACAAGAATAAGAACACCAGAATAAACTTTTAGAAAAACTTTTTAATTTCTCACTGCCCACCATTCTTTTGTTCACATGACAACAGATACAAAAACTTTATAATTTTTGATGGTTTAAACAATCTCAATTCCTTCTATAGTCTTTTCCTCAGTTTCTGTAAAGAAACAGAAGTTCCTTTCTGTTAATTTATGGAGTTTCTCACAAGAAAACTATTTTTGTTATAGTTTCCCGTTTCTCTGATATCAGCTGCCCAGAGCTGCTGTTATCAGAGCTCACGCCTCCCATTCCACATCACTCTGAAATGTGTTATAGGTCATGATGTTTAGGGATAGCATTTTTAAGGATAAGTTAGTCAAAGGTAAAAAGTATTCTTCATCTGTCTCTGTGAGCTTCACTAGAAAACAGTTTTCTCATTGCCTCTCAAGGCTTCAAATCTCCCAGCACTTCACTATACCACAATTACTCTACTTTTTACTCAAATTTACACTTTGAACACTCTATTCCTCCCCATACTCCATCATGAATTAAAGGAGTTCTTTTCAGGACTTCATTGTCCATCCCCATAGTTTTAACAGAAAGATATTTCAGCTTAATTAAAGCATCTTCTTAATTCTCTACCTTTCTTGACGCTTCTTTTCTTTCTTGCCACTAATAGTTTATAAAGTCTCTTTTCATGTTGATCACTCTCCTTCTCTCTCTCTGGATAAAAAGATTAATCCGCAAGTCTCATCTGGATAAGAAAGAGTTAAAATCCTGCCCAAGCTTTTATAAATGGTTCGGTGATCTCTGCTGAACAGGAGCTGGAGCTGTCTGCGATAGAAAGCTCCTCATGTCTGCTGTGGAGAGTGTAGTTAGTGTCTCTGCTTGCTGCAGGCTTAGAGCTCTTCTCCTTCTTTACTCGACAGTTTTCTGGTAAATTCCATCACGGCAAAACCTGCAGCCAAGCCAGGAACCGGTCTGGCCCAGCTTGGCTCGGAGCAAGCTCCGCAGGCCCCATCTCCCGGCTGGGAGAACGGCAGGCCCAGCCCGGCCCCCGCCCGGCCACGTGCCCTGGACAGGGAACCGGAGGCCAGCCGGAGCTCTGCTACCTTTCACAGCCAGAAACAAAGAGAACCACAGACTTCTGGTTGTACACTTTAAGGTGGGGTTCACAAGTTGATTCCACTTTTCAATGGCTAAAACTGCTGTCAATTCTCAGCAATGACCGATAATTGGTCAGGAGAAAAGACTGCAGGCAGTTCCCAGCAACTTTAACTTTCTTAAAGGTAAAGTAACCCCATGACACTAAAGTATCGTGCATCAAGCTGACACTATTTGAAGACTTCAAAATAGAAAAGCCAATTGAAACAAACCTCTCCTCCTTTCCATTTTCTCTGTTCCACAGTTTAGGACAGAAGACAGGAGAGAAAGATTGTTTTGGCAACAATGTTTTCAGGACTCTAAAAAGAGTATCAAAACCGCTCTGCCACACTCTCGGCTGCTGCAGCCCCAAAAAGCACTGGCTGGCTTTGCTCACAGACTCACAATTGTGGTGGCATTTCTAGCACACCACAGGACAGCGATGTTTTTCCTTTTCTCCTGGAAATACCTACAGCACTTCTGGCTAGCAAGGCAAACATGAGCCTCTTTTAGTGGCCCTTGAAATTGGACATGTGAAATGAGGTACACAAAGCCACAGGCCAGCTGAACCTGGGATCTCTGAAGAGGTCTTCAAATTCTTCCAAGGAAGATGAATGGCAATCACTCTTTTGGCAGGGAAACTGCATCAGCTGGCAATTTGGTGTAGAAAATGTGCTTTCTGCTCCTCTCAGAGCCAAAACTCCTACCCATTTCTTGCAAGTCCTTCTTAGATAAGGACCATGTTCAACTGAGTGACAGTGAAGCCAAATGGCAATCCAGGAATCAATTGTCCTGTACACAATCTCCTCCATCCACGTGCAAGGTTACTCAGGGGCACACACGACGAAGGAAGAAAGCCAAATGCATCATTGGACATAAAGTCAGACGTGTTGAGGGATGAAGAAATCTTGCAGAGCTATGGAAAGCTCCCCTGAAAACCCAGTTCAGGAAGAGCCCGAGCTGTTTTGTGTTTCTAGGCCTGAAGATGCTCAGGATCTTTCCCAGATGCTCAGCAGGCAGTAGGATTGTGCCTGAATCTGGCTCTGGAAATGCCAGTGCCTCAACTGAGAGCTGTGGCAATGATTTCCATTGCATGGAGAGGGGCCACAGTCCTGCAAGAGTCTTTCAGCAGAGCAAACAGCAGCCTGGAGGGTGGCCAATGCTGCATCTGTACCACTGCATGCTCATCCTTCACCGTAATGCAGAGCTGCCCCCAAAGCTGCCATGGATCACTTTTTAGATTTCTCCCGTTGGATATATTTTGGAGAAGTTGTTCTAGGTGGCTTTGGATGGTGATCCTGTAGGAAGCAGCCATTCACCTGCTGTGATATCCTTACAACTAATCCTAACTTCTCATTCCCTTGGGTTGTATTTGGGGTTTTTTATCTGTTTGTTTGATTGGTTGGTTTGGGTTTGTTTCTTTGTGTTTTTGTCTCTTTTGGTTTGAGTTTTTTTCCTTTTTTATAAATGACTGGTTAAGTTGGAACAGCCCAACTCCAGAAGACGTAAACCAGGCTTGACGTTCCAGAAATTGCTTTTGGCTGGCTTTAGCTGCATTCCCCAGGATCAGGATCCCCAGGAGATATTTGCAGGTTTTGCTCTGCATCATCAGCTTGCCCTGACTTTGCTCAGTGTTTCACCAATGGAGAAGACAATGGATATTTTGCCAAACCTCCTTTCAAACAACCAAACTTGTGGCAGCACGACAGAAAAGAAGAAAATATTCACCAGTTAGAACAGAGCCAGAGTCCCACCATTTTCCCCTCCACTTTTATTGATTTTCTACATTTAGAGGCAAAGCTTTGTTACCGCTGAAGATGAATAGATCACACGGACACAGGTCGAGGTGTGGTGAAAAGAAGAGCCGAGTTTATTTTCCCTCCCAGGATTTATAGGCTTTAGACCACGGCCAGGGATTGGATGGTCAGGAGAACACTTTCTCACTGCACTGGCCATGAGAGATGCCCATCACAAGACGTGTAACAGAAAGAATGTACACATATCTATGTTTACAGTTACTGTCCTGGGAAAGTCTTTAGAAAACTATGTTAGCAAGCTCAGAAGCTGAGTTTTCAGGGCGACAAAGCTTCCATCTCTCACTTCCTGATGCTATTTGCTACCCTTTAGCCTTCACCCCCACGCATCGGACTGCTGTCCATGTGGGGCTGGGGATGCTCAGCCTGGAAAGAGAAGGTGCTGGCGAGGCCTCCCTGCAGCTCTAGGAAAGATGGGCACAGAGAGGAGAAGCCTTTCAACTGCAGGAGTGAGATTGAAGTTGCATCTAATGAAGCTGCTCTTTTCCACTCAGGCTGCTGGGACACTGGCCCAGGCTGTGCACACAGGCTGGGGATGCTCCATCCTTGGCAACATCCAGGGCCAGCTGGGAGCAGGGCTCTGAGCAACATATTCTGGGGGAAGATTGCTGCGCTTGGAACAAGATGGTCTTTAGGGTCCCTTCCAAGCCCAGCCACCCAGGGATTCCATCATTCTATGGTCTCCGTTGTCCTCTTCAGCCTGGGCCTGGGCTCCTGGCAGTGATGTCACAGTGCACGCTCCAGCTAGAACTTCCAGCATCCAGCAACGGCCACAACACAACCCTTGGCTCCCTGTGTCAGCACGCTCTTCACCCTGCTCCAAGGCCGCCCCTGTCACCTTGCTTGTTACCTGCTGCCTGATACCCCCCTCAGTCCTGAAAGCTCCACATTGCTTAGATTTTTATATCCATCCCTGCAGGATGTCTGCATTTGTTCCAAAGAAGGTATGGTACTATTCCATGGAGGTGGACACCCCGCAGCTGCCTGGGTGGGCTGGAGCTGTGTGGGATAGTGTGGGAAAGGGACCCCACACTGAGATTTTACTACCTCTGCAGGCTGTCCAAGACCAAGAGGAGGAGATGGAGGTTGATACACAAATTGATATAGAAGAGAAAATGGAAGTGGACGGAGAAAATTCTGGAGAGGAAGAGATGGACGTGGATGTGAAAGAGTCAGAGGAACAAATGGATGTGGAAATGGAAGACCACGTTGAGGAGATGGATGTAGATGTAAATGATGAGGTGGAGGACATGGTGTTGGGATGAAGACCAATGCCAGCAGCAGAACAGGCAGGTGCTCCCCATGGGCAGAGCGGGCCCCTGCTGCCAGGCTGGGGCTGGGCTGGGCACTCCCTGCTCAGGGACACGCTAGCCCATGCACTGGATTCTGGTGGCCATCCCTGGCCTGGCCTGGCCTTGCTTTGGGCCACACAAGCCCTGTTCCAGTGCCTGGGCCACAGCCCCCAGCCCCAGCCAGGCTCACTTCTGGCAGCAGAGTCCCCCTGTGCCAGTGTCCCAGCCCGGGAGCACATGGAACACCCCTCCATGCCTGACTGCACTGACCGTGCTACTCGTTTATCTTCCAGGACTGAGGCACATCCCAGACAGAGATGACACCCTTCTGTATATATGTTTTAGAGTTGTTGTCTTCACGATAGATGTTTTAGGGTTTGTTAAAGTTTTCTGTAAATATGTTTCATATAGTTTTGTTAGAAAAGTTCTTAGGTAAATAGGTTCTATAGTTCGTTGCTGTTGTTGTTACCAATATACTTACAATGTAAATATGTTGTGTAGTTCATTCTTGTTCCTTTTCTTCTACAAATAAACATTCTTTGTTTTTCACACCCCAGTTCTCTTTGCATTTGCTTTGGGCAGATTTGCAAAGTTGTGCTCTCCACTCGCTCCAGGTTCCCAGGGCTGGATGTCCCGGAGGGAGCTGGCACAGCCACCCCAGCAGTGGGCTCCCTGTGCACAGGGGGTCCCACTGACAGAGCTCACCCTCTCCTTGCAGTTTCTCTGGACACACTTGGGAGCTGGAGGGGCAAATCCCAGTGGGCCCTGTCCCATGGCATCCCACATGGGAGCAGGGCTCAGCCTCATCCATGCCTCTTCCCTGGCTAGCCCCAGGGCTAAGGAGGCTGCACTGGGCTGCGGGCAGCCTGCTTCCTGGGCACCCTGAGGGGCTGGAGCCAGCCTGGAGGGAGCCTCAGCACAGGGGCCTCTGGCCTACATGCACCAACATTTCCTTTGGAAACCCCCTCTGTCACCACACTCTGCTACAAGCACAACATCAATTGTTCCTCCTACTTCAAGGGGAGACCTTATTTGGCACAAATTTGTCCCTTGGACTTTCTAGCACAGCAAATGTCAGCGCTTGCAATCCCTCTTCTGCACTCCCTGCTCAGGCACCAAAACATTGGAACCTGCCAGAACATCTTGAATTAGCACCAACCTGCAGAGAGCTACAGGGGGAGAACCTACCCCCAACCACACAGGGACATTGATGGGCTGGGGCAGAGCTGAAACTAAAGTATTTTAATGCCAAGAGACAGGATTTTTTATTGCTGAATTCATTCTCCCAGGACAAGAATGAAAGCTCTCAGTCTCCTCACCTGCCACGCACGTCTATTGCCAAGGTTTACTTCTGGGTTACGACTTATTTTTATTCATCTCTACAGAATTTAGCTTTTCCTGCCTAAGATGCAGAGATGACATTTCAGAGTCAGTTGAGCTCAGCACAGCTTGTGAAACACGCAGGATTTCCAGACCCAGAGATTCAGGCCATGCATACTGATACATTTTTGTCTGTGTGCAAAGATCACTGGAAGGATGTCAGTGATGTACCACACACTTCTCAGAGCTGTCCCTTCTATCCAGCTCTCCCCAGTCACTTCACACACTTCACTCCAAGCAGGTTCTGATAGAGTTCAGTAGCACATGGGATTTCATCCTGGCTTTTCTTCGTGTTCTCCTGAGCTGTCTCCGACACAGTGTGTGGGCACTGCAGCAGCATTAACGGGGCACCTCCCTGACACTGAGATTCATGTCACAACTTTTCAGCAAAAGCAGCAAAGAAATGATTCCCACTGGGTCCACCACGGCTCCCTGGCAACTTTGTGCTGCTGCAGATCGAGCACCAGGCCTGGTGCACAGGAATTTCAGGAGGAGACACACCGAAGGAATCAACCATTCTCAGAGAAGAAACATCTGTTTGCATGGCCCAAATCCCCACAACACTGCAGACTCTGGTGACCCACACTCTGCATTTGCACTTCAGCCTCTGTGCCTCACTTTTCCTCTCACTAAAGTCCCCCCAGTTTCCCTCATGCTCAGATTCCCAAGAGAATTCAAAGCAGCATTAGGAGCAGGGAGAGATGATGGTAGCTGTCCCAAGGCTCAACCAAATTTCTCAGGCCTGAAAATTCTAGCCAAGGACAGAGGAAAAAGCTGCATGAAAGAGGTGTGAAATCAAAGCAGGAATCAAATTTAGGTAGAATGAGAGAAGCTGAAGAGTTTTTCAGTGTTTGCAACAAGATTAGAAGCTCCAGGTCCAGGAGGGATGCAACATTTCCTCCACTCTAACAACTCTGTGATGCAAATTGCAGCTCAAATCCTTCTCCCCAGCTCTGGGACTTGTTCAGCCACCAACATGGTGCTGAATTTTTCAAGCAAAGTGGAAGCTGGTCAGAGAGGTGGCTTGCAAATCAAAATCACAGCGGACAGCTTGGAAGCAGCAGCCAGAGCAAAGAGAGGCAGAGCCTGGCCCTGGGGTGCAGCACAGCCACACAACACATGCCTGAAACTTTAAGACATGAAAGAATTTGCCACGGGAGACACAGAAGGTACTTGATGGAATCCTGCCTCCTTCACGATGCATCAGCACACAGGAGAGCACTAGGATGAAGATGACAGCACCTTCTGCTGCTGCTTCCATCTCCTGAGTCAAATCTCCCCAATATCTCTCACTATTGGCCATTCCCAAAGCCTCAGATTCCCTCAGTCCTTGCAGGATTTCAGTGCTGAGCAGCATGGAGGGAGATAAAGGCACTTGCAGAGACCAGAGATGCATTTTCGGCCTGAGGTGCATTCCACTGCCCAGCTTAGTTCCTCTAAAACCATTCCAATCAGCCCCTTGGACAGCACCAAGCCAGCAGCAGAACATCAGCCCCTGAAAATGCTTGGAAATGCCATTCTTTGAGATTTCTCTCCAGCTCTCCCATTTCATGGCGCCATTGCAGGGCTTTATCCCATCACTCAGCACTTGCAGCAAGTCTTGGCAACCAGCTTCAAATGGATTTGTAGTGCTGAGCAAATACGAGGCAATTTGACTTTGTCTCCAGTGAATGAAATTTCACCGCAATCAGATGAACTCTGTGTTCTGTCATTGACCAGGCACTAATTACTGCCAGCTCCCCCCAAGCCTGGATGTCAAACTGCCTTCATATTGGAAAGTTAAATTTAGTTGGTTTTATGTACAAGATTATTCTGTCTCCAAATCATTTGGAGCCATAGAATTGCATTTCCAAGGACTAAACTCAGAGCAGCCACAAAGAGCACAAGAGGCAGGAAAAGAAAGAAAAATAGAGATTTCTAAGGAGATGGAAATTGAATGCTGAGTTTTTCCCATTCCAGGAAGTTTCATCAATTATCACCTGCTACCTCCTTGCCTTCACTTGTGTGGCCACCACTGAATACACTCCCAGACAAGAAAATGTTGGTCCTACTGAAAACTGGGGCTAGAAGTAGAAAAAGGCTCAGAGATCTGACTTCAAAGACAACATCATGAAAAGAGCTGCCTTATAATAGCAAGATATGATGGTGTCCTAGTTTAGGGTAAATTAGGGAGGAAAACTCCAAATGGGGATTTCCGCAGGGAAATGCCCCTCTCCACCAACTGGTCTGGGAAAACAAAAACAAAAAAAAAAATTATTTGGAGAGAAGTGGAAAATGCTGTTTATTTAACAGAAAATTGAATAATAATAAATAATAAAACCTCTTGCTGTTCGATGGGATGGCAAGTCTAGGAAGAAAAGTCCTTTTCATGTGGTGTAGCTCTGCTTGCTCAGGTTCGTATCAGTCTCTCTGGCGCTGGAATGTTGTCGTGGTTTTGAACCAGTAATTAACAAAAAGGGGGAAAAAGAATTTCTTATTTCTTTCTGTGAGATATGGATTAAAACAAGAGCAAAACAGGCATAAAACTTAAAAGGAATAAAGAAAGTTTATTGACAAACTACAAGAATAAGAACACCAGAATAAACTTTTAGAAAAACCTTTTCATTTCTTACTGCCCATCATTCTTTTGTTCACATGACAACAGAGACAAAAACTTTAGAATTTTGATGGTTTAAACAATTCTTAATTCTTTCTATAGTCTTTTTATCAGTTTCTGTAGAGAAACAGAAGTTCCTTTCCATTAATTTATGGAGTTTCTCACAAGAAAACTATTTTTGTTATAGCTTCCCGTTTCTCTGATATCAGCTGCTCAGAGCTGCTGTTATCAGAGCCCACGCCTCCCATTCCACATCACTCTGAAATGTGTTATAGGTCATGAGTTTGAGGATAGCACTTTTAAGGATAAGTTATTCAAGGGCAAAAAGTATTCTTCATCTGTTTCTGTGAGCTTCACTAGAAAACAGTTTTCTCATTGCCTCTCAAGGCTTCAAATCTCCCAGCACTTCACTATACCATAATTACTCTACTTTTTACTCAAATTTACACTTTGAACACTCTATTCCTCCCCATACTCCATCATGAATTAAAGGAGTTCTTTTCAGGACTTCATTGTCCATCCCCATAGCTTTAACAGAAAAATATTTCAGCTTAATTAAAGCATCTTCTTAATTCTCTACCTTTCTTGAAGCTTCTTTTCTTTCTTGCCACTAGTAGTTTATAAAGTTTCTTTTCATGTTGATCACACTCTTTTTCTTTCTCTGGATAAAAAGATTAATCTGCAAGTCTCATCTGGGTAAAAAAGAGTTAAAATTCTGCCCAAGCTTTTGTAGATGGTTCGGTGATCTCTGCTGAACAGGAGCTGGAGCTGTCTGTGATAGAAAGTTCCTCATAGCTGCTCTAGAGAGTGTGGTTGGTGTCTCTGCTTGCTGCAGGCTTAGAGCTCTTCTCCTTCTTTACTCGACAGTTTTCTGGTAAATTCCATCACAGCAAAACCTGCAGCCGAGCCAGGAACCGGCCTTGCCCGGCTTGGCTCGGAGCAAGCTCCCGCAGGCCCCATCTCCCGGCCGGGAGAACGGCAGGCCCAGCCCGGCCCCCGCCCGGCCACGTGCCCTGGGCAGGGAACCGGAGGCCAGCCGGAGCTCTGCTACCTTTCACAGCCAAGCAACAAAGGGAACAACAGAGTTCTGGTTGTACACTTTAAGGTGGGGTTCACAAGTTGATTCCACTTTTCAATGGCTAAAACTGCTGTCAATTCTCAGCAATGACCGATAATTGGTCAGGAGAAAAGACTCCCGGCAGTCCCCAGCAACTTTAACTTTCTTAAAGGTAAAGTAACCCCATGACACCATGGTTGACTGCGGAGGCTGGGGAACTGCCTGATTCAGAGATCCTGGCCCTCCCTTGGAGTCAAGATACTTTTTTCTAAGAGAGAGGAAAGTATCACTCCCAGCAATCTTTGAGTTAGTTATGTTAAACTGTTACACTCCATTGCTGTTCTCCCCTGCCATCCCACCCCAATACCTGTATCCCAGTTTCCCCCAGCCCCTCTCCTCCCCTATAAATACCCCAGTTTATCCCCTGTTCCAGAGAGCTGCTGTCACTGGCTCCCTTCGCCCAGGGCCCGGCTGTAATAAAGGCCAGTTCTCTGCGGAACGCCACACAGCGCTCTGCTCTCTCCCTCCGTGTCGCCTGCACGCTGCCGCTGAGCTGAGCTGAGCTGAAATCACTCGCTGGGCAGAGGACGTGTCTGTGCCCCGGGCAGCCCAACCGCGGACCGCTTTTCCGGGAGTCGCGGCACCCCTGCCACCTCCACCGCCGCGGCAACCTATGAGAAAGCACAGCTGGGTTCTGCTCAGGGCATTTCAAACTACCTGGGGTATTTGGGACTTGCCCTTGCAAAGGCAGCATCTCAGGAAAACTCCAAGTTTCTCTTCATGGACTCCCAGGATGTCTTGCCTTGGAAGGGACCTTAAAGCTCCTCTTGTTCCAACTCTCAGCACATTCAGGACACCTTCCCCTAGACCAGCTTGCTCCAAGCCCCATCCAACCTGGCCTTCAACCCTTCCAAGGGTCAGACAATCACAGCTTCTCTGCAACCTGGTCTATTCCTCCCACATCTAAAATCAGACCAAACTTAGCAGCCTCAGAGACAGATTTCTATTCAATATCTCCATTTTAATAGGGAAGAAATATGGCAAAACTTGTTTGCATCTGACTTTGCAAAATCAACACAAGCTCTTCAGAAAGGGCTGCCGTCCACCCACTTTGCTTATTTTTGCCCATTTGGTGGAACATTTGCATTCTGTTGTTGTTGGGAGCAGTATTTTAATGTATCTGGCTGAGGTTGATTCAAATAGTCCAGCGAGATACCAGGGGGTGAGGGGTGGAAAACTGAGCTCTTACACATCCAGTACTTCTCTTGTTGGAAGTCTTCAATCCCACCTCTCTGCTGGGATGAAATAGGTGCTACTCATCCAATTTCTAAAGCATCGTGCATCAAGCTGACACTATTTGAAGACTTCAAAATAGAAAAGCCAATTGAAACAAACCTCTCCTCCCTTACATTTTCTCTGTTCCACAGTTTAGGACAGAAGACAGGAGAGAAAGATTGTTTTGGCAACAATGTTTTCAGGACTCTAAAAAGAGTATCAAAACCGCTCTGCCACACTCTCAGCTCTTGCAGCCCCAAAAAACACGGGCTCTCTTTGCTCACAGAATCACAATTGTGGTGGCATTTCTAGCACACCACAGGACAGCGATGTTTTTCCTTTTCTCCTGGAAATACCTACAGCACTTCTGGCTAGCAAGGCAAACATGAGCCTCTTTTAGAGGCTCTTGAAATTGGACATGTGAAATGAGGTACACAAAGCCACAGGCCAGCTGAACCTGGGATCTCTGAATGGCTCTTCACATTCTTCCCAGGAAGATGAATGGCAATCACTATTTTGGCAGGGAAACTACATCAGCTGGCAATTTGGTGTAGAAAATGTGCTTTCTGTTCCTCTCAGAGCCAAAACTCCTACCCATTTCTTGCAAGTTTTTCTTAGATAAGGACCATGTTCAACTGAGCGACTGTGAAGCCAAATGGCAATCCAGGAATCAATTGTCCTGTACACAATCTTCTCCATCCACGTGGAAGGTTACTCATGGGCACACAGGTGTAAGGAGGAAACCCAAATGCATCATTGGACATAAAGTCAGATGTGTTGAGGGATGAAGAAATCTTGCAGAGCTATGGAAAGCTCCCCTGAACAGCCAGTTCAGGAAGAGCCTGAGCTGTTTTGTGCTTCTAGGCCTGAAGATGCTCAGGATCTTTCCCAGATGCTCAGCAGGCAGCAGGATTGTGCCTGAATCTGGCTCTGGAAATGCCAGTGCCTCAACTGAGAGCTGTGGCAATGATTTCCATTGCATGGAGAGGGGCCACAGTCCTGCAAGAGTCTTTCAGCAGAGCAAACAGCAGCCTGGAGGGTGGCCAATGCTGCATCTGTACCACTGCATGCTCATCCTTCACCGTAATGCAGAGCTGCCCCCAAAGCTGCCATGGATCACATTTTAGATTTCTCCTGTTGGATATATTTTGGAGAAGTTGTTCTAGGTGGTTTTGGATGGAGATCCTGTAGGAAGCAGCCATTCGCCTGCTGTGATATCGTTACAACTAATCCTAACTTCTCATTGCCTTTGGTTTTATTTGGGGTTTTTTATCCGTTTGTTTGATTGGTTCCTTTGGGTTTGTTTGTTTGGGTTTTTGTCTCTTTTGGTTTGAGTTTTTTTCCTTTTTTGTAAATGACTGGTGAAGTTGGAACAGCCCAACTCCAGAAAACGTAAACCAGGCTTGACTTTCCAGAAATTGCTTTTGGCTGGCTTTAGCTGCATTCCCCAGGATCAGGATCCCCAGTAGATATTTGCAGGTTTTGCTCTGCATCTGCAGCTGGCCCAGACATTGCTCAGTGTTTCACCAATGGAGAAGACAATGGATATTTTGCCAAACCTCCTTTCAAACAACCAAACTTGTACCAGCACGACAGAAAAGAAGAAAATATTCACCAGTTAGAACAAAGCCTGAGTCCCACCATTTCCCCTCCACTTTTATTAATTTTCTACATTTAGAGGCAAAGCTTTGTTACCGCTGAAGATGAATAGATCACACGGACACAGGTCGAGGTGTGGTGAAAAGAAGAGCCGAGTTTATTTTCCCTCCCAGGATTTATAGGCTTTTGACCACGGCCAGGGATTGGATAGTCAGGATAACATTTTCTCACTGCACTGGCCATGAGAGATGCCCATCACAAGACGTGTAACAGAAAGAATGTACACATATCTATGTTTACAGTTACTGTCCTGGGAAAGTCTTTAGAAAACTATGTTAGCAAGCTCAGAAGCTGAGTTTTCAGGGCGACAAAGCTTCCATCTCTCACTTCCTGATGCTCTTTGCTACCCTTTAGCCTTGACCCCCACGCATCGGACTGCTGTCCATGTGGGGCTGGGGATGCTCAGCCTGGAAAGAGAAGGTGCTGGCGAGGCCTCCCTGCAGCTCTAGGAAAGATGGGCACAGAGAGGAGAAGCCTTTCAACTGCAGGAGTGAGATTGAAGTTGCATCTAATGAAGCTGCTCTTTTCCACTCAGGCTGCTGGGGCACTGGCCCAGGCGGTGCACACAGGCTGGGGATGCTCCATCCTTGGCAACATCCAAGGCCAGCTGGGAGCAGGGCTCTGAGCAACATATTCTGGGGGAAGATTGTTCCGCTTGGAACAAGATGGTCTTTAGGGTCCCTTCCAAGCCCAGCCACCCAGGGATTCCATCATTCTATGGTCTCCGTTGTCCTCTTCAGCCTGGGCCTGGGCTCCTGGCAGTGATGTCACAGTGCACGCTCCAGCTAGAACTTCCAGCATCCAGCAACGGCCACAACACAACCCTTGGCTCCTTGTGTCAGCACGCTCTTCCCAGTGCTCCACATCTACCCCTGTCACCTTGTTTGTCACCAGCTCCCTGATACCGTCCTCAGTCCTGAAAGCTACCCATTCCTTGGATTTTGCTGCCCATCCCCGCAGGATGTCTGCATTTGCTCCAAAGAAGGTATGGTACTATTCCATGGAGGTGGACACCCCGCAGCTGCCTGGGTGGGCTGGAGCTGTGTGGGGTAGAGTGGTAAAGGGACCCCACACTGAGATTTTGCTATCTCTGCAGGCTGTCCCAGACCGAGAGGAGGAGATGGAGGTCGATACAAACATTAACACAGAAGAAGAAATGGAAGTGGATGGAGAGGAGACCCGAGAGGATGAGATGGAGGTGGATGTGGATGAAACAGAAGAAATGGAGGTGGAGATGGAAGACTCCATTGAGGACATGGAAATTGATCTAGAAGACGAGGAGGAGGACATGGTGTTGGGATGAAGACCGATGCCAGCAGCAGAACAGGCAGGTGCTCCCCACGGGCAGAGCGGGTCCCCTGCTGCCAGGCTGGGGCTGGGCTGGGCACTCCCTGCTCAGGGACATGCTACCCCATGCACTGGATTCTGGTGGCCATCCCTGGCCTGGCCTGACCTTGCTTTGGGCCACACAAGCCCTGTTCCAGTGCCTGGGCCACAGCCCCCAGCCCCAGCCAGGCTCACTTCTGGCAGCAGAGTTCCCCTGTGCCAGGGTCCCAGCCCGGGAGCACATGGAACACCCCTCCATGCCTGACTGCACTGACCGTGCTACTTGTTTTTCTTCCAGGACTGAGGCACATCCCGGACACAGATGACACCCTTCTGTATATACGTTTTACAGTTGTTGTCTTCACGATAGATGTTTTAGGGTTTGTTTAAGTTTTCTGTAAACACGTTTCATATAGTTCTGTTAGATAAGTTCTTAGGTAAATAGGTTCTATAGTTTGTTGTTGTTGTTACCAATATTCTTACAATGTAAATATGTTGTGTAATTCATTCTTGTTCCTCTTCTTTTACAAATAAACATTCTTTGTTTTTCACACCCCAGTTCTCTTTGCATTTGCTTCGGGCACATTTGCAAAGTTGTGCTTTCCACTCGCTCCAGGTTCCCAGGGCTGGATGTCCCGGAGGGAGCTGGCACAGCCACCCCAGCAGTGGCTCCCTGTGCACAGGGGGTCCCACTGACAGAGCTCACCCTCTCCTTGCAGTTTCTCTGGACACACTTGGGAGCTGGAGGGGCAAATCCCAGTGGGCCCTGTCCCATGGCATCCCACATGGGAGCAGGGCTCAGCCTCATCCATGGCTCTTCCCTGGCTAGCCCCAGGGCTAAGGAGGCTGCACTGGGCTGCGGGCAGCCTGCTTCCTGGGCACCCTGAGGGGCTGGAGCCAGCCTGGAGGGAGCCTCAGCACAGGGGCCTCTGGCCTACATGCACCAACATTTCCTTTGCAAACCCCCTCTGTCACCACACTCTGCTACAAGCACAACATCAATTGTTCCTCCTACTTCAAGGGGAGACCTTAACTGGCACAAATTTGTCGCTTGGACTTTCTAGCACAGCAAATGTCAGCGCTTGCAATCCCTCTTCTGCACTCCCTGCTCGCGCACCAAAACATTGGAACCTGCCAGAACATCTTGAATTAGCACCAACCTGCAGAGAGCTACAGGCGGAGAACCTACCCCCAATCACACAGGGACATTGATGGGCTAGGGCAGAGCTGAAACTAAAGTATTTTAATGCCAAGAGACAGGATTTTTTATTGCTGAATTCATTCTTCCACAACAAGAATGAAAGCTTTCAGTCTCCTCACCTGCCACACATGTCCATTGCCAAGGTTTGCTTCTGGGTTACGACTGATTTTTATTTATCTCTTCACAACTCTGATGCTCTTGCTGCCTAAGGTGCAGAGATGATATTTCAGAGTCAGATGAGCTCAGCACAGCTTGTGAAACACGCAGGATTTCCAGACCCAGCGATTCAGGCCATGCAAACTGATACTTTTTTGTCTCTGTGCAAAGATCACTGGAAGGATGTCAGTGATGTACCACACACTTCTCAGAGCTGTCCCTTCTATTCAGCTCTCCCCAGTCACTTCACACACTTCACTCCAAGCAGGTTCTGATAGAGTTCAGGAGCACATGGGATTTCATCCTGGCTTTTCTTCATTTTCTCCTGAGCTGTCTGCAGACACAGTGTGTGGGCACTGCACCAGCATTAACGGGGCACCTCCCTGACACTGAGATTCATGTCACAACTTTTCATCAAAAGCAGCAAAGAAATGATTCCCACTGGGTCCCACATGGCTCCCTGGCAACTTTGTGCTGCTGCAGCTCCAGCAACAGGCCTGGTGCACAGGAATTTCAGGAGGAGACACACCGAAGGAATCAACCATTCTCAGAGAAGAAACATCTGTTTGCATGGCCCAAATCTCCACAACACTGCAGACTCTGGTGACCCACACTCTGCATTTGCACTTCAGCCTCTGTGCCTCACTTTTCCTCTCACTAAAGTCCCCCCAGTTTCCCTCATGCTCAGATTCCCAAGAGAATTCAAAGCAGCATTAGGAGCAGGGAGAGATGATGGGAGCTGTCCCAAGGCTCAACCAAATTTCTCAGGCCTGACAATTCTAGCCAAGGACAGAGGAAAAAGCTGCATGAAAGAGGTGTGAAATCAAAGCAGGAATCAAATTTAGGTAGAATGAGAGAAGCTGAAAACTTTTGAATGTTTGCAACAAGATTAGAAGCTCCAGGCACAGGAGGTATGTGACATTTTCCCCACCCTAACAACTCTGTGATGCAAATTGCAGCTCAAATCCTTCTCCCCAGCTCTGGGACTTTTTCTGCCTTCAACATGGTGCTGAATTTTTCAAGCAAAGTGGAATCTGGCTCAGAGAGGTCGCTTGCAAATCAAAATCACAGAGGACAGCTTTGAAGCAGCAGCCAGAGCAAAGAGAGGCAGAGCCTGGCCCTGGGGTGCAGCACAGCCAAAAACACATGCCTGAAACTCTAACATATGAAAGAATTTGCCACAGGAGATACAGAAGGTACTTGATGCATTCCTGCCTCCCTCACAATGCATCAGCATGCAGGAGAACACAAGGATGAAGATGACAGCACCTTCTGCTGCTGCTTCCATCTCCTGAGTCAAATCTCCCCAATATCTCTCACTATTGGCCATTCCCAAAGCCTCAGATTCCCTCAGTCCTTGCAGGATTTCAGTGCTAAGGAGCATGGAAGGAGATAAAGGCACTTGCAGAGACCAGAGATGCATTTTCTGCCTGAGGTGCATTTCACTGCCCAGCTTAGTTCCTCTAAAAACATTCCAATCAGCCCCTTGGAAAGCAGCAAGCCAGCAGCAGAACACCAGTGCCTGAAAATGCTTGGAAATGCCATTCTTTGAGATTTCTCTCTAGCTCTCCCATTTCATGGTGCCATTGCAGGGCTTTATCCCATCACTCAGCACTTGCAGCAAGTCTTGGCAACCAGCTTCCAACGGATTTGTAGTGTTGAGCAAATAAGAGGCAATTTGACTTTGTCTCCAGTGAATGAAATTTCACCTCAATCAGACGAACTCTGTGTTCTGTCATTGGCCAGGCACTAACTGCCTTCATATTGGAAAGTTAAATTTAGTTGGTTTTATGTACAAGATTATTCTGTCTCCAAATCATTTGGAGCCATAGAATTGCATTTCCAAGGACTAAACTCAGAGCAGCCACAAAGAGCACAAGAGGCAGGAAAAGAAAGAAAACTAGAGATTTCTAAGGAGATGGAAATTGAATGCTGAGTTTTTTCCCATTCCAGGAAGTTTCATCAATTATCACTTGCCACCTCCTTGCCTTCACTTGTGTGGCCACCACTGAATACACTCCCAGGCAAGAAAATGTTGGTCCTACTGAAAACTGGGGCTAGAAGTAGAAAAAGGCTCAGCTATCTGACATCAAAGACAACATCATGAAAAGAGCTGCCTTATAATAGCAAGATATGATGGGCAGCAGGAATGGCTGAAGGCAGCAGAGAGAAGTCCATGAACTATTGGTGCTACAAAGATTTCTGACAAAACCCCCAAGAAGCCAAAAACAGCGTTTGGTCTGGCCCAGCTGATAGGAGCCCTGTGCATTTAATTCAGTCATTGGTAGAAGAGGAAGATTGGCTTTAAGCTCCTTTGGTCCACTACAATTTTATTTATTTTATTTTATTTTATTTTATTTTATTTTATTTTATTTTATTTTATTTTATTTTATTTTATTTTATTTTATTTTATTTTATTTTATTTATTTTTTCCACTTAGAAAATGTAATTGCTTCTCCTCTTTGGGAAGAAATTACTGCTTTGAATGGTTCAAGGCAAAGAGTTTCTTCCTACACCCACTTACAATCAGTCACCAAGAGAAATATTTTCTCAAAAGATCTCTTAAAAATTTTGGAACTATTTTCAATATAAATAACTTGGTGATTTTGCTCCAAATGAGAAGGGAATTGAATTTGACTCCCTCAGCTTAAAAAGAAGTCTTTCTTCCCAGTTCTTCACCAAGAGGAACAAAACACTTGGTTGCAGCAAACTGAAGGGAGGAAGAAGTTTCTTTCCCCCTGAGCTGCACAACAGGAGACAATCTTGTTGCCAAGAGGTGACAAAACCCAGCCAATTTCCAGTTCTTTCAGTTTCAGGGAAAAGCTCCAAGGATCATAGCTGGGGCAGACACAGAGTGGGAGGAGCAGGGGATCTGCTGGGGGGTTTTGGCCTGGGGCATAGATTAAAGAAATCTTCAAGTGAAACCCATCAGAGCTCAAGACTTCATCCCACAGAGGAGAAATTGGATTTGACCCAAATGCCATTCAAATCCAAAAACACTGAGGCATTTCCCCAAGCTCTGCTGAGCCATCAGGTACAACCCAAAGCACCCTGTGGGACCAGAGCAGCAGCTCCCTGGCATGGGGACAGGGATGCTCCCTTGGCAAGCCGCCTGCATCACCCATGGGATTTGCAAGATCTGTTTCTAAAGACCCCACCATCCAAAAGACTCCACATTCAAAGCCTTTCCTTTGGGGTTTCACTTCTCAAACTGTCTCTTGTCACTAGACAGCTGCTTCACTTCAGCACCCTTCTGGATGGGGCCAAATTTTCTCCGAATTTCCAGCCTAAACAGGAAGTTACTTCCATTCATTCTTCTGCAAGTACTGACAGCTTGTAGCTGCTCTGCTCTTCCTCTCCTGCTGTGCATTTGTGCACATCAAGTGCCAAGAGCATTTCCTTGTTTCAATGCCGCAGCGACGGAAAGCCCGGAGCACCGCGACTTCTCTAGATATTCAGCCCTGATAAGGGCTGGGCCGAGGCGCGTGAGCAGCTTCGAGCAGGCGAGTGATTCAGCTCAGGCTCAGCGGTAGTTGAGTGATTTCAGCTCAGCTTAGCTCGGCTCGGCAGCAGCGGCAGGCAGGCAACACAGGAAGCAGGGACGGGAATGCTGGTCCAGCGTTCCACCAAGGCAAAACCTTTTATTCAGGCAGAGCTTCGGCGAAGGGTGCCGGCAACAGCGAATCCGTCGAACAGGGGAAAAGCCGGGATATTTATGGGGAAGGAGAGGGGCGGGGGGAAGCCCGAGATACCTGTATCGGGATGGGACAGCAGGCGGGAACACCAATGGGACACAACAGTTTAACATATCTAACTCAAAGACCCCTGGGAACAACACATTGTCTCTCTCTTACAGAGAAGTATCTTGTCTCCAGGGTAGAGCCAGAATCTCAGGCCCAGCGGGCTCCTCCGTACCCACAACTCCCCCTTCTTTACTTATTAAAAAGGCATCTCCTAGAGAGTTAGCTAATAGATTCTTAAAACATGAAAACATACTTGGGAAGATAATAACAATTAGGAAAACCCAAAAAACTTTTTTCAGGAGGTAGGCAACCCATCCTTTGAGCCCTTAGTTCCCAAAATGGTCCTCAAGCCACTGGGGCTCCTTTTCAGTCTGGAGTTCCTGGACCGGACTGTGTGTTGGGGTCTCTGGATGAGGGCGTGGATGCCTTCACTGGGGCTGGGGAGGTCAAAGCAGCACAGTCCGTTAAATTCTTCACAGCCGTGTCCATGGGCCAGGAGCAAAAAGTCTAGAGGGTTGGTGGCACCGCCCGTGGACAAGCACATGTGGTCTTGTTTGAGCGTCTTTGCCAGGGTGATCCACATGTTCTCTTGGGGCTGTGCTACTAGCCAGGCATCCACAGCTGATGTTTTCAGGAGCATCCAGATAATCAGGAACATCCGGAACTCAAGGATGGTTTTGCTCTCCATTTCCTACAACAGGACATAAAAGATTAGTTCTGATTTTTGGAGGGTGGGGGAGCTATTTTCTTTTTCCCTTTCCTCTCCCATCTCCCCCCTCTTTTAAAAAAAACAAACAAAAAACCAAACAATTATAAGCAAGGTTATTCTGTGTATTTGGGACACATGAGCTGACACCAGCAGCAGCACAGAGGTGCATTTTGGTGTAAACTGGCAATTTGGGCTGGGCAACGAGGGCAAGAAGGGGAAGGGGGAGGGAGTTAAGAAGACTTGCATACTGTCACGGTGTCAGGCGTGACGTTGGCAATTGTCTCGTTGCAGCTCTGGTAGCAGGACGGTTTGGCCTCTGTCTGGTTGTTGGTCTGGTGGCAGGTCGGTTCTGTGGACTCCGATGACGTCTCCGTTTCCAGGCTGCAGTGGGCTGCTGTTTTTCTGGACCTGTGTGGGTCTCAGGAGACTTTGAAAGTTCTGAATTTGGTGCAGGGTTTGTAGGGCCTAAATAAGGTTTTACATTTTTCCCTGGGAGCCACTTAGGTCCTGATGGCGTGGACACACACGCATACCCTCTCCTTCAGGATGTAATCAACGGGAAAGGTCCTGATACCAGTTGTGATTCAGGATCCTTGATCAGCACTGGTGGCTTCTCTGTGAGTTTGGCATGAGTTGAGTTAGAGAAGTGCCGAATTACAGGGGGGTCAGGCTCTGTAGCTGAGCAATTTAGAAAGTTCATGACATAGAGAGCCTTACAGATCCTCTCAATGGGAGGAATGATCTCTGTTCCTCCCCGCTGGTGATCAAGGACTCTTTTCAGGTTTTGGTGGGTCCTTTCTACTATTGATTGCCCTGTAGGGGAATGAGGAATGCCCGTGGCGTGTTTCACCCCCCACTCATTGAAAAAGTCTCTTAGTTTGTGAGAGGTGTAAGCAGGTCTGTTGTCTGTTTTAATTTGTTCTGGGACTCCCAGGGTAGCAAAAGCAAGGAGAAAATGTCGGATGGTGTGCTTGGCATTTTCTTCTGCATGGGCTGAGGCAAACACTGCGCCAGAGAAGGTGTCTACGGAGACATGTACGTATTTGACTCTCCCGAAGGACAGGACGTGAGTGACATCGGTTTGCCACATCTGGCAGCTGTTAAGTCCTCGGGGGTTAACCCCGGAGTTAACGACTGGTATTTGGAACGATTGGCAATTAGGACAGGTGGCAACTATTGCCCTAGCCTGGTCTCTGGGTAGTCTGAACATTCTCATCAGTGCAGGCACGTTTTGGTGGAAGAACTGGTGGGACAATTTTGCTTGTGCGAAAATGTCAGGGACATTGGCTGCCCCAGCAGGCATGGCTAAGGCGTCTGCCCTCCTGTTTCCTTCGGCAGTGGCACCTGGGAAGTTGGTGTGTGCCCTCACATGCATGACATAGTAAGGTTGCTTTCTGTGAGAGATAAGATACACTAATTCAGAAAGCAATTGGTATCAATTTGGGTTAGAGACCTCTTTCAGAAATGCATGTTCTGCTCTCATAGCTATTCCAGCCAAATAAGCCGAACCAGTCACCAGATTGAAAGGTTCTTGGAATTTTTCAAAAGCTCTGACAACAGCTGCTAATTCAGCAATCTGTGGTGATCCCTCCACCACTTGGACATCAGACTCCCATTTCTGTGTCCTGGGGTCCTTCCAAGTCATGACTGACTTGTGGGATTTCCCTGAGCCATCTGTGAAAACCGTCAGGGCCTGGAGTGGTGTTTTGCTCTGTAATGATTTGGGGACCAAATTAAATGTGGTTTTGAAAAGTTTATGGCCAGGTGGGTGTATAGAAATTTGGCCTGAATAGCTATCAAGAGTGAACTGAAGGCTCTCATTGATTTGGAGCAAAGGCTCCAAACTTCCAGTTGCAATGGGAGGAAAATGCATGTGAACTCACAGGCTGCAAGAGTACGGAGACAGACTCTAGCTCTTTTAATGAGTTCCGCCATGATTTCCTGTGGAGTGGTGATAGTCTTAGTGGGCTGGTTATGTGTGAAAATCCACTCGATGATAAGGAGTGGATCCTTCAATGCCATGTCCCATTGAAAAATGAGCGCGTGTAAGTGCAGGACCTAACCCAGGATAACCAGCTGGAAGGGCAGGCTGGGTTCATAACGGTGGGCTTGCAGTGAAGACAGGGCCTCCGGGACCTTGGTGATGGATTCCCGGGCCTCCGGCGTGAGGGAGTGTGGTGAATCGAGGGCTTCGCTGCCACGGAGCAGGTTGAATAGGGGCGCAAGGACTTCTGTTGTTACCCCAAGCAGAGGGCGTATCCAGTTGATGGACCTGCAGAACTGATGTAGGTCCCGCAGGGTCTTGGGGTCATCTTTGATGGTCAGCTGCTGGGGCACGATGGTCCGCTCACGGATCCGGAGTCCCAGGTAGGTCCAAGGGCAGGTGTGCTGGATCTCGTCCTCACGGATCTCAAATCCAGTGTCCTCGATTGTCTGGATAGTTTTTTGTAAAGTCTGGTGCAGATAGTCATCGTCAGCAGCACTAACCAGGATGTCATCCATGTAGTGGAGGATGATGGCATCCAGGAACAGGGTCCTCACAGGTGACAGGATGCGGGCCACATACCATTGGCAGATGGTAGGAGAATTTTTCATCCCCTGAGGAAGGACTAGCCAATGGTATCTCTTTAAAGGTGCTTGTCTGTTTGGAGAGGGAACCGAGAATGCAAATCTGGGGGCGTCCTGGGGATGGAGGGGTATGTTGAAAAAACAGTCCTTGATGTCAATGACAGCCAGTTTCCAATCCCGGGGAGCATTGAAGGGGAAGGCATGCCAGGCTGGAGGGGTCCCATGTCTTCAATGACATCATTGATTTTCCTGAGGTCATGAAGGAGTCTCCACCTGTCCTTGCCTGGTTTGCGTAGGACAAAGACAGGGGAGTTCCAAGGGCTATTGGTGTCTGTAATGTGGCCCTTGGCAAGCTGCTCTTCTATGAGGGCTTCCAGTGCACGCAGTTTGGTCTCAGATAGGGGCCACTGATCAACCCACACTGGATGGTGCTGTTTCCAGGTGAGTTGGGGGATGGTAGGCGTGGCGCGCTTCTCAGTGACCCCCACTAAAAATCCCTGCTGGGAATCCGCAGAGAAGCTCCCTATTGGGACAGAAGATCCTGTCCCTGGAGGGTGATTGGTGCTCTCACCACAAATGGCCTGATGGTTGCCATTTGTCCCTCAGGTCCTTCGATAACAATATTCCGTTTGCTCCTCATGGAAGCTGTCATCCCTCCAATTCCTGAAATCATGCCTGCTACAGGTTGTAATTCCCAATTGTCTGGCCACTCGGAGCGGGCAATGATGGTAACATCTGCTTCAGTGTCTAGCATTCCTGGATGCTGAATCCTTTCCCCATAACAAAACAGGCTGCAGTCCCCAATGGGTTTGCAGAAGCCCACAACCTGAGTCCACATAGCGCTGGGGTTGAGGGGAACCTGTTCCGGGCAGTCACTGGGAAGTAAAAAGGCCTGTGCCACAGGAGTCTGTTCCTTTAAATAATAAGGAGGGTCTATGCAGGTCAGGGAGATGGAAATTTCATCTCCAGGGTATATGGTCTAAACCTCAGGAACAGTATGAATTTGTTCTGGACAGTTGGTAGGGTCCCCAAGTATTAAGATGTTGGAGGGACTGCCTGGTGGTCCACGTTTCCCTGTGGGGATTTTGTAAACACAGTCACCCTTCATCTGTAAAGAGCGTCTAGTTACCAGTTGACGGCGGGTTCCCATCTGGAGTGCTCCACCTGCTGGGTTTGATATCGGGGTCCCCGTGGAGGCAGGATGGTGGGTTTGGCAGGAGGGGTGGAGCGGTGCGGCATTTGATTGATGTCGAAGCGCGGGGCCATTCCGCGCTCTGCTTGAAGTTTCCCAAATGCCAGTTCTGTCTGGGGAACTGTTGGTGGGCAGGTGGTTGTATGGAATGTCTCTCTGGACAGTCTTTGAAAAAATGTCCAGGCTCGCCGCAGTTAAAACAGCGATTTGTGTTGGGGTCTGCAGCATAAGCTCCAGATATCCCTCTGCCACTCCCTTAGCCACTGCAAGTGCCACTGTATTCTCACTTGAGGCAGAGGAGTGTTTGGTGCAGGCTTCAACCATCTGATCTATGGTTGGTTCGGGGCCCAGAGGGAGGGCTCGCAAAACTGCTTTGCACTCCTGATTAGCATTGGCCATTGCTATTTTTACTATTAATTCTTTTTGCGCTTGAGGGCTTTCTATCTGCTTTTCAATGACTACTTTTAGCTTATCATTATACTTAATAAAAGACTCAGTTGCCCCTTGCTTAATATTGGTGAAGCACTGTGTTGGCACTTTATCATCAGGGGTGGTAAAAAGAGATATCTTAGCAGCATTAGCTATATCCTGTAAGGCTGCTTCAGGCAGATCCCTGGCCTGATCTCGGGGCTTTTGGAAATCTCCTTCTCCTGCTAATTGCTCCAAAGTAAAATTTGGTCTGTTAGGATCTTTTGCATAAACATCTGCTAACTGCTTTAAATGTTTCTTCCACTGCCTCTCCCACAACATGTATTCTACTGGAGAGAGCAGGCAGTTCATAATATTCTTGATGTCATGTGGAACCATGACGTGGGCAGAGAAGGAAGCTTCTAGTAAGTGTTTAAAAAAATGTGAACCCCTGCCGTGTTCCTCGGCAGCTTTGCAAAGTTCCTGCAGTTCCCTATAATGAAGGGATTCCCATGCAGCAACCTGTGCCCCTGTCCTGTCTCTCTTCATTATTACCGGAAAGGCAAGTATTTTCTGGGACAGAGCAGAGTTCCCCGCCCGTGTGGCTTCCCTCTGCACCTCAGCCCAGTGATCTCCATATTCAGAATCTGAAGAAGAAGATTCACTGCTCTCATCTCCTAGTGGAGATGGGGGGCGCTTGCTGGCAGCGCCGGGCCGGCTCGGGTGTCTAGAGCTGGCCCTTTTGTGGCCGGGTGGGGAAGCCGAGATGGCCCCACTCTGGCTGGAGCCATCCCGGCCTTCGGGGTGACATAAATAAGCCCACCTGCAGTCCACGTTCCGCAAATGTTCTCTCCAGTTCTCTCTAGCCTCTGTTCCAGGCGTTCCGGTTCTGGGCCCGTGCTGAGCTGTTCCCTCGTTACTCCTGTCCGGCAGTGCCCGGGGCCGGGGACGCCCCGGTGGCCGGAGCCGCGTGGTTTTGCAAGTGTTTTGTTCAGCCTCTGTTCCAGGCGTTCCAGTTCTGAGCCGGTGCCGAGCTGTTCCCTCGCTACTCCTGTCCGGCAGCACCCAGGGTCGGGGATGCCCCGGCACGACAACCGAAGTTAGGGGATTTCCAACATGGCGACCGGAGGCTTCCCGAAGCAGCGGCCAGGAAGGAGAACCTCCCGAAATGGCGATTGGGGGTTATGCAAATCAGCTGCCGGAAAACACCACCTCGGACAAAAAACCCGATCTATGGAGCATCGGAACACTGAATAAAGAAACTGAAAGCGATGCCCTAAGGTCGGGATCAAGGGACACTACTCACCAACTCCGCTTTCCTCGCCATGACCGGAAAGAAACTTGCTAGAGGTGACACCCCTGGACTTTCGAGCCAAAAGGGGACTCCGGGTATACCCGCGAGGTCGGAGATCCCGGCTTGGCCTACATTGCACCCCGTAGGCAGAGCCGCATTCCTCCTCCTCCGAATCGCTTTAGGGAGCGCTGGCGGTGTGCGCGCGACCCGTCGGGCCCCCACCCAAAGCTGATTCCAATAAAGGCTTTTAAACAGGAGAAGAAGGTCTCCTGGCCCTGTTTTTATCACGGGGCACAGGGACCCTGGAGCGGGCGCGCCGCTGGGGACGGGGCCCCGGCACAAAGGGACAGGACCGGGGTCCGCGATGGGGAGGGGTTTCCCCATGGATGGGGGAGGGCCCGACGCGGTTACACCCAACGACGCAGTGGGGGGGGAGGAATTGCAGGACGCGGCAGGAAGAGAAGGGGTGAAGGCGGGAAAGTGCCCATTTTGGGCATTGAGGGTGGGAAAACCGGGGTGGGAGTGGGACAAAATGGCGGGGCTGGCCACGCTGCCGGCGCCATCTGTGCTAACGCTAGGAACTGGGAGGGACACAACTGGGTGTGAGGGCATAGGAGACAGGGTAGAGGAAAGACCCAGAGCGGCATGGCCATTGCCACCCTGGTACGGGTAGAGAGACAGTGGGAAGGTGTCAGGGAGTCGGCAGCAGCTCTGTGCCTGGGGGTAACATCCACCCACAGACCGGCTCTCAGATAGGGAAAGGTGTTCGGGGGCACTTGGAGAGGTGGACGGGGTTGGGGGGTTTAACTGGGGACCCAAAACTCCCTCTTCTTTTTTTCCCTCTTTTTCCAATGAGAAAATAATATTATGAAACACAGGAAAAAGCTTTGCAACAGAAAAATCCCCTTTAGCTTGAACAGTATATAACTTTCTTCCCACATTATCCCAAAAAATTCCTGATTTAGCAGAGTCCGAATTAATCTTAAAATGTTTAAAAACCCAATGAATAAATCTTTTTAAATCCCCTTTAGAAAACTTAAAAGTTCCCGATTTTAGGGTATTTGCAACTTGGATATAAAAGTCCCTCTCAGGTGGGGTCAGTCTCTGTACAGAGGACTGGTTTCCCATCCTTTTTCACTCCCCACACAGCAATAAAACAGGAAAGAAAAAAAAGAAAAAGCCCGAGGAAAAAAAACCTTCGACTTACAATTTCTCTTCAGCAGATGCCGGCGGGTGAAAAAAAAGCTGCTGGGTAGGTGGTCACCTGGCGACCGGTCCTCAGGGGCTCTTCCTTGCCCCAGATGGTCAGACGAGGGTCCCGGTTGCAGCCTCTGGGATCGCCTCTTGCTAGAATGCAAGAAAGGCTTCCTCGAGGGGCGGCGGTTCAAACAGCGGCTCGTCTCGCAGGTAAACTGCGGGCAGACGCTTCTTCAGGGCTCCTTCGAAGGCCCCGCATTTGGGACACCAGTTGCCGCAGCGACGGAAAGCCCGGAGCACCGCGACTTCTCTAGATATTCAGCCCTGATAAGGGCTGGGCCGAGGCGCATGAGCAGCTTTGAGCAGGCAAGTGATTCAGCTCAGGCTCAGCGGTAGTTGAGTGATTTCAGCTCAGCTTAGCTCGGCTCGGCGGCAGCGGCAGGCAGGCAACACAGGAAGCAGGGACGGGAATGCTGGTCCAGCGTTCCACCAAGGCAAAACCTTTTATTCAGGCAGAGCTTCAGCGAAGGGTGCCGGCAACAGCGAATCCGTCGAACAGGGGAAAAGCCGGGATATTTATGGGGAAGGAGAGGGGCGGGGGGAAGCCTGAGATACCTGTATCGGGATGGGACAGCAGGCGGGAACACCAATGGGACACAAGAGTTTAACATATCTAACTCAAAGACCCCTGGGAGTGACACATTGTCTCTCTCTTACAGAGAAGTATCTTGTCTCCAGGGTAGAGCCAGAATCTCAGGCCCAGCGGGCTCCTCCGTACCCACATTTCAATGATGTCATTTTGCCTTATTATTTCCTTCCCATAGAGTCGCACAGATTTGGTGCTGGCTCAACACTCAGAACATTGACAGCACAAAGTCGAGTTTTCGCACCAACTTCTCCAACCTTGGCACCTGTTGCAGTCCGCAACCTCAGGATCTCGACCAGGGAAACCGCAGGGTTCTGGGGACCAGCATGGAACACCAGCGAGACGGGCCTTTGTTCATGAAACCATTTCTTCAGCATGGGAACAAACTCAGATCCAGAACAGAGAGCCCCAAACAGAGGCAAGGCAGGGGTTTTTGAGGGACAGAACTCTTGAGGGTCTCCACCCTTGAGGCTGGAGTTCAGGGTCAGGGACCACTAGAAACACAACAAGGGAGAAGCCCCCCAGGAATTCAAAGCCAATCTGAACCCCTGGGCCGTCCTTCACAAGGGGTTTGGAGTGGGACAATGGAATTCGTTGCCTCCCCCAAGGCACATCACAACATCTGCTCCTTTTTTTTTTTTTCCCCATCAAATTTTAATTTGGAGCTTAAAAATGTTTCCAAAACTTACAGCATAAAATCTTACCTCCTCCACAGAGCACCCGCTTTGCTCTGTGGGACACTAAAAACTCAAGAACAAAACACATTAAGCAAACAAACAAACAGAAAAAAACAAAATTAAAAACAAACACTTAAATTAAACAGTGATGGTACTTAATACAAACGTAACGGTTTTTTAGTTCAGTCCCTTCCAGTCCTGGAGTTTCTTTCAGGAAGGGCGCAGCTCTTAGATCTCCTCTCACGAGGGGCAGAGTTCTTAGATCTCCAGCTTCGGCTCTGGTCTCGTAGGTGTGGGCGTTGCCACTTGAGATGTTCTTGGTGAAACGCTGGCTTTCAGAGCTCGGTTCCAGTTTTGATTTCCCCAGAGGGGGTGTTGCCCACCATGGAAAAGGCACAGCCCCCAGGGGTGGAGCAGCTGAAGAAAGGGCTGGGAGCGAAGCAGGAGTTACTGGGGGAAGGGAAGGTTGGGGGCCAGAAAAGAAGGAGCAAGGCGGGAAAAAAGGAATCCCAGACCGCGTGGGCAGTGCCATCTTGGGAAGAGGGCAGGGTCCGGGATGGACTTTCCCAGCCGGGGAACGAGAATATGGAAAGACAGGGGGTGAAGGAGGACACGGAACGGCGGGCAGACGGCAGCAGACCCGCAGCACTCTGGATGTTCCCCGTCCCTTGCCTGCCTTCAGGAAAACAGGGGATGGGATGGCAGAAAGACACCGGGGTGACGGGGAGTCAGCAGCAACCCCGAGCCATCTTGGCATTTTTCACCCTTTGTCCTGCCCTTAGGAACAGAGGAGAGGGGAAGATACAGGGAGGTATACACCAAAAAAAAAAAAGAGGGACTTCACAGAAGCCAAAAAACAGTCCACAGGACGGGCCATACCATCCATAATCGTCCATAATCGTCCATAATGTTAATCTCGTCCATAAAGGTCCTTCCCATCTATCTAAAAAAAAACAAAACCCTCCATAATACGTCTCATTGGGTGATGTTAGATGTTTGTCCCAGTGTCTGGTCTCTCGGCTCCCCCACCTCCATAAGCCCTTTTCCCCCATGACCCTGAGGCACTCCCAACTTGGCCCTCCTGCCAGGTATTCTCGAGTCCTCCTTTCTAAGGCGGGAGTCTCTCCGGCTCTCGAGCCATCAGCCAGGGATTTACGGAGTGTCCATGGAGCTGCTCCTGCTGTTCTCCTGGTGCCTCGCTGGATGTCATGCATTCTCCACCATTTGTTGTAGTCCGCAACTGCAGGATCAGGTCCAGGGATGATATTTTCTGGAAACCGGCATGTACTACAACGAGAAGCGCCTCTGTTCATGAAACCATTTCTTCAGCACGGGAACAACTCAGATCCAGAACAGAGAGCCCCCAACAAAGGCAGGGCAGGGGTTTTTGAGGGACAGAACTCTTGAGGGTCTCCACCCTTGAGGCTGGAGTTCAGGGTCAGGGACCACTAGAAACACAACAAGGGAGAAACCCCCCAGGGACTGAAACCCAATCAGAACCCCTGGGCCACCCTTCACAAGGGGTTTGGGGTGGGACAACTTCATCCAGGGCTCCCACGCCCATCCCCCAAAGCAGGAGGTCAAAATTCACTAGCTTGGCTTACAGCCATGCCTCTCCTGTAACAATGCTTATCTGAAACTAACTCTCTGCCTCCCTGAAGCACCTCACAACAGTTTATGCTGTCTCTTTCCATGTTGATCACTCTCTCTCTTCCCCTAGCTCTGGAAAAAAGGATGAATTTGCAAGACTCACCTGAGTAGTGAGCAGGTTCAACTCTTGCCCAGGCCTTGTGGATGGTCCCGGGATCTCTGCCGGAGCAGCGGCTGGAGCTGTCTGCGCTAGAAGATTTTTTCCCATGGCTGCTGTGGGGAGTGTGGCCATTATCTGAGCATGCTGCAAGCTGATATCTTTCCCTGCATATCTTTAGTGGGCAGTGTGTGGTGAAACTGAGCAGCGGCAGCAAGTGCAGGCCAGGCAGGGAGCGGCCTGGCCCGGCAGCCCCGCTGTGCAAGGCCCAGCCAAGCCTCTGAGAAGGGGCTCCTGTCACTTGCCAGTCTCCATCCTCCCCGGGAAGCGCAGAGCTGCGGCCAGCCCCGCTCCCCTCCCGTGGCCTTGGCTGGCCTGGGGGGAAGGAGGCTGAAGGGGAGCCCTGGTACCTCTTGAAAAGGCGGAAAGCAAAGAGAGCAAGGAATTGCCGGCCTTAGGTCTTCAAGTGGTGTTCCCAGGTTGATGTCACTTTTCAATGGTCCCAACTGCTGTCAGTTCTCAGCATCGGCCATTTGTTGGCCAGGAGAAAAACTTTGTGGCATTTTGAAGAGATTTGGGGAATCTTGAGGGATTTTTGTAGAAGTTTATAGGATCTTGAGCAGATTGAAATAATTTGGTGGGATTTTTGTGGATTTTTGTGGGTTTTTTGTGGAATCTGTAAAATATTTATGGAATTTTGTGAGATATTGAGAAGATTTAAATAATTTTGTGGGATTTTTGTGGAATTTGTGGGATTTGTCTGGAATTTTGAGGGATTTTTCTGTAATTTTGGGAAATTTGTGGGGATTTTGTGGGATGTTTCTGGAATTTGGTAAGGTTTTGAGATTATTTAAAGAATTTTGTGGTATTTTTCTGGAATTTCACGTATTTTTCTGCTATTTTGTGGTATTTTGAGGAGATGGAAGAATTTTGAAGGTTTTTTCTTAGATTTTGAGATTTGTGGAGATTTTGTGGGATGTTTCTTGAATTTGGTGGGCTTTTGTAAAAATTTAGGGAATTCTATGGGATTTCTCTGGAATTTGTGGGCGTTTTTCAAGAATCCTAAGGGATTCTTAGAGAGGTCTCTCAGAGGAGACCTGAAGAATTTTGAGGAATTTTTCTTAGATTTTGTGGAAACCTGTGGAGATTTTCTGGGATTTTTTTGGAATTTTGTGGGATATTGAGGAGATTTAGGGATTTTGAGGGATTTTTCATGTATTTTGTGGGAATTTGTGGAGATTTTGTGGGATGTTTCTGGAATTTGGTAGGGTTTTGAGAAGATTTAGTGAATTTAGAGGGATTTTAATTGAATTTTGTGGATTTTTCTGGAATTCTATGGGATTGTTGTGAAATTTTGTCGAGTTTTCAGAAGACCTAGGGAATTTTGTAACTCTTCAAGGATTTTGTGGGATTTTGAGAAGACTTGAAGAATTTTCATGAGTTTCTTTTAGATTTTGTGGAAATTTCTGGAGATTTTATGGGGTGTTTCTGGAATTTGGTAGAGTTTTCTGAAGATTTGGGGAAATTTGTGGGATTTTTCTGATATTATGTGCGTCTTTTGATGAATTTTGTGGGAGTTTTGAGTAATTTTGTGGGGCTTTACGGCAATTTCGTGGCATCCTGAGAAATTTTCAAGAATTTTGTGGGATTCTTCAGGAATTTTGTGTATTTTTCCTGTGAATTGTGTGGGATTCTGAGGAGACTTGAAGAATTTTGAGGAATTTTTCTCAGACTGCGTGAACATTTGTGGAGATTTTGTGTTATTTCTGTGGAATTTTATGGAATATTGAAGAGATGTGTGGATTTTGAGGGTTTTTTTCATGTATTTTGTGGGAATTTGTAAAGATTTTGTGGGATGTTTCTAGAATTCAGTTGGGTTTTCAGAAGATTTAGGGAATTTTGTGGGATGTTTCTGGAATATTGTTGGATATTGAGGAGATTTTTTGGGATGTTTCTGCAATTCAGTTGGGTTTTCAGAAGATTTTGTGAATTTTGTGGGATTTTTCTGGAATTTGGTATGGTTTAAGGGTGATTTAGGGAATTATGATGGAGTTTCCTTAAATTTTATGGAAATTAGTGGGGATTTTGTGGGATATTCCTGGAATTTGGTAGGGTATTGAGATGTAGGGAATTTTGTGGGATTTTTTTTGGATTTTGTGGAAATTGGTGAAGATTTTGTGGGATGTTTCTGCAATTTGGTAAGGTTTTGAGAAGATTTTGTGAATTTTGTGGGATTTTTCATGAAGTTTGTGTATTTTTCCTGTGAATTGTGTGGGATTCTGAGGAGTCTTGAAGAATTTTGAGGAATTTTTCCTAGATTTTGTGAACATTTCTGGAGATTTTGTGTGATTTTTGTGGAATTTTGTGAGATATTGAGGAGATTCAGGGATTTTGAAGGATTTTTCATGTATTTTGTGGACATTTGTGGAGATTTTGTGGGATGTTTCTAGAATTTGGTAGGGTTTTGAGAAGATTTTGGGAATTTTGTGGGATTTTTCAGGAGTTTTGTGAATTGTTCTGGAATTCTGTGGGATTCTGAAGAAACGTGAAGAATTTTGAGGAATTTTTCATAGATTTTGTGAACATTTGTGGAGATTTTGTGGGATTTCAGTGGAATTTTGTGGGATATTGAGGAGATTTGGCATTTTGAGGGATTTTTCATGTATTTTGTGAGAATTTGTGGAGATTTTGTGGGATGTTTCTGGAATTCAGTTGGGTTTTGAGAAGATTGAGGGAATTTAGAGGGATTTTTCTGGAATTTTGGAGAAATTTGTGGGGATTTTGTAGGATTTTTCTGGAATTTGGTGGGGTTTTTGTGGTATTTTGTGGGATATTGAGGAGATTCAGAGATTTTTGTGGGATTTTTCTTGAATTTTGTGGGCATTTGTGGAGATTTTGTGGGATGTTTCTGCAATTTGGTAGGGTTTTGAGAGGATTTGGGGAATTTTGTGGGATTTTTCAGGAATTTTGTGAATTTTTCTGGGATTCTGTGGGATTCTGAGGAAACCTGAAGGATTTTGAGGAATTTTTCTTAGATGTTGTGGAAATTTGTGGATGTTTTGTGTGATTTTTGTGGAATTTTGTGGGATCTTGAGGAGATTTAGGGATTTTGAGGGATTTTTCATGTATTTTGTGGTAATTTGTTTAGATTTTATGGGATGTTTCTGAAATTCAGTTGGGTTTTGCGAAGATTTAGGGAATTTTGTGGGACTTCTCTGGAATTTTGTGGGGTTTTTCAGGAATTTTGTGTGATTTTGAGGAGACTTAAAGTATTTTGAGGAATTTTTCTTAGATTTTTGGAAATGTGTGGAGATTCTGTAGGATTTTTCTGGAATTTTGTGGACATTTGTGGAGATTTTGCGGGATGTTTGTGGAATTTGGTAGAGTTTTCAGAAGATTGAGGGAATTTTGAGGGATTTTCCTTGAATTTTGTGGTAATTTGTGGGGATTTTGTGGGGTGCTTCTGGAATTTGGTGGGGTTTTGAAAAAATTTAGGGAATTTTGTGGGATTTCTCTGGAATTTTTGGACGTTTTTCAAGAATTCTGAGGGTTTCAGAGGTGACTGGAAGAATTTTGAGAAATTTTTCTTAGATTTTGTGGAAACTTGTGGAGGTTTTGTGTGATTTTTGTGGAATTTTGTGGGATATTGAGGAGATTTTGGCATTTTGAGGGATTTTTCATGTATTTTGTGGATATTTGTGGAGATTTTGTGGGATTTTTTTGGAAATTTGGGGGGCTTTACTGCAATTTTTTGGGATGTTGTGAAAATGTCAAGAATTTACTGGGATTTTGATGGAATTTTGTGGAATTTTTTGGAATGTTGTGGAATATCTTCTATTTTGTATAATTTTGAGGAGAACTGAAGAATTCCGAGGGATTTGTCTTAGATTTTGTGGAGATTTCTTAGGGTGTTCCTGGAATTTAGTAGGGTTTTGAGGAGATGTAGGGATTTGTGAGGGATTTCTCTTGAATTCTGTGGTAATTTGTGGGGATTTTGTGGGATGTTTCTGGAACTTTGAGGGACTTTTCTGGGATTTTGTGGGATTCTGCAGAGAATTGATGAATTCTCAGGAATTTTTCTTAGATTTTGTGGAAATTTGTGGAGATTTTGTGGGATGTCTCTGGAATTCAGTTGGGTTTTGAGAAGATTGAGGGAATT
This sequence comes from Poecile montanus, assembly GCA_038429875.1. Taxonomy (NCBI): domain Eukaryota; kingdom Metazoa; phylum Chordata; class Aves; order Passeriformes; family Paridae; genus Poecile; species Poecile montanus. The sequence continues at coordinate 1,391,380 of JBBLMP010000054.1, read as the reverse complement.
TAGAGGGATTTTTCTTGAATTTTGGAGAAATTTGTGGAGATTTTGCGGGATGCTTGTGGAATTTGGTAGGGTTTTGAGAAGATCTGGGGAATTTTGTGGGATTTTTCAGGAATTTTGTGAATTTTTCTGGGATTCTGTGGGATTCTGAGGAAACCTGAAGGATTTTGAGGAATTTTTCTTAGATTTTGTGGAAATTTGTGGAGGTTTTGTGTGATTTTTGTGGAATTTTGTGGGATCTTGAGGAGATTTAGGGGTTTTGAGGGATTTTTCTTGAATTTTGTGGGAATTTGTGGAGATTTTATGGGGCGTTTCTGGAATTTGGTAGAGTTTTCAGAAGATTCAGGGAATTTGGAGGGATTTTTCTGGAATTTTAGAAGGCTTTTCAAGGATTTTGTGGGATTTAGAGGAGACGATGAATTTTGCGGGATTTGTCTTAGATTTTGTGGACATTTGTGGAGATCTTGTGGGACTTTTCTGGAACTTGGTAGGGTTTTGTGAAGATTTGGGGAATTTTGAGGGATTTTTCTTGAATTTTGTGGGCCTTTTCAAAGACTTTGTGTGGTTTTGAGGAGGCTTGAAGAATTTTGTGATATTTTTCTTCGATTTTGTGGGAACATTTGTGAAGATTTTGTGGCATTTTCCTTGAAATTTGTGAGATTGTGAGGCAGCTTGAAGAATTTTGAGGGACTTTTCATGTATTTTGTGGACATTTGTGGAGATTTTGTGGGATGTTTCTGGAATTCAGTTGGGTTTTGAGAAGATTTAGGGAATTTTGTGGCATGTTACTGGAATTTGGTAAGGTTTTAAGTTGATTTAGGGAATTTTGAGGGATTTTCCTTGAATTTGATGGAAATTAGTGGGGACTTTGTGGGATATTCCTGGAATTTTGTGGGATATTGAGGAGATTTTGGCATTTTGAGAGATTTTTCATGTATTTTGTGGGAATTTGTGGAGATTTTGTGGGATGTTTCTCCAATTTGGTAGGGTTTTGAGAAGATTTTGTGAATTTTGTGGGATTTTTCAGGAATTTTGTGTATTTTTCCTGTGAATTGTGTGGGATTCTGAGGAGGCTTGAAGAATTTTGTGATATTTTTCTTAGATTTTGTGGGAACATTTGTGAAGATTTTGTGGGATTTTCCTTGAATTTTGTGAGATTGTGAGGCAGCTTGAAGAGTATTGAGGGGTTTTTCATGTATTTTGTGGGAATTTGTGGAGATTTTGTGGGATGTTTCTGAAATTCAGTTGGGTTTTGAGAAGATTTAGGGAATTTTCTGGAACTTCTCTGGAATTTTGTGGGGTTTTTCAGGAATTTTGTGGGATTCTGAGGGGACTTGAAGAATTTTGAGGAATTTTTCTTAGATATGTGGAAATGTGGGAGATTCTGTGGGATTTTTCTGGAATTTTGTGGACATTTGTGGAGATTTTGCGGGATGTTTGTGGAATTTGGTAGAGTTTTCAGAAGATTTAGGGAATTTTGAGGGAATTTTGAGGGATTTTCCTTGAATTTTATGGAAATTTGTGGGGATTTTGTGGGCTGCTTCTGGAATTTGGAGGGGTTTTGAAAAAATTTAGGGAATTTTGTGGGATGTCTCTGGAATTTTTGGATGTTTTTCAAGAATTCTGAGGGTTTCAGAGGAGACTGGAAGACTTTGGAGGAATTTTTCTTAGATTTTGTGGAAACTTGGGGAGGTTTTGTGTGATTTTTGTGGAATTTTGTGGGATATTGAGGAGATTTTGGCATTTTGAGGGACTTTTCATGTACTTTGTGATTATTTGTGGAGATTTTGTGGGATGTTTCTGAAATTCAGTTGGGTTTTGAGAAGATTGAGGGAATTTAGAGGGATTTTTCTGGAATTTTGGAGAAATTTGTGGGGATTTTGTAGGATTTTTCTGGAATTTGGTGGGGTTTTTGTGGTATTTTGTGGGATATTGAGGAGATTCAGAGATTTTTGTGGGATTTTTCTTGAATTTTGTGGGCATTTGTGGAGATTTTGTGGGATGTTTCTGCAATTTGGTAGGGTTTTGAGAGGATTTGGGGAATTTTGTGGGATTTTTCAGGAATTTTGTGAATTTTTCTGGGATTCTGTGGGATTCTGAGGAAACCTGAAGGATTTTGAGGAATTTTTCTTAGATGTTGTGGAAATTTGTGGATGTTTTGTGTGATTTTTGTGGAATTTTGTGGGATCTTGAGGAGATTTAGGGATTTTGAGGGATTTTTCATGTATTTTGTGGTAATTTGTTTAGATTTTATGGGATGTTTCTGAAATTCAGTTGGGTTTTGCGAAGATTTAGGGAATTTTGTGGGACTTCTCTGGAATTTTGTGGGGTTTTTCAGGAATTTTGTGTGATTTTGAGGAGACTTAAAGTATTTTGAGGAATTTTTCTTAGATTTTTGGAAATGTGTGGAGATTCTGTAGGATTTTTCTGGAATTTTGTGGACATTTGTGGAGATTTTGCGGGATGTTTGTGGAATTTGGTAGAGTTTTCAGAAGATTGAGGGAATTTTGAGGGATTTTCCTTGAATTTTGTGGTAATTTGTGGGGATTTTGTGGGGTGCTTCTGGAATTTGGTGGGGTTTTGAAAAAATTTAGGGAATTTTGTGGGATTTCTCTGGAATTTTTGGACGTTTTTCAAGAATTCTGAGGGTTTCAGAGGTGACTGGAAGAATTTTGAGAAATTTTTCTTAGATTTTGTGGAAACTTGTGGAGGTTTTGTGTGATTTTTGTGGAATTTTGTGGGATATTGAGGAGATTTTGGCATTTTGAGGGATTTTTCATGTATTTTGTGGATATTTGTGGAGATTTTGTGGGATTTTTTTGGAAATTTGGGGGGCTTTACTGCAATTTTTTGGGATGTTGTGAAAATGTCAAGAATTTACTGGGATTTTGATGGAATTTTGTGGAATTTTTTGGAATGTTGTGGAATATCTTCTATTTTGTATAATTTTGAGGAGAACTGAAGAATTCCGAGGGATTTGTCTTAGATTTTGTGGAGATTTCTTAGGGTGTTCCTGGAATTTAGTAGGGTTTTGAGGAGATGTAGGGATTTGTGAGGGATTTCTCTTGAATTCTGTGGTAATTTGTGGGGATTTTGTGGGATGTTTCTGGAACTTTGAGGGACTTTTCTGGGATTTTGTGGGATTCTGCAGAGAATTGATGAATTCTCAGGAATTTTTCTTAGATTTTGTGGAAATTTGTGGAGATTTTGTGGGATGTCTCTGGAATTCAGTTGGGTTTTGAGAAGATTGAGGGAATTTAGAGGGATTTTTCTTGAATTTTGGAGAAATTTGTGGAGATTTTGCGGGATGCTTGTGGAATTTGGTAGGGTTTTGAGAAGATCTGGGGAATTTTGTGGGATTTTTCAGGAATTTTGTGAATTTTTCTGGGATTCTGTGGGATTCTGAGGAAACCTGAAGGATTTTGAGGAATTTTTCTTAGATTTTGTGGAAATTTGTGGAGGTTTTGTGTGATTTTTGTGGAATTTTGTGGGATCTTGAGGAGATTTAGGGGTTTTGAGGGATTTTTCTTGAATTTTGTGGGAATTTGTGGAGATTTTATGGGGCGTTTCTGGAATTTGGTAGAGTTTTCAGAAGATTCAGGGAATTTGGAGGGATTTTTCTGGAATTTTAGAAGGCTTTTCAAGGATTTTGTGGGATTTAGAGGAGACGATGAATTTTGCGGGATTTGTCTTAGATTTTGTGGACATTTGTGGAGATCTTGTGGGACTTTTCTGGAACTTGGTAGGGTTTTGTGAAGATTTGGGGAATTTTGAGGGATTTTTCTTGAATTTTGTGGGCCTTTTCAAAGACTTTGTGTGGTTTTGAGGAGGCTTGAAGAATTTTGTGATATTTTTCTTCGATTTTGTGGGAACATTTGTGAAGATTTTGTGGCATTTTCCTTGAAATTTGTGAGATTGTGATGCAGCTTGAAGAATTTTGAGGGATTTTTCTTGAATTTTGTGGGAATTGGTGGAGATTTTGTGGGATGTTTCTGGAATTCAGTTGGGTTTTGAGAAGATTTATGAAGTTTTGTGGGATGTTTCTGGAATTTTGTTGGATATTGAGGAGATTTTGTGGGATGTTTCTGGACTTTTGTGGGGCTTTTCAAGAATTTTGTGGTATTTGGAAAAGACTGAGCGAATTTTGTGATGTTTTTCTTGAATTTTGTGGGAATTTGTGGAGATTTTATGGGGCGTTTCTGGAATTTGGTAGAGTTTTCAGAAGATTCAGGGAATTTGGAGGGATTTTTCTGGATTTTTGGAAGGCTTTTCAAGGATTTTGTAGGATTTAGAGGAGACTTGATGAATTTTGCGGGATTTTTCTTGAATTTTGTGGACATTTGTCGAGATTTTGTGGCATGTTTCTGTAATTTGGTAGGGTTTTGAGAGGATTTGGGGAATTTTGAGGGATTTTTCAGGAATTTTGTGAATTTTTCTGGGATTCTGTGGGATTCTGAGGAAACCTGAAGGATTCTGAGGAATTTTTCTTAGATTTTGTGGAAATTTGTGGAGGTTTTGTGTGATTTTTGTGGAATTTTGTGGAATGTTTCTGGAATTTGGTAGAGTTTTCTAAATATTTAGAGAATTTTGTGTGATTTTTCTGAAATTCAGTAGGGTTTTGAGGATATTTCGGAAATTTTGTGGGATGTTCCTGGAATTCAGTAGGCTTTTGAAGAGATTTAGGGAATTTGGAGGGATTTTTTTCTTAGATTTTGTGGAAATTTGTGGAGATTCTGTGGGACTTTTCTGGAATTTGTGGGCCTTTTTAAGGACTTCGTATGGTTTTGAGGAGACTTGAAGAATTTTGATGATTTTTTCTCAGATTTTGTGGAAACTTGTGAAGATTTCATGGGATTTTTGTGGAATTTTTGGTGATATTGAGGATATTTAGGGATTTTGAGGGATTATTCATGGATTTTTTTGGAATTTGTGGAGATTTTATTGAGCGTTTCTGGACTTTGGTAGGGTTTTCAGAAGATTTAGGGAATTTTGAGGGATTTTTGTGGGATTTTTGTGGGATTTTGTGGGAATTGGTGGAGATTTTGTGGGACATTCCTGTGAATTGGTATGGTTTTGAAATGATTTAGGGAATTTTGTGGGACTTCCCTGGAATTTTGTGGGGTTTTTCAAAAATTTTGTGGGATTCTGAGGGGACTTGAAGGCCCGTCTCCCCTAGGAACACGCACGTACTGCCCGCCCGAGTGGATCGGCCTTCGCTGCTACCACGGTGATGAGGCAACCATCTGGTCCCTGGGCGTGCTGCTGTTTGAGATGGTGTGCGGGTACTTACCCTTCGAGAAGGAGCGAGACATCGTCTTGGGGCAGCTCTTCTTCCCGCAGGAGGCCTCTCCAGGTTGCTATGGGGCCTGAAGAAGGCAGGCTTTGGCAGGTGGCAGCGCGCAGCCCAGCCCGGCCCTCCCGCAGCTGCGCGGGACGTCCATGTGCCCTCAAGGGCCGGCTGCAGCAGGTGGCCCGTGGCAGGCTGGCTGTGGCACGCTTGGCAAAAGGAGGGGACGCTTGTCCTGCCGTGCCGCTCTCCCGCCAAGGGCAGCTCCCAGCACAGGCAGCATGGCCCAGCTTCTGCAGGCGCCAGGAGCAGCTGGGCAGGAGCCTTCTGCAAGTGAGCGCCGCTTTCTGCCTTCTCTCCCCACAGTGCCAACATCTGATCCGCTGCTGTTTGTCCAAGCACCCCATGGATCGGCCAGTGCTGGAGCAGATCTTCTACCACCCTTGGGTGTTGGGCGGCCATTTCTGATGCCTTGCCACAGCCTCTGCAGCACCCAGTTCCCGTGTCCTACGCAGGACTGAGGGCCCAGGAAATAAAAGAACCCGAAACCCAGTGCGGGCCGGCAAGTCTGGTCCTTGTTAGCAACTTCAGCTAAGGGAACCTCTTGGCAAAAGGGGTAATCAGAGCGTTCCCTTCAGCCTTTGTCAAGCTTTTGATGCCTTTCCTCCAGGTTGTCCCTCAAAATCAGAGAGGGGTAGAGCCTGTACCAGTCCCCCCAAATTGGTGGGAGGCAGAGACTACTCCCAGGCCCCTCAAAACTGGAGGAGGATGGAGACAATCCCTGGGCCCACAACACTGAAGGGAGATAAATACCCGGCCCCCCAAAAATAAGAGATGGATGGAGCCCACAGCAGCCCCCAAGTCAGAGGGGGAAGGGGAGACTGCCAGCCCCCCTAAAGAGGAGGGGAATTGTGCCTGTGCCAGCCCCACAAATTGCAAGGGGACAGGGAACACCCCAGGCCTGTCAAAGGGAAAGAGCGGCCAGGGGCTGCCAGGATGGTGACAACACTGGCACCCCCCAAATCAGAGAGGGACAAAGAGCCCGCACAGGCTTCCCAGGAGGAGAAAGGGGGAAGCAAATATCCCCTGTCCGCCAAAGTCGGAGGGGCACAGAAAAAACGCCCACCCCCTCTATAGTGGAGGGGGACAGACACAAAAGACCCCACAAAAAGAGCATGGGGAACCAAGAGCACTGCTGGCCCCACAAAGGTAAGGAGGGTGGAGAAACTCCCCATCTGTCTTTGTTTTGGAAGACAGGTTTCTGCTAGGGAGGGCAGGGGCCTCCTCTGGAATGAAAATGTAGACCCCCTCCTTCTGAATCATTATAATTTTGAACTCAAGGGGCTCTCAGACAGAGATCTGTGGATAGGAATAGCAATTCTTTACTGTATACACACTTTAGCGTGAATAACGAGGCACACAAACAACAATAACTACAGCGTTAACAACAAAACAGAACCCGGGACCCCGTGACAGCCTTCTCGGCCAAGACAGGAAAGGATGGAGGAGAGGCTTTGCTTCACAAACCCCCTCGGGTTGGCAGTCAGTCCCAGTGCTCCTGCAGGGCTCTGAGGAACACTCAGCTGGAACAGCAGGGATGAGCTGAGATCCCGGGCCGGTGGCTGAGGTAGATCAGCAGCTCCACGGCGGTGCCTGGCACTGCCACATGTCCCGGCAGGACAGGGGCTGTGAGGCCACCAACGAAGAGGGAAGAAGGAGAAGAAGAAGCAGCAGCTCCGTCTGGGTGATGGCGAATTCCCTTTTCTCCTCAGCAACAGCTCCCAGCAAAGTGTCCTTCTCTGAAGCTGAAGAAGCTGCCAAACTCTGCCCATCCTCGCCTTTTCCTGACCCCTTTCCCCCTGGACCCAACCGACATCTTTGTGTTTCTCAAGTACCACCTGCAGTCAGGTTTTCCCTGCAACTAATGGGTAAAAATTCAACAGGTGAGCCAGAACTAAAAGAAGGACACCTAACCCCCAACAGCTTCTCATCTCCATCTCTTTGCACTCTAAAAGCCAGGAGGGATCGATCTGTCACCTCAAAACCACTCAATCCCACTGAAAACAGCTCCATTTTACCCCAAAATGGCTCAATCCCAACTCAAAAGGGCTTGTTCCACCTCAGAAAATCTCAATCCCACACTAAAATTACTCAGTTCCACAACCGCCAGGTGAGATGGAGTTGGAAGATGTTCTGGTTTAGGGGAAATTTGGAAGAAACCCTCTGAATGGGCTCCCTGTAAAAAACACATTAAAGTTGTCCCTCCCCCGAATATTTCAGGAAAACATTTTCTTGGAGAAAAGTGGAAAAACACAGTTTACTTAACAATCAAAGTATCTACAAGCATGAGCAAGATGAATAATATTAAAGAATAAATCCTCTGGCTGTTTGAAGAGATGGCAAAGCCAGAAAAGTCCTTTCCATGGGGTGTAGCTCAGCTCGCTCAGTCTCTTATCAGTTCCTCCGGCGCTGGAAAGGGCCCAGGCCCAGGCCCCCGTGGGCCACAGCCGTGAGCTCCCGGGGTTTGTCTGGGTTCTCAGTCCAGAGCAGCTTTGAACAGATCCAAGGAAAAAGGCAAAAAACACTCTGGGGAACTTCTGTGCCTCAGCTAGCTAAAAACAAACTAAACTAAACTAAAAACTAACTAAACTAAACTAAAAACTAACTAAAAAGGAAACTGAACTGAAGTGCGTAGAAGCAAAGGAGAGCTCTGTCCCACTGTCTGTCCCTGCTGCAGACAGCACAGGCCAGGGAAGCGTGCGGGGCAGTGAGTGCCATTTCTGCAAACAAACTGCAGCTTCTTCTTCCCCCCCTTGGCTCTCAGAGCCAGTCTTGAAGGTGCAGAACTTAATAGGAAGCAGAAACAGGACAGACACCTGGGGATCCAAGGATCACAAAGTCCCCCCAGGCCAGAAGGAGGTTGGGAGAAGTGGGATCCACATTTAGAGCGGTGGGATGGGGATTGTGTGGGGCTGGCTGGCTGGGCTGTATTTGATAGGAAATCAAACTTTCAGAGTTCCTGATTTGTGTCCCATTCATTTTCAGTCAGGTGCAGCTCTGTTTGCAGAGGGTTTCTGTGGCGCTCGAGACGGACACACGACACAGCGAGGTTGGCACGGCAAGAGCAATCTTTATTGTTCAGAAGCTGCTTTTCCATGGTTGACTGCGGAGGCTGGGGAACTGCCTGATTCAGAGATCCTGTCCCTCTCTTGGAGGTAAGATACTTTTTTCTAAGAGTGAGTAAAGTATCACTCCCAGCAATCTTTGAGTTAGTTATGTTAAACTGTTACACTCCATTGCTGTTCTCCCCTGCCACCCCACCCAAATACCTGTATCCCAGTTTCCCCCAGCCCCTCTCCTCCCCTATAAATACCCCAGTTTTTCCCCTGTTCCACAGAGCTGCTGTCACTGGCTCCCTTCGCCCAGGGCCCGGCTGTAATAAAGGCCAGTTCTCTGCGGAACGCCACACAGCGCTCTGCTCTCTCCCTCCGTGTCGCCTGCACGCTGCCGCTGAGCTGAGCTGAGCTGAAATCACTCGCCGGGCAGAGGACGTGTCTGTGCCCCGGGCAGCCCAACTGCGGACCGCTTTTCTGGGAGTCGCGGCACCCCTGCCACCTCCACCGCCGCGGCAACCTATGAGAAAGCACAGCTGGGTTCTGCTCAGGGCATTTCAAACTACCTGGGGTATTTGGGACTTGCCCTTGCAAAGGCAGCATCTCAGGAAAACTCCAAGTTTCTCTTCATGGACTCCCAGGATGTCTTGCCTTGGAAGGGACCTTAAAGCTCCTCTTGTTCCAACTCTCAGCACACTCACGACACCTTCCCCTAGACCAGCTTGCTCCAAGCCCCATCCAACCTGGCCTTCAACCCTTCCAAGGGTCAGACAATCACAGCTTCTCTGCAACCTGGTCTATCATTCCCACATCTAAAATCAGACCAAACTTAGCAGCCTCAGAGACAGATTTCTATTCAATATCTCCATTTTAATAGGGAAGAAATATGGCAAAACTTGTTTGCATCTGAATTCGCAAAATCAACACGAGCTCTTCAGAAAGGGCTGCCGTCCACCCACTTTGCTTATTTTTGCCCATTTGGTGGAACATTTGCATTCTGTTCTTGTTTGGAGCAGTATTTTAATGTATCTGGCTGAGGTTGCTTCAAATAGTCCAGCGAGATACCAGGGGGTGAGGGGTGGAAAACTGAGCTCTTACACATCCAGTACTTCTCTTGTTGGAAGTCTTCAATCCCACCTCTCTGCTGGGATGAAATAGGTGCTACTCATCCAATTTCTAAAGTATCATGCATGAAGCTGACACTATTTGAAGACTTCAAAATAGAAAAGCCAATTGAAACAAACCTGTGCTCCTTTCCATTTTCTCTGTTCCACAGTTTAGGAGAGAAGACAGGAGAGAAAGATTGTTTTGGCAACAATGTTTTCAGGACTCTAAAAAGAATATCAAAACCGCTCTGCCACACTCTCAGCTCTTGCAGTGCCAAAAAGCACTGGCTGGCTTTGCTCACAAACTCACAATTGTGGTGGCATTTCTAGCACACCACAGGACAGCGATGTTTTTCCTTTTCTCCTGGAAATACCTACAGCACTTCTGGCTAGCAAGGCAAACATGAGCCTCTTTTAGTGGCCCTTGAAATTGGACATGTGAAATGAGGTACACAAAGCCAAAGGCCAGCTGAACCTGGGATCTCTGAATGGCTCTTCACATTCTTCCCAGGAAGATGAATGGCAATCACTATTTTGGCAGGGAAACTGCATCACCTGGCAATTTGGTGTAGGAAATGTGCTTTCTGCTCCTCTCAGAGCCAAAACTCCTACCCATTTCTTGCAAGTCCTTCTTAGATAAGGACCATGTTCAACTGAGCGTCAGTGAAGCCAAATGGCAATCCAGGAATCAATTGTCCTGTACACAATCTCCTCCATCCACGTGGAAGGTTACTCAGGGGCACAGAGGAGGAAGGAAGGAAGCCAAATGCATCATTGGACATAAAGTCAGACGTGTTGAGGGATGAAGAAATTTTGCAGAGCTATGGAAAGCTCCCCTGAAAAGCCAGTTCAGGAAGAGCCTGAGCTGTTTTGTGCTTCTAGGCCTGAAGATGCTCAGGATCTTTCCCAGATGCTCAGCAGGCAGCAGGATTGTGCCTGAATTAGGCTCTGGAAATGCCAGTGCCTCAACTGAGAGCTGTGGCAATGATTTCCATTGCATGGAGAGGGGCCACAGTCCTGCAAGAGTCTTTCAGCAGAGCAAACAGTAGCCTGGAGGGTGGGCAGTGCTGCATCTGTACCACTGCATGCTCATCCTTCACCGTAATGCAGAGCTGCCCCCAAAGCTGCCATGGATCACTTTTTAGATTTCTCCTGTTGGATATATTTTGGAGAAGTTGTTCTAGGTGGCTTTGGATGGTGATCCTGTAGGAAGCAGCCATTCGCCTGCTGTGATATCCTTACAACTAATCCTAACTTCTCATTGCCTTTGGTTTTATTTGGGTTTTTTTATCCATTTGTTTGATTGGTTCCTTTGGGTTTGTTTCTTTGTGTTTTTGTCTCTTTTGGTTTGAGATTTTTTCCTTTTTTATAAATGACTGGTGAAGTTGGCACAGCCCAACTCCAGAAAACGTAAACCAGGCTTGACTTTCCAGAAATTGCTTTGGGCTGGCTTTAGCTGCATTCCCCAGGATCAGGATCACCAGGAGATATTTGCAGATTTTGCTCTGCACCTTCAGCTTGCCCAGACATTGCTCAGTGTTTCACCAATGGAGAAGACAATGGATATTTTGCCAAACCTCCTTTCAAACAACCAAACTTGTGGCAGCACGACAGAAAAGAAGAAAATATTCATCAGTTAGAACAGAGCCAGAGTCCCACCATTTTCCCCTCCACTTTTATTGATTTTCTACATTTAGAGGCAAAGCTTTGTTACCGCTGAAGATGAATAGATCACACGGACACAGGTCAAGGTGTGGTGAAAAGAAGAGCCGAGTTTATTTTTCCTCCCAGGATTTATAGGCTTTTGACCACGGCCAGGGATTGGATAGTCAGGAGAACACTTTCTCACTGCACTGGCCATGAGAGATGCCCATCACAAGACGTGTAACAGAAAGAATGTACACATATCTATGTTTACAGTTACTGTCCTGGGAAAGTCTTTAGAAAACTATGTTAGCAAGCTCAGAAGCTGAGTTTTCAGGGCGACAAAGCTTCCATCTCTCACTTCCTGATGCTATTTGCTACCCTTTAGCCTTCACCCCCACGCATCGGACTGCTGTCCATGTGGGGCTGGGGATGCTCAGCCTGGAAAGAGAAGGTGCTGGCGAGGCCTCCCTGCAGCTCTAGGAAAGATGGGCACAGAGAGGAGAAGCCTTTCAACTGCAGGAGTGAGACTGAAGTTGCATCTAATGAAGCTGCTCTTTTCCACTCAGGCTGCTGGGGCACTGGCCCAGGCTGTGCACACAGGCTGGGGATGCTCCATCCTTGGCAACATCCAAGGCCAGCTGGGAGCAGGGCTCTGAGCAACATATTCTGGGGGAAGATTGCTCCGCTTGGAACAAGATGGTCTTTAGGGTCCCTTCCAAGCCCAGCCACCCAGGGATTCCATCATTCTATGGTCTCCGTTGTCCACTTCAGCCTGGGCCTGGGCTCCTGGCAGTGATGTCACAGTGCACGCTCCAGCTAGAACTTCCAGCATCCAGCAACGGCCACAACACAACCCTTGGCTCCTTGTGTCAGCACGCTCTTCACCCTGCTCCACAGCTACCCCTGTCACCTTGCTTGTTACCTGATGCCTGATACCCCTACCAGTCCTGAAAGCTCCACATTGCTTAGATTTTGATATCCATCCCTGCAGGATGTCTGCATTTGTTCCAATGAAGGTATGGTACTATTCCATGGAGGTGGACACCCCGCAGCTGCCTGGGTGGGCTGGAGCTGTGTGGGATAGTGTGGGAAAGGGTCCCCACACTGAGATTTTGCTACCTCTGCAGGCTGTCCAAGACCAAGAGGAGGAGATGGAGGTCGATCCACAAATTGATGTAGAAGAGAAAATGGAAGTGGACGGAGAAAATTCTGGAGAGGAAGAGATGGACGTGGATGTGAAAGAGTCAGAAGAACAAATGGATGTGGAAATGGAAGAGACAGTGGAGGAGATGGATGTAGATAGAAATGATGAGGAGGAGGACATGGTGTTGGGATGAAGACCGATGCCAGCAGCAGAACAGGCAGGTGCTCCCCACGGGCAGAGCGGGTCCCCTGCTGCCAGGCTGGGGCTGGGCTGGGCACTCCCTGCTCAGGGACACGCTAGCCCATGCACTGGATTCTGGTGGCCATCCCTGGCCTGGCCTGGCCTTGCTTTGGGCCACACAAGCCCTGTTCCAGTGCCTGGGCCACAGCCCCCAGCCCCAGCCAGGCTCACTTCTGGCAGCAGAGTCCCCCTGTGCCAGTGTCCCAGCCCGGGAGCACATGGAACACCCCTCCATGCCTGACTGCACTGACCGTGCTACTTGTTTTTCTTCCAGGACTGACGCACATCCCAGAGATGACACCCTTCTCTATATATGTTATAGAGTTGTTGCCTTCACGATAGATGTTTAAGGGTTTGTTTAAGTTTTCTGTAAATATGTTTCATATAGTTCTGTTAGATAAGTTCTTAGGTAAATAGGTTCTATAGTTTGTTGTTGTTGTTGTTGTTACCAATATTCTGACAATGTAAATATGTTGTGTAGTTCATTCTTGTTCCTTTTTTTCTACAAATAAATATTCTTTGTTTTTCACACCCCAGTTCTCTTTGCATTTGCTTTGGGCACATTTGCAGAGTTGTGCTCTCCACTCGCTCCAGGTTCCCAGGGCTGGATGTCCCGGAGGGAGCTGGCACAGCCACCCCAGCAGTGGCTCCCTGTGCACAGGGGGTCCCACTGACAGAGCTCACCCTCTCCTTGCAGTTTCTCTGGACACACTTGGGAGCTGGAGGGGCAAATCCCAGTGGGCCCTGTCCCATGGCATCCCACATGGGAGCAGGGCTCAGCCTCATCCATGCCTCTTCCCTGGCTAGCCCCAGGGCTAAGGAGGCTGCACTGGGCTGCGGGCAGCCTGCTTCCTGGGCACCCTGAGGGGCTGGAGCCAGCCTGGAGGGAGCCTCAGCACAGGGGCCTCTGGCCTACATGCACCAACATTTCCTTTGGAAACCCCCTCTGTCACCACACTCTGCTACAAGCACAACATCAATTGTTCCTCCTACTTCAAGGGGAGACCTTAATTGGCACAAATTTGTCCCTTGGACTTTCTAGCACAGCAAATGTCAGCGCTTGCAATCCCTCTTCTGCACTCCCTGCTCGGGCACCAAAACATTGGAACCTGCCAGAACATCTTGAATTAGCACCAACCTGCAGAGAGCTACAGGGGGAGAACCTACCCCCAACCACACAGGGACATTGATGGGCTGGGGCAGAGCTGAAACTAAAGTATTTTAATGCCAAGAGACAGGATTTTTTATTGCTGAATTCATTCTCCCAGGACAAGAATGAAAGCTCTCAGTCTACTCACCTGCCACACATGTCTATTACAAAGGTTTGCTTCTGGGTTACCACTGATTTTTATTCATCTCTTCACAACTCTGATGCTCTTCCTGCCTAAGGTGCAGAGATGATATTTCAGAGCCAGATGAGCTCAGCACAGCTTGTGCAACACGCAGGATTTCCAGACCCAGAGATTCAGGCCATGCAAACTGATACTTTTTTGTCTGTGTGCTAAGATCACTGGAAGGATGTCAGTGATGAACCACACACTTCTCAGAGCTGTCCCTTCTATCCAGCTCTCCCCAGTCGCTTCACACACTTCACTCCAAGCAGGTTCTGATGGAGTTCAATAGCACATGGGATTTCATCCTGGCTTTTCTTCATTTTCTCCTGAGCTGTCTCCAGACACAGTGTGTGGGCACTGCAGCAGCATTAACGGGGCACCTCCCTGACACTGAGATTCATGTCACAACTTTTCATCAAAGGCAGCAAAGAAATTATTCCCACTGGGTCCCACATGGCTCCCTGGCAACTTTGTGCTGCTGCAGCCCCAGCACCAGGCCTGGTGCACAGGAATTTCAGGAGGAGACACACCGAAGTAATCAACCCTTCTCAGAGAAGAAACATCTGTTTGCATGGCCCAAATCCCCACAACACTGCAGACTCTGGTGACCCACACTCTGCATTTGCACTTCAGCCTCTGTGCCTCACTTTTCCTCTCACTAAAGTCCCCCAGTTTCCCTCATGCTCAGATTCCCAAGAGAATTCAAAGCAGCATTAGGAGCAGGGATAGGTGATGGGAGCTGTCCCAAGGCTCAACCAAATTTCTCAGGCCTGACAATTCTAGCCAAGGACAGAGGAAAAAGCTGCATGAAAGAGGTGTGAAATCAAAGCAGGAATCAAATTTAGGTAGAATGAGAGAAGCTGAAGAGCTTTTCAGTGTTTGCAACAAGATTAGAAGCTCCAGGTCCAGGAGGGATGCAACATTTCCTCCACTCTAACAACTCTGTGATGCAAATTGCTGCTCAAATCCTTCTCCCCAGCTCTGGGACTTGTTCAGCCACCAACATGGTGCTGAATTTTTCAAGCAAAGTGGAAGCTGGTCAGAGAGGTGGCTTGCAAATCAAAATCACAGCGGACAGCTTGGAAGCAGCAGCCAGAGCAAAGAGAGGCAGAGCCTGGCCCTTGGGTGCAGCACAGCCACACAACACATGCCTGAAACTCTAACATGAAAGAATTTGCCACGGGAGACACAGAAGGTACTTGATGCAATCCTGCCTCCTTCACGATGCATCAGCACGCAGGAGAACACAAGGATGAAGATGACAGCACCTTCTGCTGCTGCTTCCATCTCCTGAGTCAAATCTCCCCAATATCTCTCACTATTGGCCATTCCCAAAGCCTCAGATTCCCTCAGTCCTTGCAGGATTTCAGTGCTGAGGAGCATGGAGGGAGATAAAGGCACTTGCAGAGACCAGAGATGCATTTTCTGCCTGAGGTGCATTCCACTGCCCAGCTTAGTTCCTCTAAAACCATTCCAATCAGCCCCTTGGACAGCACCAAGCCAGCAGCAGAACATCAGTGCCTGAAAATGCTTGGAAATGCCATTCTTTGAGATTTCTCTCCAGCTCTCCCATTTCATGGTGCCATTGCAGGGCTTTATCCCATCACTCAGCACTTGCAGCAAGTCTTGGCAACCAGCTTCCAACGGATTTGTAGTGCTGAGCAAATACGAGGCAATTTGACTTTGTCTCCAGTGAATGAAATTTCACCTCAATCAGACGAACTCTGTGTTCTGTCATTGGCCAGGCACTAACTACTGCCAGCTCCCCCCAAGCCTGGATGTCAAACTGCCTTCATATTGGAAAGTTCAATTTAGTTGGTTTTATGTACAAGATTATTCTGTCTCCAAATCATTTGGATCCATAGAATTGCATTTCCAAGGACTAAAATCAGAGCAGCCACAAAGAGCACAAGAGGCAGGAAAAGAAAGAAAAATAGAGATTTCTAAGGAGATGGAAATTGAATGCGGAGTTTTTCCCATTCCAGGAAGTTTCATCAATTATCACCTGCCACCTCCCTGCCTTCACTTGTGTGGCCACCACTGAATACACTCCCAGATAAGAAAATGTTGGTCCTACTGAAAACTGGGGCTAGAAGTAGAAAAAGGCTCAGAGATCTGACTTCAAAGACAACATCATGAAAAGAGCTGCCTTATAATAGCAAGATATGATGGTGTCCTAGTTTAGGGTAAATTAGGGAGGAAAACTCCAAATGGGGATTTCCGCAGGGAAATGCCCCTCTCCACCAACTGGTCTGGGAAATGGAAAAAAAAAAAAAAAAAATTATTTGGAGAGAAGTGGAAAATGCTGTTTATTTAACAGAAAATTGAATAATAATAAATAATAAAACCTCTTGCTGTTCGATGGGATGGCAAGTCTAGGAAGAAAAGTCCTTTTCATGTGGTGTAGCTCTGCTTGCTCAGGTTCTTATCAGTCTCTCTGGCGCTGGAATGTTGTCGTGGTTTTGAACCAGTAATTAAAAAAAGGGGAAAAAAGAATTTCTTACTTCTTTCTGTGAGATATGGATTAAAACAAGAGCAAACCAGGCATAAAACTTAAAAGGAATAAAGAAAGTTTATTGACAAACTACAAGAATAAGAACACCAGAATAAACTTTTAGAAAAACCTTTTCATTTCTTACTGCCCATCATTCTTTTGTTCACATGACAACAGAGACAAAAGCTTTAGAATTTTGATGGTTTAAACAATTTTTAATTCTTTCTATAGTCTTTTTATCAGTTTCTGTAGAGAAACAGAAGTTCCTTTCTATTAATTTATGGAGTTTCTCACAAAAAAACTATTTTTGTTATAGTTTCCTGTTTCTCTGATATCAGCTGCTCAGAGCTGCTGTTATCAGAGCCCACCCCTCCCATTCCACATCACTCGGAAATGTGTTATAGGTCATGAGTTTGAGGATAGCACTTTTAAGGATAAGTTATTCAAAGGCAAAAAGTATTCTTCATCTGTTTCTGTGAGCTTCACTAGAAAACAGTTTTCTCATTGCCTCTCAAGGCTTCAAATCTCCCAGCACTTCACTATACCATAATTACTCTACTTTTTACTCAAATTTGCAATTTGAACACTCTATTCCTCCCCATACTCCATCATGAATTAAAGGAGTTCTTTTCAGGGCTTCATTGTCCATCCCCATAGTTTTAACAGCAAAATATTTCAGCTTAATTAAAGCATCTTCTTAATTCTCTACCTTTCTTGACGCTTCTTTTCTTTCTTGCCACTAGTAGTTTATAAAGTCTCTTTTCATGTTGATCACTCTCCTTTTCTCTCTCTGGATAAAAAGATTAATCTGCAAGTCTCATCTGGGTAAAAAAGAGTTAAAATTCTGCCCAAGCTTTTGTAGATGGTTCGGTGATCTCTGCTGAACAGGAGCTGGAGCTGTCTGCGATGGAAAGTTCCTCATAGCTGCTGTAGAGAGTGTGGTCGGTGTCTCTGCTTGCTGCAGGCTTAGAGCTCTTCTCCTTCTTTACTCGACAGTTTTCTGGTAAATTCCATCACGGCAAAACCTGCAGCCAAGCCAGGAACCGGCCTTGCCCAGCTTGGCTCGGAGCAAGCTCCCGCAGGCCCCATCTCCCGGCCGGGAGAACGGCAGGCCCAGCCCGGCCCCCGCCCGGCCACGTGGCCTGGGCAGGGAACCGGAGGCCAGCCAGAGCTCTGCTACCTTTCACAGCCAAGCAACAAAGAGAACAACAGAGTTCTGGTTGTACACTTTAAAGTGAGGTTCACAAGTTGATCCCACTTTTCAATGGCTAAAACTGCTGTCAATTCACAGCAATGACCGATAATTGGTCAGGAGAAAAAACTCCAGGCAGTCCCCAGCAACTTTAACTTTCTTAAAGGTAAAGTAACCCCATGACATTCCCTTACCCACTTGCAATCACTCACCAAGAGAAAATTTTTCTCAAAAGATCTCTTAAAAATTTTGGAGTTACTTTCAACATAAATAACTTGGTGATTTTGCTCCAAATGAGAAGGGAATTGAATTTGGCTCCCTCAGCTTAAAAAGAAGTCTTTCTTCCCAGCTCTCCACCAAAAGGAACAAAACACTTGGTTGCAGCAAAATGAAGGGAGGAAGAAGCTCCTTTCCCCCTGAGCTGCACAACAGGAGACAATTTTGTTGCCAAGAGGTGACAAAACCCAGCCAATTTCCACTTCTTTCAGTTTCAGGGAAAAGCTCCAAGGATCAGAGCTGGGGCAGACACAGAGTGGGAGGAGCAGGGGACCTGCTGGGGGGTTTTGGGCTGGGGCATAGATTAAAGAAATCTTCAAGTGAAACCCATCAGAGCTCAAGACTTCATCCCGCAGAGGAGAAATTGGATTTGACCCAAATGCCATTCAAATCCAAAAAAAATTGAGTCAGTTCCCCAAGCTCTGCTGAGCCATCAGGTACAACCCAAAGCACCCTGTGGGACCAGAGCAGCAGCTCCCTGGCATGGGGACAGGGATGCTCCCTTGGCAAGCCGCCTGCATCACCCATGGGATTTGCAAGATCTGTTTCTAAAGACCCCACCATCCAAAAGACTCCACATTCAAAGCCTTTCCTTTGGGGTTTCACTTCTCCATCTGTCTCTTGTCACTAGACAGCTGCTTCACTTCAGCACCCTTCTGGATGGGGTCAAATTTTCTCCGAATTTCCAGCCTAAACAGGAAGCTACTTCCATTCATTCTTCTGCAAGTACTGGCAGCTTGTAGCTGCTCTGCTCTTCCTCTCCTGCTGTGCATTTGTGCACATCAAGTGCCAAGAGCATTTCCTTGTTTCAATGATGTCATTTTGCCTTATTATTTCCTTCCCATATAGTTGCACAGATTTGGTGCTGGCTCAACACTCAGAACATTGACAGCACAAAGTCGAGTTTTCGCACCAACTTCTCCAACCTTGGCACCTGTTGCAGTCCACAACCTCAGGATCTCGGCCAGGGAAACCACAGGGTTCTGGGGACCAGCATGGAACACCAGCGAGACGGGCCTTTGTTCATGAAACCATTTCTTCAGCATGGGAACAAACTCAGATCCAGAACAGAGAGCTCCAAACAGAGGCACGGCAGGGGTTTTTGAGGGACAGAACTCTTGCGGGTCTCCACCCTTGAGGCTGGAATTCAGGGTCGGGGACCACTAGAAACACAAGAAGGGAGAAACCCCCCAGGGATTCAAAGCCAATCAGAACCCCTGGGCCACCCTTCACAAGGGGTTTGGGGTGGGACAACTTCATCCAGTGCTCCCACGCCCATCTCCCAAAGCAGGAGGTCAAAATTCACATGCTTGGCTTACAGCCATGCCTCTCCTGTAACAATGCTTATCTGAAACTAACTCTTTGCCTCCCTGAAGCACCTCACAACAGTTTATGCTGTCTCTTTCCATGTTGATCACTCTCTCTCTCTTCCTCTATCTCTGGAAAAAAGGATGAATTTGCAAGACTCACCTGAGTAGTGAGCAGGTTCAACTCTTGCCCAGGCATTGTGGATGGTGTAGTGGAGTATGTTTGTTCATTAACTAGGATGTGGTTATTGTAATAAAATATGTTTGTTCATAGAGTATGTTTGTTCGTTAATTAAGATGTGGTTAGCTTTTTTTCGCAAGTTGTGGTTGGCTCTTTTCGCAAGGATTGGCATGTTTGTACGAGTGGTATTTTCTCAGAAACCAAGAAGAACAGAAGTGAAGCAAGATGCCCCAGCAACAGCCTCAAAGCATGCGCAGAGTACTCCGGAAATATCACAATGATAGGCTCGTGAGCGACTTAAAAGGACCGACCGGAACCTCAGTAGGCGCGGCAGTTGGCAGGACGGAGATCCCCCTGTCGCCCAGTGCTGCATTGCCTCCTTGTTTTGCTTGCTATAATTAATAAAATTTGTTGATTGGCTTCTTCGACTCTTGTTAATTAATAAAATCTATAACAATTGGTGCCGTGACTCGGATGGGAATATTGGCAAAATACTGAGGCTTGGGGAGGCGCCCCGCCGCAGTCGGTGGCCCCGGCTTCGGTCGCTTGCCCTACTCCCACCGACGAACCCAAATTAAAAACAGGGAGGCAAGGAAGGACCGGTCGACCCCTTAAAATTTTGTGCACAAAAGTCCGGACGAAGACGCGGGACGCGGACGCGTAAGTGACTGCCTGTTTGGCAGGGGTATCCGTTCAGTCGGGGTTGGGATCCCGGAGTGTGGCGATTGTGGATTGTGTGTTTAAGAGGGGAACTGGTAGCCGGATTCCCCAAGCGAGTGTGGACCCTCAGTAGTGCATTTCCCATTGTCCGCGAGGACGTGGGTCAGAAACCAGGGGAAGCGAATGAAACGAGTGAGGCGCACACACGATCGAGAGAAGGCACTCCGGAAGATGGGACAAGGGAGAAGCAAGCCCCCTTTACCCATGAAGCCTTCTCCAGTACCCAGGGACTCCCCACTGGGATTTATGCTGGAGATGTGGAAGTATTATCCTGGGACTGGGAATAAAGATAAGGCCAAAATGATCTATTATTGTGTGGAAGTTTGGGGAGGAAAGCAGATTGATAACGCAGTATGGTGGCCAAAGTTTGGTTCTACTGAGGATTGGGTGCAGCAAAAGTTAAATATTTGGGTGAATACTAAAACTCCGTTCAATCAAGAGGAGAGCGAATATGCAGCAGTTTGGGTTACACGCCCAGGGGGACCGGGAGTCTCAATTTTTAAATTATCAGAAATAGACCCGGAAAGTAAAAAACAAAAGCCCTGACAGGAGGAGGATCTTCCTGTGGGACCCCCACCGTATATCCCACCGCAACCAATGGCTCCCCCACCGCCACAGCCGGAGCCGGAGTTAGATAATCAGGGAGATCGGAGGCTACAAGAAAGACCAAATGGTCAGGAAGGAAGCCAAGATCAGGGACCCAGAACTAGGAGCCGTGCGCGGCAACAAAATTTGTTTCCATTAAGAGAGGTGCCCATGGGAGGTCCTAATCCACAGATGGGATTTATTTCAGTACCTCTAAGTTCGGGGGATGTTAGAGAATTTAAAAAGGAGATGGGAAAGATTTTAGAAGATCCTCTGGGAGTTGCTGAATGAGTAGATCAATTTTTAGGCCCTAATATTTACACTTGGGATGAACTGCAGTCCATCTTAAATATTTTATTTACCACTGAAGAGAAGAACATGATTAGGACTGCAGGGATGCATATTTGGGACGCTCAACATGCACAAGGACCCCAGGCGGACATAAAATGGCCCCTGCAGAGGCCTCAATGGGACCACCAGAACGGAGATCATAGGACGCACATGTAGGATTTGCGCACTGTAATTATTCAAGGAATTAGGGAAGCGGTTCCCAGGGGTCAAAATATCAATAAGGCCTTTAATGAGAGGCAAAAGAAGGAAGAATCTCCCAATGAGTGGCTGGAAAGATTGCGTAAAAACCTGCAAATGTATTCTGGTTTGGATCCAGACACTCAGTTAGGCCAGGCTTTATTAAAGACCCAGTTTGTTGCTAAAGCCTGGGACGACATACGGAAGAAATTAGAGAAAATTGAAAATTGGCAAGACAGAGGATTAGAGGAACTTCTTAGAGAAGCGCAGAAAGTTTATGTCAGGAGAGAGGACGAAAGCCATAAGAGACAAGTTAGGATGATGGTTGCGGCAGTCAGGGAAAGTAGGGAATTGGATAGACAGGAAAGACGGCCATTTCGGGGGAAGCCCCCAAGCCGAGAGGGAAATGGAGGAGTGAAAGAAAGAAAAGAGGAAAGGAATTGTTTTTATTGTGGGAAGAAGGGACACCTAAAAAGAAACTGCAGGATTAAGGTGCAGGATGAAAAAATGTTTAAGGAAGATTAGGGGTGTCAGGGGCTCTATTTATATTTGTTGGGGACTCAGAAACATCGTGAGCCCTTGATAAAACTAGAAGTGGGTCCCCACCGAGAAGACATTGAATTTTTGGTAGACTCGGGGGCTGAGAGATCTACCGTACAAAAATTGCCCTCTGGATGTAAACTCTCCAGAGAGACAGCCCTGGTTGTAGGAGCTAAGGGAGAACCCTTTAAAGTTGGAATTGTTAAGGATGTAGCGGTAGAAATGAAATTTAAGATAGGGTTAGGGAATCTTTTAGTAGTACCTGAAGCTGAGTTTAATTTATTAGGTCAGGATTTAATAATTGAATTAGGAATAAACTTGGAAGTGGAGAATAAAGAAATAAAAATAAAGCTTTGTCCCCTTAGAGTAGAAGATGAAAAGATGATTAACCCTGAGGTTTGGTATACCCCGGAGACTGTAGGGCGACTAGAAATACCCCCTTTTACGGTAAAAATCAAAAATCCAGAACTTCCGATTAAAATCAGACAATACCCTATTTGACTAGAAGGTAAGAAAGGATTAAAACCAGAAATAGAGAGACTCATAAATCAGGGACTGTTAGAACCCTGCATGTCCCCATTTAACACTCCCATATTGCCGGTAAAGAAGCCTAATGGGACATATCGATTAGTACACGATTTGCGGGAAATAAATAAAAGAACCATTTCTCCGTTTCCCATAGTGGCCAACCCTTATACATTGTTAAGCAAATTAGGCCCTGAAAATCTATGGTATAGTGTGATTGATTTAAAAGATGCATTTTGGGCCTGTCCCTTAGACGAATCATGTCGGGATTACTTCGCGTTTGAATGGGAGGATCCTGACACTGGGAGAAAACAACAATTGAGGTGGACGGTTTTACCTCAGGGCTTTACCGAGTCCCCCAACTTATTTGGGCAAGCGCTAGAACACATTTTACAAGAATATAAGCCTGCTTCAGGCATTACTCTTATCCAATATGTGGATGACCTGTTGATTGCGGGTAAGGAAGAGGAGCAGGTTAGGAGAGAAAGTATCGGACTTCTTAATTTCTTGGGACTAAAAGGTCTCAAAGTATCAAAAATCAAACTACAATTTGTAGAAGAAGAAGTAAGGTATTTAGGACATTACATCAACAAAGGAGAAAAGAAAATAGACCCCGAACGCATAAAAGGAATTCTGTTATTGCCACCTCCTAAGAGTAAAAGACAAATTAGACAAATCCTAGGTTTAGTAGGATATTGTTGACAATGGATCGAAAACTACAGCAGTAAAGTTAAATTTTTATACCATAAACTGACTATTGGGGGTTTAATTACTTGGACTCAGCGAGATGAGGAGAACCTTCAGGCATTACGAGAAGATCTGATGAATGCCCCAGTTTTAAGCCTGCCTGATCTGAACCGGCCTTTTTATTTATTTGTAAATGTGAATGATGGAGCGGCATATGGGGTCCTGACCCAAGAATGGGCTGGGAAAAAGAAGCCGGTAGGCTACTTGTCAAAGTTATTAGATCCTGTAAGTAGAGGATGGCCTACCTGCTTGCAAGTGATTGTAGGATGTGCCTTATTAGTAGAAGAGGCCAGAAAAATCACCTTTAACAGCAGCATAAAAGTGTTGTCCCCTCATATCATTCGGGGTGTGTTGCAGCAGAAAGCTGAGAAATGGATATCAGACTCCCGTCTACTTAAATATGAGGGAATTTTATTGGAAGCTCCGAATTTAACTTTAGAAACAACGAGCCTCCAAAACCCTGCCCAATTTTTATATGGAGGGTCTGAAGAGTCAGAACTAGCGCATAATTGTCTCCAGACCATTGAAGAACAGACAAAGATTAGACCCGACCTGGAGGAAGAAGAATTAGACGATGGGGAGAGAATCTTCGTGGATGGTTCCTCCAGAGCGATTGAAGGAAAAAGAAAATTGGGATACGCGGTTATAGACGGGAAGACATTTAAGATTCTAGAATCGGGACCACTAAACAGCTCTTGGTCAGCACAAGCTTGTGAATTATATGCCGTCCTACAAGCTCTAAAGAGATTAAAGGGAAAGGTTGGGACAATTTACACGGACTCCAAATATAGTTATGGGGTAATACATACTTTCGGAAAAATTTGGGAAGAAAGGGGATTAATCAACTCACAAGGGAAAGATTTGATTCATCAGGAGCTAATAAAAGCAGTTTTAGTTGCTTTGCGGGGACCTGTAAGGCTAGCTGTAGTACACCTAAAAGGACACCAAAAGGGGATAGATTACAAAACAAGGGGAAATAATGCGGCGGATCAGGAAGCTAAGCAGGCGGCATTACGAGAACTAGCGTTAAAGGAAAAGAGAGTGGGACCCTCAATGCCCAAATTGAAAATTTTTGTACTCACCCCAAAAGAGGAACAGAAACTTGCTCAAATGGGGTGCACTAAAAATAAAGAAGGGAGCTGGCATTTACCTGATGGAAGAGAAGTGTTATCGAAATCAGTAGCTTTTCAAATTTTAGACAATCTACATAAGCGGACACATTGGGGTAGCCAAGCCCTAATAGACCATTTTGCGGCTAAATATATGTGTATAGGGCTACATGACCTGGCAAAATATATTACTCAGGGATGCCCCACGTGCCTAAAAGTTAATAGAGCGGTACGAAGACAAATGCCAATGGGGGGAAGACCCTTAGCAGTAAGACCATTTTCTAAAGTTCAAATCGACTTTACAGAACTCCCCAAGGTAGGGAGGTATAAATACATTTTAGTTATTGTAGACCATCTTACACATTTCGTAGAAGCCTTCCCAACCACCAGGGCCACCGCACAGACAGTGACAAAGGTTTTATTAGAACATATAATCCCTAGATATGGAATAACCGAAGTTATTGATTCGGATCAAGGACCACATTTTACATCTAAAATCATAAGAAATATGGCGGAAGCCCTGGGAATAAGATGGGAAGAACACACTCCGTGGCATCCACAAAGTTCAGGTCTAGTAGAACGAATGAATGGGGAACTTAAGAAGCAATTAACAAAATTGATGCTTGAGACCAAACTCTCATGGATTAAGTGTATTCCTTTGGCATTGTTGAATATTAGAGCCCAACCCAGAGCTGACATAGGGGTATCTCCCTTTGAAATGTTATATGGAATGCCATATGATGCAGGGATCCCCATGAACCACCCGGGAATCTCAGATAAAATTACTTACACGTACATCCATAAACTGATGCAATATCGTCAGGAACTTTGGAAAAAAGGGCAACTAACCCAGAGACCTCCTCTTGATATTACATTACATCAGGTCAAGCCAGGGGATTGGGTTCTCATAAAAACATGGAAAGAAACCACTCTACAACCTCGCTGGGAAGGACCTTACCTGGTGCTTTTGACCACCAACACAGCCATCCGAACCGCTGAGAAGGGATGGACCCATGCCAGCCGTAT
Organism: Poecile montanus; assembly: GCA_038429875.1. Taxonomy (NCBI): domain Eukaryota; kingdom Metazoa; phylum Chordata; class Aves; order Passeriformes; family Paridae; genus Poecile; species Poecile montanus. The sequence goes on along the minus strand of JBBLMP010000054.1, from coordinate 1,366,282 downwards.
TAAAGGACCAGTGAGCAATAGAGAATGGACAGTCACTAGTCCTGCGGGAGACTTGAAGGTTAAACTGTCTAAGAGACCACGGCAATAATAACGGACATTAAAATTTCAGAGTTTAATGGACAGGAGTAATCAAAATAGAACTTTTGAAATTAAACATTTGTCTGAGGTATTTAAGTTTGATAAACAAGGAAACATTTATAACAAAAATGTGGGTGTAATATGCACAGATATTAGTTGTGGGGGAAATTGTTATCCATTTGTTTGTTTTATCTGTTTAGTCTGCAAGGAGAAGTGGTGGACCCATTGCAGGAACGGACATCCCCCTCGAGGGGTGTGCCGACCGTGCTGGACGCTCCAGCGAGAACTAACTGATTGGGTACTAGCTGAAAGGGTAAAACCAGGAGATCTAGAAAAAGGGTCGGCCGAGTGGTGGAATATATTTACAAAAGGGGTAAATCCGGACCTATACTGTTATCACCCGAACGAGCCTCGACCCTTTGTGGCCCGGCTGGTGGCAGGACTGTGTCACTGAAAGGTGGCATCAGCGAGCTGCAAAGCCCCGGAGGTGAAGATTTGTAATTGGCAATCTTATAGACTGAGGCTCACCCAGACAGGGAGAAAGTTCCCTCCTGAAGAATTCTCTTGCTGCCAAGAAGATGGCTCACCCCGTGGCTCAAAGCAATCGAGTCGACGGGCGAGGCAGAAGAGAAGTGAACAGTGGAGGGAATTCTCCTGTTGTCAATGGGATCACGACGTTATGGTCCAGGAGATGCCCCAAGGGTGGGAATAACTTCTCTAGGAGATGGGATCTCCGTTACTGGAATGGGAAAGCCACGGGTCTTTTGTTAATCTGGATACTGTCCTGGAATTTATTGGGAGTTTACGGGAACGATGAAGTTACGCATGAACCCTTTAAGTGGTCCCTAATTAGGGAAGAAGAGCAGAAAGTAGTTCAATCGGTAATCACTTCAGGGGTGCCCACCTTCAAATGCCGGTTTCTTGAGTTAATCTCGATAGATCAGCCAAGACGACCAGTTTATATATGCCCAGCCTCGAATCCTGGGAAAGGATATTGCAATTACCCCGGAGAATTCTACTGTGGATATTGGGGTTGTGAGACCGTGGCATTAGGATTTACGCCCGGAGGGGGCCCAGATCCATATATTTCTGTAGGGTGGGGAATTCAACCCTGCACAGTTACCGATTTTGGTAGTATAGATGGAGACTGGGGAGACTGGGGAGAAGCAGGCACTTGTGATGGGTTAGAAATTACAGTGAAATCTCAAACTTTAGCAGATCTCGGTTGGTTTATTGGGAAGACATGGGGAATAAGACTGTGGGAACCTGGAAAAGATCGAGGGGGACAGTTTCTTATAAAGAAAGAGAGAATTCCTCATGATTTACCAGAAGCAATAGGACCCAATAAAACTTTAAGAAAAAGCGAAAGAAAAGCCAAGAAAGAAAGGCCTGCATTTAGTGATAATACCCACTATAACATATCTAAAGAAAATGATATCATGATGCTGCCCACAGAACATCCACCCCCTGGAGTATATGACACTTTCTGGAAGATTATGCAGGCGAGCTTCTATGTTTTAAATCAGACCCATCCTGAATTAACTAAAGAATGCTGGCTATGTTACGACATTCGTCCTCCATTTTATGAAGCAATAGGGTCAGTAGCTAACGTGAGAAGGAGGAACGGAACTAACCCTAGAGAGTGTTCATGGAATCGGGAAAAAGGAACCCCAGGGATTACAATAACGCAAGTTACCGGACAGGGGTTATGTATAGGAACTATACCTCCGGAGCAAAAGTACTTGTGCAATAAAACTATGAAAGTACAAAAAAAGGAGGTCGCCAATTGGTTAGTGCCAGCTTATAATAATAAATGGATATGCTCCAAGCTAGGGTTAACACCGTGCTTGTCCACCACAGTATTCAATGAAAAATATGAATATTGTATACAGGTAATCATTGTCCCTCGAATTATATATCATCCCAAAGAGTATGTAATAGACCATCAAGAAACAGAAAAACATCATTTAGTAAAGAGAGAACCATTTACAGCACTTACGATTGCAGTACTGTTAACGGTAGGAGGAGTTGGAGCAGGAACAGGTATAACCTCTCTAGTATCCCAAGGAGCTGGACTAAAAACATTGAGACAATCAGTGGATGAAGATTTGCTAAAAATAGAGAAAGCTATTGATGCCCTTACTAAATCAGTATGGTCTTTATCCGAAGTAGTCCTACAAAATAGGAGAGGATTAGACCTTCTGTTAATACAACAGGGAGGATTATGTGTAGCCTTGAAGGAACAATGTTGTACATATGTGGATTCGACAGGGGTAGCGGTAGACACTATGGCTGAGCTTAGGAAGCAACTCGAGCAAAGGGAACGTGAAAGAGAATCTCACCAGAGTTGGTATCACAACTGGTTCAATCATTCTCCCTGGCTTACCACCCTCTTGTCAACAATAGCTGGACCAGTTATTTTACTTCTTCTAGTACTAACTTTTGGTCCCTGCATCTTCAATAAAATAATAGCAATTGTTAAGAAGAGACTAGAAGCAGCTCATCTGATGCTAATACGAGCAAAAATATGAACCCATCAACCCAGGCCCAGATGAAGAAGAGACAGAATGGAGTAGACAAGAACTAAAAAGGTTTAATGAACAAAGCAAAGAACTGTCCTAGATAAAAAGGGGGGACTGTAATGGAGTATGTTTGTTCATTAACTAGGATGTGGTTATTGTCATAAAATATGTTTGTTCATAGAGTATGTTTGTTCGTTAATTAAGATGTGGTTAGCTTTTTTCGCAAGTTGTGGTTGGCTCTTTTCGCAAGGATTGGCATGTTTGTACGAGTGGTGCTTTCTCAGAAACCAAGAAGAACAGATGTGAAGCAAGATGCCCCAGCAACAGCCTCAAAGCATGCACAGAGTACTCCGGAAGTATCACAATGATAGGCTCGTGAGCGACTTAAAAGGACCGACCGGAACCTCAGTAGGCACGGCAGTTGGCAGGACGGAGATCCCCCTGTCGCCCAGTGCTGCATTGCCTCCTTGTTTTGCTTGCTATAATTAATAAAATTTGTTGATTGGCTTCTTCGACTCTTGTTAATTAATAAAATCTATAACAGATGGTCCCGGGATCTCTGCCGGAGGAGCGGCTGGAGCTGTCTGCGCTAGAAGACTTTTTTCCATGGCTGCTGTGGGGAGTGTGGCCATTATCTGAGCACGCTGCAAGCTGATATCTTTCCCTGCATATCTTTAGTGGGCAGTGTGTGGTGAAACTGAGCAGCGGCAGCAAGTGCAGGCCAGGCAGGGAGCGGCCTGGCCCGGCAGCCCCGCTGTGCAAGGCCCAGCCAAGCCTCTGAGAAGGGGCTCCTGTCACTTGCCAGTCTCCATCCTCCCCGGGAAGCGCAGAGCTGCGGCCAGCCCCGCTCCCCTCCCGTGGCCTTGGCTGGCCTGGGGGGAAGGAGGCTGAAGGGGAGCCCTGGGACATCTTGAAAAGGCGGAAAGCAAAGAGAGCAAGGAATTGCCGGCCTTAGGTCTTCAAGTGGTGTTCCCAGGTTGATGTCACTTTTCAATGGTCCCAACTGCTGTCAGTTCTCAGCATCGGCCATTTGCTGGCCAGGAGAAAAACTTTGTGGCATTTTGAAGAGATTTGGGGAATCTTGAGGGATTTTTGTAGAAGTTTATAGGATCTTGAGCAGATTGAAATAATTTTGTGGGATTTTTGTGGATTTTTGTGGGTTTTTTGTGGAATCTGTAAAATATTTATGGAATTTTGTGAGATATTGAGAAGATTTAAATAATTTTGTGGGATTTTTCTGGAATTTGTGGGATTTGTCTGGAATTTTGAGGGTTTTTTCTGTAATTTTTGGAAATTTGTGGGGATTTTGTGGGATGTTTCTGGAATTTGGTAAGGTTTTGAGATTATTTAAAGAATTTTGTGGTATTTTTCTGGAATTTCACGTATTTTTCTGCTATTCTGTGGTATTTTGAGGAGACGGAAGGATTTTGAAGGTTTTTTCTTAGATTTTTGAGATTTGTGGAGATTTTGTGGGATGTTTCTTGAATTTGGTGGGCTTTTGAAAAAATTTTGGGAATTCTATGGGATTTCTCTGGAATTTGTGGGCGTTTTTCAAGAATCCTAAGGGATTCTTAGAGAGGTCTCTCAGAGGAGACCTGAAGAATTTTGAGGAATTTTTCTTAGATTTTGTGGAAACCTTTGGAGATTTTCTGGGATTTTTGTGGAATTTTGTTGGATATTGAGGAGATTTAGGGATTTTGAGGGATTTTTCATGTATTTTGTGGGAATTTGTGGAGATTTTGTGGGATGTTTCTGGAATTTGGTAGAGTTTTGAGAAGATTTAGGGAATTTAGAGGGATTTTCATTGAATTTTGTGGATTTTTCTGGAATTCTATGGGATTGTTGTGAAATTTTGTCGAGTTTTCAGAAGACCTAGGGAATTTTGTAACTCTTTTCAAGGATTTTGTGGGATTTTGAGAAGACTTGAAGAATTTTCATGAGTTTCTCTTCGATTTTGTGGAAATTTCTGGAGATTTTGTGGGGTGTTTCTGGAATTTGGTAGAGTTTTCTAAAGACTTGGGGAAATTTGTGGGATTTTTCTGATATTATGTGTGTCTTTTGAAGAATTTTGTGGGAGTTTTGAGGAATTTTGTGGGGGTTTACTGCAATTTCGTGGCATCCTGAGAAATTTTCAAGAATTTTGTGGGATTTTTCAGGAATTTTGTGTATTTTTCCTGTGAATTGTGTGGGATTCAGAGGAGACTTGAAGAATTTTGAGGAATTTTTCTCAGACTGTGTGAACATTTGTGGAGATTTTGTGTTATTTCTGTGGAATTTTATGGGATATTGAAGAGATGTGTGGATTTTGAGGGTTTTTTTCATGTATTTTGTGGGAATTTGTAAAGATTTTGTGGGATGTTTCTAGAATTCAGTTGGGTTTTCAGAAGATTTAGGGAATTTTGTGGGATGTTTCTGGAATATTGTTGGATATTGAGGAGATTTTTTGGGATGTTTCTGGAATTCAGTTAGGTTTTGAGAAGATTTAGGGAATTTTGTGGCATGTTCCTGGAATTTGGTAAGGTTTTAAGGTGATTTAGGGAATTATGATGGAGTTTCCTTGAATTTGATGGAAATTAGTGGGGATTTTGTGGGATATTCCTGGAATTTGGTGGGGTTTTGAGGAGATTTTGTTAATTTTGTGGGATTTTTCAGGAATTTTGTGTATTTTTCCTGTGAATTGTGTGGGATTCTGAGGAGGCTTGAAGAATTTTGAGGAATTTTTCCTAGATTTTGTGAACATTTCTGGAGATTTTGTGTGATTTTTGTGGGATTTTGTGGGATATTGAGGAGATTTAGGGATTTTGAGGAGATTTTTCATGTATTTTGTGGGAATTTGTGGAGATTTTGTGGGATGTTTCTGGAACTTGGTAGGGTTTTGAGAAGATTTTGGGAGTTTTGTGGGATTTTTCACCAGTTTTTTGAATTTTTCTGGAATTCTGTGGGATTCTGAAGAAACCTGAAGAATTTTGAGGAATTTTTCTTAGATTTTGTGAACATTTGTGGAGATTTTGTGTGATTTCTGTGGAATTTTGTGGGATATTGAGGAGATTTGGCATTTTGAGGGATTTTTCATGTATTTTGTGGACATTTGAGGAGATTTTGTGGGATGTTTCTGGAATTCAGTTGGGTTTTCAGAAGATTTAGGGAATTTTGTGGCATATTCCTGGAATTTGGTATGGTTTTAAGGTGATGTAGGGAATTTTGAGGGATTTTCCTTGAACTTTATGGAAATTTGTGGGGATTTTGTGGGATGTTTCTGGAACTTGGTAGGGTATTGAGGAGATTTTGTGAATTTTGTATGATTTTTCAGGAATTTTGTGGGATTTTTCTGGAACTCTGTGGGATTTTGAGGAGACCTGAAGAATTTTGAGGAATTTTTCTTAGATTTTGTGGGAATTTGTGGAGACTCTGTGGGATTTTTCTGGAATATTGTGGAGCTTTTCAAGGACTTTGTGTGGTTTCTGAGGAGACTTGAAGAACATTGAGGAATTTTTCTTAGATTTTGTGGAAACTTGTGGAGGTTTTGTGGGATTTTTGTGGAATTTTGTGGGATATTGAGACTGAAGGGTTTTGAGGGATTTTTCATGTATTTTGTGGTTATTTGTGGAGATTTTGTGGGATGTTTCTGGAATTCGGTTGGGTTTTGAGAAGATTGAGGGAATTTAGAGGGATTTTTCTTGAATTTTGGAGAAATTTGTGGCGATTTTGAGGGATTTTTCTGGAATTTGGTGGGGTTTTTGTGGAATTTGGTGGGATATTGAGGAGATTGAAGGGTTTGGAGGGATTTTTCATGTATTTTGTGGTTATTTGTGGAGATTTTGTGGGATGTTTCTGGAATTCAGTTGGGTTTTGAGAAGATTTGGGGAATTTTGTGGCATGTTCCTGGAATTTGGTAAGGTTTTAAGGTGATGTAGGGAATTTTGAGGGATTTTCCTTGAATTTGATGGAAATTAGTGGGGACCTTGTGGGATATTCCAGGAATTTTGTGGGATATTGAGAAGATTTTGGCATTTTGAGGGATTTTTCATGTATTTTGTGGATATTTGTGGAGATTTTGATCGATTTTTTTGGAAATTTGTGAGGCTTTACTGCAATTTTTTGGGATGTTGTGAAAATGTCAAGAATTTACTGGGATTTTGATGGAATTTTGTGGAATTTTTTTTGAATGTTGTGGAATATCTTCTATTTTGTATAATTTTGAGGAAAACTGAAGAATTCTGAGGGATTTTTCTTAGATTTTGTGGAGATTTCTTAGGGTGTTCCTGAAATTTAGTAGGGTTTTGAGGAGATTTAGGGATTTTGAGGAATGTTTCTTGAATTTTGTGGGAATCTGTGGATATTTTGTGCGATGTTTCTGGAATTCAGTTGGGTTTTCAGAAGATTTAGGGAGTTTTGTGGGATGTTTCTGGAATTTTGTTGGATATTGAGGAGATTTTGTGGGATGTTTCTGGACTTTTGTGGGGCTTTTCAAGAATTTTGTGGTTTTTTGAAAAGATTGAGCGGATTTTGTGGAGTTTTTCTTCAATTTTGTGAGAATTTGTGGAGATTTTATGGGGCGTTTCTGGAATTTGGTAGAGTTTTCAGAAGATTCAGGGAATTTGGAGGGATTTTTCTGGAATTTTAGAAGGCTTTTCAAGGATTTTGTGGGATATTGAGGAGACTTGATGAATTTTGCAGGATTTTTCATGTGTTTTGTGGGAATTTGTGTAGATTTTGTGGGATGTTTCTGGAATTCAATTGTGTTTTGAGAAGATTTAGGGAATTGTCTGGAGCTTCTCTGGAATTTTGTGGGGTTTTTCAGGAATTTTGTGGGATTCTGAGGAGACTTGAAGAATTTTGATGAATTTTTCTTAGGATTTGTGGAAATGTGTGGAGATTCTGTCGGATTTTTCAGGCATTTTGTGGGCCTTTTCAAAGACTTGGGGTGGTTTCTGAGGAGGCTTGATGAATTTTGAGGAATTTTTCTTAGATTTTGTGGAAACTTGTGGAGGTTTTTTGGGATTTTTGTGGAATTTTGTGGGATATTGAGGAGATTTAGGCATTTTGAGGGATTTTTCATGAATTTTGTGGAAATTTGGTAAGGATTTTGTGTGATTTTTGTGGAATGTTGTGGGATATTGAGGAGATTTATGGGTTTTGAGGGATGTTTCTTGAATTTTGTATTTGTGGAGATTTTGTGTGATTTTTGTGGAATTCAGTTGGGTTTTCAGAAGATTTAGGGAGTTTTGTGGGATGTTTCTGGAATTTTGTGGGGTTTTTCAAGAATTGTGTGGTATTTTGAAAAGATTGAGATAATTTTGTGGTGTATTTCTTAAATTTTGTGGGAATTTGTGGAGATTTTGTGGGATTTTTTTGGAATTTGGTAGAGTTTTCAGAAGATTTAGGGAATTTTGAGTGATATTTTGAAATTTTGGAAGGCTTTTCAAGGATTTTGTGAAATATTGAGGAAACTTGATGAATTTTGCGGGATTTTTCTTAGATTTTGTGGACATTTGTGGAGATTTTGTGGGATGTTTCTGGAATTCAGTTGGGTTTTCAGAAGATTTAGGGAGTCTTGTGGGATGTTTTTGGAATTTTGTTGGATATTGAGGAGATTTCGTGGGATGTTTCTGGAATATTGTGGTTTTTGGAAAAGATTTAGCGGATTTTGTGGTGTTTTTCTTGAATTTGGTGGGAATTTGTGGAGATTTTATGGGGCTTTTCTGGAATTTGGTAGAGTTTTCAGAAGATTTAGGGAATTTTGAGGGATTTTTCTGGAATTTTAGAAGGCTTTTCAAGGATTTTGTGAGATATTGAGGAGACTTGATGAATTTTGTGGGATTTTTCATGTATTTTGTGGGAATTTGTGTAGATTTTGTGGGATTTTTGTGGAATTTGGTAGAGTTTTCAGAAGATTTAGGGAATTTTGTGTGATTTTTTGAAATTTTGTAAGGCTTTTCAAGGATTTTGTGGGATTTAAAGGACACTTGATGAATTTTCGGGATTTTTCTTAGATTTTGTTAACATTAGTGGAGATTTTGTGGGATGTTTCTGGAATTCAGTTGGGTTTTGAGAAGATTTAGGGAATTTTGTGGGATTTTTCTAGAATTTTGTTGGATTATGAGGAGATTTTGTGGGATGTTTCTGGAACTTTGAGGGACTTTTCTAAAATATTGTATTTCCATTCTGCAGAGAATTGACAAATTATCAGGAATTTTTCTTAGATTTTGTGGAAATTTGTGGAGATTTTGCGGGATGTTTCTGGAATTCAGTTGGGTTTTGAGAAGATTCAGGAATTTTTGTGGCATGTTCCTGGACCTTAGTATGGTTTTAAAGTGATTTAGGGAATTTTGTGGGATTTCTCTTGAAATTTATGGAAATTTTGGGGGATTTTGTGGGATGGTTTTGCAATTTGGTAAGGTATTGTAGAGATTTTGTGAATTTTGTGGGATTTTTCCAGAATTTTGTGAATTTTTCTGGAATTCTGTGGGATTCTGAGGAAACCTGAAGAATTTTGAGGAATTTTTCTTAGATTTTGTGGAAACTTGTGGAGGTTTTGTGGGATTTTTGTGGAATTTTGTGGGATATTGATGAGATTTAAGGATTTTGAGGGATTTTTCATGTATTTTGTGGTTATTTGTGGAGATTTTGTGGGATGTTTCTGGAATTCAGTTGGCTTTTGAGGAGATTTAGGGAAGTTTGTGGGATTTTCTTTGAATTTTGTGGAAATTAGTGGGGATTTTGTGGGATATTCCTGGAATTTGGTAGGGTATTGAGGAGATTTAGGGAATTTTGTGGGATTTTTCTTGGATTTTATGGAAATTTGTGGAGGATTTGTGTGATTTTTGTGGAATTTTGTGGGATATTGAGTAGATTTAGGTATTTTGAGGGATTTTTCATGTATTTTGTGGTTATTTGTGGAGATTTTGTAGGATGTTTCTGGAATTCAGTTGGGTTTTGAGAAGATTTAGGGAATTTTCTGGAACTTCTCTGGAATTTTGTCGGCTTTTTCAAGAATTTTGTGGGATTCTGAGGAGACTTGAAGAATTTGTAGGAATTTCTCTTAGATTTTGTGGAAATTCGTGTATGTTTTGTGGGATGTTTCTGGAATTTGGATGTTTTTGAGAATATTTAGTGAATTTTAAGAGATTTTTCTTAGAGTTTGTAGAAATTTGTGAGGATATTGCAGGAAGTTTCTGGAATTTGTTAGGGTTTTGAGAAGATTTAGGGAATTTTGTGGGATTTTTCAGAAATTTTGTGCATTTTTCTGGAATTCTGTGAAATTCTCAGGAGCTTGAAGAACTTTCAGGATTTTTTTTTAGATTTTGTGGAAATTTGTGAAGATTCTCTGGGATTTTTCTGGAATTTTGTGGGCCTTTTTAAGGACTTGGTGTGGTTTTGAGGAGACCTGAAGGATTTTGAGGAATTTTTCTTAGATTTAGTGGAAACTTGTGGAGCTTTTGTGTGATGTTTGTGGAATTTTGTGGGATATTGAGAAGATTTAGGGGTTTTGTGGGATTTTTCTTGAATTCAGTTGGGTTTTCAAAAGATTTAGGGAATTTTGTGGCATATTCCTGGAATTTGGTAAGGTTTTAAGGTGATTTAGGGAATTTTGTGGGATTTACCTTGAATTTTATGGAAATTGGTGGGGATTTTGTGGGATATTCCTGGAATTTTGTAGGGTTGTGAGAAGATTTTGTGAATTTTGTGGGATTTTTCAGGAATTTTGTGTATTTTTCCTGTGAATTGTGTGGGATTCTGAGGAGGCTTAAAGAATTTTGAGGAATTTTTCATAGATTTTGTGGAAAGCAGTGGATATTTTGTGTGATTTTTGTGGAATTTTGTGGGATGTTGAGGAGATTTAGGGATTTTGAGGGATTGTTCTTGAATTTTGTGGGAATTTGTGGCGATTTTGTGGGATGTTTCTGGAATTTGGTAGAGTGTTCTTAATATTTGGGGAGTTTTCTGTGATTTTTCTGGAATTCAGTAGGGTTTTGAAGAGATTTACGGAATTTAGAGGGATTTTTTCTTAGATTTTGTGGAAATTTTTTGGTGATTTTGTCGGATTTTTGTGGAATTTGGGGGGATATTGAGGAGATTTAGGGATTTTGTGGGATTTTTCTTGAATTTTGTGGACATTTGTGGAGAGTTTGCGGGATGCTTTTGGAATTTGGTAGAGTTTTCAGAAGATTTAGGGAATTCTGTGGGATTTTTATGGAATTTTATAACTCTTTTCAAGGATTTTGTGGGATTTTGAGAAGACTTGAAGAAGTTTCAGGAATTTTTCTAAGATTTAGTGGAAATTTGTGGAGATTTTGTGGGGTGTTTCTGGAATTTGGAAGGGTTTTCTGAAGATTTGGGGAAATTTGTGGGATTTTTGAGGGATTTTTGTGGGATTTTGTGGGAATTGGTGGAGATTTTGTGGGACATTCCTGTGAATTAGTATGGTTTTGAAAAGATTTAGGGCATTTTGTGGGACTTCCCTGGAATTTTGTGGGGTTTTTCAAGAATTTTGTAGAATTCTGAGGAGACTTGCAGACTTTTGAGGACTTTTTTTAGATTTTGTGGGAATTTGTGGAGATTTTGTGGGATTTTTGTAGAATTTTGTGGGATATTGAGGAGATTTAGGGATTTTGAGAAATTTTCTTGATTTTTTTTGGCATTTGTGGAGATTTTGTGGGATGTTTCTGGAATTTGGTAAAGTTCTCTGAATATTTAGGGAATTTTGTGGGATGTTCCTGGAATTCAGTAGGGTTTTGAAGAGATTTAGGGAATGTAGAGGGATTTTTTCTTAGATTTTGTGGAAATTTGTTGGTGATTTTGTGGGATTTTTGTGGAATTTGGTGGGATATTGAGGAGATTTAGAGATTTTGTGGGATTTTTCTTGAATTTTGTGGAATTTTTCTGGAATTCTGTGGGATTTTGAGGAGACTTGAAGGTATTTGAAAGATTTTCCTTGAATTTTTTGGAAATGTGTGGAGGTTTTGTGTGGTTTTTGTGGTATTTAGTATAATTTTGAGGAGATTTTGTAGATTTTGTGGGATTTTTCCATAATATTGTGGAAATTAGTGGGGATTTTGTGGGACGTTCCTGGAATTTGGTAGGGTTTTGAGGACATTTAGGGAATTTTGAGGGATTTTTCTCGAATTTTGTGAATATTTGTGGAGATTTTGTGGGATTTTTCTGGAATTTGGTAGGGTTTTTAGGAGACTTGAAGAATTAGAAGGAATTTTTTTTCTAATTTTGTGGGATATTGAAGAGATTTTGTGGGACTTCCCTGGAATTTTGTGGGGTTTTTCAAAAATTTTGTGGGATTCTGAGGGGACTTGAAGGCCCGTCTCCCCTAGGAACACGCACGTACTGCCCGCCCGAGTGGATCGGCCTTCGCTGCTACCACGGCGATGAGGCGACCATCTGGTCCCTGGGCGTGCTGCTGTTTGAGATGGTGTGCGGGAACTTACCCTTCGAGAAGGAGCGAGACATCGTCTTGGGGCAGCTCTTCTTCCCGCAGGAGGCCTCTCCAGGTTGGTATGGGGCCTGAAGAAGGCAGGCTTTGGCAGGTGGCAGCGCGCAGCCCAGCCCGGCCCTCCCGCAGCTGCGCGGGACGTCCATGTGCCCTCAAGGGCCGGCTGCAGCAGGTGGCCCGTGGCAGGCTGGCTGTGGCACGCTTGGCTGAAGGAGGGGACGCTTGTCCTGCCGTGCCGCTCTCCCGCCAAGGGCAGCTCCCAGCACACGCAGCGTGGCCCGGCTTCTGCAGGCGCCGGGAGCAGCTGGGCAGGAGCCTTCTGCAAGTGAGGGCCGCTTTCTGCCTTCTCTCCCCACAGTGCCAACATCTGATCCGCTGCTCTTTGTCCAAGCACCCCGTGGATCGGCCAGTGCTGGAGCAGATCTTCTACCACCCTTGGGTGTTGGGCGGCCATTTCTGATGCCTTGCCGCAGCCTCTGCAGCACCCAGTTCCCGCAGGACTGAGGGCCCAGGAAATAAAAGAACCCGAAACCCAGTGCGGGCCGGCAAGTCTGGTCCTTGTTAGCAACTTCAGCTAAGAGAACCTCTTGGCAAAAGGGGTAATCAGAGCGTTCCCTTCAGCCTTTGTCAAGCTTTTGATGCCTTTCCTCCAGGTTGTCCCTCAAAATCAGAGAGCGGTTGGAGCCTGCACCAGTCCCCCCAAATTGGTGGGCGGCAGAGACTACTCCCAGGCCCCTCAAAACTGGAGGAGGATGGAGACGATCCCTGGGCCCACAACACTGAAGGGAGATAAATACCCGGCCCCCCCAAAATAAGAGATGGATGGAGCCCACAGCAGCCCCCAAGTCAGAGGGGGAAGGGGAGACTGCCAGCCCCCCTAAAGAGGAGGGGAATTGTGCCTGTGCCAGCCCCACAAATTGCAAGGGGACAGGGAACACCCCAGGCCTGTCAAAGGGCAAAGAGCGGCCGGGGGCTGCCAGGATGGTGACAACACTGGCACCCCCAAATCAGAGAGGGACAAAGAGCCCGCACAGGCTTCCCAGGAGAAGAAAGGTGGCAGCAAATATCCCCTGTCCGCCAAACTCCGAGGGGCACAGAAATAACGCCCGCCCCCTCTATAGTGGAGGGGGAAAGACACAAAAGACCCCACAAAAAGAGCATGGGGAACCAAGAGCACTGCTGGCCCCACAAAGGTAAGGAGGATGGAGAAACTCCCCATCTGTCCTTGTTTTGGAAGACAGGTGTCTGCTAGGGAGGGCAGGGGCCTCCCCTGGAATGGAAATGTAGACCCCCTCCCTCTGAATCATTATAATTTTGAACTCAAGGGGGTCTCAGACAGAGATCTGGGGATAGGAATAACAGTTCTTTACTAGTGTGTATAACGAGGCACACAAACAACAATAACTACAGCGTTAACAACAAAACAGAACCAGAGACCCCGTGACAGCCTTCTCGGCCAAGACGGGAAAGGGTGGAGGAGAGGCTTTGCTTCACAAACCCCCTCGGGTTGGCAGTCAGTGCCAGTGCTCCTGCAGGGCTCTGAGGAACACTCAGCTGGAACACCAGGGATGAGCTGAGATCCCAGGCCGGTGGCTGAGGTAGATCAGCAGCTCCACGGCAGTGCCTGGCACTGCCACACGTCCCGGCAGGACAGGGGGTGTGAGGCCACCAACGAAGAGGGAAGGAGAAGAAGAAACAGCAGCTCCGTCTGGGTGATGGCGAATTCCCTTTTCTCAGCAGCAACAGCTCCCAGCAAAGTGTCCTTCTCTGAAGCTGAAGAAGCCGACAAACTGTGCCCACCCTCTCCTTTTCCTGCCCCCTTTCCCCCTGGACTTAGCTGAAATCTTTGTGTTTCTCAAGTATCACACGCAGTCAGGTTTTCCCCACAACTAATGGGTAAAAATTCAACAGGGGAGCCAGAACTAAAAGAAGGACACCTAACCACCAACAGCTTCTCAACTGCATCTCTTTGCACTCCAAAAGCCAGGAGGGATCGATCTGTCACCTCAAAACAACTCAATCCCACTGAAAACAGCTCCATTTTACCCCAAAAGGGCTCAATCCCAACTCAAAAGGGCTTGTTCCTCCTCAGAAAATCTCAATCCCACACCAAAATTACTCAGTTCCACCACCGCCAGGTGAGATGGAGTTGGAAGATGTTCTGGTTTAGGGCAAATTTGGAAGAAAACCTCTGAATGGGGTCCCTGTAAAAAACAAATTACAGTTGCCCCTCATTCAAATATTTCAGGAAAAACATTTTCTTGGAGAAAAGTTTACTTAACAATCCAAGTATCTACAAGCATGAGCAAGATGAATAATATTAAAGAATAAATCCTCTGGCTGCTTGAAGAGATGGCAAAGCCAGAAAAGTCCTTTCCACGGGGTGTAGCTCAGCTCGCTCAGTCTCTTATCAGTTCCTCCGGCGCTGGAAAGGGCCCAGGCCCAGGCCCCCGTGGGCCACAGCCGTGAGCTCCCGGGGTTTGTCTGGGTTCTCAGTCCAGAGCAGCTTTGAACAGATCCAAGGAAAAAGGCAAAAAACACTCCGGGGAACTCCTGTGCCTCAGCTAGCTAAAAACCAACTAAACTAAACTAAAAACTAACTAAAAAGGAAACTGAACTGAAGTGCCGAGGAGCAAAGGAGAGCTCTGTCCCACTGTCTGTCCCTGCTGCAGACAACACAGGCCAGGGAAGCGTGCGGGGCAGTGAGTGCCATTTCTGCAAACAAACTGCAGCTTCTTCTTCCCCCCCTTGGCTCTCAGAGCCAGTCTTGAAGGTGCAGAACTTAATAGGCAGCAGAAACAGAACAGACACCTGGGGATCCAAGGATCACAAAGTCACCCCAGGCCAGAAGGAGGTTGGGAGAAGTGGGATCCACATTTGGAGCGGTGGGATGGGGATTGTGTGGGGCTGGCTGGCTGGGCTGTATTTGATAGGAAATCAAACTTTCAGAGTTCCTGATTTCTGTCCCATTCATTTTCAGTCAGGTGCAGCTCTGTTTGCAGACGGTCGCTGTGGCACTCGAGACGGACACACGACGCAGCGAGGCTGGCACGGCAAGAGCAATCTTTATTGTTCAGAAGCTGCTTTTCCATGGTTGACTGCGGAGGCTGGGGAACTGCCTGATTCAGAGATCCTGGCCCTCCCTTGGAGGTAAGATAATTTTTTCTAAGAGAGAGAAAGTATCACTCCCAGCAATCTTTGAGTTAGTTATGTTAAACTGTTACACTCCATTGCTGTTCTCCCCTGCCACCCCACCCCAATACCTGTATCCCAGTTTCCCCCAGCCCCCCTCCTCCCCTATAAATACCCCAGTTTTTCCCCGGTTCCACAGAGCTGCTGTCACTGGCTCCCTTTGCCGAGGGCCCGGCTGTAATAAAGGCCAGTTCTCTGCGGAACGCCACACAGCGCTCTGCTCTCTCCCTCCGTGTCGCCTGCACGCTGCCGCTGAGCTGAGCTGAGCTGAAATCACTCGCCGGGCAGAGGACGTGTCTGTGCCCCGGGCAGCCCAACCGCGGACCGCTTTTCCGGGAGTCGCGTCACCCCTGCCACCTCCACCACAGCGGCAACCTATGAGAAAGCACAGCTGGGTTCTGCTCAGGGCATTTCAAACTACCTGGGGTATTTGGGACTTGCCCTTGCAAAGGCAGAATCTCAGGAAAAGTCCAAGTTTCTCTTCATGGACTCCCAGGATGTCTTGCCTTGGAAGGGACCTTAAAGCTCCTCTTGTTCCAACTCTCAGCACACTCAGGACACCTTCCCCTAGACCAGCTTGCTCCAAGCCCCATCCAACCTGGCCTTGAACCCTTCCAAGGGTCAGACAGTCACAGCTTCTCTGCAACCTGGTCTATTCCCCCCACATCTAAACTCAGACCAAACTTAGCAGCCTCAGATTTATGAAGAAATATGGCAAAACTTGTTAGCATCTGACTTTGCAAAATCAACACGAGCTCTTCAGAAAGAGCTGCCACCCACCCACTTTGCTTATTTTTCCCCATTTGGTGGAACATTTGCATTCTGTTGTTGTTTGGAGCAGTATTTTAATGTATCTGGCTGAGTCTGCTTCAAATAGTCCAGCGAGATACCAGGGGGTGAGGGGTGGAAAACTGAGCTCTTACACATCCAGTACTTCTCTTGTTGGAAATTTTCAATCCCACCTCTCTGCTGGGATGAAATAGGTGCAACTCATCCAATTTCTAAAGCATCATGCATGAAGCTGACACTATTTGAAGACTTCAAAATAGAAAAGCCAATTGAAACAAACCTCTGCTCCTTTCCACTTTCTCTGTTCCACAGTTTAGGACAGAAGACAGGAGAGAAAGATTGTTTTGGCAACAATGTTTTCAGGACTCTAAAAAGAATATCAAAACCGCTCTGCCACACTCTCAGCTCTTGCAGAGCCAAAAAGCACTGGCTGGCTTTGCTCACAGACTCACAATTGTGGTGGCATTTCTAGCACACCACAGGACAGCGATGTTTTTCCTTTTCTCCTGGAAATAACTACAGCGCTTCTGGCTAGCAAGGCAGACATGAGCCTCTTTTAGTGGCCCTTGAAATTGGACATGTGAAATGAGGTACACAAAGCCACAGGCCAGCTGAACCTGGGATCTCTGAATGGCTCTTCACATTCTTCCCAGGAAGATGAATGGCAATCACTATTTTGGCAGGGAAACTGCATCAGCTGGCAATTTGGTGTAGAAAATGTGCTTTCTGTTCCTCTCAGAGCCAAAACTCCTACCCATTTCTTGCAAGTCCTTCTTACATAAGGACCATGTTCAACTGAGTGACAGTGAAGCCCAATGGCAATCCAGGAATAAATTGTCCTGTACACAATCTCCTCCATCCACGTGGAAGGTTACTCAGGGGCACACAGGAGGAAGGTAGAAAGCCAAATGCATCATTGGACATAAAGTCAGACGTGTTGAGGGATGAAGAAATCTTGCAGAGCTATGGAAAGCTCCCCTGAAAAGCCAGTTCAGGAAGAGCCTGAGCTGTTTTGTGCTTCTAGGCCTGAAGATGCTCAGGATCTTTCCCAGATGCTCAGCAGGCAGTAGGATTGTGCCTGAATCTGGCTCTGGAAATGCCAGTGCCTCAACTGAGAGCTGTGGCAATGATTTCCATTGCATGGAGAGCAGCCACAGTCCTGCAAGAGTCTTTCAGCAGAGCAAACAGCAGCCTGGAGGGTGGGCAGTGCTGCATCTGTACCACTGCATGCTCATCCTTCACCGTAATGCAGAGCTGCCCCCAAAGCTGCCATGGATCACTTTTTAGATTTCTCCTGTTGGATATATTTTGGAGAAGTTGTTCTAGGTGGTTTTTGTTGGTGATCCTGTAGGAAGCAGCCATTCGCCTGCTGTGATATCTTTACCACTAATACTAACTTCTCATTCCCTTTGGTTTTATTTGGAGTTTTTTATCTATTTGTTTGATTGGTTTGTTTGGGTTTGTTTGGGTTTTTGTCTCTTTTGGTTTGAGATTTTTTCCTTTTATAAAAATGACTGGTGAAGTTTGCACAGCCCAACTCCAGAAGACGTAAACCAGGCTTGACGTTCCAGAAATTGCTTTTGGCTGGCTTTAGCTGCATTCCCCAGGATCAGGATCCCCAGTAGATATTTGCAGGTTTTGCTCTGCATCTTCAGCTTGCCCTGACTTTGCTCTGTGTTTCACCAATGGAGAAGACAATGGATATTTTGCCAAACCTCCTTTCAAACAACCAAACTTGGGGCAGCACGACAGAAAAGAAGAAAATAAAATCTTCGCCACTTAGAACAGAGCCAGAGTCCCACCATTTTCCCCTCCACTTTTCTTGATTTTCTACATTTAGAGGCAAAGCTTCCATCTCCAAAAGCTTCCATCTCTCACTTCCTGATGCTCTTTGCTACCCTTTAGCCTTCACCCCTCACGCATCGGACTGCTGTCCATGTGGGGCTGGGGATGCTCAGCCTGGAAAGAGAAGGTGCTGGCGAGGCCTCCCTGCAGCTCTAGGAAAGATGGGCACAGAGAGGAGAAGCCTTTCAACTGCAGGAGTGAGACTGAAGTTGCATCTAATGAAGCTGCTCTTTTCCACTCAGGCTGCTGGGGCACTGGCCCAGGCTGTGCACACAGCCTGGGGATGCTCCATCCTTGGCAACATCCAAGGCCAGCTGGGAGCAGGGCTCTGAGCAACATATTCTGGGGGAAGATTGCTCCGCTTGGAACAAGATGGTCTTTAGGGTCCCTTCCAAGCCCAGCCACCCAGGGATTCCATCATTCTATGGTCTCCGTTGTCCACTTCAGCCTGGGCCTGGGCTCCTGGCAGTGATGTCACAATGCACGCTCCAGCTAGAACTTCCAGCATCCAGCAACGGCCACAACACAACCCTTGGCTCCTTGTGTCAGCACGCTCTTCAGAGTGCTCCAAGGCCACCCCTGTCACTTTGTTACCACCTGCTCCCTGATTCCCCCAGCAGTCCTGAAAGCTACCCATTGCTTAGATTTTGATATCCATCCCTGCAGGATGTCTGCATTTGTTCCAATGAAGGTATGGTACTATTCCATGGAGGTGGACACCCCGCAGCTGCCTTGGTGGGCTGGAGATGTGTGGGGTAGAGTGGTAAAGGGACCCCACACTGAGATTTTGCTACCTCTGCAGGCTGGATTAGATAGAGAGGAGGAGATGGAGGTTGACACACAAATCAACACAGAAGAGGACATGGAAGTTGATGGAGAGGAGACTGGAGAGGAACAGATGGAGGTGGAAATGGAAGAGACAGTGGAGGATATGGAGGTTGAAATGGAAGATCACATTGAGCAGATGGATATTGATGTAAGAGACGAGGAGGAGGACATGGTGTTGGGATGAAGACCGATGCCAGCAGCAGAACAGGCAGGTGCTCCCCACGGGCAGAGCGGGTCCCCTGCTGCCAGGCTGGGGCTGGGCTGGGCACTCCCTGCTCAGGGACATGCTACCCCATGCACTGGATTCTGGTGGCCATCCCTGGCCTGGCCTGGCCTTGCTTTGGGCCACACAAGCCCTGTTCCAGTGCCTGGGCCACAGCCCCCAGCCCCAGCCAGGCTCACTTCTGGCAGCAGAGTCCCCCTGTGCCAGTGTCCCAGCCCGGGAGCACATGGAACACCCCTCCATGCCTGACTGCACTGACCGTGCTACTTGTTTTTCTTCCAGGAGTGACGCACATCCCAGACAGAGATGCCACCCTTCTGTATATATGTTATAGAGTTGTTGTGTTCAGAATAGATGTTTTAGGGTTTGTTTAAGTTTTCTGTAAATACGTTTCATATAGTTCTGTTAGATAAGTTCTTTGGTAAATAGGTTCTATAGTTTGTTGTTGTTGTTGTTGTTACCAATATTCTTACAATGTAAATATGTTGTGTAGTTCATTCTTGTTCCTTTTCTTCTACAAATAAACATTCTTTGTTTTTCACACCCCAGTTCTCTTTGCATTTGCTTTGGGCACATTTGCAAAGTTGTGCTTTCCACTCGCTCCAGGTTCCCAGGGCTGGATGTCCCGGAGGGAGCTGGCACAGCCACCCCAGCAGTGGGCTCCCTGTGCACAGGGGGTCCCACTGACAGAGCTCACCCTCTCCTTGCAGTTTCTCTGGACACACTTGGGAGCTGGAGGGGCAAATCCCAGTGGGCCCTGTCCCATGGCATCCCACATGGGAGCAGGGCTCAGCCTCATCCATGCCTCTTCCCTGGCTAGCCCCAGGGCTAAGGAGGCTGCACTGGGCTGCGGGCAGCCTGCTTCCTGGGCACCCTGAGGGGCTGGAGCCAGCCTGGAGGGAGCCTCAGCACAGGGGCCTCTGGCCTACATGCACCAACATTTCCTTTGGAAACCCCCTCTGTCACCACACTCTGCTACAAGCACAACATCAATTGTTCCTCCTACTTCAAGGGGAGGCCTTAATTGGCACAAATTTGTCCCTTGGACTTCCTAGCACAGCGAATGGCAGCGCTTGGAATCCCTCTTCTGCACTCCCTGCTCAGGCACCAAAACATTGGAACCTGCCAGAACATCTTGAATTAGCACCAACCTGCAGAGAGCTACAGGGGGAGAAACTACCCCCAACCACACAGGGACATTGATGGGCTGGGGCAGAGCTGAAACTAAACTATTTTAATGCCAAGAGACAGGATTTTTTATTGCTGAATTCATTCTCCCACAACAAGAATGAAAGCTTTCAGTCTCCTCACCTGCCACACATGTCTATTGCCAAAGTTTGCTTCTGGGTTACCACTGATTTTTATTCATCTCTTCACAACTCTGATGCTCTTCCTGCCTAAGGTGCAGAGATGATATTTCAGAGCCAGATGAGCTCAGCACAGCTTGTGCAACACGCAGGATTTCCAGACCCAGAGATTCAGGCCATGCAAACTGATACTTTTTTGTCTGTGTGCTAAGATCACTGGAAGGATGTCAGTGATGAACCACACACTTCTCAGAGCTGTCCCTTCTATCCAGCTCTCCCCAGTCACTTCACACACTTCACTCCAAGCAGGTTCTGATAGAGTTCAGTAGCACATGGGATTTCATCCTGGCTTTTCTTCATTTTCTCCTGAGCTGTCTGCATACACAGTGTGTGGGCACTGCACCAGCATTAACGGGGCACCTCCCTGACACTGAGATTCATGTCACAACTTTTCATCAAAAGCAGCAAAGAAATGATTCCCACTGGTACCCACATGGCTCCCTGGCAACTTTGTGCTGCTGCAGCTCCAGCACCAGGCCTGGTGCACAGGAATTTCAGGAGGAGACACACCGAAGGAATCAACCCTTCTCAGAGAAGAAACATCTGTTTGCATGGCCCAAATCTCCACAACACTGCAGACTCTGGTGACCCACACTCTGCATTTGCACTTCAGCCTCTGTGCCTCACTTTTCCTCTCACTAAAGTCCCCCCAGTTTCCCTCATGCTCAGATTCCCAAGAGAATTCAAAGCAGCATTAGGAGCAGGGAGAGATGATGGGAGCTGTCCCAAGGCTCAACCAAATTTCTCTGGACTGACAATTCTAGCCAAGGACAGAGGAAAAATCTGCATGAAAGAGGTGTGAAATCAAAGCAGGAATCAAATTTAGGTAGAATGAGAGAAGCTGAAGAGCTTTTCAGTGTTTGCAACAAGATTAAAAGCTCCAGGTCCAGGAGGGATGCAACATTTTCCCCACTCTAACAACTCTGTGATGCAAATTGCAGCTCAAATCCTTCTCCCCAGCTCTGGGACTTGTTCAGCCCCCAACACGGTGCTGAATTTTTCAAGCAAAGTGGAAGCTGGCTCAGAGAGGTGGCTTGCAAATCAAAATCACAGCGGACAGCTTGGAAGCAGCAGCCAGAGCAAAGAGAGGCAGAGCCTGGCCCTGGGGTGCAGCACAGCCACACAACACATGCCTGAAACTCTAAGACATGAAAGAATTTGCCACGGGAGACACAGAAGGTACTTGATGCAATCCTGCCTCCTTCACGATGCATCAGCACGCAGGAGAGCACTAGGATGAAGATGACAGCACCTTCTGCTGCTGCTTCCATCTCCTGAGTCAAATCTCCCCAATATCTCTCACTATTGGCCATTCCCAAAGCCTCAGATTCTCTCAGTCCTTGCAGGATTTCAGTGCTGAGGAGCATGGAGGGAGATAAAGGCACTTGCAGAAACCAGAGATGCATTTTCTGCCTGAGGTGCATTCCACTGCCCAGCTTAGTTCCTCTAAAACCATTCCAATCAGCCCCTTGGACAGCACCAAGCCAGCAGCAGAACATCAGCCCCTGAAAATGCTTGGAAATGCCATTCTTTGAGATTTCTCTCCAGCTCTCCCATTTCATGGTGCCATTGCAGGGCTTTATCCCATCACTCAGCACTTGCAGCAAGTCTTGGCAACCAGCTTCCAACGGATTTGTAGTGCTGAGCAAATAAGAGGCAATTTGACTTTGTCTCCAGTGAATGAAATTTCACCTCAATCAGACGAACTCTGTGTTCTGTCATTGGCCAGGCACTAACTACTGCCAGCTCCCCCCAAGCCTGGATGTCAAACTGTCTTCATATTGGAAAGTTAAATTTAGTTGGCTTTATGTACAAGATTATTCTGTCTCCAAATCATTTGGAGCCATAGAATTGCATTTCCAAGGACTAAATTCAGAGCAGCCACAAAGAGCACAAGAGGCAGGGAAAGAAAGAAAAATAGAGATTTCTAAGGAGATGGAAATTGAATGCTGAGTTTTTCCCATTCCAGGAAGTTCCATCAATTATCACCTGCCACCTCCTTGCCTTCACTTGTGTGGCCACCACTGAATTCACTCCCTGAAAAGAAAATGTTGGTCCTACTGAAAACTGGGGCTAGAAGTAGGAAAAGGCTCAGCTATCTGACATCGAAGACAACATCATGAAAAGAGCTGCCTTATAATAGCAAGATATGATGGGCAGCCGGAATGGCTGAAGGCAGCAGAGAGAAGTCCATGAACTATTGGTGCTACAAAGATTTCTGACAAAACCCCCAAGAAGCCAAAAACAGCGTTTGGTCTGGCCGAGCTGATAGGAGCCCTGTGCATTTAATTCAGCCATTGGCAGCACATGGAGATTGGCTTTAAGCTCCTTTGGTCCACTACTACTTTATTTTATTTATTTTATTTTATTTTATTTTATTTTATTTTATTTTATTTTATTTTATTTTATTTTATTTTATTTTATTTCATTTCATTTCATTTCATTTCATTTCATTTCATTTCATTTCATTTCATTTCATTTCATTTCATTTTTTCCACCCAGAAAATGCAATTGCTTCTCCTCTTCGGGAAGAAATTACTGCTTTGAATGGTTCAAGGCAGAGTTTCTTCCTACACCCACTTGTAATCAGTCACCAAGAGAAAAATTTTCTCAAAAGATCTCTTAAAAATTTTGGAGTTACTTTCAACATAAATAACTTGGTGATTTCGCTCCAGATGAGAAGGGAATTGAATTTGGCTCCCTCAGCTTAAAAAGAAGTCTTTCTTCCCAGTTCTTCACCAAGAGGAACAAAACACTTGGTTGCAGCAAAATGAAGGGAGGAAGAAGTTTCTTTCCCCCTGAGCTGCACAACAGGAGACAATTTTGTTGCCAAGAGGTGACAAAACCCAGCCAATTTCCAGTTCTTTCAGTTTCAGGGAAAAGCTCCAAGGATCATAGCTGGGGCAGACACAGAGTGGGAGGAGCAGGGGATCTGCTGGGGGGTTTTGGGCTGGGGCATAGATTAAAGAAATCTTCAAGTGAAACCCATCAGAACTCAAGACTTCATCCCACAGAGGAGAAATTGGATTTGACCCAAATGCCATTCAAATCCAAAAACATTGAGGCATTTCCCCAAGCTCTGCTGAGCCATCAGGTACAACCCAAAGCACCCTGTGGGACCAGAGCAGCAGCTCCCTGGCATGGGGACAGGGATGCTCCCTTGGCAAGCCGCCTGCATCACCCATGGGATTTGCAAGATCTGTTTCTAAAGACCCCAACATCCAAAAGACTCCAGATTCAAAGCCTTTCCTTTGGGGTTTCACTTCTCCATCTGTCTCTTGTCACTAGACAGCTGCTTCACTTCAGCACCCTTCTGGATGGGGCCAAATTTTCTCCGAATTTCCAGCCTAAACAGGAAGTTACTTCCATTCATTCTTCTGCAAGTACTGGCAGCTTGTAGCTGCTCTGCTCTTCCTCTCCTGCTGTGCATTTGTGCAAATCAAGTGCCAAGAGCATTTCCTTGTTTCAATGCTGCAGCGACGGAAAGCCCGGAGCACCGCGACTTGTCTAGATATTCAGCCCTGATAAGGGCTGGGCCGAGGCGCGTGAGCAGCTTCGTGCAGGCGAATGATTCAGCTCAGGCTCAGCGGTAGTTGAGTGATTTCAGCTCAGCTTAGCTCGGCTCGGCGGCAACGGCAGGCAGGCAACACAGGAAGCAGGGACGGGAATGCTGGTCCAGCGTTCCACCAAGGCAAAACCTTTTATTCAGGCAGAGCTTCGGCGAAGGGTGCCGGCAACAGCGAATCCGTCGAACAGGGGAAAAGCCGGGATATTTATGGGGAAGGAGAGGGGCGGGGGGAAGCCCGAGATACCTGTATCGGGATTGGACAGCAGGCGGGAACACCAATGGGACACAAGAGTTTAACATATCTAACTCAAAGACCCCTGGGAGCGACACATTGTCTCTCTCTTACAGAGAAGTATCTTGTCTCCAGGGTAGAGCCAGAATCTCAGGCCCAGCGGGCTCCTCCGTACCCACAACTCCCCCTTCTTTACTTATTAAAAAGGCATCTCCTAGAGAGTTAGCTAATAGATTCTTAAAACATGAAAACATACTTGGGAAGATAATAACAATTAGGAAAACCCAAAAAACTTTTTCAGGAGGGAGGCAACCCATCCTTTGAGCCCTTAGTTCCCAAAATGGTCCTCAAGCCACTGGGGCTCCTTTTTAGTCTGGAGTTCCTGGACTGGACCGCGTGTTGGGGTCTCTGGATGAGGGCGTGGATGCCTTCACTGGGGCTGGGGAGGTCAAAGCAGCACAGTCCCTTAAATTCTTCGCAGCCGTGTCCATGGGCCAGGAGCAAAAAGTCTAGAGGGTTGGTGGCACTGCCCGTGGACAAGCACATGTGGTCTTGTTTGAGCGTCTTTGCCAGGGTGATCCACATGTTCTCTTGGGGCTGTGCTACTAGCCAGGCATCCACAGCTGATGTTTTCAGGGGCATCCAGATAATCAGGAACATCCGGAACTCAAGGATGGTTTCGCTCTCCATTTTCTACAACAGGACATAAAAGATTAGTTCTGATTTTTGGAGGGTGGGGGAGCTATTTTCTTTTTCCCTTTCCTCTCCCATCTCCCCCCTCTTTTAAAAAAAACAAACAAAAAACCAAACAATTATAAGCAAGGTTATTCTGTGTATTGGGGACACATGAGCTGACACCAGCAGCAGCACAGAGGTGCATTTTGGTGTAAACTGGCAATTTGGGCTGGGCAACGAGGGCAAGAAGGGGAAGGGGGAGGGAGTTAAGAAGACTTGCGTACTGTCACGGTGTCAGGCGTGACGTTGGCAGTCGTCTCGTTGCAGCTCTGGTAGCAGGATGGTTTGGCCTCTGTCTGGTTGTTGGTCTGGTGGCAGGTCGGTTCTGTGGACTCCGATGACGTCTCTGTTTCCAGGCTGCAGTGGGCTGCTGTTTTTCTGGACCTGTGTGGGTCTCAGGAGACTTTGAAAGTTCTGAATTTGGTGCAGGGTTTGTAGGGCCTAAATAAGGTTTTACATTTTTCCCTGGGAGCCACTTAGGTCCTGATGGCGTGGACACACACGCATACCCTCTCCTTCAGGATGTAATCAACGGGAAAGGTCCTGATACCAGTTGTGATTCAGGATCCTTGATCAGCACTGGTGGCTTCTCTGTGAGTTTGGCATGAGTTGAGTTAGAGAAGTGCCGAATTACAGGGGGGTCAGGCTCTGTAGCTGAGCAATTTAGAAAGTTCATGACATATAGAGCCTTACAGAGCCTCTCAATGGGAGGAATGATCTCTGTTCCTCCCCGCTGGTGATCAAGGACTCTTTTCAGGTTTTGGTGGGTCCTTTCTACTATTGATTGCCCTGTAGGGGAATGAGGAATGCCCGTGGCGTGTTTCACCCCCCACTCATTGAAAAAGTCTCTTAGTTTGTGAGAGGTGTAAGCAGGTCTGTTGTCTGTTTTAATTTGTTCTGGGACTCCCAGGGTAGCAAAAGCAAGGAGAAAATGTCGGATGGTGTGCTTGGCATTTTCTCCTGCATGGGCTGAGGCAAACACTGCGCCAGAGAAGGTGTCTACGGAGACATGTACATATTTGACTCTCCCAAAGGACGGGACGTGAGTGACATCGGTTTGCCATATCTGGCAGCTGTTAAGTCCTCGGGGGTTAACCCCGGAGTTAACGACTGGTATTTGGAACGATTGGCAATTAGGACAGGTGGCAACTATTGCACTAGCCTGGTCTCTGGGTAGTCTGAACATTCTCATCAGTGCAGGCATGTTTTGGTGGAAGAACTGGTGGAACAATTTTGCTTGTGCGAAAATGTCAGGGACATTGGCTGCCCCAGCAGGCATGGCTAAGGCGTCTGCCCTCCTGTTTCCTTCGTCAATGGCACCTGGGAAGCTGGTGTGTGCCCTCACATGCATGACATAGTAAGGTTGCTTTCTGTGAGAGATAAGATACACTAATTCAGAAAGCAATTGGTATCAATTTGGGTTAGAGACCTCTTTCAGAAATGCATGTTCTGCTCTCATAGCTATTCCAGCCACATAAGCCGAATCAGTCACCAGATTGAAAGGTTCTTGGAATTTTTCAAAAGCTCTGACAACGGCTGCTAATTCAGCAATTTGTGGTGATCCCTCGACCACTTGGACATCAGACTCCCATTTCTGTGTCCTGGGGTCCTTCCAAGTCATGACTGACTTGTGGGATTTCCCTGAGCCATCTGTGAAAACCGTCAGGGCCTGGAGTGGTGTTTTGCTCTGTAATGATTTGGGGACCAAATTAAATGTGGTTTTGAAAAGTTTGTGGCCAGGTGGGTGTATAGAAATTTGGCCTGAATAGCTATTGAGAGTGAACTGAAGGCTCTCATTGGTTTGGAGCAAAGGCTCCAAACTTCCAGTTGCCAATGGGAGGAAAATGCATGTGAACTCACAGGCTGCAAGAGTACGGAGACAGACTCTAGCTCTTTTAATGAGTTCCGCCATGATTTCCTGTGGAGTGGTGATAGTCTTAGTGGGCTGGTTATGTGTGAAAATCCACTCGATGATAAGGAGTGGATCCTTCAATGCCATGTCCCATTGAAAAATGAGCACATGTAAGTGCAGGGCCTTACCCAGGATAACCAGCTGGAAGGGCAGGCTGGGTTCATAACGGTGCGCTTGCCGTGAAGACAGGGCCTCCGGGACCTTGGTGATGGATTCCCGGGCCTCCGGCGTGAGGGAGTGTGGTGAATCGAGGGCTTCGCTGCCACGGAGCAGGTTGAATAGGGGCGCAAGGACTTCTGTTGTTACCCCAAGCAGAGGGCGTATCCAGTTGATGGACCCGCAGAGCTGATGTAGGTCCCGCAGGGTCTTGGGGTCATCTTTGATGGTCAGCTGCTGGGGCACGATGGTCCGCTCACGGATCCGGAGTCCCAGGTAGGTCCAAGGGCAGGTGTGCTGGATCTTGTCCTCACGGATCTCAAATCCAGTGTCCTCGATTGTCTGGATGGTTTTTTGTAAAGTCTGGTGCAGATAGTCATCAGCAGCAGCACTAACCAGGATGTCATCCATGTAGTGGAGGATGATGGCATCCAGGAACAGGGTTCTCACAGGTGACAGGATGCGGGCCACGTACCATTGGCAGATGGTAGGAGAATTTTTCATCCCCTGAGGAAGGACTAGCCAATGGTATCTCTTTAAAGGTGCTTGTCTGTTTGGAGAGGGAACCGAGAATGCAAATCTGGGGGCGTCCCGGGGATGGAGGGCTATGTTGAAAAAACAGTCCTTGATGTCAATGACAGCCAGTTTCCAATCCCGGGGAGCATTGAAGGGGAAGGCATGCCAGGCTGGAGGGGTCCCATGTCTTCAATGACATCATTGATTTTCCTGAGGTCATGAAGGAGTCTCCACCTGTCCTTGCCTGGTTTGCGTAGGACAAAGACAGGGGAGTTCCAAGGGCTATTGGTGTCTGTAATGTGGCCCTTGGCAAGCTGCTCTTCTATGAGGGCTTCCAGTGCACGCAGTTTGGTCTCAGATAGGGGCCACTGATCAACCCACACTGGATGGTGCTGTTTCCAGGTGAGGTGGGGGATGGTAGGTGTGGCACGCTTCTCAGTGACCCCCACTAAAAATCCCTGCTGGGAATCCGCAGAGAAGCTCCCTATTGGGACAGAAGATCCCGTCCCTGGAGGGTGATTGGTGCTCTCACCACAAATGGCCTGATGGTTGCCATTTGAGCCTCAGGTCCTTCGATGACAATATTCCATTTGCTCCTCATGGAAGCTGTCATCCCTCCAATTCCTGAAATCATGCCTGCTACAGGTTGTAATTCCCAATTGTCTGGCCACTCGGAGCGGGCAATGATGGTAACATCTACTCCAGTGTCTAGCATTCCTGGATGCTGAATCCTTTCCCCATAACAAAACAGGCTGCAGTCCACAATGGGTTTGCAGAAGCCCACAACCTGAGTCCACATAGCACTGGGGTTGAGGGGAACCTGTTCCGGGCAGTCACTGGGAAGTAAAAAGGCCTGTGCCACAGGAGTCTGTTCCTTTAAATAATAAGGAGGGTCTATGCAGGTCAGGGAGATGGAAATTTCATCTCCAGGGTATATGGTCTGAACCTCAGGAACAGTATGAATTTGCTCTGGACAGTTGGTAGGGTCCCCAAGTATTAAGATGTTGGAGGGACTGCCTGGTGGTCCACGTTTCCCTGTGGGGATTTTGTAAACACAATCGCCCTTCATCTGTAAAGAGAGTCTAGTTACCAGTTGACGGCGGGTTCCCATCGGGAGCGCTCCACCTGCTGGGTTTGATATCGGGGTCCCCGTGGAGGCAGGATGGTGGGTTTGGCAGGAGGGGTGGAGTGGTGCGGCATTTGATTTGATGTCGAAGCGCGGGGCCGTTCCGCGCTCTGCCTGAAGTTTCCCGAACGCCAGTTCTGTCTGGGGAACTGTTGGTGGGCAGGTGGTTGTATGGAATGTCTCTCTGGACAGTCTTTGAAAAAATGTCCAGGCTCGCCGCAGTTAAAACAGCGATTTGTGTTGGGGTCTGCAGCATAAGCTCCAGATATCCCCTCTGCCACTCCCTTAGCCACTGCAAGTGCCACTGTATTCTCACTTGAGGCAGAGGAGTGTTTGGTGCAGGCTTCAACCATCTGATCTATGGTTGGTTCGGGGCCCAGAGGGAGGGCTTGCAAAACTGCTTTGCACTCCTGATTAGCATTGGCCATTGCTATTTTTACTATTAATTCTTTTTGCTCTTGAGGGCTTTCTATCTGCTTTTCAATGGCTACTTTTAGCTTATCAATATACTTAATAAAAGACTCAGTTGCCCCCTGCTTAATATTGGTGAAGCACTGTGTTGGCACTTTATCATCAGGGGTGGTAAAAAGAGATATCTTAGCAGCATTAGCTATATCCTGTAAGGCTGCTTCAGGCAGATCCCTGGTCTGATCTCGGGGCTTTTGGAAATCTCCTTCTCCTGCTAATTGCTCCAAAGTAAAATTGGGTCTGTTAGCATCTTTTGCATAAACGTCTGCTAACTGCTTTAAATGTTTCTTCCACTGCCTCTCCCACAACATGTATTCTGCTGGAGAGAGCAGACAGTTCATAATATTCTTGATGTCATGTGGAACCATGACGTGGGCAGAGAAGGAAGCTTCTAGTAAGTGTTTAAAAAAATGTGAACCCCTGCCGTGTTCCTCGGCAGCTTTGCAAAGTTCCTGCAGTTCCCTATAATGAAGGGACTCCCATGCAGCAACCTGTGCCCCTGTCCTGTCTCTCTTCATTATTACCGGAAAGGCAAGTATTTTCTGGGACAGAGCAGAGTTCCCCGCCCGTGTGGCTTCCCTCTGCACCTCAGCCCAGTGATCTCCATATTCAGAATCTGAAGAAGAAGATTCACTGCTCTCATCTCCTAGTGGAGATGGGGGACGCTTGCTGGCAGCGCGGGGCCGGCTCGGGTGTCTAGAGCTGGCCCTTTTGTGGCCGGGTGGGGAAGCCGAGATGGCCCCGCTCTGGCTGGAGCCGTCCCGGCCTCCGGGGCACTGGGACCCTGGAGCGGGCACGCCGCTGGGGACGGGGCCCCGGCACAAAGGGACAGGAGCGGGGTCCGCGATGGGGAGGGGTTTCCCCATGGATGGGGGAGGGCCCGACGCGGTTACACCCAATGACGCAGTGGGGGGGGAGGAGCCGCAGGACGCGGCAGGAAGAGAAGGGGTGAAGGCGGGAAAGTGGCAATTTTGGGCATCGAGGGCAGGAAAACCGGGGTGGGAGTGGGACAAAATGGCGGGGCTGGCCACGCTGCCGGCGCCATCTGTGCTAACGCTAGGAACTGGGAGGGACACAACCAGGTGTGAGGGCATAGGAGACAGGGTAGAGGAAAGACCCAAAGCGGCATGGCCATTGCCACCCTGGTGCGGGTAGAGAGACAGTGGGAAGGTGTCAGGGAGTCGGCAGCAGCTCTGTGCCTGGGGGCAACGTCCACCCACAGACCGGCTCTCAGATAGGGAAAGGTGTTCGGGGGCACTTGGAGAGGTGGACGGGGTTGGGGGGTTTAACTGGGGACCCAAAACTCCCTCTTCTTTTTTTCCCTCTTTTTCCAATGAGGAAATAATATTTTGAAACACAGGAAAAAACTTTGCAACAGAAAAATCCCCTTTAGCTTGAACAGTATATAACTTTCTTCCCACATTATCCCAAAAAATTCCCGATTTAGCAGAGTCCAAATTAATCTTAAAATGTTTAAAAACCCAATGAATAAATCTTTTAAATCCCCTTTAGAAAACTTAAAAGTTCCCGATTTTAGGGTATTTGCAACTTGGATATAAAAGTCCCTCTCAGGTGGGGTCAGTCTCTGTACAGAGGACTGGTTTCCCATCCTTTTTCACTCCCCACCCAGCAGTAAAACAGGAAAGAAAAAAAAGAAAAAGCCCAAGGAAAAAAAAACCTTCGACTTACAATTTCTCTTCAGCAGATGCCGGCGGGTGAAAAAAAAGCTGCGGGGTAGGGGGTCACCTGGCGGCCAGTCCTCAGGGGCTCTTCCTTGCCCCAGATGGTCAGACGAGGGTCCCGGTCGCAGCCTCTGGGATCGCCTCTTGCTGGAACGCAAGAAAGGCTTCCTCGAGGGGCGGCGGCTCAAACAGCGGCTTGTCTCGCAGGTAAACTGCGGGCAGACGCTTCTTCAGGCTCCTTCGAAGGCCCTGCGTTTGGGAAGCCAGTTGCCGCAGCGACGGAAAGCCCGGAGCACCGCGACTTCTCTAGATATTCAGCCCTGATAAGGGCTGGGCCGAGGCGCGTGAGCAGCTTCGAGCAGGCGAGTGATTCAGCTCAGGCTCAGCGGTAGTTGAGTGATTTCAGCTCAGCTTAGCTCGGCTCGGCAGCAGCGGCAGGCAGGCAACACAGGAAGCAGGGACGGGAATGCTGGTCCAGCGTTCCACCAAGGCAAAACCTTTTATTCAGGCAGAGCTTCGGCGAAGGGCGCCGGCAACAGCGAATCCATCGAACAGGGGAAAAGCCGGGATATTTATGGGGAAGAGAGGGGCGGGGGGAAGCCCGAGATACCTGTATCGGGATGGGACAGCAGGCGGGAACACCAATGGGACACAAGAGTTTAACATATCTAACTCAAAGACCCCTGGGAGGGACACATTGTGTCTCTCTTACAGAGAAGCATCTTGTCTCCAGGGTAGAGCCAGAATCTCAGGCCCAGCGGGCTCCTCCTTACCCACATTTCAATGATGTCATTTTGCCTTATTATTTCCTTCCCATAGAGTTGCACAGATTTGGTGCTGGCTCAACACTCTGAACATTGACAGCACAAAGTCGAGTTTTCACACCAACTTCTCCAACCTTGGCACCTGTTGCAGTCCGCAACCTCAGGATCTCGGCCAGGGAAACCACAGGGTTCTGGGGACCAGCATGGAACACCAGTGAGACGGGCCTTTGTTCATGAAACCATTTCTTCAGCATGGGAACAAACTCAGATCCAGAACAGAGAGCCCCAAACAGAGGCACGGCAGGGGTTTTTGAGGGACAGAACTCTTGAGGGTCTCCACCCTTGAGGCTGGAGCTCAGGGTCAGGGACCACTAGAAACACAGCAAGGGAGAAGCCCCCCAGGGATTCAAAGCCAATCTGAACCCCTGGGCCGTCCTTCACAAGGGGTTTGGGGTGGGACAATGGAATTCGTTGCCTCCCCCGAGGCACATCACAACATCTGCTCCTTTTTTTTTGTTTTCCCTTCAAATTTTAATTTGGAGCTTAAAAATGTTTCCAAAACTTACAGAATAAAATCTCACCTCCTCCACAGAGCACCCGCTTTGCTCTGTGGGACACTAAAAACTCAAGAACAAAACACGTTAAGCAAACAAACAAACAGAAAAAAACAAAATTGAAAACAAACACTTAAATTAAACAGTGATGGTACTTAATACAAACGTAACGGTTTTTTAGTTCAGTCTCTTCCAGTCCTGGAGTTTCTTTCAGGAAGGGCGCAGCTCTTAGATCTCCTCTCACGAGGGGCAGAGTTCTTAGATCTCCAGCTTCGGCTCTGGTCTCGTAGGTGTGGGCGTTGCCACTTGAGATGTTCTTGGTGAAACGCTGGCTTTCAGAGCTCGGTTCCAGTTTTGATTTCCCCAGAGGGGGTGTTGCCCACCATGGAAAAGGCACAGCCCCCAGGGGTGGAGCAGCTGAAGAAAGGGCTGGGAGCGAAGCAGGAGTTACTGGGGGAAGGGAAGGTTGGGGGCTGGGAAAGAAGGAGCAAGGCGGGAAAAAAGGAATCCCAGACCGCGTGGGCAGTGCCATCTTGGGAAGAGGGCAGGGTCCGGGATGGACTTTCCCGGCCAGGGAACGAGAATATGGAAAGACAGGGGGTGAAGGAGGACACGGAACGGCGGGCAGACGGCAGCAGACCCGCAGCACTCTGGATGTTCCCCGTCCCTTGCCTGCCTTCAGGAAAACCGGGGATGGGATGGCAGAAAGACACCGGGGTGACGGGGAGTCGGCAGCAACCCCGAGCCATCTTGGCATTTTTCACCCTTTGTCCTGCCCTTAGGAACAGAGGAGAGGGGAAGATACAGGGAGGTATACACCAAAAAAAAAATGAGGGACTTCACAGAAGCCAAAAAACAGTCCACAGGAAGGGCCATACCATCCATAATCGTCCATAATCGTCCATTATGTTAATCTCGTCCATAAAGGTCCTTCCCATCTATATTAAAAAAACCAAAACCCTCCATAATACGTCTCGTTGGGTGATATTAGATGTTTGTCCCAGTGTCTGGTCTCTCGGCTCCCCCACCTCCATAAGCCCTTTTCCCCCATGGCCCTGAGGCACTCCCAACTTGGCCCTCCTGCCAGGTATTCTCGAGTCCTCCTTTCTAAGGCGGGAGTCTCTCCGGCTCTCGAGCCATCAGCCAGGGATTTACGGAGTGTCCATGGAGCCGCTCCTGCTGTTCTCCTGGTGCCTCGCTGGATGCCGTGCATTCTCCACCATTTGTTGTAGTCCGCAACTGCAGGATCAGGTCCAGGGATGATATTTTCTGGAAACCGGCGTGTACTACAACGAGAAGCGCCTCTGTTCATGAAACCATTTCTTCAGCACGGGAACAACTCAGATCCAGAACAGAGAGCCCCCAACAAAGGCAGGGCAGGGGTTTTTGAGGGACAGAACTCTTGAGGGTCTCCACCCTTGAGGCTGGAGTTCAGGGTCAGGGACCACTAGAAACACAACAAGGGAGAAACCCCCAGGGACTGAAACCCAATCAGAACCCCTGGGCCACCCTTCACAAGGGGTTTGGGGTGGGACAACTTCATCCAGGGCTCCCACGCCCATCCCCCAAAGCAGGAGGTCAAAATTCACTAGCTTGGCTTACAGCCATGCCTCTCCTGTAACAATGCTTATCTGAAACTAACTCTTTGCCTCCCTGAAGCACCTCACAACAGTTTATGCTGTCT
This sequence comes from Poecile montanus, assembly GCA_038429875.1. Classification (NCBI taxonomy): domain Eukaryota; kingdom Metazoa; phylum Chordata; class Aves; order Passeriformes; family Paridae; genus Poecile; species Poecile montanus. The sequence continues at coordinate 1,332,596 of JBBLMP010000054.1, read as the reverse complement.
CTTTCCATGTTGATCACTCTCTCTCTCTTCCCCTATCTCTGGAAAAAAGGATGAATTTGCAAGACTCACCTGAGTAGTGAGCAGGTTCAACTCTTGCCCAGGCCTTGTGGATGGTCCCGGGATCTCTGCCGGAGCAGCGGCTGGAGCTGTCTGCGCTGGAAGATTTTTTCCCATGGCTGCTGTGGGGAGTGTGGCCATTATCTGAGCACGCTGCAAGCTGATATCTTTCCCTGCATATCTTTAGTGGGCAGTGTGTGGTGAAACTGAGCAGCGGCAGCAAGTGCAGGCCAGGCAGGGAGCGGCCTGGCCCGGCAGCCCCGCTGTGCAAGGCCCAGCCAAGCCTCTGAGAAGGGGCTCCTGTCACTTGCCAGTCTCCATCCTCCCCGGGAAGCGCAGAGCTGCGGCCAGCCCCGCTCCCCTCCCGTGGCCTTGGCTGGCCTGGGGGGAAGGAGGCTGAAGGGGAGCCCTGGTACCTCTTGAAAAGGCGGAAAGCAAAGAGAGCAAGGAATTGCCGGCCTTAGGTCTTCAAGTGCTGTTCCCAGGTTGATGTCACTTTTCAATGTCCCAACTGCTGTCAGTTCTCAGCATCGGCCATTTGTTGGCCAGGAGAAAAACTTTGTGGCATTTTGAAGAGATTTGGGGAATCTTGACAGATTTTTGTTGAAGTTTATAGGATCTTGAGCAGATTGAAATAATTTTGTGGATTTTTGTGGATTTTTTTTTGATTTTTGTGGAATCTGTAAAATATTTCTGGAATTTTGTGAGATATTGAAAATATTTAAATAATTTTGTGGGATTTTTGTGAAATTTGTGGGATTTTTCTGGAATTTTGAGGGATTTTTCTGTAATTTTTGGAAATTAGTGGAGATTTTGTGGGATGTTTCTGGAATTTGGTAAGGTTTTGAGATTATTTAAAGAATTTTGTGCTATTTTTCTGGAATTTTGAGGATTTTTCTGCTATTCTGTGGTATTTTGAGGAGATGGAAGAATTTTGAAGGTTTTATCTTAGATTTTGAGATTTGTGGAGATTTTGTGAAATGTTTCTTGAATTTGGTGGGCTTTTGTAAAAATTTTGGGAATTCTATGGGATTTCTCTGGAATTTGTGGGTGTTTTTCAAGAATCCTAAGGGATTCTTAGAGAGGTCTCTCAGAGGAGACCTGAAGAATTTTGAGCAACTTTTCTTAGATTTTGTGGAATTTTGTGGAGATTTTCTGGGATTTTGTGGAATTTTGTTGGATATTGAGGAGATTTAGGGATTTTGAGGGATTTTTCATGTATTTTGTGGGAATTTGTGGAGATTTTGTGGGATGTTTCTGGAATTCAGTTGGGTTTTGAGAAGATTTAGGGAATTTAGAGGGATTTTAATTGAATTTTGTGGATTTTTCTGGAATTCTGTGGGATTGTTGTGAAATTTGGTAGAGGTTTCAGAAGACCTAGGGAATTTTTTAACTCTTTTCAAGGATTTTGTGGGATTTTGAGAAGACTTGAAGAATTTTCATGAGTTTCTCTTCGATTTTGTGGAAATTTCTGGAGATTTTGTGGGGTGTTTCTGGAATTTGGTAGAGTTTTCTAAAGACTTGGGGAAATTTGTGGGATTTTTCTGATATTATGTGTGTCTTTTGAAGAATTTTGTGGGAGTTTTGAGGAATTTTGTGGGGGTTTACTGCAATTTCGTGGCATCCTGAGAAATTTTCAAGAATTTTGTGGGATTTTTCAGGAATTTTGTGTATTTTTCCTGCGAATTGTGTGGGATTCAGAGGAGACTTGAAGAATTTTGAGGAATTTTTCTCAGACTGTGAACATTTGTGGAGATTTTGTGTTATTTCTGTGGAATTTTATGGGATATTGAAGAGATGTGTGGATTTTGAGGGTTTTTTTCATGTATTTTGTGGGAATTTGTAAAGATTTTGTGGGATGTTTCTAGAATTCAGTTGGGTTTTCAGAAGATTTAGGGAATTTTGTGGGATGTTTCTGGAATATTGTTGGATATTGAGGAGATTTTTTGGGATGTTTCTGGAATTCAGTTAGGTTTTGAGAAGATTTAGGGAATTTTGTGGCATGTTCCTGGAATTTGGTAAGGTTTTAAGGTGATTTAGGGAATTATGATGGAGTTTCCTTGAATTTGATGGAAATTAGTGGGGATTTTGTGGGATATTCCTGGAATTTGGTGGGGTTTTGAGGAGATTTTGTTAATTTTGTGGGATTTTTCAGGAATTTTGTGTATTTTTCCTGTGAATTGTGTGGGATTCTGAGGAGGCTTGAAGAATTTTGTGAAATTTTTCTTGGATTTTGTGGAGACTTGTGGAGGTTTTGTGTGATTTTTGTGGAATTTTGTGGGATATTGAGGAGATTTAGGAATTTTGATGGATTTTTTCTTACATTTTGAGGAAACTTGTGGAGATTTTGTGGGATGTTTCTGGAATTCAGTTGGGTTTTGAGAAGATTTGGGGAATTTTGTGGCATATTCCTGGAATTTGGTATGGTTTTAAGGTGATTGAGGGAATTTTGTGGGATTACTCTAAAATTTGATGGAAATTAGTGGGGATTTTGTGGGATGTTTCTGGAATTTGGTAGAGTTTTGGAATGATTTAGGAAATTTTGTGGGATATTTCTGGAATTTTGTGGGGCTATTCAAGAATTTTGTGGTATTTTGAAAAGATTGAGTGAATTTTGTGTTGTTCTTGTTGAATTTTGTGGGAATTTGTGGAGATTTTATGGGGCATTTCTGGAATTTGGTAGAGTTTTCAGAAGATTTAGGGAATTTTGAGGGATTTTTCATGCATTTTGTGGGAATTTGTGGAGATTTTGTGGGATGTTTCTGGAATTCAGTTGGGTTTTGAGAAAATTTAGAGAATTTTGTGGCATATTCCTGGAATCTGGTATGGTTTTAAAGTGATTTAGAGAATTTTGAGGGATTTTCCTTGAATTTGATGGAAATTAGTGGGGATTTTGTGGGATGTTTCTGGAATTTGGTGGGGTTTTGTGAAGATTTTGTGAATTTTATAGGATTTTTCAGGAATTTTGTGTATTTTTCCTGTGAAGTGTGTGGGATTCTGAGGAGGCTTGAAGAATTTTGTGGAATTTTTCTTAGATTTTGTGAACATTTGTGGAGATTTTGTGTGAATTTTTGTGGAATTTTGTGAGACTGTGAGGCGGCTTGAAGAATTTTGAGGGATTTTTCTTGGATTTTGTGGGAATTTGTGGAGATTTTGTGGGATGTTTCTGAAATTCAGTTGGGTTTTGAGAAGATTTGGGGAATTTTGTGGGACTTCTCTGGAATTTTGTGGGGTTTTTCAGGAATTTTGTGGGAATTTGTGGAGATTTTGTGGGGTTTTTGTGGAATTTTGTAGAGGTTTCAGAAGATTTAGGGAATTTTGAGTGATTTTTTTGAAATTTTGTAAGGCTTTTCAAGGATTTTGTGGGATTCTGAGGAGACTTGAAGAATTTTGTGGGATTTTTCTTAGATTTTGTGGACATTTGTGGAGATTTTGTGGGACTTTTCTGGAATTTTGTGGGATTCTGCAGAGAATTGTCGAATTTTGAGGAATTTTTCTTAGATTTTGTGAACATTTCTGGAGATTTTGTGAGATTTTTGTGGAATTTTGTGAGATTGTGAGGCGGCTTGAAGAATTTTGAGGGATTTTTCTTGTATTTTGTGGGAATTTGTGGAGATTTTGTGGGATGTTTCTGCAATTTCGTAGGGGTTTGAGAAGATTTAGGGAATTTTGGGGATTTCTCAGGAATTTTGTGTATTTTTCCTGTGAATTGTGTGGGATTCTGAGGAGGCTTGAAGAATTTTGTGGAATTTTTCTTGAATTTTGTGGAGACTTGTGGAGGTTTTGTGTGATTTTTGTGGAATTTTGTGGGATATTGAGGAGATTTAGGGATTTTGAGGGATTTTTCATGTATTCTGGGGGAATTTGTGGAGATTTTGTGGGATGTTTCTGGAATTCAGTTGGGTTTTGAGAAGATTTGGGGAATTTTGTGGCATATTCCTGGAATTTGGTATGGTTTTAAGGTGATTGAGGGAATTTTGTGGGATTACTCTAAAATTTGATGGAAATTAGTGGGGATTTTGTGGGATGTTTCTGGAATTTGGTAGAGTTTTGGAATGATTTAGGAAATTTTGTGGGATATTTCTGGAATTTTGTGGGGCTATTCAAGAATTTTGTGGTATTTTGAAAAGATTGAGTGAATTTTGTGTTGTTCTTGTTGAATTTTGTGGGAATTTGTGGAGATTTTATGGGACATTTCTGGAATTTGGTAGAGTTTTTAGAAGACTCAGGGAATTTTGAGGAATTTTTCTGGAATTTTGGAAGGCTATTCAAGGATTTTGTGGGATTTAGAGGAGACTTGAATTTTGCGGGGTTTTAGATTTTGTGGAAATTTGTGGAGATTTTGTGGGATGTTTCTGGAACTTGGTAGGGTTTTGTGAAGATATAGAGAATTTTGAGGGATTTTTCTGGAATTTTGTGGGCCTTTTCAAAGACTTTCTGTGGTTTTGAGGAGAGTCGAAGAATTTTGAGGAATTTTTCTTAGATGTTGTGGAAACTTGTGGAGGTTTTTTGGGATTTTTGTGGAATTTTGTGGGATATTGAGGAGATTTTGGCATTTTGACGTATTTTTCATGTATTTTGTGATTATTTGTGGAGATTTTGTGGGATTTTTGAGGAGATTTTGTCGGATATTGAGGAGATTAAGGGATTTTGAGGGATTTTTCTTGAATTTTGTGTGAATTGGTGGAGTTTTGTGGGATGTTTCTGGAATTTGATAGTGTTTTCTAAATATTTAGGGAATTTTGTGGGATTTTTCTAGAACTTTGTGTATTTTTCTGGCATTTTGTGATATTTTGGGAAAATTTAAATAAATTTGAGGGATTTTTCTTGAAATTTCTGGAAATTGGTGGAGATTTTGTGGGATTTTTCTGGAATTTTGTGGGGCTTTTCAAGGATTTTGTTGGTTTCTGAGGGGACTTGAGGGCCCGTCTCCCCTAGGAACACGCACGTACTGCCCGCCCGAGTGGATCGGCCTTCGCTGCTACCATGGCGATGGGGCGACCATCTGGTCCCTGGGCGTGCTGCTGTTTGAGATGGTGTGCGGGTACTTACCCTTCGAGAAGGAGCGAGACATCGTCTTGGGGCAGCTCTTCTTCCCGCAGGAGGCCTCTCCAGGTTGCTATGGGGCCTGAAGAAGGCAGGCTTTGGCAGGTGGCAGCGCGCAGCCCAGCCCGGCCCTCCCGCAGCTGCGCGGGACGTCCATGTGCCCTCAAGGGCCGGCTGCAGCAGGTGGCCCGTGGCAGGCTGGCTGTGGCACGCTTGGCTGAAGGAGGGGACGCTTGTCCTGCCGTGCCACTCTCCCGCCAAGGGCAGCTCCCAGCACACGCAGCGTGGCCCAGCTTCTGCAGGCGCCAGGAGCAGCTGGGCAGGAGCCTTCTGCAAGTGAGGGCCGCTTTCTGCCTTCTCTCCCCACAGTGCCAACATCTGATCCGCTGCTCTTTGTCCAAGCACCCCGTGGATCGGCCAGTGCTGGAGCAGATCTTCTACCACCCTTGGGTGTTGGGCGGCCATTTCTGATGCCTTGCCACAGCCTCTGCAGCACCCAGTTCCCGTGTCCCACGCAGGACTGAGGGCCCAGGAAATAAAAGAACCCAAAACCCAGTGCGGGCCGGCAAGTCTGGGCCTTGTTAGCAACTTCAGCTAAGGGAACCTCTTGGCAAAAGGGGTAATCAGAGTGTTCCCTTCAGCCTTTGTCAAGCTTTTGGTGCCTTTCCTCCAGGTTGTCCCTCAAAATCAGAGAGGGGTAGAGCCTGCACCAGTCCCTCCCAAATCTGCAGTGCCTGGCACTGCCACACGTCCCGGCAGGACAGGGGGTGTGAAGCCACCAACGAAGAGGGAAGAAGGAGAAGGAGAAACAGCAGCTCCGTCTGGGTGATGGCAAATTCCCTTTTCTCAGCAGCAACAGCTCCCAGCAAAGTGTCCTTCTCTGAAGCTGAAGAAGCTGCCAAACTCTGCCCATCCTCCCCTTTTCCTGCCCCCTTTCCCCCTGGACCCAACCAAAACCTTTGTGTTTCTCAAGTACCACCCACAGTCAGGTTTTCCCCACAGCTAATGGGTAAAAATTCCACAGTTGAGTCAGAACTAAAAGAAGGACTCCTAACCCCCAACAGCTTCTCATCTCCATCTCTTTGCACTCCAAAAGCCAGGAGGGATCGATCTGTCACCTTGAAACAACTCAATCCCACTGAAAACAGCTCCATTTTACCCCAAAAGGGCTCAATCCCAACTCAAAAGGGCTTGTTCCACCTCAGAAAATCTCAATACCACACCAAAATTACTCAGTTCCACCACCGCCAGGTGAGATGGAGTTGGAAGGTGTTCTGGTTTAGGGCAAATTTGGAAGAAAACCTCTGAATGGGGTCCCTCTAAAAAGCAAATTAAAGTTGCCCCTCTCCCGAATATTTCAGGAAAACATTTTCTTGGAGAAAAGTGCAAAAACACAGTTTACTTAACAATCCAAGTATCTACAAGCATGCGCAAGATGAATAATATTAAAGAATAAATCCGCTGGCTGCTTGAAGAGATGGCAAAGCCAGAAAAGTCCTTTCCACGGGGTGTAGCTCAGCTCGCTCAGTCTCTTATCAGTTCTTCTGGCGCTGGAAAGGGCCCAGGCCCAGGCCCCGTGGGCCACAGCCGTGAGCTCCCGGGGTTTGTCTGGGTTCTCAGTCCACAGCAGCTTTGAACAGATCCAAGGAAAAAGGCAAAAAACACTCTGGGGAACTTCTGTGCCTCAGCTAGCTAAAAACAAACTAAACTAAACTAAAAACCAACTAAACTAAACTAAAAACTAACTAAAAAGAAAACTGAACTGAAGTGCCTAGAAGCAAAGGAAAGCTCTGTCCCACTGTCTGTCCCTGCTGCAGACAACACAGGCCAGGGAAGCGTGCGGGGCACTGAGTGCCATTTCTGCAAACAAACTGCAGCTTCTTCTTCCCCCCCTTGGCTCTCAGAGCCAGTCTTGAAGGTGCAGAACATAATAGGCAGCAGAAACAGGACAGACACCTGGGGATCCAAGGATCACAAAGTCACCCCAGGCCAGAAGGAGGTTGGGAGAAGTGGGATCCACATTTAGAGCGGTGGGATGGGGATTGTGTGGGGCGGGCTGTCTGGGCTGTATTTGATAGGAAATCAAACTTTCAGAGTTCCTGAGTTCTGTCCCATTCATTTTCAGTCAGGCGCAGCTCTGTTTGCAGAGGGTCGCTGTGGCGCTCGAGACGGACACACGACGCAGCGAGGTTGGCACGGCAAGAGCAATCTTTATTGTTCAGAAGCTGCTTTTCCATGGTTGACTGCGGAGGCTGGGGAACTGCCTGATTCAGAGATCCTGGCCCTCCCTTGGAGGCAAGATACATTTTTCTAAGAGAGAGAAAAGTATCACTCCCAGCAATCTTTGAGTTAGTTATGTTAAACTGTTACACTCCATTGCTGTTCTCCCCTGCCACCCCACCCCAATACCTGTATCCCAGTTTCCCCCAGCCCCTCTCCTCCCCTATAAATACCCCAGTTTATCCCCTGTTCCAGAGAGCTGCTGTCACTGGCTCCCTTCGCCCAGGGCCCGGCTGTAATAAAGGCCAGTTCTCTGCGGAACGCCACACAGCGCTCTGCTCTCTCCCTCCGTGTCGCCTGCACGCTGCCGCTGAGCTGAGCTGAGCTGAAATCACTCGCCGGGCAGAGGACGTGTCTGTGCCTCGGGCAGCCCAACCGCGGACCGCTTTTCCGGGAGTCGCGGCACCCCTGTCACCTCCACCGCCGCGGCAACCTATGAGAAAGCACAGCTGGGTTCTGCTCAGGGCATTTCAAACTACCTGGGGTATTTGGGACTTGCCCTTGCAAAGGCAGCATCTCAGGAAAACTCCAAGTTTCTCTTCATGGACTCCCAGGATGTCTTAGCTTGGAAGGGACCTTAAAGCTCCTCTTGTTCCAACTCTCAGCACACTCAGGACACCTTCCCCTAGACCAGCTTGCTCCAAGCCCCATCCAACCTGGCCTTCAACCCTTCCAAGGGTCAGACAATCACAGCTTCTCTGCAACCTGGTCTATTCCTGCCACATCGAAAATCATACCAAACTTAGCAGCCTCAGAGATGGATTTCTATTCAATATCTCCATTTTAATAGGGAAGAAATATGCGAAAACTTGTTTGCATCTGACTTTGCAAAATCAACATGAGCTCTTCAGAAAGGGATGCCGCCCACCCACTTTTCTTATTTTTGCCCATTTGGTGGAACATTTGCATTCTGTTGTTGTTTGGAGCAGTATTTTAATGTATCTGGCTCAGTCTGCTTTAAATAGTCCAGCGAGATACCAGGGGGTGAGGGGTGGAAAACTGAGCTCTTACACATCCAGTACTTCTCTTGTTGGAAGTCTTCAATCCCACCTCTCTGCTGGGATGAAATAGGTGCAACTCATCCAATTTCTAAAGCATCATGCATGAAGCTGACACTATTTGAAGACTTCAAAATAAAAAAGCCAATTGAAACAAACCTCTCCTCCTTTCCATTTTCTCTGTTCCACAGTTTAGGACAGAAGACAGGAGAGAAAGATTGTTTTGGCAACAATGTTTTCAGGACTCTAAAAAGAATATCAAAACCGCTCTGCCACACTCTCAGCTCTTGCAGCCCCAAAAAGCACTGGCTCTCTTGGCTCACAGAGTCACAATTGTGGTGGCATTTCTAGCACACCACAGGACAGCGATGTTTTTCCTTTTCTCCTGGAAATACCTACAGCACTTCTGGCTAGCAAGGCAAACATGAGCCTCTTTTAGTGGCCCTTGAAATTGGACAGGTGAAATGAGGTACACAAAGCCACAGGCCAGTTGAACCTGAGATCTCTGAATGCGTCTTCACATTCTTCCCAGGAAGATGAATGGCAATCACTATTTTGGCAGGGAAACTACATCAGCTGGCAATTTGGTGTAGAAAATGTGCTTTCTGTTCCTCTCAGAGCCAAAACTCCTACCCATTTCTTGCAAGTCCTTCTTAGATAAGGACCATGTTCAACTGAGCGACAGTGAAGCCAAATGGCAATCCAGGAATCAATTGTCCTGTACACAATCTCCTCCATCCACGTGGAAGGTTTCTCAGGGGCACACAGGAGGAAGGAAGAAACCCAAATGCATCATTGGACACAAAGTCAGACGTGTTGAGGATGAAGAAATCTTGCAGAGCTATGGAAAGCTCCCCTGAAAAGCCAGTTCAGGAAGAGCCTGAGCTGTTTTGTGCTTCTAGGCCTGAAGATGCTCAGGATCTTTCCCAGATGCTCAGCAGGCAGTAGGTTTGTGCCTGAATCTGCCTCTGGAAATGCCAGTGCCTCAACTGAGAGCTGTGGCAATGATTTCCATTGCATGGAGAGGAGCCACAGTCCTGCAAGAGTCTTTCAGCAGAGCAAACAGCAGCCTGGAGGGTGGGCAGTGCTGCATCTGTACCACTGCATGCTCATCCTTCACCGTAATGCAGAGCTGCCCCCAAAGCTGCCATGGATCACTTTTTAGATTTCTCCCCTTGGATATATTTTGGAGAAGTTGTTCTAGGTGGCTTTGGATGGTGATCCTGTAGGAAGCAGCCATTCGCCTGCTGTGATATCCTTACAACTAATCCTAACTTCTCATTGCCTTTGGTTTGATTTGGGGTTTTTTATCTATTTCTTTGACTGGTTCATTTGGGTTTGTTTCTTTGTGTTTTTGTCTCTTTAGGTTTGAGTTTTTTTCCTATTTTATAAATGACTGGTGAAGTTGGAACAGCCAAACTCAAGAAAACGTAAACCAGGCTTGACTTTCCAGAAATTGCTTTTGGCTGGCTTTAGCTGCATTCCCCAGGATCAGGATCCCCAGGAGATATTTGCAGGTTTTGCTCTGCATCATCAGCCTGCCCAGATGTTGTTCAGTGTTTCACCAATGGAGAAGACAATGGATATTTTGCCAAACCTCCTTTCAAACAACAAAACTTGGGGCAGCACGACAGAAAAGAAGATAATAAAATATTCCAAAGTTAGAACAGAGCCAGAGTCCCACCATTTTCCCCTCCACTTTTCTTGATTTTCTACATTTAGAGGCAAAGCTTCCATCTCCAAAAGCTTCCATCTCTCACTTCCTGATGCTCTTTGCTACCCTTTAGCCTTCACCCCCCACGCATCGGACTGCTGTCCATGTGGGGCTGGGGATGCTCAGCCTGGAAAGAGAAGGTGCTGGCGAGGCCTCCCTGCAGCTCTAGGAAAGATGGGCACAGAGAGGAGAAGCCTTTCAACTGCAGGAGTGAGACTGAAGTTGCATCTAATGAAGCTGCTCTTTTCCACTCAGGCTGCTGGGGCACTGGCCCAGGCTGTGCACACAGCCTGGGGATGCTCCATCCTTGGCAACATCCAAGGCCAGCTGGGAGCAGGGCTCTGAGCAACATATTCTGGGGGAAGATTGCTGCGCTTGGAACAAGATGGTCTTTAGGGTCCCTTCCAAGCCCAGCCACCCAGGGATTCCATCATTCTATGGTCTCCGTTGTCCACTTCAGCCTGGGCCTGGGCTCCTGGCAGTGATGTCACAGTGCACGCTCCAGCTAGAACTTCCAGCATCCAGCAACGGCCACAACACAACCCTTGGCTCCTTGTGTCAGCACGCTCTTCTCAGTGCTCCAAGGCTACCCCTGTCACCTTGTTGCCACCGGCTCCCTGATACCCCCAGCAGTCCCCAAAGCTCCCCATTACCTGGATTTCGCTACCCATCCCTGCACGATGTCTGCATTTGCTCCAAAGAAGGTATGGTACTATTCCACGGAGGTGGACACCCCGCAGCTGCCTGGGTGGGCTGGTGCTGTGTGGGACAGTGTGGGAAAGGGACCCCACTCTGAGATTTTGCTACCTCTGCAGGCTGTCACAGACAGAGTGGAGGAGATGGAGGTGGATACACAGTTAGATGCAGAAGAGCACATGGAAGTGGATGGAGAGGAGATCGTAGAGGAAGAGATGGAGGTGGAAACGGAAGAGCATGATCAGGAGATGGAAATTGATCTAGAAGACGAGGAGGAGGACATGGTGTTGGGATGAAGACCGATGCCAGCAGCAGAACAGGCAGGTGCTCCCCACGGGCAGAGCGGGTCCCCTGCTGCCAGGCTGGGGCTGGGCTGGGCACTCCCTGCTCAGGGACACGCTAGCCCATGCACTGGATTCTGGTGGCCATCCCTGGCCTGGCCTGGCCTTGCTTTGGGCCACACAAGCCCTGTTCCAGTGCCTGGGCCACAGCCCCCAGCCCCAGCCAGGCTCACTTCTGGCAGCAGAGTCCCCCTGTGCCAGTGTCCCAGCCCGGGAGCACATGGAACACCCCTCCATGCCTGACTGCACTGACCGTGCTCCTTGTTTTTCTTCCAGGACTGAGGCACATCCCGCACAGAGATGCACCCATCTGTACATACGTTTTAGACTTGTTGTGTTCAGTGAGATGTTTTAGAGTTTGCTGTAGTCTTCTGTAAATACGTTTCATATTGTTTTGTTAGATAAGTTCTTAGGTTAATAGGTTCTATAGTTTGTTGTTGTTGTTACCAATAGTCTTACAATGTAAATATGTTGTGTAGTTCATTCTTGTTCCTTTTCTTCTACAAATAAACATTCTTTGGTTTTCACACCCCAGTTCTCTTTGCATTTGCTTCGGACACATTTGCAAAGTTGTGGATTGTTTTGGGAACAATGTTTTCAGGACTCTAAAAAGAGTATCAAAACCGCTCTGCCACACTCTCAGCTCTTGCAGCCCCAAAAAGCACTGGCTGGCTTTGCTCACAGACTCACAATTGTGGTGGCATTTCTAGCACACCACAGGACAGCGATGTTTTTCCTTTTCTCCTGGAAATACCTACAGCACTTCTGGCTAGCAAGGCAAACATGAGCCTCTTTTAGTGGCCCTTGAAATTGGACATGTGAAATGAGGTACACAAAGCCACAGGCCAGTTGAACCTGAGATCTCTGAATGCGTCTTCACATTCTTCCCAGGAAGATGAATGGCAATCACTATTTTGGCAGGGAAACTACATCAGCTGGCAATTTGGTGTAGAAAATGTGCTTTCTGTTCCTCTCAGAGCCAAAACTCCTACCCATTTCTTGCAAGTCCTTCTTAGATAAGGACCATGTTCAACTGAGCGACAGTGAAGCCAAATGGCAATCCAGGAATCAATTGTCCTGTACACAATCTCCTCCATCCACGTGGAAGGTTTCTCAGGGGCACACAGGAGGAAGGAAGAAACCCAAATGCATCATTGGACACAAAGTCAGACGTGTTGAGGATGAAGAAATCTTGCAGAGCTATGGAAAGCTCCCCTGAAAAGCCAGTTCAGGAAGAGCCTGAGCTGTTTTGTGCTTCTAGGCCTGAAGATGCTCAGGATCTTTCCCAGATGCTCAGCAGGCAGTAGGATTGTGCCTGAATCTGCCTCTGGAAATGCCAGTGCCTCAACTGAGAGCTGTGGCAATGATTTCCATTGCATGGAGAGGAGCCACAGTCCTGCAAGAGTCTTTCAGCAGAGCAAACAGCAGCCTGGAGGGTGGGCAGTGCTGCATCTGTACCACTGCATGCTCATCCTTCACCGTAATGCAGAGCTGCCCCCAAAGCTGCCATGGATCACTTTTTAGATTTCTCCCCTTGGATATATTTTGGAGAAGTTGTTCTAGGTGGCTTTGGATGGTGATCCTGTAGGAAGCAGCCATTCGCCTGCTGTGATATCCTTACAACTAATCCTAACTTCTCATTGCCTTTGGTTTGATTTGGGGTTTTTTATCTATTTCTTTGACTGGTTCATTTGGGTTTGTTTCTTTGTGTTTTTGTCTCTTTAGGTTTGAGTTTTTTTCCTATTTTATAAATGACTGGTGAAGTTGGAACAGCCAAACTCAAGAAAACGTAAACCAGGCTTGACTTTCCAGAAATTGCTTTTGGCTGGCTTTAGCTGCATTCCCCAGGATCAGGATCCCCAGGAGATATTTGCAGGTTTTGCTCTGCATCATCAGCCTGCCCAGATGTTGTTCAGTGTTTCACCAATGGAGAAGACAATGGATATTTTGCCAAACCTCCTTTCAAACAACAAAACTTGGGGCAGCACGACAGAAAAGAAGATAATAAAATATTCCAAAGTTAGAACAGAGCCAGAGTCCCACCATTTTCCCCTCCACTTTTCTTGATTTTCTACATTTAGAGGCAAAGCTTCCATCTCCAAAAGCTTCCATCTCTCACTTCCTGATGCTCTTTGCTACCCTTTAGCCTTCACCCCCCACGCATCGGACTGCTGTCCATGTGGGGCTGGGGATGCTCAGCCTGGAAAGAGAAGGTGCTGGCGAGGCCTCCCTGCAGCTCTAGGAAAGATGGGCACAGAGAGGAGAAGCCTTTCAACTGCAGGAGTGAGACTGAAGTTGCATCTAATGAAGCTGCTCTTTTCCACTCAGGCTGCTGGGGCACTGGCCCAGGCTGTGCACACAGCCTGGGGATGCTCCATCCTTGGCAACATCCAAGGCCAGCTGGGAGCAGGGCTCTGAGCAACATATTCTGGGGGAAGATTGCTGCGCTTGGAACAAGATGGTCTTTAGGGTCCCTTCCAAGCCCAGCCACCCAGGGATTCCATCATTCTATGGTCTCCGTTGTCCACTTCAGCCTGGGCCTGGGCTCCTGGCAGTGATGTCACAGTGCACGCTCCAGCTAGAACTTCCAGCATCCAGCAACGGCCACAACACAACCCTTGGCTCCTTGTGTCAGCACGCTCTTCTCAGTGCTCCAAGGCTACCCCTGTCACCTTGTTGCCACCGGCTCCCTGATACCCCCAGCAGTCCCCAAAGCTCCCCATTACCTGGATTTCGCTACCCATCCCTGCACGATGTCTGCATTTGCTCCAAAGAAGGTATGGTACTATTCCACGGAGGTGGACACCCCGCAGCTGCCTGGGTGGGCTGGTGCTGTGTGGGACAGTGTGGGAAAGGGACCCCACTCTGAGATTTTGCTACCTCTGCAGGCTGTCACAGACAGAGTGGAGGAGATGGAGGTGGATACACAGTTAGATGCAGAAGAGCACATGGAAGTGGATGGAGAGGAGATCGTAGAGGAAGAGATGGAGGTGGAAACGGAAGAGCATGATCAGGAGATGGAAATTGATCTAGAAGACGAGGAGGAGGACATGGTGTTGGGATGAAGACCGATGCCAGCAGCAGAACAGGCAGGTGCTCCCCACGGGCAGAGCGGGTCCCCTGCTGCCAGGCTGGGGCTGGGCTGGGCACTCCCTGCTCAGGGACACGCTAGCCCATGCACTGGATTCTGGTGGCCATCCCTGGCCTGGCCTGGCCTTGCTTTGGGCCACACAAGCCCTGTTCCAGTGCCTGGGCCACAGCCCCCAGCCCCAGCCAGGCTCACTTCTGGCAGCAGAGTCCCCCTGTGCCAGTGTCCCAGCCCGGGAGCACATGGAACACCCCTCCATGCCTGACTGCACTGACCGTGCTCCTTGTTTTTCTTCCAGGACTGAGGCACATCCCGCACAGAGATGCACCCATCTGTACATACGTTTTAGACTTGTTGTGTTCAGTGAGATGTTTTAGAGTTTGCTGTAGTCTTCTGTAAATACGTTTCATATTGTTTTGTTAGATAAGTTCTTAGGTTAATAGGTTCTATAGTTTGTTGTTGTTGTTACCAATAGTCTTACAATGTAAATATGTTGTGTAGTTCATTCTTGTTCCTTTTCTTCTACAAATAAACATTCTTTGGTTTTCACACCCCAGTTCTCTTTGCATTTGCTTCGGACACATTTGCAAAGTTGTGGATTGTTTTGGGAACAATGTTTTCAGGACTCTAAAAAGAGTATCAAAACCGCTCTGCCACACTCTCAGCTCTTGCAGCCCCAAAAAGCACTGGCTGGCTTTGCTCACAGACTCACAATTGTGGTGGCATTTCTAGCACACCACAGGACAGCGATGTTTTTCCTTTTCTCCTGGAAATACCTACAGCACTTCTGGCTAGCAAGGCAAACATGAGCCTCTTTTAGTGGCCCTTGAAATTGGACATGTGAAATGAGGTACACAAAGCCACAGGCCAGCTGAACCTGGGATCTCTGAATGGCTCTTCACATTCTTCCCAGGAAGATGAATGGCAATCACTATTTTGGCAGGGAAACTGCATCAGCTGGCAATTTGGTGTAGAAAATGTGCTTTCTGTTCCTCTCAGAGCCAAAACTCTTACCCATTTCTTGCAAGTCCTTCTTAGATAAGGACCATGTTCAACTGAGCGACAGTGAAGCCAAATGGCAATCCAGGAATCAATTGTCCTGTACACAATCTCCTCCATCCACGTGGAAGGTTTCTCAGGGGCACACAGGAGGAAGGAAGAAACCCAAATGCATCATTGGACATAAAGTCAGACGTGTTGAGGGATGAAGAAATCTTGCAGAGCTATGGAAAGCTCCCCTGAAAAGCCAGTTCAGGAAGAGCCTGAGCTGTTTTGTGCTTCTAGGCCTGAAGATGCTCAGGATCTTTCCCAGATGCTCAGCAGGCAGTAGGATTGTGCCTGAATCTGCCTCTGGAAATGCCAGTGCCTCAACTGAGAGCTGTGGCAATGATTTCCATTGCATGGAGAGGAGCCACAGTCCTGCAAGAGTCTTTCAGCAGAGCAAACAGCAGCCTGGAGGGTGGGCAGTGCTGCATCTGTACCACTGCATGCTCATCCTTCACCGTAATGCAGAGCTGCCCCCAAAGCTGCCATGGATCACTTTTTAGATTTCTCCCCTTGGATATATTTTGGAGAAGTTGTTCTAGGTGGCTTTGGATGGTGATCCTGTAGGAAGCAGCCATTCGCCTGCTGTGATATCCTTACAACTAATCCTAACTTCTCATTGCCTTTGGTTTGATTTGGGGTTTTTTATCTATTTCTTTGACTGGTTCATTTGGGTTTGTTTCTTTGTGTTTTTGTCTCTTTAGGTTTGAGTTTTTTTCCTATTTTATAAATGACTGGTGAAGTTGGAACAGCCAAACTCAAGAAAACGTAAACCAGGCTTGACTTTCCAGAAATTGCTTTTGGCTGGCTTTAGCTGCATTCCCCAGGATCAGGATCCCCAGGAGATATTTGCAGGTTTTGCTCTGCATCATCAGCCTGCCCAGATGTTGTTCAGTGTTTCACCAATGGAGAAGACAATGGATATTTTGCCAAACCTCCTTTCAAACAACAAAACTTGGGGCAGCACGACAGAAAAGAAGATAATAAAATATTCCAAAGTTAGAACAGAGCCAGAGTCCCACCATTTTCCCCTCCACTTTTCTTGATTTTCTACATTTAGAGGCAAAGCTTCCATCTCCAAAAGCTTCCATCTCTCACTTCCTGATGCTCTTTGCTACCCTTTAGCCTTCACCCCCCACGCATCGGACTGCTGTCCATGTGGGGCTGGGGATGCTCAGCCTGGAAAGAGAAGGTGCTGGCGAGGCCTCCCTGCAGCTCTAGGAAAGATGGGCACAGAGAGGAGAAGCCTTTCAACTGCAGGAGTGAGACTGAAGTTGCATCTAATGAAGCTGCTCTTTTCCACTCAGGCTGCTGGGGCACTGGCCCAGGCTGTGCACACAGCCTGGGGATGCTCCATCCTTGGCAACATCCAAGGCCAGCTGGGAGCAGGGCTCTGAGCAACATATTCTGGGGGAAGATTGCTGCGCTTGGAACAAGATGGTCTTTAGGGTCCCTTCCAAGCCCAGCCACCCAGGGATTCCATCATTCTATGGTCTCCGTTGTCCACTTCAGCCTGGGCCTGGGCTCCTGGCAGTGATGTCACAGTGCACGCTCCAGCTAGAACTTCCAGCATCCAGCAACGGCCACAACACAACCCTTGGCTCCTTGTGTCAGCACGCTCTTCTCAGTGCTCCAAGGCTACCCCTGTCACCTTGTTGCCACCGGCTCCCTGATACCCCCAGCAGTCCCCAAAGCTCCCCATTACCTGGATTTCGCTACCCATCCCTGCACGATGTCTGCATTTGCTCCAAAGAAGGTATGGTACTATTCCACGGAGGTGGACACCCCGCAGCTGCCTGGGTGGGCTGGAGCTGTGTGGGACAGTGTGGGAAAGGGACCCCACTCTGAGATTTTGCTACCTCTGCAGGCTGTCACAGACAGAGTGGAGGAGATGGAGGTGGATACACAGTTAGATGCAGAAGAGCACATGGAAGTGGATGGAGAGGAGATCGTAGAGGAAGAGATGGAGGTGGAAACGGAAGAGCATGATCAGGAGATGGAAATTGATCTAGAAGACGAGGAGGAGGACATGGTGTTGGGATGAAGACCGATGCCAGCAGCAGAACAGGCAGGTGCTCCCCACGGGCAGAGCGGGTCCCCTGCTGCCAGGCTGGGGCTGGGCTGGGCACTCCCTGCTCAGGGACACGCTAGCCCATGCACTGGATTCTGGTGGCCATCCCTGGCCTGGCCTGGCCTTGCTTTGGGCCACACAAGCCCTGTTCCAGTGCCTGGGCCACAGCCCCCAGCCCCAGCCAGGCTCACTTCTGGCAGCAGAGTCCCCCTGTGCCAGTGTCCCAGCCCGGGAGCACATGGAACACCCCTCCATGCCTGACTGCACTGACCGTGCTCCTTGTTTTTCTTCCAGGACTGAGGCACATCCCGCACAGAGATGCACCCATCTGTACATACGTTTTAGACTTGTTGTGTTCAGTGAGATGTTTTAGAGTTTGCTGTAGTCTTCTGTAAATACGTTTCATATTGTTTTGTTAGATAAGTTCTTAGGTTAATAGGTTCTATAGTTTGTTGTTGTTGTTACCAATAGTCTTACAATGTAAATATGTTGTGTAGTTCATTCTTGTTCCTTTTCTTCTACAAATAAACATTCTTTGGTTTTCACACCCCAGTTCTCTTTGCATTTGCTTCGGACACATTTGCAAAGTTGTGGATTGTTTTGGGAACAATGTTTTCAGGACTCTAAAAAGAATATCAAAACCGCTCTGCCACACTCTCAGCTCTTGCAGCCCCAAAAAGCACTGGCTGGCTTTGCTCACAGACTCACAATTGTGGTGGCATTTCTAGCACACCACAGGACAGCGATGTTTTTCCTTTTCTCCTGGAAATACCTACAGCACTTCTGGCTAGCAAGGCAAACATGAGCCTCTTTTAGTGGCCCTTGAAATTGGACATGTGAAATGAGGTACACAAAGCCACAGGCCAGCTGAACCTGGGATCTCTGAATGGCTCTTCACATTCTTCCCAGGAAGATGAATGGCAATCACTATTTTGGCAGGGAAACTGCATCAGCTGGCAATTTGGTGTAGAAAATGTGCTTTCTGTTCCTCTCAGAGCCAAAACTCTTACCCATTTCTTGCAAGTCCTTCTTAGATAAGGACCATGTTCAACTGAGCGACAGTGAAGCCCAATGGCAATCCAGGAATCAATTGTCCTGTACACAATCTCCTCCATCCACGTGGAAGGTTTCTCAGGGGCACACAGGAGGAAGGAAGAAACCCAAATGCATCATTGGACATAAAGTCAGACGTGTTGAGGGATGAAGAAATCTTGCAGAGCTATGGAAAGCTCCCCTGAAAAGCCAGTTCAGGAAGAGCCTGAGCTGTTTTCTGCTTCTAGGCCTGAAGATGCTCAGGATCTTTCCCAGATGCTCAGCAGGCAGTAGGATTGTGCCTGAATCTGCCTCTGGAAATGCCAGTGCCTCAACTGAGAGCTGTGGCAATGATTTCCATTGCATGGAGAGGAGCCACAGTCCTGCAAGAGTCTTTCAGCAGAGCAAACAGCAGCCTGGAGGATGGGCAGTGCTGCATCTGTACCACTGCATGCTCATCCTTCACCGTAATGCAGAGCTGCCCCCAAAGCTGCCATGGATCACTTTTGAGATTTCTCCCCTTGGATATATTTTGGAGAAGTTGTTCTAGGTGGCTTTGGATGGTGATCCTGTAGGAAGCAGCCATTCGCCTGCTGTGATATCCTTACAACTAATCCTAACTTCTCATTGCCTTTGGTTTGATTTGGGGTTTTTTATCTATTTCTTTGACTGGTTCATTTGGGTTTGTTTCTTTGTGTTTTTGTCTCTTTAGGTTTGAGTTTTTTTCCTATTTTATAAATGACTGGTGAAGTTGGAACAGCCAAACTCAAGAAAACGTAAACCAGGCTTGACTTTCCAGAAATTGCTTTTGGCTGGCTTTAGCTGCATTCCCCAGGATCAGGATCCCCAGGAGATATTTGCAGGTTTTGCTCTGCATCATCAGCCTGCCCAGATGTTGTTCAGTGTTTCACCAATGGAGAAGACAATGGATATTTTGCCAAACCTCCTTTCAAACAACAAAACTTGGGGCAGCACGACAGAAAAGAAGATAATAAAATATTCCAAAGTTAGAACAGAGCCAGAGTCCCACCATTTTCCCCTCCACTTTTCTTGATTTTCTACATTTAGAGGCAAAGCTTCCATCTCCAAAAGCTTCCATCTCTCACTTCCTGATGCTCTTTGCTACCCTTTAGCCTTCACCCCCCACGCATCGGACTGCTGTCCATGTGGGGCTGGGGATGCTCAGCCTGGAAAGAGAAGGTGCTGGCGAGGCCTCCCTGCAGCTCTAGGAAAGATGGGCACAGAGAGGAGAAGCCTTTCAACTGCAGGAGTGAGACTGAAGTTGCATCTAATGAAGCTGCTCTTTTCCACTCAGGCTGCTGGGGCACTGGCCCAGGCTGTGCACACAGCCTGGGGATGCTCCATCCTTGGCAACATCCAAGGCCAGCTGGGAGCAGGGCTCTGAGCAACATATTCTGGGGGAAGATTGCTGCGCTTGGAACAAGATGGTCTTTAGGGTCCCTTCCAAGCCCAGCCACCCAGGGATTCCATCATTCTATGGTCTCCGTTGTCCACTTCAGCCTGGGCCTGGGCTCCTGGCAGTGATGTCACAGTGCACGCTCCAGCTAGAACTTCCAGCATCCAGCAACGGCCACAACACAACCCTTGGCTCCTTGTGTCAGCACGCTCTTCTCAGTGCTCCAAGGCTACCCCTGTCACCTTGTTGCCACCGGCTCCCTGATACCCCCAGCAGTCCCCAAAGCTCCCCATTACCTGGATTTCGCTACCCATCCCTGCACGATGTCTGCATTTGCTCCAAAGAAGGTATGGTACTATTCCACGGAGGTGGACACCCCGCAGCTGCCTGGGTGGGCTGGAGCTGTGTGGGACAGTGTGGGAACGGGACCCCACTCTGAGATTTTGCTACCTCTGCAGGCTGTCACAGACAGAGTGGAGGAGATGGAGGTGGATACACAGTTAGATGCAGAAGAGCACATGGAAGTGGATGGAGAGGAGATCGTAGAGGAAGAGATGGAGGTGGAAACGGAAGAGCATGATCAGGAGATGGAAATTGATCTAGAAGACGAGGAGGAGGACATGGTGTTGGGATGAAGACCGATGCCAGCAGCAGAACAGGCAGGTGCTCCCCACGGGCAGAGCGGGTCCCCTGCTGCCAGGCTGGGGCTGGGCTGGGCACTCCCTGCTCAGGGACACGCTAGCCCATGCACTGGATTCTGGTGGCCATCCCTGGCCTGGCCTGGCCTTGCTTTGGGCCACACAAGCCCTGTTCCAGTGCCTGGGCCACAGCCCCCAGCCCCAGCCAGGCTCACTTCTGGCAGCAGAGTCCCCCTGTGCCAGTGTCCCAGCCCGGGAGCACATGGAACACCCCTCCATGCCTGACTGCACTGACCGTGCTCCTTGTTTTTCTTCCAGGACTGAGGCACATCCCGCACAGAGATGCACCCATCTGTACATACGTTTTAGACTTGTTGTGTTCAGTGAGATGTTTTAGAGTTTGCTGTAGTCTTCTGTAAATACGTTTCATATTGTTTTGTTAGATAAGTTCTTAGGTTAATAGGTTCTATAGTTTGTTGTTGTTGTTACCAATAGTCTTACAATGTAAATATGTTGTGTAGTTCATTCTTGTTCCTTTTCTTCTACAAATAAACATTCTTTGGTTTTCACACCCCAGTTCTCTTTGCATTTGCTTCGGACACATTTGCAAAGTTGTGGATTGTTTTGGGAACAATGTTTTCAGGACTCTAAAAAGAGTATCAAAACCGCTCTGCCACACTCTCAGCTCTTGCAGCCCCAAAAAGCACTGGCTGGCTTTGCTCACAGACTCACAATTGTGGTGGCATTTCTAGCACACCACAGGACAGCGATGTTTTTCCTTTTCTCCTGGAAATACCTACAGCACTTCTGGCTAGCAAGGCAAACATGAGCCTCTTTTAGTGGCCCTTGAAATTGGACATGTGAAATGAGGTACACAAAGCCACAGGCCAGCTGAACCTGGGATCTCTGAATGGCTCTTCACATTCTTCCCAGGAAGATGAATGGCAATCACTATTTTGGCAGGGAAACTGCATCAGCTGGCAATTTGGTGTAGAAAATGTGCTTTCTGTTCCTCTCAGAGCCAAAACTCTTACCCATTTCTTGCAAGTCCTTCTTAGATAAGGACCATGTTCAACTGAGCGACAGTGAAGCCAAATGGCAATCCAGGAATCAATTGTCCTGTACACAATCTCCTCCATCCACGTGGAAGGTTTCTCAGGGGCACACAGGAGGAAGGAAGAAACACAAATGTATCATTGGACATAAAGTCAGACGTGTTGAGGGATGAAGAAATCTTGCAGAGCTATGGAAAGCTCCCCTGAAAAGCCAGTTCAGGAAGAGCCTGAGCTGTTTTGTGCTTCTAGGCCTGAAGATGCTCAGGATCTTTCCCAGATGCTCAGCAGGCAGTAGGATTGTGCCTGAATCTGCCTCTGGAAATGCCAGTGCCTCAACTGAGAGCTGTGGCAATGATTTCCATTGCATGGAGAGGAGCCACAGTCCTGCAAGAGTCTTTCAGCAGAGCAAACAGCAGCCTGGAGGATGGGCAGTGCTGCATCTGTACCACTGCATGCTCATCCTTCACCGTAATGCAGAGCTGCCCCCAAAGCTGCCATGGATCACTTTTGAGATTTCTCCCCTTGGATATATTTTGGAGAAGTTGTTCTAGGTGGCTTTGGATGGTGATCCTGTAGGAAGCAGCCATTCGCCTGCTGTGATATCCTTACAACTAATCCTAACTTCTCATTGCCTTTGGTTTGATTTGGGGTTTTTTATCTATTTCTTTGACTGGTTCATTTGGGTTTGTTTCTTTGTGTTTTTGTCTCTTTAGGTTTGAGTTTTTTTCCTATTTTATAAATGACTGGTGAAGTTGGAACAGCCAAACTCAAGAAAACGTAAACCAGGCTTGACTTTCCAGAAATTGCTTTTGGCTGGCTTTAGCTGCATTCCCCAGGATCAGGATCCCCAGGAGATATTTGCAGGTTTTGCTCTGCATCATCAGCCTGCCCAGATGTTGTTCAGTGTTTCACCAATGGAGAAGACAATGGATATTTTGCCAAACCTCCTTTCAAACAACAAAACTTGGGGCAGCACGACAGAAAAGAAGATAATAAAATATTCCAAAGTTAGAACAGAGCCAGAGTCCCACCATTTTCCCCTCCACTTTTCTTGATTTTCTACATTTAGAGGCAAAGCTTCCATCTCCAAAAGCTTCCATCTCTCACTTCCTGATGCTCTTTGCTACCCTTTAGCCTTCACCCCCCACGCATCGGACTGCTGTCCATGTGGGGCTGGGGATGCTCAGCCTGGAAAGAGAAGGTGCTGGCGAGGCCTCCCTGCAGCTCTAGGAAAGATGGGCACAGAGAGGAGAAGCCTTTCAACTGCAGGAGTGAGACTGAAGTTGCATCTAATGAAGCTGCTCTTTTCCACTCAGGCTGCTGGGGCACTGGCCCAGGCTGTGCACACAGCCTGGGGATGCTCCATCCTTGGCAACATCCAAGGCCAGCTGGGAGCAGGGCTCTGAGCAACATATTCTGGGGGAAGATTGCTGCGCTTGGAACAAGATGGTATTTAGGGTCCCTTCCAGGCCCAGCCACCCAGGGATTCCATCATTCTATGGTCTCCGTTGTCCACTTCAGCCTGGGCCTGGACTCCTGGCAGTGATGTCACA
Organism: Poecile montanus; assembly: GCA_038429875.1. Classification (NCBI taxonomy): domain Eukaryota; kingdom Metazoa; phylum Chordata; class Aves; order Passeriformes; family Paridae; genus Poecile; species Poecile montanus. The sequence goes on along the minus strand of JBBLMP010000054.1, from coordinate 1,309,566 downwards.
GTGCACGCTCCAGCTAGAACTTCCAGCATCCAGCAACAGCCACAACACAACCCTTGGCTCCTTGTGTCAGCACGCTCTTCTCAGTGCTCCACAGCTACCCCTGTCACCTTGTTTGTCACCAGCTCCCTGATACCGTCCTCAGTCCTGAAAGCTACCCATTCCTTGGATTTTGCTGCCCATCCCTGCAGGATGTCTGCATTTGCTCCAAAGAAGGTATGGTACTATTCCATGGAGGTGGACACGCCGAAGCTGCCTTGGTGGGCTGGAGCTGTGTGGGGTAGAGTGGTAAAGGGACCCCACACTGAGATTTTGCTGTCTCTGCAGTCTGCCACAGACAGAGAGGAGGAGATGGAGGTCGATACAAACATTAACACAGAAGAAGAAATGGAAGTGGATGGAGAGGAGACCCGAGAGGATGAGATGGAGGTGGATGTGGATGAAACAGAAGAAATGGAGGTGGAGATGGAAGACTCCATTGAGGACATGGAAATTGATCTAGAAGACGAGGAGGAGGACATGGTGTTGGGATGAAGACCGATGCCAGCAGCAGAACAGGCAGGTGCTCCCCACGGGCAAGGTGGGTCCCCTGCTGCCAGGCTGGGGCTGGGCTGGGCACTCCCTGCTCAGGGACACGCTAGCCCATGCACTGGATTCTGGTGGCCATCCCTGGCCTGGCCTGGCCTTGCTTTGGGCCACACAAGCCCTGTTCCAGTGCCTGGGCCACAGCCCCCAGCCCCAGCCAGGCTCACTTCTGGCAGCAGAGTCCCCCTGTGCCAGTGTCCCAGCCTGGGAGCACATGGAACACCCCTCCATGCCTGACTGCACTGACCGTGCTCCTTGTTTTTCTTCCAGGACTGAGGCACATCCCAGACACAGATTACACCCTTCTGTACATACGTTTTACAGTTGTTGTCTTCACGATAGATGTTTTAGGGTTTGTTTAAGTTTTCTGTAAATACGTTTCATATAGTTCTGTTAGATAAGTTCTTAGGTAAATAGGTTCTATAGTTTGTTGTTGTTGTTACCAATATTCTTACAATGAAAAAATATGTTGTGTAGTTCATTCTTGTTCCTTTTCTTCTACAAATAAACATTCTTTGTTTTTCACACCCCAGTTCTCTTTGCATTTGCTTCGGGCACATTTGCAAAGTTGTGCTCTCCACTCGCTCCAGGTTCCCAGGGCTGGATGTCCCGGGGGAGCTGGCACAGCCACCCCAGCAGTGGGCTCCCTGTGCACAGGGGGTCCCACTGACAGAGCTCACCCTCTCCTTGCAGTTTCTCTGGACACACTTGGGAGCTGGAGGGGCAAATCCCAGTGGGCCCTGTCCCATGGCATCCCACATGGGAGCAGGGCTCAGCCTCATCCATGCCTCTTCCCTGGCTAGCCCCAGGGCTAAGGAGGCTGCACTGGGCTGCGGGCAGCCTGCTTCCTGGGCACCCTGAGGGGCTGGAGCCAGCCTGGAGGGAGCCTCAGCACAGGGGCCTCTGGCCTACATGCACCAACATTTCCTTTGCAAACCCCCTCTGTCACCACACTCTGCTACAAGCACAACATCAATTGTTCCTCCTACTTCAAGGGGAGACCTTAATTGGCACAAATTTGTCCCTTGGACTTTCTAGCACAGCAAATGGCAGCGCTTGCAATCCCTCTTCTGCACTCCCTGCTCGCGCACCAAAACATTGGAACCTGCCAGAACATCTTGAATTAGCACCAACCTGCAGAGAGCTACAGGGGGAGAACCTACCCCCAATCACACAGGGACATTGATGGGCTAGGGCAGAGCTGAAACTGAAGTATTTTAATGCCAAGAGACAGGATTTTTTATTGCTGAATTCATTCTCCCACAACAAGAATGAAAGCTTTCAGTCTCCTCACCTGCCACACATGTCCATTGCCAAGGTTTGCTTCTGGGTTACAACTGATTTTTATTTATCTCTTCACAACTCTGATGCTCTTCCTGCCTAAGGTGCAGAGATGATATTTCAGAGCCAGATGAGCTCAGCACAGCTTGTGAAACACGCAGGATTTCCAGACCCAGAGATTCAGGCCATGCAAACTGATACTTTTTTGTCTGTGTGCAAAGATCACTGGAAGGATGTCAGTGATGTACCACACACTTCTCAGAGCTGTCCCTTCTATCCAGCTCTCCCCAGTCACTTCACACACTTCACTCCAAGCAGGTTCTGATAGAGTTCAGTAGCACATGGGATTTCATCCTGGCTTTTCTTCATTTTCTCCTGAGCTGTCTCCAGACACAGTGTGTGGGCACTGCACCAGCATTAACGGGGCACCTCCCTGACACTGAGATTCATGTCACAACTTTTCATCAAAAGCAGCAAAGAAATGATTCCCACTGGGTCCCACACGGCTCCCTGGCAACTTTGTGCTGCTGCAGCTCCAGCACCAGGCCTGGTGCACAGGAATTTCAGGAGGAAACACACAGAAGGAATCAGCCATTCCCAGAGAAGAAACATCGGTTTGAGTGGCCCAAATCCCCACAACACTGCAGACTCTGGTGACCCACACTCTGCATTTGCACTTCAGCCTCTGTGCCTCACTTTTCCTCTCACTAAAGTCCCCCCAGTTTCCCTCATGCTCAGATTCCCAAGAGAATTCAAAGCAGCATTAGGAGCAGGGAGAGATGATGGGAGCTGTCCCAAGGCTCGACCAAATTTCTCAGGCCTGACAAATCTAGCCAAGGACAGAGGAAAAAGCTGCATGAAAGAGGTGTGAAATCAAAGCAGGAATCAAATTTAGGTAGAATGAGAGAAGCTGAAAAGCTTTTGAATGTTTGCAACAAGATTAGAAGCTCCAGGCAAAGGAGGGATTTGACATTTCCCCCACCCTAACAACTCTGTGATGCAAATTGCAGCTCAAATCCTTCTCCCCAGCTCTGGGACATGTTCTGCCTTCAACATGGTGCTGAATTTTTCAAGCAAAGTGGAAGCTGGTCAGAGAGGTGGCTTGCAAATCAAAATCACAGCGGACAGCTTTGAAGCAGCAGCCAGAGCAAAGAGAGGCAGAGCCTGGCCCTGGGGTGCAGCACAGCCACACAACACATGCCTGAAATTCTAACATATGAAAGAATTTGCCACGGGAGACACAGAAGGTACTTGATGGAATCCTGCCTCCTTCACGATGCATCAGCACGCAGGAGAGCACTAGGATGAAGATGACAGCACCTTCTGCTGCTGCTTCCATCTCCTGAGTCAAATCTCCCCAAAATCTCTCACTATTGGCCATTCCCAAAGCCTCAGATTCCCTCAGTCCTTGCAGGATTTCAGTGCTGAGGAGCATGGAAGGAGATAAAGGCACTTGCAGAGACCAGAGATGCATTTTCTGCCTGAGGTGCATTTCACTGCCCAGCTTAGTTCCTCTAAAACCATTCCAATCAGCCCCTTGGACAGCACCAAGCCAGCAGCAGAACATCAGTGCCTGAAAATGCTTGGAAATGCCATTCTTTGAGATTTCTCTCCAGCTCTCCCATTTCATGGTGCCATTGCAGGGCTTTATCCCATCACTCAGCACTTGCAGCAAGTCTTGGCAACCAGCTTCAAACGGATTTGTAGTGCTGAGCAAATACGAGGCAGTTTGACTTTGTCTCCAGTGAATGAAATTTCACCTCAATCAGACGAACTCTGTGTTCTGTCATTGGCCAGGCACCAACTACTGCCAGCTCCCCCCAAGCCTGGATGTCAAACTGCCTTTATATTGGAAAGTTCAATTTAGTTGGTTTTATGTACAAGATTATTCTGTCTCCAAATCATTTGGAGCCATAGAATTGCATTTCCAAGGACTAAACTCAGAGCAGCCACAAAGAGCACAAGAGGCAGGAAAAGAAAGAAAAATAGAGATTTCTTAGGAGATGGAAATTGAATGCTGAGTTTTTCCCATTCCAGGAAGTTTCATCAATTATCACCTGCCACCTCCTTGCCTTCACTTGTGTGGCCACCACTGAATACACTCCCAGACAAGAAAATGTTGGTCCTACTGAAAACTGGGGCTAGAAGTAGAAAAAGGCTCAGCTATCTGACTTCAAAGACAACATCATGAAAAGAGCTGCCTTCTAATAGCAAGATATGATGGGCAGCAGGAATGGCTGAAGCCAGCAGAGAGAAGTCCATGAACTATTGGTACTACAAAGATTTCTGACAAAACCCCCAAGAAGCCAAAAACAGCGTTTGGTCTGGCCCAGCTGATAGGAGCCCTGTGCATTTAATTCAGTCATTGGCAGCACATGGAGATTGGCTTTAAGCTCCTTTGCTCCACTACTACTTTATGTTATGTTCGGTTATGTTATGTTATGCTATGTTATGTTATGTTGTGTTGTGTTGTGTTATTTTATTTTATTTCATTTTATTTCATTTCATTTCATTTCATTTCATTTCATTTCATTTCATTTCATTTCATTTCATTTTATATAATTTTATTTTATTTTTTCCACCTAGAAAATGTAATTGCTTCTCCTCTTTGGGAAGAAATTACTGCTTTGAATGGTTCAAGGCAAAGAGTTTCTTCCTACACCCACTTACAATCAGTCACCAAGAGAAATATTTTCTCAAAAGATATCTTTAAAATTTTGGAACTATTTTCAATATAAATAACTTGGTGATTTTGCTCCAAATGAGAAGGGAATTGAATTTGGCTCCCTCAGCTTAAAAAGAAGTCTTTCTTCCCAGTTCTTCACCAAGAGGAACAAAACACTTGGTTGCAGCAAAATGAAGGGAGGAAGAAGTTTCCTTCCCCCTGAGCTGCACAACAGGAGACAATTTTGTTGCCAAGAGGTGACAAAACCCAGCCAATTTCCAGTTCTTTCAGTTTCAGGGAAAAGCTCCAAGGATCATAGCTGGGGCAGACACAGAGTGGGAGGAGCAGGGGATCTGCTGGGGGGTTTTGGCCTGGGGCATAGATTAAAGAAATCTTCAAGTGAAACCCATCAGAGCTCAAGACTTCATCCCGCAGAGGAGAAATTGGATTTGACCCAAATGCCATTCAAATCCAAAAAACATTGAGGCATTTCCCCAAGCTCTGCTGAGCCATCAGGTACAACCCAAAGCACCCTGTGGGACCAGAGCAGCAGCTCCCTGGCATGGGGACAGGGATGCTCCCTTGACAAGCCGCCTGCATCACCCATGGGATTCGCAAGATCTGTTTCTAAAGACCCCACCATCCAAAAGACTCCAGATTCAAAGCCTTTCCTTTGGGGTTTCACTTCTCCATCTGTCTCTTGTCACTAGACAGCTGCTTCACTTCAGCACCCTTCTGGATGGGGTCAAATTTTCTCCGAATTTCCAGCCTAAACAGGAAGTTACTTCCATTCATTCTTCTGCAAGTACTGGCAGCTTGTAGCTGCTCTGCTCTTCCTCTCCTGCTGTGCATTTGTGCACATCAAGTGCCAAGAGCATTTCCTTGTTTCAATGATGTCATTTTGCCTTATTATTTCCTTCCCATAGAGTTGCACAGATTTGGTGCTGGCTCAACACTCAGAACATTGACAGCACAAAGTCGAGTTTTCACACCAACTTCTCCAACCTTGGCACCTGTTGCAATCTGCAACCTCAGGATCTCGGCCAGGGAAGCCGCAGGGTTCTGGGGACTAGCATGGAACACCAGCGAGACGGGCCTTTGTTCATGAAACCATTTCTTCAGCATGGGAACAAACTCAGATCCAGAACAGAGAGCCCCAAACAGAGGCAAGGCAGGGGTTTTTGAGGGACAGAACTCTTGAGGGTCTCCACCCTTGAGGCTGGAGTTCAGGGTCGGGGACCACTAGAAACACAGGAAGGGAGAAACCCCCCAAGGACTCAAAGCCAATCATTACCCCTGGGCCACCCTTCACAAGGGGTTTGGGGTGGGACAACTTCATGCAGGGCTCCCACGCCCATCTCCCAAAGCAGGAGGTCAAAATTCACTAGCTTGGCTTACAGCCATGCCTCTCCTGTAACAATGCTTATCTGAAACTAACTCTTTGCCTCCCTGAAGCACCTCACAACAGTTTATGCTGTCTCTTTCCATGTTGATCACTCTCTCTCTCTCTTCCCCTGTCTCTGGAAAAAAGGATGAATTTGCAAGACTCACCTGAGCAGTGAGCAGGTTCAACTCTTGCCCAGGCCTTGTGGATGGTGTAATGGAGTATGTTTGTTCATTAACTAGGATGTGGTTATTGTCATAAAATATGTTTGTTCATAGAGTATGTTTGTTCGTTAATTAAGATGTGGTTAGCTTTTTTTCGCAAGTTGTGGTTGGCTCTTTTCGCAAGGATTGGCATGTTTGTACGAGTGGTACTTTCTCAGAAACCAAGAAGAACAGAAGTGAAGCAAGATGCCCCAGCAACAGCCTCAAAGCATGCACAGAGTACTCCGGAAGTATCACAATGATAGGCTCGTGAGCGACTTAAAAGGACCGACCGGAACCTCAGTAGGCGCGGCAGTTGGCAGGACGGAGATCACCCTGTCGCCCAGCGCTGCATTGCCTCCTTGTTTTGCTTGCTATAATTAATAAAATTTGTTGATTGGCTTCTTCGACTCTTGTTAATTAATCAAATCTATAACAATTGGTGCCGTGACTCGGATGGGAATATTGGCAAAATACTGAGGCTTGGGGAGGCGCCCCGCCGCAGTCGGCGGCCCCGGTTTCGGTCGCTTGCCCTACTCCCACCGATGAACCCAAATTAAAAACAGGGAGGCAAGGAAGGACCGGTCGACCCCTTAAAATTTTGTGCACAAAAGTCCGGACGAAGACGCGGGACGCGGACGCGTAAGTGACTGCCTGTTTGGCAGGGGTATCCGTTCGGTTGGGGTCGGGATCCCGGAGTGTGGTGATTGTGGATTGTGTGTTTGAGAGGGGAACTGGTAGCCGGATTCCCCAAGCGAGTGTGGACCCTCAGTAGTGCATTTCCCATTGTCCGAGAGGACGTGGGTCAGAAACCAGGGGAAGCGAGTGAAACGAGTGAGGCGCACACACGATCGAGAGAAGGCACTACGGAAGATGGGACAAGGGAGAAACAAGCCCCCTTTACCCATGAAGCGTTCTCCAGTACCCAGGGACTCCCCACTGGGATTTATGCTGGAGATGTGGAAGTATTATCCCGGGACTGGGAATAAAGATAAGGCCAAAATGATCTATTATTGTGTGGAAGTTTGGGGAGGAAAGCAGATTGATAACGCAGTATGGTGGCCAAAGTTTGGTTCTACTGAGGATTGGGTGCAGCAAAAGTTAAATATTTGGGTGAATACTAAAACTCCGTTCAATCAAGAGGAGAGCGAATATGCAGCAGTTTGGGTTACACGCCCAGGGGGACCGGGAGTCTCAATTTTTAAATTATCAGAAATTGACCCGGAAAGTAAAAAACAAAAGCCCCGACAGGAGGAGAATCTTCCTGTGGGACCCCCACCGTATATCCCACTGCAACCAATGGCTCCCCCACCGCCACAGCCGGAGCCGGAGTTAGATAATCAGGGAGATCGGTGGCTACAAGAAAGACCAAATGGTCAGGAAGGAAGCCAAGATCAGGGACCCAGAACTAGGAGCCGTGCGCGGCAACAAAATTTGTTTCCATTAAGAGAGGTGCCCATGGGAGGTCCTAATCAACAGATGGGATTTATTTCAGTACCTCTAAGTTCAGGGGATGTTAGAGAATTTAAAAAGGAGATGGGAAAGATTTTAGAAGATCCTCTGGGAGTTGCTGAAGGAGTAGATCAATTTTTAGGCCCTAATATTTACACTTGGGATGAACTGCAGTCCATCTTAAATATATTATTTACCACTGAAGAGAAGAACATGATTAGGACTGCAGGGATGCGTATTTGGGACGCTCAACATGCACAAGGACCCCAGGCGGACATAAAATGGCCCCTGCAGAGGCCTCAATGGGACCACCAGAACGGAGATCATAGGACGCACATGCAGGATTTGCGCACTATAATTATTCAAGGAATTAGGGAAGCGGTTCCCAGGGGTCAAAATATCAATAAGGCCTTTAATGAGAGGCAAAAGAAGGAAGAATCTCCCAATGAGTGGCTGGAAAGATTGCGTAAAAACCTGCAAATGTATTCTGGTTTGGATCCAGACACTCAGTTAGGCCAGGCTTTATTAAAGACCCAGTTTGTTGCTAAAGCCTGGGACGACATACGGAAGAAATTAGAGAAAATTGAAAATTGGCAAGACAGAGGATTAGAGGAACTTCTTAGAGAAGCGCAGAAAGTTTATGTCAGGAGAGAGGACGAAAGCCATAAGAGACAAGTTAGGATGATGGTTGCGGCAGTCAGGGAAAGTAGGGAATTGGATAGACAGGAAAGACGGCCATTTTGGGGGAAGCCCCCAAGCCGAGAGGGAAATGGAGGAGTGAAAGAAAGAAAAGAGGAAAGGAATTGTTTTTATTGTGGGAAGATGGGACACCTGAAAAGAAACTGCAGAATTAAGGTGCAGGATGAAAAAATGTTTAAGGAAGATTAGGGGTGTCAGGGGCTCTATTTATATTTGTTGGGGACTCAGAAACATCGTGAGCCCTTGATAAAACTAAAAGTGGGTCCCCACCGAGAAGAAATAGAATTTTTGGTAGACTTGGGGGCTGAGAGATCTACCGTACAAAAATTGCCCTCTGGATGTAAACTCTCCAGAGAGACAGCCCTGGTTGTAGGAGCTAAGGGAGAACCCTTTAAAGTTGGAATTGTTAAGGATGTAGCGGTAGAAACGAAATTTAAGATAGGGTTAGGGAATCTTTTAGTAGTACCTGAAGCTGAGTTTAATTTATTAGGTCGGGATTTAATAATTGAATTAGGAATAAACTTGGAAGTGGAGAATAAAGAAATAAAAATAAAGCTTTGTCCCCTTAGAGTAGAAGATGAAAAGATGATTAACCCTGAGATTTGGTATACCCCGGAGACTGTAGGGCGACTAGAAATACCCCCTTTTACGGTAAAAATCAAAAATCCAGAACTTCCGATTAAAATCAGACAATACCCTATTTGACTAGAAGGTAAGAAAGGATTAAAACCAGAAATAGAGAGACTCATAAATCAGGGACTGTTAGAACCCTGCATGTCCCCATTTAACACTCCCATATTGCCGGTAAAGAAGCCTAATGGGACATATCGATTAGTACACGATTTGCGGGAAATAAATAAAAGAACTATTTCTCGGTTTCCCATAGTGGCCAACCCTTATACATTGTTAAGCAAATTAGGCCCTGAAAATCTATGGTATAGTGTGATTGATTTAAAAGATGCATTTTGGGCCTGTCCCTTAGACGAATCATGCCGGGATTACTTCGCGTTTGAATGGGAGGATCCTGACACTGGGAGAAAACAACAATTGAGGTGGACGGTTTTACCTCAGGGCTTTACCGAGTCCCCCAACTTATTTGGGCAAGCGCTAGAACACATTTTACAAGAATATAAGCCTGCTTCAGGCATTACTCTTATCCAATATGTGGATGACCTGTTGATTGCGGGTAAGGAAGAGGAGCAGGTTAGGAGAGAAAGTATCGGACTTCTTAATTTCTTGGGACTAAAAGGTCTCAAAGTATAAAAATCAAACTACAATTTGTAGAAGAAGAAGTAAGGTATTTAGGACATTACATCAACAAAGGAGAAAAGAAAATAGACCCCGAACGCATAAAAGGAATTCTGTTATTGCCACCTCCTAAAAGTAAAAGACAAATTAGACAAATCCTAGGTTTAGTAGGATATTGTCGACAATGGATCGAAAACTACAGCAGTAAAGTTAAATTTTTATAGCATAAACTGACTATTGGGGGTTTAATTACTTGGACTCAGCGAGATGAGGAGAACCTTCAGGCATTACGAGAAGATCTGATGAATGCCCCAGTTTTAAGCCTGCCTGATCTGAACTGGCCTTTTTATTTATTTGTAAATGCGAATGATGGAGCGGCATATGGGGTCCTGACCCAAGAATGGGCTGGGAAAAAGAAGCCGGTAGGCTACTTGTCAAAGTTATTAGATCCTGTAAGTAGAGGATGGCCTACCTGCTTGCAAGTGATTGTAGGATGTGCCTTATTAGTAGAAGAGGCCAGAAAAATCACCTTTAACAGCAGCATAAAAGTGTTGTCCCCTCATATCATTCGGGGTGTGTTGCAGCAGAAAGCTGAGAAATGGATATCAGACTCCCGTCTACTTAAATATGAGGGAATTTTATTGGAAGCTCCGAATTTAACTTTAGAAACAACGAGCCTCCAAAACCCTGCCCAATTTTTATATGGAGGGTCTGAAGAGTCAGAACTAGCGCATAATTGTCTCCAGACCATTGAAGAACAGACAAAGATTAGACCCGACCTGGAGGAAGAATTAGACGATGGGGAGAGAATCTTCGTGGATGGTTCCTCCAGAGCGATTGAAGGAAAAAGAAAATTGGGATACGCGGTTATAGACGGGAAGAAGTTTAAGATTCTAGAATCGGGACCACTAAACAGCTCTTGGTCAGCACAAGCTTGTGAATTATATGCCGTCCTACAAGCTCTAAAGAGATTAAAGGGAAAGGTTGGGACAATTTACACGGACTCCAAATATAGTTATGGGGTAATACATACTTTCGGAAAAATTTGGGAAGAAAGGGGATTAATCAACTCACAAGGGAAAGATTTGATTCATCAGGAGCTAATAAAAGCAGTTTTAGTTGCTTTGCGGGGACCTGTAAGGCTAGCTGTAGTACACCTAAAAGGACACCAAAAGGGGATAGATTACAAAACAAGGGGAAATAATGCGGCGGATCAGGAAGCTAAGCAGGCGGCATTACGAGAACTAGCGTTAAAGGAAAAGAGAGTGGGGCCCTCAATGCCCGAATTGAAAATTTTTGTACTCACCCCAAAAGAGGAACAGAAACTTGCTCAAATGGGGTGCACTAAAAATAAAGAAGGGAGCTGGCATTTACCTGATGGAAGAGAAGTGCTATCGAAATCAGTAGCTTTTCAAATTTTAGACAATCTACATAAGCGGACACATTGGGGTAGCCAAGCCCTAATAGACCATTTTGCGGCTAAATATATGTGTATAGGGCTACATGACCTGGCAAAATATATTACTCAGGGATGCCCCACATGCCTAAAAGTTAATAGAGCGGTACGAAGACAAATGCCAATGGGGGGAAGACCCTTAGCAGTAAGACCATTTTCTAAAGTTCAAATCGACTTTACAGAACTCCCCAAGGTAGGGAGGTATAAATACATTTTAGTTATTGTAGACCATCTTACACATTTCGTAGAAGCCTTCCCAACCACCAGGGCCACCGCACAGACAGTGACAAAGGTTTTATTAGAAGCAATTGAGTCGACGGGCGAGGCAGAAGAGAAGTGAACAGTGGAGGGAATTCTCCTGTTGTCAATGGGATCACGACGTTATGGTCCAGGAGATGCCCCAAGGGTGGGAATAACTTCTCTAGGAGATGGGATCTCCGTTACTGGAATGGGAAAGCCACGGGTCTTTTGTTAATCTGGATACTGTCCTGGAATTTATTGGGAGTTTACGGGAACTATGAAGTTACGCATGAACCCTTTAAGTGGTCCCTAATTAGGGAAGAAGAGCAGAAAGTAGTTCAATCGGTAATCACTTCAGGGGTGCCCACCTTCAAATGCCGGTTTCTTGAGTTAATCTCGATAGATCAGCCAAGACGACCAGTTTATATATTCCCAGCCTCGAATCCTGGGAAAGGATATTGCAATTACCCTGGAGAATTCTACTGTGGATATTGGGGTTGTGAGACCGTGGCATTAGGATTTACGCCCGGAGGGGGCCCAGATCCATATATTTCTGTAGGGTGGGGAATTCAACCCTGCACAGTTACCGATTTTGGTAGTATAGATGGAGACTGGGGAGACTGGGGAGAAGCAGGCACTTGTGATGGGTTAGAAATTACAGTGAAATCTCAAACATTAGCAGATCTCGGTTGGTTTATTGGGAAGACATGGGGAATAAGACTGTGGGAACCTGGAAAAGATCGAGGGGGACAGTTTCTTATAAAGAAAGAGAGAATTCCTCATGATTTACCAGAAGCAATAGGACCCAATAAAACTTTAAGAAAAAGCGAAAGAAAAGCCAAGAAAGAAAGGCCTGCATTTAGTGATAATACCCACTATAACATATCTAAAGAAAATGATATCATGATGCTGCCCACAGAACATCCACCCCCTGGAGTATATGACACTTTCTGGAAGATTATGCAGGCGAGCTTCAATGTTTTAAATCAGACCCATCCTGAATTAACTAAAGAATGCTGGCTATGTTACGACATTCGTCCTCCATTTTATGAAGCAATAGGGTCAGTAGCTAACGTGAGAAGGAGGAACGGAACTAACCCTAGAGAGTGTTCATGGAATCGGGAAAAAGGAACCCCAGGGATTACAATAACGCAAGTTACCGGACAGGGGTTATGTATAGGAACTATACCTCCGGAGCAAAAGTACTTGTGCAATAAAACTATGAAAGTACAAAAAAAGGAGGTCGCCAATTGGTTAGTGCCAGCTTATAATAATAAATGGATATGCTCCAAGCTAGGGTTAACACCGTGCTTGTCCACCACAGCATTCAATGAAAAATATGAATAGTGTATACAGGTAATCATTGTCCCTCGAATTATATATCATCCCAAAGAGTATGTAATAGACCATCAAGAAACAGAAAAACATCATTTAGTAAAGAGAGAACCATTTACAGCACTTACGATTGCAGTACTGTTAACGGTAGGAGGAGTTGGAGCAGGAACAGGTATAACCTCTCTAGTATCCCAAGGAGCTGGACTAAAAACATTGAGACAATCAGTGGATGAAGATTTGCTAAAAATAGAGAAAGCTATTGATGCCCTTACTAAATCAGTACGGTCTTTATCCGAAGTAGTCCTACAAAATAGGAGAGGATTAGACCTTCTGTTAATACAACAGGGAGGATTATGTGTAACCTTGAAGGAACAATGTTGTACATATGTGGATTCGACAGGGGTAGCGGTGGACACTATGGCTGAGCTTAGGAAGCAACTCGAGCAAAGGGAACGTGAAAGAGAATCTCACCAGAGTTGGTATCACAACTGGTTCAATCATTCTCCCTGGCTTACCACCCTCTTGTCAACAATAGCTGGACCAGTTATTTTACTTCTTCTAGTACTAACTTTTGGTCCCTGCATCTTCAATAAAATAATAGCAATTGTTAAGAAGAGACTAGAAGCAGCTCATCTGATGCTAATACGAGCAAAATATGAACCCATCAACCCAGGCCCAGATGAAGAAGAGACAGAATGGAGTAGACAAGAACTAAAAAGGTTTAATGAACAAAGCAAAGAATTGTCCTAGATAAAAAGGGGGGACTGTAATGATGTATGTTTGTTCATTAACTAGGATGTGGTTATTGTAATAAAATATGTTTGTTCATAGAGTATGTTTGTTCGTTAATTAAGATGTGGTTAGCTTTTTTTCGCAAGTTGTGGTTGGCTCTTTTCGCAAGGATTGGCATGTTTGTACGAGTGGTGCTTTCTCAGAAACCAAGAAGAACAGATGTGAAGCAAGATGCCCCAGCAACAGCCTCAAAGCATGCGCAGAGTACTCCGGAAGTATCACAATGATAGGCTCGTGAGCGACTTAAAAGGACCGACCGGAACCTCAGTAGGCGTGGCAGTTGGCAGGACGGAGATCCCCCTGTCGCCCAGTGCTGCATTGCCTCCTTGTTTTGCTTTCTATAATTAATAAAATTTGTTGATTGGCTTCTTCGACTCTTGTTAATTAATAAAATCTATAACAGATGGTCCCGGGATCTCTGCCGGAGCAGCGGCTGGAGCTGTCTGCGCTAGAAGATTTTTTCCCATGGCTGCTGTGGGGAGTGTGGCCATTATCTGAGCACGCTGCAAGCTGATATCTTTCCCTGCATATCTTTAGTGGGCAGTGTGTGGTGAAACTGAGCAGCGGCAGCAAGTGCAGGCCAGGCAGGGAGCGGCCTGGCCCGGCAGCCCCGCTGTGCAAGGCCCAGCCAAGCCTCTGAGAAGGGGCTCCTGTCACTTGCCAGTCTCCATCCTCCCCGGGAAGCGCAGAGCTGCGGCCAGCCCCGCTCCCCTCCCGTGGCCTTGGCTGGCCTGGGGGGAAGGAGGCTGAAGGGGAGCCCTGGGACCTCTTGAAAAGGCGGAAAGCAAAGAGAGCAAGGAATTGCCGGCCTTAGGTCTTCAAGTGGTGTTCCCAGGTTAATGTCACTTTTCAATGGTCCCAACTGCTGTCAGTTCTCAGCATCGGCCATTTGCTGGCCAGGAGAAAAACTTTGTGGCATTTTGAAGAGATTTGGGGAATCTTGAGGGATTTTTGTAGAAGTTTATTAGATCTTGAGCAGATTGAAATAATTTTGTAGGATTTTTGTGGATTTTTTTTGGATTTTTGTGGAATCTGTAAAATATTTATGGAATTTTGTGAGATATTGAAAATATTTAAATAATTTTGTGGGATTTTTTTGAAATTTGTGGGATTTGTCTGGAATTTTGAGGGATTTTTCTGTAATTTTTGGAAATTAGTGGAGATTTTGTGGGATGTTTCTGGAATTTGGTAAGGTTTTGAGATTATTTAAAGAATTTTGTGCTATTTTTCTGGAATTTTGAGGATTTTTCTGCTATTCTGTGGTATTTTGAGGAGATGGAAGAATTTTGAAGGTTTTATGTTAGATTGTGAGATTTGTGGAGATTTTGTGAAATGTTTCTTGAATTTGGTGGGCTTTTGTAAAAATTTCGGGAATTCTATGGGATTTCTCTGGAATTTGAGGGCATTTTTCAAGAATCCTAAGGGTTTCAGAGGAAACTAGAAGAATTTTGAGGAATTTTTCTCAGATTTTGTGGAAATTTGTGGAGATTTTGTGTGATTTTTGTGGAATTTTGTGGGATATTGAGGAGATTTAGGGATTTTGAGGGATTTTTCATGTATTTTGTGGTTATTTGTGGAGATTTTGTGGGATGTTTCTGGAATTCAGTGGGGTTTTGAGAAGATTTAGGGAATTTAGAGGGATTTTAATTGAATTTTGTGGATTTTTCTGGAATTCTATGGGATTGTTGTGAAATTTGGTAGAGTTTTCAGAAGACCTAGGGAATTTTTTAACTCTTTTCAAGGATTTTGTGGGATTTTGAGAAGACTTGAAGAATTTTCATGAGTTTCTCTTCGATTTTGTGGAAATTTCTGGAGATTTTGTGGGGTGTTTCTGGAATTTGGTAGAGTTTTCTAAAGACTTGGGGAAATCTGTGGGATTTTTCTGATATTATGTGTGTCTTTTGAAGAATTTTGTGGGAGTTTTGAGGAATTTTGTGGTGCTTTACTGCAATTTCGTGGCATCCTGAGAACTTTTCAAGAATTTTGTGGGATTTTTCAGGAATTTTGTGTATTTTTCCTGTGAATTGTGTGGGATTCTGAGGAGACTTGAAGAATTTTGAGGAATTTTTCTCAGACTGTGTGAACATTTGTGGAGATTTTGTGTTATTTCTGTGGAATTTTATGGAATATTGATGAGATGTATGGATTTTGAGGGTTTTTTTCATGTATTTTGTGGGAATTTGTAAAGATTTTGTGGGAGGATTCTAGAATTCAGTTGGGTTTTCAGAAGGTTTAGGGAATTTTGTGGGATGTTTCTGGAATATTGTTGGATATTGAGGAGATTTTTTGGGATGTTTCTGGAATTCAGTTAGGTTTTCAGAAGATTTAGGGAATTTTGTGGGATTTTTCTGGAATTTGGTATTGTTTAAAGGTGATTTCGGGAATTATGATGGAGTTTCCTTGAATTTTATGGAAATTAGTGGGGATTTTGTGGGATATTCCTGAAATTTGGTAGGGTTTTGAGGAGAT
Organism: Poecile montanus; assembly: GCA_038429875.1. Taxonomy (NCBI): domain Eukaryota; kingdom Metazoa; phylum Chordata; class Aves; order Passeriformes; family Paridae; genus Poecile; species Poecile montanus. Next base: position 1,293,760 of record JBBLMP010000054.1, on the reverse strand, counting down.
TTAGGGAATTTTGTGGGATTTTTCAGGAATTTTGTGTATTTTTCCTGTGAATTGTGTGGGATTCTGAGGAGGCTTGAAGAATTTTGAGGAATTTTTCCTAGATTTTGTGAACATTTCTGGAGATTTTGTGTGATTTTTGTGGGATTTTGTGGGATATTGAGGAGATTTAGGGATTTTGAGGAGATTTTTCATGTATTTTGTGGGAATTTGTGGAGATTTTGTGGGATGTTTCTGGAACTTGGTAGGGTTTTGAGAAGATTTTGGGAATTTTGTGGGCTTTTTCACCAGTTTTTTGAATTTTTCTGGAATTCTGTGGGATTCTGAAGAAACCTGAAGAATTTTGAGGAATTTTTCATAGATTTTGTGAACATTTGTGGAGATTTTGTGTGATTTCTGTGGAATTTTGTGGGATATAGAGGAGATTTGGCATTTTGAGGGATTTTTCATGTATTTTGTGGACATTTGAGGAGATTTTGTGGGATGTTTCTGTAATTCAGTTGGGTTTTGAGAAGATTTAGGGAATTTTGTGGCATGTTCCTGGAATTTGGTATGGTTTTAAGGTGATGTAGGGAATTTTGAGGGATTTTCCTTGAACTTTATGGAAATTTGTGGGGATTTTGTGGGATGTTTCTGGAACTTGGTAGGGTATTGAGGAGATTTTGTGAATTTTGTATGATTTTTCAGGAATTTTGTGGGATTTTTCTGGAACTCTGTGGGATTCTGAGGAGACCTGAAGAATTTTGAGGAATTTTTCTTAGATTTTGTGGGAATTTGTGGAGACTCTGTGGCATTTTTCTGGAATATTGTGGAGCTTTTCAAGGACATTGTGTGGTTTCTGAGGAGACTTGAAGAACATTGAGGAATTTTTCTTAGATTTTGTGGAAACTTGTGGAGGTTTTGTGGGATTTTTGTGGAATTTTGTGGGATATTGAGATTGAAGGGTTTTGAGGGATTTTTCATGTATTTTGTGGTTATTTGTGGAGATTTTGTGGGATGTTTCTGGAATTCAGTTGGGTTTTGAGAAGATTTAGGGAATTTTGTGGCATGTTCCTGGAATTTGGTAAGGTTTTAAGGTGATGTAGGGAATTTTGAGGGATTTTCCTTGAATTTTATGGAAATTAGTGGGGACCTTGTGGGATATTCCTGGAATTTTGTGGGATATTGAGGAGATTTTGGCATTTTGAGGGATTTTTCATGTATTTTGTGGATATTTGTGGAGATTTTGTGGGATTTTTTTGGAAATTTGTGAGGCTTTACTGCAATTTTTTTGGGATGTTGTGAAAATGTCAAGAATTTACTGGGATTTTGATGGAATTTTGTGGAATTTTTTTGGAATGTTGTGGAATATCTTCTATTTTGTATAATTTTGAGGAAAACTGAAGAATTCCGAGGGATTCTTCTTAGATTTTGTGGAGATTTCTTAGAGTGTTCCTGGAATTTAGTAGGGTTTTGAGGAGATTTAGGGATTTTGAGGAATGTTTCTTGAATTTTGTGGGAATCTGTGGATATTTTGTGCGATGTTTCTGGAATTCAGTTGGGTTTTCAGAAGATTTAGGGAGTTTTGTGGGATGTTTCTGGAATTTTGCTGGATATTGAGGAGATTTTGTGGGATGTTTCTGGACTTTTGTGGGGCTTTTCAAGAATTTTGTGGTTTTTTGAAAAGATTGAGCGGATTTTGTGGTGTTTTTCTTTAATTTTGTGAGAATTTGTGGAGATTTTATGGGGCGTTTCTGGAATTTGGTAGAGTTTTCAGAAGATTTAGGGAATTTTGAGGGATTTTTCTGGAATTTTAGAAGGCTTTTCAAGGATTTTGTGGGATATTGAGGAGACTTGATGAATTTTGCAGGATTTTTCATGTGTTTTGTGGGAATTTGTGTAGATTTTGTGGGATGTTTCTGGAATTCAGTTGTGTTTTGAGAAGGTTTAGGGAATTGTCTGGAACTTCTCTGGAATTTTGTGGGGTTTTTCAGGAATTTTGTGGGATTCTGAGGAGACTTGAAGAATTTTGTTGAATTTTTCTTAGGATTTGTGGAAATGTGTGGAGATTCTGTCGGATTTTTCAGGCATTTTGTGGGCCTTTTCAAAGACTTGGGGTGGTTTCTGAGGAGGCTTGATGAATTTTGAGGAATTTTTCTTAGATTTTGTGGAAACTTGTGGAGGTTTTTTGGGATTTTTGTGGAATTTTGTGGGATATTGAAAAGATTTAGGCATTTTGAGGGATTTTTCATGAATTTTGTGGAAATTTGGTAAGGATTTTGTGTGATTTTTGTGGAATGTTGTGGGATATTGAGGAGATTTAGGGGTTTTGAGGGATGTTTCTTGAATTTTGTATTTGTGGAGATTTTGTGTGATTTTTGTGGAATTCAGTTGGGTTTTCAGAAGATTTAGGAAGTTTTGTGGGATGTTTCTGGAATTTTGTTGGATATTGAGGAGATTTTATGGGATGTTTCTGGAATTTTGTGGGGTTTTTCAAGAATTTTGTGGTATTTTGAAAAGATTGAGATAATTTTGTGGTGTATTTCTTAAATTTTGTGGGAATTTGTGGAGATTTTGTGGGATTTTTTTGGAATTTGGTAGAGTTTTCAGAAGATTTAGGGAATTTTGAGTGATATTTTGAAATTTTGGAAGGCTTTTCAAGGATTTTGTGAGATATTGAGGAAACTTGATGAATTTTGCAGGATTTTTCTTAGATTTTGTGGACATTTGTGGAGATTTTGTGGGATGTTTCTGGAATTCAGTTGGGTTTTCAGAAGATATAGGGAGTCTTGTGGGATGTTTTTGGAATTTTGTTGGATATTGAGGAGATTTCGTGGGATGTTTCTGGAATATTGTGGTTTTTGGAAAAGATTTAGCGGATTTTGTGGTGTTTTTCTTGAATTTGGTGGGAATTTGTGGAGATTTTATGGGTCGTTTCTGGAATTTGGTAGAGTTTTCAGAAGATTTAGGGAATTTTGAGGGATTTTTCTGGAATTTTAGAAGGCTTTTCAAGGATTTTGTGAGATATTGAGGAGACTTGATGAATTTTGCGGGATTTTTCATGTATTTTGTGGGAATTTGTGTAGATTTTGTGGGATTTTTGTGGAATTTGGTAGTGTTTTCAGAAGATTTAGGGAATTTTGTGTGATTTTTTGAAATTTTGTAAGGTTTTTCAAGGATTTTGTGGGATTTAAAGGACACTTGATGAATTTTCGGGATTTTTCTTAGATTTTGTTAACATTAGTGGAGATTTTGTGGGATGTTTCTGGAATTCAGTTGGGTTTTGAGAATATTTAGGGACTTTTGTGGGATTTTTCTAGAATTTTGTTGGATTATGAGGAGATTTTGTGGGATGTTTCTGGAACTTTGAGGGACTTTTCTAAAATATTGTATTTCCATTCTGCAGAGAATTGACAAATTATCAGGAATTTTTCTTAGATTTTGTGGAAATTTGTGGAGATTTTGCGGGATGTTTCTGGAATTCAGTTGGGTTTTGAGAAGATTCAGGAATTTTTGTGGCATGTTCCTGGACCTTGGTATGGTTTTAAAGTGATTTAGGGAATTTTGTGGGATTTCTCTTGAAATTTATGGAAATTTTGGGGGATTTTGTGGGATGGTTTTGCAATTTGGTAAGGTATTGTAGAGATTTTGTGAATTTTGTGGGATTTTTCCAGAATTTTGTGAATTTTTCTGGAATTCTGTGGGATTCTGAGGAAACCTGAAGAATTTTGAGGAATTTTTCTTAGATTTTGTGGAAACTTGTGGAGGTTTTGTGGGATTTTTGTGGAATTTTGTGGGATATTGATGAGATTTAAGGATTTTGAGGGATTTTTCATGTATTTTGTGGTTATTTGTGGAGATTTTGTGGGATGTTTCTGGAATTCAGTTGGCTTTTGAGGAGATTTAGGGAAGTTTGTGGGATTTTCTTTGAATTTTGTGGAAATTAGTGGGGATTTTGTGGGATATTCCTGGAATTTGGTAGGGTATTGAGGAGATTTAGGGAATTTTGTGGGATTTTTCTTGGATTTTGTGGAAAGTTGTGGAGGATTTGTGTGATTTTTGTGGAATTTTGTGGGATATTGAGTAGATTTAGGTATTTTGAGGGATTTTTCATGTATTTTGTGGTTATTTGTGGAGGTTTTGTAGGATGTTTCTCGAATTCAGTTGGGTTTTGAGAAGATTTAGGGAATTTTCTGGAACTTCTCTGGAATTTTGTGGGCTTTTTCAAGAATTTTGTGGGATTCTGAGGAGACTTGAAGAATTTGTAGGAATTTCTCTTAGATTTTGTGGAAATTCGTGTATGTTTTGTGGGATGTTTCTGGAATTTGGATGTTTTTGAGAATATTTAGGGAATTTTAAGAGATTTTTCTTAGAGTTTGTAGAAATTTGTGAGGATATTGCAGGAAGTTTCTGGAATTTGTTAGGGTTTTGAGAAGATTTAGGGAATTTTGTGGGATTTTTCAGAAATTTTGTGCATTTTTCTGGAATTCTGTGAAATTCTCAGGAGCTTGAAGAACTTTCAGGATTTTTTTTTAGATTTTGTGGAAATTTGTTAAGATTCTCTGGGATTTTTCTGGAATTTTGTGGGCCTTTTTAAGGACTTTGTGTGGTTTTGAGGAGACCTGAAGGATTTTGAGGAATTTTTCTTAGATTTAGTGGAAACTTGTGGAGCTTTTGTGTGATTTTTGTGGAATTTTGTGGGATATTGAGGAAATTAAGGGGTTTGGAGGGATTTTTCTTGAATTTTGTGGGAATTTGTGGAGATTTTGTGGGATGTTTCATGAATTTTTTGTGGCTTTTCAAGAATTTTGTGGTATTTTGAAAAGATTTAGCCAAATTTGTGGTGTATTCTTAAATTTTGTGGGAATTTGTGGAGATTTTGTGGGATTTTTGTGGAATTTGGTAGAGTTTTCAGAAGATTTAGGGAATTTTGAGTGATTTTTTTGAAATTTTGTAAGGCTTTTCAAGGGTTTTTTGGGATTTAGAGGAGACGATGAATTTTGCGGGATTTTTCTTAAATTTTGTGGACATTTGTGGAGATTTTGTGGGATGTTTCTGGAACTTGGTAGGGTTTTGAAAAGATTTAGGGAATTTTGAGGGATTTTTATGGAATTCTGTGGGCCTTTTCAAGGACTTTGTGTGGTTTTGAGGAGACCTGAAGAGTTTTGAGGAATTTTTCTTAGATTTTGTGGACATTTGTGGAGTTTTTGTGTGATGTTTGTGGAATTTTGTGGGATATTGAGAAGATTTAGGGGTTTTGTGGGATTTTTCTTGAATTCAGTTCGGTTTTCAAAAGATTTAGGGAATTTTGTGGCATATTCCTGGAATTTGGTAAGGTTTAAAGGTGATTTAGGGAATTTTGTGGGATTTTCCTTGAATTTTATGGAAATTAGTGGGGATTTTGTGGGATATTCCTGGAATTTTGTAGGGTTGTGAGAAGATTTTGGGAATTTTGTGGGATTTTTCAGGAATTTTGTGTATTTTTCCTGTGAATTGTGTGGGATTCTGAGGAGGCTTAAAGAATTTTGAGGAATTTTTCATAGATTTTTTGGAAAGCTGTGGATATTTTGTGTGATTTTTGTGGAATTTTGTGGGATGTTGAGGAGATTTAGGGATTTTGAGGGATTGTTCTTGAATTTTGTGGGAATTTGTGGCGATTTTGTGGGATGTTTCTGGAATTTGGTAGAGTGTTCTTAATATTTGGGGAGTTTTCTGTGATTTTTCTGGAATTCAGTAGGGTTTTGAAGAGATTTACGGAATTTAGAGGGATTTTTTCTTAGATTTTGTGGAAATTTGTTGGTGATTTTGTGGGATTTTTGTGGAATTTGGGGGGATATTGAGGAGATTTAGGGATTTTGTGGGATTTTTCTTGAATTTTGTGGACATTTGTGGAGAGTTTGCGGGATGCTTTTGGAATTTGGTAGAGTTTTCAGAAGATTTAGGGAATTCTGTGGGATTTTTATGGAATTTTATAACTCTTTTCAAAGATTTTGTGGGATTTTGAGAAGACTTGAAGAAGTTTCAGGAATTTTTCTAAGATTTAGTGGAAATTTGTGGAGATTTTGTGGGGTGTTTCTGGAATTTGGAAGGGTTTTCTGAAGATTTGGGGAAATTTGTGAGATTTTTGAGGGATTTTTGTGAGATTTTGTGGGAATTGGTGGAGATTTTGTGGGACATTCCTGTGAATTAGTATGGTTTTGAAAAGATTTAGGGAATTTTGTGGGACTTCCCTGGAATTTTGCGGGGTTTTTCAAGAATTTTGTGGAATTCTGAGGAGACTTGCAGACTTTTGAGGACTTTTTTTAGATTTTGTGGGAATTTGTGGAGATTTTGTGGGATTTTTGTAGAATTTTGTGGGATATTGAGGAGATTTAGGGATTTTGAGAAATTTTCTTGAATTTTTTTGGCATTTGTGGAGATTTTGTGGGATGTTTCTGTAATTTGGTAAAGTTCTCTGAATATTTAGGAAATTTTGTGGGATTTTTCTGGAACTTCGTGTATTTTTCTAAAATTTTGTTATATTTTGGGAAAATTTAAATAATTTTGATGGATTTTTCTTGAGTTTTGTGAAAATTGGAGATTTTGTGGGATGTTTCTGGAATTTGGTAGAGTTTTCTGAATATTTAGGGAATTTTGTGGCATGTTCCTGGAATTCAGTAGGGTTTTGAAGAGATTTAGGGAATGTAGAGGGATTTTTTCCTAGATTTTGTGGAAATTTGTTGGTGATTTTGTGGGATTTTTGTGGAATTTGGTGGGATATTGAGGAGATTTAGGGATTTTGTGGGATTTTTCTTGAATTTTGTGGAAATTTTCTGGAATTCTGTGGGATTTTGAGGAGACTTGAAGGTATTTGAAAGATTTTCATTGAATTTTTTGGAAATGTATGGAGGTTTTGTGTGGTTTTTGTGTATTTTGTATAATTTTGAGGAGATTTTGTGGATTTTGTGGGATTTTTCCATAATATTGTGGAAATTAGTGGGGATTTTGTGGGACGTTCCTGGAATTTGGTAGGGTTTTGAGGACATTTACGGAATTTTGAGGGATTTCTCTTGAATTTTGTGGATATTTGTGGAGATTTTGTGGGATTTTTCTGGGATTTGGTAGGGTTTTTAGGAGACTTGAAGAATTATAAGGAATTTTTTTTCTAATTTTGTGGGATATTGAAGAGATTTTGTGGGACTTCCCTGGAATTTTGTGGGGTTTTTCAAAAATTTTGTGGGATTCTGAGGGGACTTGAAGGCCCATCTCCCCTAGGAACACGCACGTACTGCCCGCCCGAGTGGATCGGCCTTCGCTGCTACCACGGCGATGGGGCGACCATCTGGTCCCTGGGCGTGCTGCTGTTTGAGATGGTGTGCGGGTACTTACCCTTCGAGAAGGAGCGAGACATCGTCTTGGGGCAGCTCTTCTTCCCGCAGGAGGCCTCTCCAGGTTGGTATGGGGCCTGAAGAAGGCAGGCTTTGGCAGGTGGCACCGCGCAGCCCAGTCCGGCCCTCCCACAGCTGCACGGGACGTCCATGTGCCCTCAAGGGCCGGCTGCAGCAGGTGGCCCGTGGCAGGCTGGCTGTGGCACGCTTGGCTGAAGGAGGGGACGCTTGTCCTGCCGTGCCGCTCTCCCGCCAAGGGCAGCTCCCAGCACACGCAGCGTGGCCCGGCTTCTGCAGGCGCCGGGAGCAGCTGGGCAGGAGCCTTCTGCAAGTGAGCGCCGCTTTCTGCCTTCTCTCCCCACAGTGCCAACATCTGATCCGCTGCTGTTTGTCCAAGCACCCCATGGATCGGCCAGTGCTGGAGCAGATCTTCTACCACCCTTGGGTGTTGGGCGGCCATTTCTGATGCCTTGCCGCAGCCTCTGCAGCACCCAGTTCCCGTGTCCCACGCAGGACTGAGGGCCCAGGAAATAAAAGAACCCGAAACCCAGTGCGGGCCGGCAAGTCTGGTCCTTGTTAGCAACTTCAGCTAAGGGAACCTCTTGGCAAAAGGGGTAATCAGAGCGTTCCCTTCAGCCTTGATCAAGCTTTTGATGCCTTTCCTCCAGGTTGTCCCTCAAAATCAGAGAGGGGTAGAGCCTGCACCAGTCCCCCCAAATCGGTGGGAGGCAGAGACTACTCCCAGGCCCCTCAAAACTGGAGGAGGATGGAGATGATCCCTGGGCCCACAACACTGAAGGGAGATAAATTCCCGGCCCCCCAAAAATAAGAGATGGATGGAGCCCACAGCGGCCCCCAAGTCAGAGGGGGAAGGGGAGACTGCCAGCCCCCCTAAAGAGGAGGGGAATTGTGCCTGTGCCAGCCCCACAGATTGCAAGGGGACAGAGAACACCCCTGGCCTGGCAAAGGGCAAAGAGCGGCCGGGGGCTGCCAGGATGGTGACAACACTGGCACCCCCCAAATCAGAGAGGGACAAAGAGCCTGCACAGGCTTCCCAGGAGAAGAAAGGGGGCAGCAAATATCCCCTGTCCCTTAAAGTCGGAGGGGCACAGAAATAACGCCCACCCCCCCTATAGTGGAGGAGGACAGACACAAAAGACCCCACAAAAAGAGCATGGGGAACCAAGAGCACTGCCGGCCCCACAAAGGTAAGGAGGATGGAGAAACTCCCCATCTGTCTTTGTTTTGGAAGACAGGTGTCTGCTAGGGAGGGCAGGGGCCTCCCCTGGAATGGAAATGTACATCCCCTCCCTCAGAAACATTATAATTTTGAACACAAGGGGCTCTCAGGCAGAGATCTGGGGATAGGAATAACAGTTCTTTACTAGTGTGTATAACGAGGCACACAAACAACAATAACTACAGCGTTAACAACAAAACAGAACCAGGGACCCCGTGACAGCCTTCTCAGCCAAGACGGGAAAGGATGGAGGAGAGGCTTTGCTTCACAAACCCCCTCGGGTTGGCAGTCAGTGCCAGTGCTCCTGCAGGGCTCTGAGGAACACTCAGCTGGAACAGCAGGGATGAGCTGAGATCCTGGGCCGGTGGCTGAGGTAGATCAGCATCTCCACGGCGGTGCCTGGCACTGCCACACGTCCCGACAGGACAGGGGGTGTGAAGCCACCAACGAAGAGGGAAGAAGGAGAAGGAGAAACAGCAGCTCCATCTGGGTGATGGCAAATTCCCTTCTCTCAGCAGCAACAGCTCCCAGCAAAGTGTCCTTCTCTGAAGCTGAAGAAGCTGTCAAACTCTGCCCACCCTCGCCTTTTCCTGCCCCCTTTCCCCCTGGGCCCAGTCAAAATCTTTGTGTTTCTCAAGTACCACCCACAGTCAGGTTTTCCCCACAACTAATGGGCAAAAATTCCACAGTTGAGCCAGAACTAAAAGAAGGAAACCTAACCCCCAACAGCTTCTCATCTCCATCTCTTTGCACTCTAAAAGCCAGGAGGGATCGATCTGTCACCTCAAAACCACTCAATCCCACTGAAAACAGCTCCATTTTACCCCAAAAGGCCTCAATCCCAACTCAAAAAGGCTTGTTCCGCCTCAGAAAATCTCAATCCCACACCAAAATTACTCAGTTCCACCGCCACCAGGTGAGATGGAGTTGGAAGATGTTCTGGTTTAGGGCAAATTTGGAAGAAAACCTCTGAATGGTGTCCCTGTAAAAAACAAATTAAAGTTGTCCCTCCCCTGAATATTTCAGGAAAACATTTTCTTGGAGAAAAGTGGAAAAACACAGTTTACTTAACAATCAAAGTATCTACAAGCATGAGCAAGATGAATAATATTAAAGAATAAATCCTCTGTCTGTTTGAAGAGATGGCAAAGCCAGAAAAGTCCTTTCCATGGGGTATAGCTCAGCTCACTCAGTCTCTTATCAGTTCCTCCAGCGCTGGAAAGGGCCCAGGCCCAGGCCCCTGTAAGCCACAGCCGTGAGCTCCCGGGGTTTGTCTGGGTTCTCAGTCCAGAGCAGCTTTGAACAGATCCAAGGAAAAAGGCAAAAAACACTCCGGGGAACTTCTGTGCCTCAGCTAGCTAAAAATCAACTAAACTAAACTAAAAACTAACTAAAAAGAAAACTGAAGTGCCTAGAAGCAAAGGAGAGCTCTGTCCCACTGTCTGTCCCTGCTGCAGACAACACAGGCCAGGGAAGTGTGCGGGGCAGTGAGTGCCATTTCTGCAAACAAACTGCAGCTTCTTCTTCCCCCCCTTGGCTCTCAGAGCCAGTCTTGAAGGTGCAGAACTTAATAGGCAGCAGAAACAGAACAGACACCTGGGGATCCAAGGATCACAAAGTCACCCCAGGCCAGAAGGAGGTTGGGAGAAGTGGGATCCACATTTGGAGTGGTGGGATGGGGATTGTGTGGGGCTGGCTGGCTGGGCTGTATTTGATAGGAAATCAAACTTTCAGAGTTCCTGATTTGTGTCCCATTCATTTTCAGTCAGGTGCAGCTCTGTTTGCTGAGGGTCGCTGTGGTGCTCGAGACGGACACACGACGCAGCGAGGTTGGCACGGCAAGAGCAATCTTTATTGTTCAGAAGCTGCTTTTCCATGGTTGAGTGTGGGGGCTGGGGAACTGCCTGATTCAGAGAGATCCTGGCCCTCCCTTGGAGTCAAGATACATTTTTCTAAGAGAGAGAAAAGTATCAGTCCCAGCAATCTTTGAGTTAGTTATGTTAAACTGTTACACTCCATTGCTGTTCTCCCCTGCCACCCCACCCCAATACCTGTATCCCAGTTTCCCCCAGCCCCTCTCCTCCCCTATAAATACCCCAGTTTATCCCCTGTTCCACAGAGCTGCTGTCACTGGCTCCCTTCGCCGAGGGCCCGGCTGTAATAAAGGCCAGTTCTCTGCGGAACGCCACACAGCGCTCTGCTCTCTCCCTCCGTGTCGCCTGCACGCTGCCGCTGAGCTGAGCTGAGCTGAAATCACTCGCCGGGCAGAGGACGTGTCTGTGCCCCGGGCAGCCCAACCGCGGACCGCTTTTCCGGGAGTCGCGGCACCCCTGCCACCTCCACCGCCGCGGCAACCTATGAGAAAGCACAGCTGGGTTCTGCTCAGGGCATTTCAAACTACCTGGGGTGTTTGGGACTTGCCCTTGCAAAGGCAGCATCTCAGGAAAAGTCCAAGTTTCTCTTCATGGACTCCCAGGATGTCTTGCCTTGGAAGGGACCTTAAAGCTCCTCTTGTTCCAACTCTCAGCACACTCAGGACACCTTCCCCTAGACCAGCTTGCTCCAAGCCCCATCCAACCTGGCCTTCAACCCTTCCAAGGGTCAGACAATCACAGCTTCTCTGCAACCTGGTCTATTCCTGCCACATCTAAATCAGACCAAACTTAGCAGCCTCAGAGACAGATTTCTATTCAATATCTCCATTTTAATAGGGAAGAAATATGGCAAAACTTGTTTGCATCTGACTTTGCAAAATCAACACGAGCTCTTCAGAAAGAGCTGCCACCCACCCACTTTGCTTATTTTTGCCCAGTTGGTGGAACATTTGCATTCTGTTGTTGTTTGGAGCAGTATTTTAATGTATCTGGCTGAGTCTGCTTCAAATAGTCCAGCGAGATACCAGGGGGTGAGGGGTGGAAAACTGAGCTCTTACACATCCAGTACTTCTCTTGTTGGAAGACTTCAATCCCACCTCTCTGCTGGGATGAAATAGGTGCAACTCATCCAATTTATAAAGTATCATGCATCAAGATGACACTATTTGAAGACTTCAAAATAAAAAAGCCAATGGAAACAAACCTCTGCTCCTTTTCATTTTCTCTGTTCCACAGTTTAGGACAGAAGAGAGGAGAGAAGGATTGTTTTGGCAACAATGTTTTCAGGACTCTAAAAAGAGTATCAAAACTGCTCTGCCACACTCTCAGCTCTTGCAGCCCCAAAAAGCACTGGCTCTCTTTGCTCACAGAATCACAATTGGGGTGGGATTTCTAACACACCACAGGACAGCGATGTTTTTCCTTTTCTCCTGGAAATACCTACAGCACTTCTGGCTAGCAAGGCAAACATGAGCATCTTTTAGTGGCCCTTGAAATTGGACATGTGAAATGAGGTACACAAAGCCAAAGGCCAGCTGAACCTGGGATCTCTGAATGGCTCTTCACATTCTTCCCAGGAAGATGAATGAGAATCACTATTTTGGCAGGGAAACTGCATCAGCTGGCAATTTGGTGTAGAAAATGTGCTTTCTGCTCCTCTCAGAGCCAAAACTCCTACCCATTTCTTGCAAGTCCTTCTTTGATAAGGACCATGTTCAACTGAGTGACAGTGAAGCCAAATGGCAATCCAGGAATCAATTGTCCTGTACACAATCTCCTCCATCCATGTGGAAGGTTACTCAGGGGCACACAGGAGGAAGGAAGGAAGAAAGCCAAATACATCATTGGACATAAAGTCAGACGTGTTGAGGGATGAAGAAATCTTGCAGAGCTATGGAAAGCTCCCCTGAAAAGCCAGTTCAGGAAGAGCCTGAGCTGTTTTGTGCTTCTAGGCCTGAAGATGCTCAGGATCTTTCCCAGATGCTCAGCAGGCAGTAGGATTGTGCCTGAATCTGCCTCTGGAAATGCCAGTGCCTCAACTGAGAGCTGTGGCAATGATTTCCATTGCATGGAGAGCGGCCACAGTCCTGCAAGAGTCTTTCAGCAGAGCAAACAGCAGCCTGGAGGGTGGCCAATGATGCATCTGTACCACTGCATGCTCATCCTTCACCGTAATGCAGAGCTGCCCCCAAAGCTGCCATGGATCACTTTTTAGATTTCTCCCGTTGGATATATTTTGGAGAAGTTGTTCTAGGTGGTTTTTGATGGAGATCCTGTAGGAAGCAGCCATTTGCCTGCTGTGATATCTTTACAACAAATCCTAACTTCTCATTGCCTTTGGTTTTATTTGGGGTTTTTTATCCATTTGTTTGATTGGTTCCTTTGGGTTTGTTTGTTTGTGTTTTTGTCTCTTTTGGTTTGAGATTTTTTCCTTTTTTATAAATGACTGGTGAAGTTGGCACAGCCCAACTCCAGAAAATGTAAACCAGGCTTGACTTTCCAGAAACGACATTTGGCTGGCTTTAGCTGCATTCCCCAGGATCAGGATCCCCAGGAGATATTTGCAGGTTTTGCTCTGCATCTTCAGCTTGCCCAGACTTTGCTCAGTGTTTCACCAATGGAGAAGAAAAAGGATATTTTGCCAAACCTCCTTTCAAACAACCAAACTTGTAGCAGCATGACAGAAAAGAAGAAAATATTCACCAGTTAGAACAAAGCCTGAGTCCCACCATTTTCCCCTCCACTTTTATTGATTTTCTACATTTAGAGGCAAAGCTTTGTTACCGCTCAAGATGAATAGATCACACGGAGGTCGAGGTGTGGTGAAAAGAAGAGCCGAGTTTATTTTTCCTCCCAGGATTTATAGGCTTTTGAGCACGGCCAAGGATTGGATGGTCAGGATAACATTTTCTCACTGCACTGGCCATGAGAGATGCCCATCACAAGACGTGTAACAGAAAGAACGCACACATATCTATGTTTACAGTTACTGTCTTAGGAAAGTCTTTAGAAAACAATGTTAGCAAGCTCAGATCTGAGTTTTCAGGGTGACAAAGCTTCCATCTCTCACTTCCTGATGCTCTTTGCTACCCTTTAGCCTTGACCCCCACGCATCGGACTGCTGTCCATGTGGGGCTGGGGATGCTCAGCCTGGAAAGAGAAGGTGCTGGCGAGGCCTCCCTGCAGCTCTAGGAAAGATGGGCACAGAGAGGAGAAGCCTTTCAACTGCAGGAGTGAGATTGAAGTTGCATCTAATGAAGCTGCTCTTTTCCACTCAGGCTGCTGGGGCACTGGCCCAGGCTGTGCACACAGGCTGGGGATGCTCCATCCTTGGCAACATCCAAGGCCAGCTGGGAGCAGGGCTCTGAGCAACATATTCTGGGGGAAGATTGCTCCGCTTGGAACAAGATGGTCTTTAGGGTCCCTTCCAAGCCCAGCCACCCAGGGATTCCATCATTCTATGGTCTCCGTTGTCCTCTTCAGCCTGGGCCTGGGCTCCTGGCACTGATGTCACAGTGCACACTCCAGCTAGAACTTCCAGCATCCAGCAACGGCCACAACACAACCCTTGGCTCCTTGTGTCGGCACGCTCTTCACCCTGCTCCACAGCTACCCCTGTCACCTTGCTGCCACCTGCTCCCTGATACCCCCCTCAATCCCGAAAATTCCCGTTGTCTGGAATTTGCTATCCATCACTGAACGATGTCTACATTTGTTCCAAAGAAGGTATGGTACTATTCCATGAAGGTGGACGCCCCGCTTCGGCCTGGGTGGGCTGGAGCTTTGTGGGATAGTGTGGGAAAGGGACCCCACTCTGAGATCTTGCTACCTCTGCAGGATGGCACAGACAGAGTGGAGGAGATGGAGGTGGATACACAGTTAGATGCAGAAGAGCACATGGAAGTGGATGGAGAGGAGATCGTAGAGGAAGAGATGGAGGTGGACATGAAAGACTCCATTGAAGAGATGGATGTAGATGTAAGAGACGAGGAGGAAGACATGGTGTTGGGATGAAGACCGATGCCAGCAGCAGAACAGGCAGGTGCTCCCCACAGGCAGAGCGGGTCCCCTGCTGCCAGGCTGGGGCTGGGCTGGGCACTCCCTGCTCAGGGACACGCTAGCCCATGCACTGGATTCTGGTGGCCATCCCTGGCCTGGCCTGGCCTTGCTTTGGGCCACACAAGCCCTGTTCCAGTGCCTGGGCCGCAGCCCCCAGCCCCAGCCAGGCTCACTTCTGGCAGCAGAGTCCCCCTGTGCCAGTGTCCCAGCCCGGGAGCACATGGAACACCCCTCCATGCCTGACTGCACTGACCGTGCTACTTGTTTTTCTTCCAGGACTGAGGCACATCCCAGAGATGACACCCTTCTGTATATATGTTTTAGAGTTGTTGTGTTCAGGATAGATGTTTTAGGGTTTGTTTAAGTGTTCTGTAAATACGTTTCATATAGTTTTGTTAGATAAGTTCTTAGGTTAATAGGTTCTATAGTTTGTTGTTGTTGTTGTTGTTACGAATATTCTTACAATGTAAATATGTTGTGTAGTTCATTCTTGTTCCTTTTCTTCTACAAATAAACATTCTTTGTTTTTCACACCCCAGTTCTCTTTGCATTTGCTTTGGGCACATTTGTAAAGTTGTGCTTTCCACTCGCTCCAGGTTCCCAGGGCTGGATGTCCCGGAGGGAGCTGGCACAGCCACCCCAGCAGTGGGCTCCCTGTGCACAGGGGGTCCCACTGACAGAGCTCACCCTCTCCTTGCAGTTTCTCTGGACACACTTGGGAGCTGGAGGGGCAAATCCCAGTGGGCCCTGTCCCATGGCATCCCACATGGGAGCAGGGCTCAGCCTCATCCATGCCTCTTCCCTGGCTAGCCCCAGGGCTAAGGAGGCTGCACTGGGCTGCGGGCAGCCTGCTTCCTGGGCACCCTGAGGGGCTGGAGCCAGCCTGGAGGGAGCCTCAGCACAGGGGCCTCTGGCCTACATGCACCAACATTTCCTTTGCAAACCCCCTCTGTCACCACACTCTGCTACAAGCACAACATCAATTGTTCCTCCTACTTCAAGGGGACACCTTAATTGGCACAAATTTGTCCCTTGGACTTTCTAGCACAGCAAATGTCAGCGCTTGCAATCCCTCTTCTGCACTCCCTGTTCGCGCACCAAAACATTGGAACCTGCCAGAACATCTTGAATTAGCACCAACCTGCAGAGAGCTACAGGGGGAGAACCTACCCCCAACCACACAGGGACATTGATGGGCTGGGGCAGAGCTGAAACTAAACTATTTTAATGCCAAGAGACAGGATGTTTTATTGCTGAATTCATTCTCCCACAACAAGAATGAAAGCTTTCAGTCTCCTCACCTGCCACACATGTCTATTGCCAAAGTTTGCTTCTGGGTTACCACTGATTTTTATTCATCTCTTCACAACTCTGATGCTCTTCCTGCCTAAGGTGCAGAGATGATATTTCAGAGCCAGATGAGCTCAGCACAGCTTGTGAAACACGCAGGATTTCCAGACCCAGAGATTCAGGCCATGAAAACTGATACTTTTTTGTCTCTGTGCAAAGATCACTGGAAGGATGTCAGTGATGTACCACACACTTCTCAGAGCTGTCCCTTCTATCCAGCTCTCCCCAGTCACTTCACACACTTCACTCCAAGCAGGTTCTGATAGAGTTCAGTAGCACATGGGATTTCATCCTGGCTTTTCTTCATTTTCTCCTGAGCTGTCTCCAGACACAGTGTGTGGGCACTGCAGCAGCATTAACGGGGCACCTCCCTGACACTGAGATTCATGTCACAACTTTTCATCAAAAGCAGCAAAGAAATGATTCCCACTGGGTCCCACACGGCTCCCTGGCAACTTTGTGCTGCTGTAGCTCCAGCACCAGGCCTGGTGCACAGGAATTTCAGGAGGAGACACACCGAAGGAATCAACCATTCTCAGAGAAGAAACATCTGTTTGAGTGGCCCAAATCTCCACAACACTGCAGACTCTGGTGACCCACACTCTGCATTTGCACTTCAGCCTCTGTGCCTCACTTTTCCTCTCACTAAAGTCCCCCCAGTTTCCCTCATGCTCAGATTCCCAAGAGAATTCAAAGCAGCATTAGGAGCAGGGAGAGATGATGGGAGCTGTCCCAAGGCTCAACCAAATTTCTCTGGCCTGACAAATCTAGCCAAGGACAGAGGAAAAACCTGCATGAAGGAGGTGTGAAATAAAAGCAGGAATTAAATTTCGGTAGAATGAGAGAAGCTGAAGAGGTTTTCAACTTTTGCAACAAGATTAGCTGCTGCAGGCTGTCTTAGTTTAGGGCAAATTAGGGAGGAAAACTCCAAATGGGGATGTCCCCAGGGAAATGCCCCCTCCCCACCAATTGGTCCGGGAAAGGGGAAAAAAAAATTCTTTGTCGAGAAGTGGAAAAAGCTGTTTATTTAACAGAAATTGAATAATATTAAATAATAAAATCTCTCGCTGTTCGATGGGATGGCAAGTCTAGGAAGAAAAGTCCTTTTCATGTGCTGTAGCTCGGCTCACTCAGGTTCTTATCAGTCCCTGTGGCGCTGGAAAGTGCCGAGGCCCAGGCCCCGGTGGGCCAAAGGTGTGAGCTCCCGGGGTTTGGCTGGGTGTTCAGTCCAGAGCAGGCTTGCACAGATCCAAGAAAAAAAGAAAAAAAAAAAAGGTTCAGGGAACTCCACTGCCTCAGCTAGCTAAAGCTAACTAAAAGCCAGAGAGAAGCTCTGTCCCCCTGTCTGTCCGTGCCGCAGACACCACAGTCCAGGAGCGGGATGTGTGAGAGTGATGTTTTTCTTTAACACAAACTGCGCGTGTCTTCTTCCCCCTCTCTTGCTCTCAGAGCCAGTCTTAAAGGTGCAGAACTTAATATATAACATAAACCAGACAATTGGGGATACCAGTATCATAAAGTCACTTCAGGACATTCCACCCCTTATCATCATCTCGTCAACTTATTATTAAAATTAATATATATATATTTTAACTCTACAACACATACATTATATACAGACAAGGGCATTCATTCATGATTTTCACTTAACAATCAGATCTCTTTGAGGTTGTCGTGGTTTTGAACCAGTAATTAACAAAAAGGGGAAAAAAGAATTACTTATTTCTTGCTGTGAGATATGGATTAAAACAAGAGCAAACCAGGCATAAAACTTAAAAGGAATAAAGAAAGTTTATTGACAAACTACAAGAATAAGAACACCAGAATAAACTTTTAGAAAAACCTTTTTATTTCTCACTGCCCATCATTCTTTTGTTCACATGACAACAGAGACAAAAACTTTAGAATTTTTGATGGTTTAAACAATTCTTAATTCTTTCTATAGTCTTTTCCTCAGTTTCTGTAGAGAAACAGAAGTTCCTTTCTATTAATTTATGGAGTTTCTCACAAGAAAACTATTTTTGTTATAGTTTTCCATTTCCCTGATATCAGCTGCTCAGAGCTGCTGTTATCAGAGCCCACCCCTCCCATTCCACATCACTCTGAAATGTGTTATAGGTTATGAGTTTGAGGATAGCACTTTTAAGGATAAGTTATTCAAAGGCAAAAAGTATTCTTCATCTGTTTCTGTGAGCTTCACTAGAAAACAGTTCTCATTGCCTCTCAAGGCTTCAAATCTCTCAGCACTTCACTATACCATAATTACTTTTTACTCAAATTTACACCTTGAACACTCTATTCCTCCCCATACTCCATCATGAATTAAAGGAGTTCTTTTCAGGACTTCATTGTCCATCCCCATAGTTTTAACAGAAAGATATTTCAGCTTAATTAAAGCATCCATTGCCCCATCTCCACTTATACTGATACAGTGGTAAATAAATGGCTTCTCCCCTTTAATTTAAATCCCTAAAATATTGGGGAAAGGAGTGGTTTTCCTCACTTTAAATCTCTCTGGTAATGGAAAAGGGGGCATTTTTCCCTTAATTCAGATCCATAAAAAAGCATTTTCAAGGTTTTCCCCTTCCACTTAAAGTGGAAAATAATGGAAAATAGGGATTCCCTATCAATTAACACCCCTAACAGCACAGAAAAGGCAGAGTTACCTCTAACTGAGACCATCCCAAATTGTAGGGGAAGCGGATTCTTCTTCAATTTGAACACGGGCTATTATGGAAAAGGAAGCTTTTTCCCTCAGTTTAAACCCCTTTTTTCCTGATAACCCCTCCATTTCTGGGGCTCTGGAGAGGGAGTGGCGAGGCAGAAGGGGAGAGTTGAAAGCTCCCCCGCCCCGCCGGGACCCCGAGTGCTGCCCTGCCCGTTCGGGTGCCGCTGCTTGTCAGGAGGGGCTTTTCCCTCGGCGTTCTCTTGAAGTGACGCTCCCTGCCCGGGTGTACCCGGCTGTTCCCCCGGTCCCTGCTGGGTGCTGTGACCCTCGTTCCCGGAGGAACTCCTGGGATGCCCCCGCTGGCCCCTCTGTCAGCTCCCTGCACGGGTCTGCCTGGGTAACCCTCTGAAAATTGCCAGGAGAAAGGTCCTGCCGGTCGTTCCCTCCCCTGCATCCCCTACGTGTCCCATTGTCCATCCCCAAAACGCTGGGATGCTGGGCTTTCCTTTCCGCCATAAAGAACCGGCCTCCTCATCCGGGTGCTGCGCCAAAATTTGGATTCTGCCTCCAAAATTCCCTACATGCTGGGTTTGTGATTACCGAGGAAATTCCCCACGGGGTCGTAGGCCATTACCAGATACTAACTTTGGTTTTTCTTGAGCGGTCGGGGGTTTGGCCGGCTTGTTTAGGGCTAATCCTGACTGAACCTGAGTGCCCCCGTCGCTGCTCTGCCTTGAATTTCAGTGAAATATTGATATAGTTTATAAATTCTCCCTTTGCTCACCGCTCGGTCTTTCCCCACGCACCCACGGGGAACGGGCTCGCTCTGTCCTTCCATCCCAGCCGAACGCCAGGTCTCAGAGATGCGAGCTGCCAACAGCTACAAACATTTGCTTTTAAAGTAAAATCTTTATTACACCTGGCTAAATGATCAAAATCCCTACATGTACTGATGGTCGCCAGGGAAAGCTTTTTGGGGAAGAAAATAGCCGTTTTGGTAGCATGGGTCCCTTTTTGATAATATTGCGTTCTTTTGGGTTTGGGAATGCTGCCAGTGTAAGAATTGGTATTTTGCAATTTGATATTTTGAAATTGGGTGATTTTCATATTTTGGAACTTGATATTTTACTATTTTGAAATGGTA
This sequence comes from Poecile montanus, assembly GCA_038429875.1. Classification (NCBI taxonomy): domain Eukaryota; kingdom Metazoa; phylum Chordata; class Aves; order Passeriformes; family Paridae; genus Poecile; species Poecile montanus. The sequence continues at coordinate 1,274,082 of JBBLMP010000054.1, read as the reverse complement.
TATTTTGGTATTTTGGAACCCGGTATTCTGGTATTTTGCAATTGAGTTACTTTGGAAGTTTGTAACTCGGTGATTTGAAACTGGGTTACGCTGGTAATTTTGGACTTGTTCTGGTATTTTAGAAGTGGGCTACTTTGGTATTTCTGAATTTGCTGTTTTGGTAATCTGAAACTGGGTTTTTCTGGTACTTTGGAAATGGGTGTTGCAGTATTTTAAAACTGAGATTTTTGAAATCTGGTTTTCTGCTGTTTTGAAATTTGGGGTTCTGTTTACTTGGAACCAGGTTATTCTGCCGCTTTGGAACCTAGTTTTTCTACGCTTTATTTTGGTATTTTTCGACATGAGATTTTTTAGTGTTTTTGTAACCTGAGGGTTTGGTATTTTGTAATCTGAGCTTGCAGGCATTGGGGGCATCCTCGTTGTGTCTCTTGGCTTCCTTTGCTATCTTCTCCTGCAATTACCCCGGCACTGGAACTGTTAAATCATGATGAGACACTTCCCAAAACGGAAATAAATTCCATCTGCGGCGAAGCTCACCGCCGCATTTAGAAACCCTTCGGTGAAGCGATGCCGAGGCAATGTTTGATCGCTGCAAAAGCTGTAGCTGAGCAGAAAGACGTAGTTATTTTGTAACAGGATATGCAAATAAAGCGCTTTTTGGAAGTGGGAAAATTGAGCAGAACGAGCTAAGCTGCAGAAAGCAAACCGCGGGCTGTTTGAGCAGGTGATCCTACAAGGCGTGTGTCGCGGGTGAAATTCCTGAAGTTGATGAGAGGGATTTGAGTCCCTGAAAGAGCTCCAATGACTTTTGGTATTGGCCTGGGCATTTTGGGTTTTGATTGTGGTATTTGTTATTTTGTGTATTTTGTGTCGTAAGAGTCCTCACCCACCCTGGATCTTAAAAGAGTACGAGGTTTAAACGAGCCTCGAGGTTTGAGGGGCATCGTCTGCCCAAAAAGGCCAACTCTGTATCTATTGGAATCCAAAATAAAACCCTCTCTGAGCTCCTCTGAGAATGAAAAGAATTAAAATACATTAAACCACAGGTAAAGAGTAAAAATGTGGGTTTTAGTTTTGACTAGGTAAAAATATAGCTTAATTAGGCTATAAAATATATATATAAAATATCTATTTTATGTGTTTATATATATTTTTATATTATATATTTATTTATATAAAATATATTAAAATATAGCCGAAGAGTCTGTTAGCTAGTGAAAAGCTTTATCACCCAGTTTAAAGTTCAGTGATAATACCCTTCACAGATCCAACTCAGCTCTAAACATAATGAAAATGTAGTTTGCATTCTTGGATAAGAACAGATCAGATTATTCACATAAACAGGTAATACCCTAGATGTAAGATTTAAGTAAAAACAACATTGTTTTCCCATGTTAGAAATTAATTCAGATTAGAAAGTATTGTTTTAGAAGCGTGTTTTTAGCTGATTGGACAATTCATTAATTTAATCCCCTGTATTTGGGATTGAAAATAAAACATCTGAAGAAGAAGAACAGCGGCACCATCATCGTCACCCACTGCTTTTGGGGCCCGGGATGGACAGAATGCTAAAAACTTTTGGCATAAAGCCCCAAATTCTGAGCAGCAGCTTCTCAGCGTGGCAAAGACTTTAACTCTGAATTCTTTGCCTTTGAGACCGATGCTTTTATCCAATAAATACCTTTCTAGCAACCATCAATTGCTAATGTTTCTTTGAGACCTGGAAAATTCCCTGGAATCCCCACTGAAGCATTGACAGGTATCCGGGTGAAATGAACACCGCAAACAGATCAATGAACAGCGGGATGCTGTCAGCTTGGATCTGCGATCGACTCCTCCTCTGCCGCTGTTTTGACACAGCAAAGGAAAAATGTGAAAGTCTCGTGGTAGAGTGCAAAATATTCTGATCGCTGTTTCTGGGGAGCACCCGCGTCACTGCTTAAAGGTTTGGGTTAATTAAGGAGCAACACCAACAAAGCCAGCAGACAAAACCCCTGGAGGGTCGGGGTTGGCTTTTTTTCCTCCTTTCAGTGGATTTTGGAAGCAAACGCTGAAGCTGACAAGCCACGAGTGTCCCCCAGCGGCTTTTGCCAGGATTCGCTCCCGGGCCGGAGCCGCTCCAGGTGCGGGGGGACCGGGGGTACCGGGGAGCCACTGCAGCAGCGGCGGCGCTCGGTGCTCCCAGCCCCGGACAGAACTCGGATCCCGGCAGGAGAGCGGCTCCTCCGGCTGCAGAGCGGCTCCTCCGGCACCAAAGCGGCTCCTCCGGCACCAAAGCGGCTCCTCCGGCACCAAAGCGGCTCCTCCGGCACCAAAGCGGCTCCTCCGGCACCAAAGCGGCTCCTCCGGCACCAAAGCGGCTCCTCCGGCACCAAAGCGGCTCCTCCGGCACCAAAGCGGCTCCTCCGGCTGCAGAACGGCTCCTCCGGCACCAAAGCGGCTCCTCCGGCTGCAGAGCGGCTCCTCCGGCAGCAGAGCGGCTCCTCCGGCAGCAGAGCGGCTCCTCCGGCAGCAGAGCGGCTCCTCCGGCTGCAGAGCGGCTCCTCAGGCTGCAGAGCGGCTCCTCCGGCTGCAGAGCGGCTCCTCCGGCTGCAGAGCGGCTCCTCCGGCACCAAAGCGGCTCCTCCGGCACCAAAGTGGCTCCTCCGGCTGCAGAGCGGCTCCTCCGGCACCAAAGCGGCTCCTCCGGCACCAAAGCGGCTCCTCCGGCACCAAAGCGGCTCCTCCGGCACCAAAGCGGCTCCTCCGGCTGCAGAGCGGCTCCTCCGGCTGCAGAGCGGCTCCTCCGGCTGCAGAGCGGCTCCTCCGGCACCAAAGCGGCTCCTCCGGCAGGCGGGGGTTGCCCCAGCCCCGGGAGAGCCCCTCCTGCCTAGCGGCACCGGGACCGGCCCGAGGGACCCCGGCGGTGCCCGAGCCCCGCGCCCGGAGCGGCCGGACAGACACAGCTCCGGCCGCGGCTCCCGGCCAGGCAGAGCTCGCCTCGCCTCCGCAGGGATCTGTCACTCCCTGGAGGCTGCTCAGCCGCCAAATTCCCGTTCCACATCAGCAATTCCCCGGGAATGCCAGGAATGCTCTCATTCCACATCAATAATTCCCCAGGGAATGCCAGGAGTGTTCCCGTTCCACATCAGCAATTCCCCGGGAATGCCAGGAGTGTTCCCGTTCCACATCAGCAATTCCCCCGGGAATGCCAGGAGTGTTCCCATTCCACATCAGCAATTCCCCCGGGAATGCCAGGAGTGTTCCCATTCCACAGCAATTTCCCGGGAATGCCAGGAATGCTCTCATTCCACATCAATAATTCCCCAGGGAATGCCAGTAATGCTCCCATTCCACATCAGCAATTCCCCCAGGAATGCCAGAGTGTTCCCATTCCACATCAGCAATTCCCCAGGGAATGCCAGGAATGCCAGCCCCATATGAACCCCCCAAAACCTGGAAAATCCAATTTTTCCATCAATTGAACCCCAAAAACTGAGGCAAGAGGGGGTGTTCACCTTAAACCAATACAATGGCAATTAAATGTGTGCTCCGCCCTTCAATTTAATCCCCTACAACAGCAGAAAAGGAGGGATTTTCCTCAAATTAAATCACTCAAATGATGGGAAAAGGGGGATTTTTACCTCAGTTCAAACCCTTACAAAGAACAGACAACAAACAGGGTTTCCACCTGGATCTGAACCTCAGGATGATGAAAATGAGGGAGGCACCCTCAAATCAAACCCATAACATGGCATCAATATTTCTCCCCTTCCAGTTAAAACTGACCACAGGGATTCCCTGATAACTGATGTGCCTCACACCCTGCAGAAACGAGGTTTTCCTCCTATCAGTGCCCTCAAAATCTCAGGTGAAAGGGGATTCCCCCAGTTTAAACACAGACAATAATGGAGGAGGAGTTTCTCCCCTCAATTTTAACTCCTTTTGTCCTCATAACCCCTATTTTTTTTCTCCTACAGGGATGAGGGAGGGAATGGCAAGATGAAATCAAAAGGGAAAAGGAGAAAAGTCCTCGCTGCAGCTCCAGACTGGCTCACCTGCTCAGATGTCACTTCCAGACACAAAGGTTTGTCCCTCAGCACCTCCTTTAAGCAGCGCTCCACATCCAGGGGCATCCAGAACCCTGCAAAAAGCTCTCACTGTCCTTCCATGAGACACCCCCGGGAGCTCACCATGAACCTCTCACCCATGAGACACCTCCAGGAGCCCACCATAAACCTCTGTCCTCCATGAGACACCTCCAGGAGCCCACCATAAACCTCTCTCACCCATGAGACACCTCCAGGAGCCCACCATGAACCTCTCTCACCCATGAGACACCCCCAGGAGCCCACCATGAACCTCTGTCCTCCATGAGACACCTCCAGGAGCCCACCATGAACCTCTCATCCATGAGACACCTCCAGGAGCCCACCATGAACCTCTGTCCTCATGAGACACCTCCAGGAGTCCACCATAAACCTCTGTCCTCAAGAGACATCCCCAGGAGCCCACCATGAACCTCTGTCCTCCATGAGACACCTCCAGGAGCCCACCATAAACCTCTGTCCTCATAAGACACCTCCAGGAGCCCGCCATGAACCTCCTTCCTCCATGAGACACCCCCAGGAGCCCACCATGAACCTCTCTCCTCCATGAGACACCTCCAGGAGCCCACCATAAACCTCTGTCCTCCATGAGACACCTCCAGGAGCCCACCATGAACCTCTGTCCTCATGAGACACCTCCAGGAGCCCACCATGAACCTCTGTCCTCCATGAGACACCTCCAGGAGCCCACCATGAACCTCTCTCCTCCATGAGACACCTCCAGGAGCCCACCATGAACCTCTGTCCTCCATGAGACACCCCCAGGAGCCCACCATGAATCTCTGTCCTCCATGAGACACCTCCAGGAGCCCACCATGAACCTCTCTCCTCCATGAGACACCTCCAGGAGCCCACCATGAACCTCTCATCCATGAGACACCTCCAGGAGCCCACCATGAACCTCTGTCCTCATGAGACACCTCCAAGAGCCCACCATGAACCTCTGTCCTCATGAGACACCCCCAGGAGCCCACCATGAACCTCTGTCCTCCATGAGACACCTCCAGGAGCCCACCATGAACCTCTGTCCTCATGAGACACCCCCAGGAGCCCACCATGAACCTCTGTCCTCCATGAGACACCTCCAGGAGCCCACCATGAACCTCTGTCCTCCATGAGACACCTCCAGGAGCCCACCATAAACCTCTGTTCTCATGAGACACCTCCAGGAGCCCGCCATAAACCTCTCTCCTCCATGAGACACCTCCAGGAGCCCACCATGAACCTCTGTCCTCCATGAGACACCCCCAGGAGCCCACCATAAACCTCTGTCCTCTATGAGACACCCCCAGGAGCCCACCATGAACCTCTCACCCATGAGACACCTCCAGGAGCCCACCATGAACCTCTGTCCTCCATGAGACACCTCCAGGAGCCCACCATGAACCTCTGTCCTCATGAGACACCCCCAGGAGCCCACCATGAACCTCTGTCCTCTATGAGACACCCCCAGGAGCCCGCCATGAACCTCTCACCCATGAGACACCTCCAGGAACCCACCATGAACCTCTCTCCTCCAGCTGCTCCGTGCCCAGGTGAGCTGAGGGAAACTCTCCCCCTAAAACAGCCCCGGGCAGGACCCACCCCTTCCTCATCCTCATCCTCACAGCTGGGGCTGCCCTGAGCCTTCATCATCATCCTCATCCTCACAGCTGGGGCTGCCCTGAGCCTTCCTCATCATCCTCATCCTCACAGCTGGGGCTGCCCTGAGCCTTCCTCATCATCCTCATCCTCACAGCTGGGGCTGCCCTGAGCCTTCATCATCATCCTCATCCTCACACCTGGGGCTGCTCTGAGCCTTCCTCATCATCCTCACACCTGGGGCTTCTCTGAACCCTCCTCATCTTCACAGCTCACACCTGGGACTGCTCTGAGCCTTCATCATCCTCATCCTCACACCTGGGGCTGCTCTGTCCCCTCTTCATCCTCATCCTCCCACCTGGGGCTGCTCTGAGCCCTCCTCATCATCCTCATCCTCACACCTGGGGCTGTCCTGAGCCTTCATCATCATCCTCATCCTCACACCTGGGGCTGCTCTGGGCCTTCCTCATCATCCTCACACCTGGGGCTGCTCTGAGCCCTCCTCATCCTCATCCTCATCCTCATCCTCATCCTCATCCTCATCCTCATCCTCATCCTCATCCTCACAGCTGGGACTGCTCTGAGCCTTCCTCATCCTCATTGTCACACCTGGGGCTGTCCTGTCCCTTCCTCATCCTCATTGTCACACCTGGGGCTGCTCTGAGCCCTCTTCATCCTCATCCTCACACCTTGGGCTGCTCTGAGCCTTCATCATCCTCACCCTCACATCTGGGATATGTGTGAGAATTTATGGATATGGATGAGAATTTATGGATATGTGTGAGAATTTATGGATATGGATGAGAATTTATGGATATGGATGAGAATTTATGGATATGCACGAGAGTTTATGGATATGGATGAGAATTTATGGATATGTGTGAGAATTTATGGATATGCATGAGAATTTATGGATATGCATGAGAATTTATGCATTTTTATGATGAGAATTTATGGATATACATGAGAATTTATAGATATGGATGAGAATTTATGGATTCAGATGAGAACATATGGATATATGTGAGAATTTATGGATATGTAGCAGGATTCTGTTTTTATGGGACAATCCTTTGTTAGTAAGGGGAGCTCTCTTGGCTGAATGCAGAGACACCCGGCCATATCTGTAAACTTTAATTTATTTTTATCTCCTAATTGTCTTTTTATTAAACTTTTAAATTATATAAATTCTATATTTATATAAATTTAAATAAAATTTAAATAAATTTTATATAAAATTTAAATAATTTTAAATAAAATTTAAATAAAATTTAAATAAAATTTAAATTATTTTAAATAAAATTTAAATAACATTTATATAAAATTAATATTAATTCATATTAATAAAATAAATATAAATTTAAATTCTATTAAAATTCTATTTAATTCTATTAAAAAAATATTGTTTTTCACACCACTGTAATTCCCCCTGGATCTCAAGCCATCAGCTCTAATTTCTCCTCTAGAATCATGTCATGGGGTTACTTTACCTTTAAGGAAAGTTGGAGTTGCTGGGGACTACCTGAAGTCTTTCTCATGACCAATCATCGGTCATTGCTGAGAATTGACAGCAGTTTTAGCCATTGAAAAGGGGGATCAACTTGCGAACCCCACCTTGAAGTAAAAAAAAACAAAAGTCTGTTGTTCTCTTTGTTTCTTGACTGTGAAGAGTGGCGGAGCTCCCGGCCTCCGGTTCCCTGTCCAGGCCACGTGGCCGGGTGGGGGCCAGGCTGGGCCTGCCGTTCTCCCGGCCGGGAGATGGGGCCTGCGGGGGCTTGCTCCGAGCCAAGCCGGGCCAGGCCGGTTCCTGGCTCGGCTGCAGGTTTTGCCATGATGGAATTTACCAGAAACTGCCGAGTAAAGGAGGAGAGGGGCTCTGGGCCTGCCCCATCTCCCGGCTGGGAGATGGGGCCTGCGGGGAGCTTGCTCCGGGCCAGGTCAGGCTGGGCTGGGCCCGGCCCAGTCTCTGGCTCGGCTGCAGGTTTTGCTATAACTACATTCACTAAAAACTGCTGAATGAAAAAAGAGGTCTGGGCCTGCAGTAAGCAGAGACGGTGACCATGCTCTCCAGAGCAGTTATGAAGAACTTTCTATCGGAGACAGCTCCAGCTCCTGTTCAGCAGAGATCACCGAACCATCTACAAAAGCTTGGGCAAGATTTTAACTCTTTTTTACCCAGATGAGACTTGCGGATTAATCTTTTTATCCAGAGAGAGATAAGGAGAGTGATCAACATGAAAAGAGACTTTATAAACTACTAATGGCAAGAAAGAAAAGAAGCTTCAAGAAAGGTAGAGAATTAAGAAGATGCTTTAATTAAGCTGAAATATCTTTCTGCTAAAACTATGGGGATGGACAATGAAGCCCTGAAAAGAACTCCTTTAATTCATGATGGAGTATGGGGAGGAATAGAGTGTTCAAAGTGTAAATTTGAGTAAAAAGTAGAGTAATTATGGTATAGTGAAGTGCTGGGAGATTTGAAGCCTTGAGAGGCAATGAGAACTGTTTTCTAGTGAAGCTCACAGAAACAGATGAAGAATACTTTTTGCCTTTGAATAACTTATCCTTAAAAGTGCTATCCTCAAACTCATGACCCATAACACATTTCAGAGTGATGTGGAATGGGAGGGGTGGGCTCTGATAACAGCAGCTCTGAGCAGCTGATATCAGAGAAACAGGAAACTATAACAAAAATAGTTTTCTTGTGAGAAACTCCATAAATTAATAGAAAGGAACTTCTGTTTCTCTACAGAAACTGAGGAAAAGACTATAGAAGGAATTGAGACTGTTTAAACCATCAAAATTCTAGAGTTTTTGTCTCTGTTCTCATGCGAACAAAAGAATGGTGAGCAGTGAAAAATGAAAAGGTTTTTCTAAAAGTTTATTCTGGTGTTCTTATTCTTGTAGTTTGTCAATAAACTTTCTTTATTCCTTTTAAGTTTTATGCCTGGTTTGCTCTTGTTTTAATCCATATCTCACAGCAAGAAATAAATAATTATTTTTCCCCTTTTTGTTAATTACTAGTTCAAAACCACGACAGCAGGTTTTGCTCTGCATCTTCAGCCTCCCCAGACTTTGCTCAGTGTTTCACAAATGGAGAAGACAATGGATATTTTAGCAAACCTCCTTTCAAACAGCAAAACTTGGGGCAGCACGACAGAAAAGAAGATAATAAAATATTCCACAGTTAGAACAGAGCCAGAGTCCCACCATTTTCCCCTCCATTTTTATTGATTTTCTACATTTAGAGGCAAAGCTTCCATCTCTAAAAGCTTCCATCTCTCACTTCCTGATGCTCTTTGCTACCCTTTAGCCTTCACCCCCCACGCATCGGACTGCTGTCCATGTGGGGCTGGGGATGCTCAGCCTGGAAAGAGAAGGTGCTGGCGAGGCCTCCCTGCAGCTCTAGGAAAGATGGGCACAGAGAGGAGAAGCCTTTCAACTGCAGGAGTGAGACTGAAGTTGCATCTAATGAAGCTGCTCTTTTCCACTCAGGCTGCTGGGGCACTGGCCCAGGCTGTGCACACAGCCTGGGGATGCTCCATTCTTGGCAACATCCAAGGCCAGCTGGGAGCAGGGCTCTGAGCAACATATTCTGGGGGAAGATTGCTCCGCTTGGAACAAGATGGTCTTTAGGGTCCCTTCCAAGCCCAGCCACCCAGGGATTCCATCATTCTATGGTCTCCGTTGTCCTCTTCAGCCTGGGCCTGGGCTCCTGGCAGTGATGTCACAGTGCACGCTCCAGCTAGAACTTCCAGCATCCAGCAACGGCCACAACACAACCCTTGGCTCCTTGTGTCAGCACGCTCTTCTCAGTGCTCCAAGGCTACCCCTGTCACCTTGTTACCACCTGCTCCTTGATACCCGCATCAGTCCTGAAAATTCCTCATTGCCTGGAGTTCGCTATCCATCCCTGCAGGATGTCTGCATTTGCTCCAAAGAAGGTATGGTATTATTCCATGGAGGTGGACACCCCCCAGCTGCCTGGGTGCCTGGAGCTCTGTGGGACAGTGTGGGATAGGGACCCTACTCTGAGATTTTGCTACCTCTGCAGGCTGTCCCAGACCGAGAAGAGGAGATGGAGGTGGATACACAGATGGATAGGGAAGAGAAAATGGAGGTGGACGAAGAGGATAACAGAGAGGAAGAAAGGGAGGTGGAAATTGAAGACTACGTTGAGGAGATGGATGTAGATGAAAAAGACGAGGAGGAGGACATGGTGTTGGGATGAAGACCGATGCCAGCAGCAGAGCAGGCAGGTGCTCCCCACGGGCAGAGCGGGTCCCCTGCTGCCAGGCTGGGGCTGGGCTGGGCACTCCCTGCTCAGGGACACGCCACCCCATGCACTGGATTCTGGTGGCCATCCCTGGCCTGGCCTGGCCTTGCTTTGGGCCACACAAGCCCTGTTCCAGTGCCTGGGCCACAGCCCCCAGCCCCAGCCAGGCTCACTTCTGGCAGCAGAGTCCCCCTGTGCCAGTGTCCCAGCCCGGGAGCACATGGAACACCCCTCCATGCCTGACTGCACTGACCGTGCTACTTGGTTTTCTTCCAGGACTGACGCACATCCCGGACAGAGATGCCACCCTTCTGTATATACGTTTTGGGGTTGTTTTGTTCAGGATAGAGGTTTTAGGGATTGCTTAAGTTTTCTGTAAATACGTTTCATATAGTTTTGTTAGATAAGTTCTTAGGTAAATAGGTTCTATAGTTTGTTGTTGTTGTTACGAATATTCTTACAATGTAAATATGTTGTGTAGTTCATTCTTGTTCCTTTTCTTCTACAAATAAACATTCTTTGTTTTTCACACCCCAGTTCTCTTTGCATTTGCTTCGGGCACATTTGCAAAGTTGTGCTCTCCACTCGCTCCAGGTTCCCAGGGCTGGATGTCCCGGAGGGAGCTGGCACAGCCACCCCAGCAGTGGCTCCCTGTGCACAGGGGGTCCCACTGACAGAGCTCACCCTCTCCTTGCAGTTTCTCTGGACACACTTGGGAGCTGGAGGGGCAAATCCCAGTGGGCCCTGTCCCATGGCATCCCACATGGGAGCAGGGCTCAGCCTCATCCATGCCTCTTCCCTGGCTAGCCCCAGGGCTAAGGAGGCTGCACTGGGCTGCGGGCAGCCTGCTTCCTGGGCACCCTGAGGGGCTGGAGCCAGCCTGGAGGGAGCCTCAGCACAGGGGCCTCTGGCCTACATGCACCAACATTTCCTTTGCAAACCCCCTCTGTCACCACACTCTGCTACAAGCACAACATCAATTGTTCCTCCTACTTCAAGGGGACACCTTAATTGGCACAAATTTGTCCCTTGGACTTTCTAGCACAGCAAATGGCAGCGCTTGCAATCCCTCTTCTGCACTCCCTGCTCAGGCACCAAAACACTGGAACCTGCCAGAACATCTTGAATTAGCACCAACCTGCAGAGAGCTACAGGGGGAGAACCTACCCCCAACCACACAGGGACATTGATGGGCTGGGGCAGAGCTGAAACTGAAGTATTTTAATGCCAAGAGACAGGATGTTTTATTGCTGAATTCATTCTCCCTCAACAAGAATGAAAGCTTTCAGTCTCCTCACCTGCCACACATGTCTATTGCCAAGGTTTGCTTCTGGGTTACCACTGATTTTTATTCATCTCTTCACAACTCTGATGCTCTTCCTGCCTAAGGTGCAGAGATGACATTTCAGAGCCAGATGAGCTCAGCACAGCTTGTGAAACACGCAAGATTTCCACACCCAGAGATTCAGGCCATGCAAACTGATACTTTTTTGTCTCTGTACAAAGATCACTGGAAGGATGTCAGTGATGTACCACACACTTCTCAGAGCTGTCCCTTCTATCCAGCTCTCCCCAGTCACTTCACACACTTCACTCCAAGCAGGTTCTGATGGAGTTCAGTAGCACATGGGATTTCATCCTGGCTTTTCTTCATTTTCTCCTGAGCTGTCTCCAGACACAGTGTGTGGGCACTGCAGCAGCATTAACGGGGCACCTCCCTGACACTGAGATTCATGTCACAACTTTTCATCAAAAGAAGCAAAGAAATGATTCCCACTGGGTCCCACACGGCTCCTTGGCAACTTTGTGCTGCTGCAGCTCCAGCACCAGGCCTGGTGCACAGGAATTTCAGGAGGAGACACACCGAAGGAATCAACCATTCTCAGAGAAGAAACATCTGTTTGCATGGCCCAAATCCCCACAACACTGCAGACTCTGGTGACCCACACTCTGCATTTGCACTTGTCGTGGTTTTAAGCTAGTAACAAAAAACTACTTATTTCTTGCTAGAGATATGGATTAAAATAAGAGCAAAACAGGCTTAAAACTTAAAGGGAATAAAGACAGTTTATTAACAAACTACTAGAATAAGAATACCAAAATAAATTTTCAGAGAACCCTTTTACTTTTCACTACTTGATCATTTCTTTGTACACATAACAACATAGAGACAAAAAATTTAGAATCTTGGTGGTCAAAAACAGTCTCAATTTTTAGAGTCTTTTCATCAGTCTCTGCAGAGAAACAGAAGTCTCTTTCTGCCAATCCATGGAGTTTCTAGAATCTACTCCTCCCATTGTACACTCTTCCGAGGTGTGCAAGGGTCATTTTAAGTCCTGGGATGCCATTTTTAAGGATAAGTAATTCAAAGGTAGAAATCTTCTTCATTTCTCTCTATGAGCCCTCCTGGAAAACAGCCATCTCTCTGGCTCTTTTAAAGCTTCAAAATCTTCACTTCACTCTTAAGTTCCAGCAACTCACAGTATTACAACCACTTTTCTCTAAAGTTCACACTTTGAATACTCTATTCCTCCCATACTCTAGTCATGAATTAAAGGAGTCTTTAAACTACTGTCCATCTCCATAGCTGCAACAGAAAGACTTTTCAGCAACAAGCATCTCCTTTTCTCTCTTTCTTATTTAAACTTAACTCTTTTCTTCACTGTTTTTGGTGGTTTTATGATGTCTTACATGTTAATTGTCTCTCTCTGTCTTTTCTAAGAAAAAGGAGTAATCTGTTTGTTTATTCAGGTAGTAAAAGAATTAAAAGTTTAAGAAAGCTGCAAAAGTTCATAGTGTCAGGTTTCAATCTAACAGCAGACCTTGAAAACTAAACAAAAGTGTTAAAGCTCGGCTTCTTTCTCTCCTCCTCCCCCCCCCCATCCCTGCGGCCTTGTCTCAGGCCTGCGGGGGGGGGGGGGGAAATAACACAAAGCTTGTTACCTCTCAAACGCCGGAAACCAGAAAAAGAGTGAGATAGCTCAGCATGTACTTCTTAAGGTGGTGTTTACAAGTTGAATTCACTTTTTAATGGTCAGATTTGCTGTCAATTCTTGGAAATGGCTAATAATTGGTCAGGAAGAAAAACTCCCATCAGTCACCAGTAGCTTCAACTTCCTCTTTTTTTTTTTTACTTGGTCTTAAAGGTGAAGCTAACCCATGACAGCACTTCAGCCTCTGTGCCTCACTTTTCCTCTCACTAAAGTCCCCACAGTTTCCCTCATGCTCAGATTCCCAAGAGAATTCAAAGCAGCATTAGGAGCAGGGAGAGATGACGGGAGCTGTCCCAAGGCTCGACCAAATTTCTCAGGCCTGACAATTCAAGACAAGGACAGAGGAAAAATCTGCATGAAAGAGGTGTGAAATCAAAGCAGGAATCAAATTTAGGTGGAATGAGAGAAGCTGAAGAGGTTTTCAGTGTTTGCAACAAGATTAGAAGCTCCAGGTCCTGGAGGGATGCAACATTTTCCCCACTCGAACAACTCTGTGATGCAAATTACAGCTCAAATCCTTCTCCCCAGCTCTGGGACTTGTTCAGCCACCAACATGGTGCTGAATTTTTCAAGCAAAGTGGAAGCTGGTCAGAGAGGTGGCTTGCAAATCAAAATCACAGCGGACAGCTTGGAAGCAGCAGCCAGAGCAAAGAGAGGCAGAGCCTGGCCCTGGGGTGCAGCACAGCCACACAACACATGCCTGAAACTCTAAGACATGAAAGAATTTGCCACGGGAGACACAGAAGGTACTTGATGGAATCCTGCCTCCTTCACGATGCATCAGCACGCAGGAGAGCACTAGGATGAAGATGACAGCACCTTCTGCTGCTGCTTCCATCTCCTGAGTCAAATCTTACCAATATCTCTCACTATTGGCCATTCCCAAAGCCTCAGATTCCCTCAGTCCTTGCAGGATTTCAGTGCTGAGCAGCATGGAGGGAGATAAAGGCACTTGCAGAGACCAGAGATGCATTTTCTGCCTGAGGTGCATTCCACTGCCCTGCTTAGTTCCTCTAAAACCATTCCAATCAGCCCCTTGGACAGCACCAAGCCAGCAGCAGAACATCAGCCCCTGAAAATGCTTGGAAATGCCATTCTTTGAGATTTCTCTCCAGCTCTCCCATTTCATGGTGCCATTGCAGGGCTTTATCCCATCAGCACTTGCAGCAAGTCTTGGCAACCAGCTTCAAACGGATTTGTAGTGCTGAGCAAATAAGAGGCAACTTGACTTTGTCTCCAGTGAATGAAATTTCACCTCAATCAGACGAACTCTGTGTTCTGTCATTGGCCAGGCACTAACTACTGCCAGCTCCCCCCAAGCCTGGATGTCAAACTGCCTTCATATTGGGAAGTTCAATTGAGTTGGTTTTATGTACAAGATTATTCTGTCTCCAAATCATTTGGAGCCATAGAATTGCATTTCCAAGGACTAAACTCAGAGCAGCCACAAAGAGCACAAGAGGCAGGAAAAGAAAGAAAAATAGAGATTTCTAAGGAGATGGAAATTGAATGCGGAGTTTTTCCCATTCCAGGAAGTTTCATCAATTATCACCTGCCAGCTCCTTGCCTTCACTTGTGTGGCCACCACTGAATACACTCCCAGATAAGAAAATGTTGGTCCTACTGAAAACTGGGGCTAGAAGTAGGAAAAGGCTCAGAGATCTGACTTCAAAGACAACATCATGAAAAGAGCTGCCTTATAATAGCAAGATATGATGGGCAGCAGGAATGGCTGAAGGCAGCAGAGAGAAGTCCATGAACTATTGGTGCTACAAAGATTTCTGACAAAACCCCAAAGAAGCCAAAAACAGCGTTTGGTCTGGCCCAGCTGATAGGAGCCCTGTGCATTTAATTCAGCCATTGGCAGCACATGGAGATTGGCTTTAAGCTCCTTTGGTCCACTACTGCTTTATTTTATTTTATTTTATTTTATTTTATTTTATTTTATTTTATTTTATTTTATTTTATTTTATTTTATTTTATTTTATTTTATTTTATTTTATTTTATTTTATTTTATTTTATTTTATTTTATTTCATTTCATTTCATTTCATTTCATTTCATTTCATTTCATTTCATTTCATTTCATTTTATCCACCCAGAAAATGTAATTGCTTCTCCTCTTCGGGAAGAAATTACTGTTTTGAATGGTTCAAGGCAGAGTTTCTTCCTACACCCACTTGTAATCAGTCACCAAGAGAAAAATTTTCTCAAAAGATCTCTTAAAAACTTTGGAGTTACTTTCAACATAAATAACTTGGTGATTTCGCTCCAGATGAGAAGGGAATTGAATTTGGCTCCCTCAGCTTAAAAAGAAGTCTTTCTTCCCAGCTCTTCACCAAGAGGAACAAAACACTTGGTTGCAGCAAAATGAAGGGAGGAAGAAGTTTCTTTCCCCCTGAGCTGCACAACAGGAGACAATTTTGTTGCCAAGAGGTGACAAAACCCAGCCAATTTCCAGTTCTTTCAGTTTCAGGGAAAAGCTCCAAGGATCATAGCTGGGGCAGACACAGAGTGGGAGGAGCAGGGGATCTGCTGGGGGGTTTTGGGCTGGGGCATAGATTAAAGAAATCTTCAAGTGAAACCCATCAGAGCTCAAGACTTCATCCCACAGAGGAGAAATTGGATTTGACCCAAATGCCATTCAAATCCAAAAAACATTGAGGCATTTCCCCAAGCTCTGCTGAGCCATCAGGTACAACCCAAAGCACCCTGTGCGACCAGAGCAGCAGCTCCCTGGCATGGGGACAGGGATGCTCCCTTGGCAAGCCGCCTGCATCACCCATGGGATTTGCAAGATCTGTTTCTAAAGACCCCAACATCCAAAAAACTCCACATTCAAAGCCTTTCCTTTGGGGTTTCACTTCTCCATCTGTCTCTTGTCACTAGACAGCTGCTTAACTTCAACAATCTTCGGGATGGGGTCAAATTTTCTCTGAATTTCCAGCCTAAACAGGAAGTTACTTCCATTCATTCTTCTGCAAGTACTGGCAGCTTGTAGCTGCTCTGCTCTTCCTCTCCTGCTGTGCATTTGTGCACATCAAGTGCCAAGAGCATTTCCTTGTTTCAATGCTGCAGCGACGGAAAGCCCGGAGCACCGCGACTTCTCTAGATATTCAGCCCTGATAAGGGCTGGGCCGAGGCGCGTGAGCAGCTTCGAGCAGGCGAATGATTCAGCTCAGGCTCAGCGGTAGTTGAGTGATTTCAGCTCAGCTTAGCTTGGCTCGGCAGCAGCGGCAGGCAGGCAACACAGGAAGCAGGGATGGGAATGCTGGTCCAGCGTTCCACCAAGGCCAAACCTTTTATTCAGGCAGAGCTTTGGCGAAGGGTGCCGGCAACAGCGAATCCGTCGAACAGGGGAAAAGCCGGGATATTTATGGGGAAGGAGAGGGGCGGGGGGAAGCCCGAGATACCTGTATCGGGATGGGACAGCAGGCGGGAACACCAATGGGACACAACAGTTTAACATATCTAACTCAAAGACCCCTGGGAGCGACACATTGTCTCTCTCTTACAGAGAAGTATCTTGTCTCCAGGGTAGAGCCAGAATCTCAGGCCCAGCGGGCTCCTCCTTACCCACCTTTCAATGATGTCATTTTGCCTTATTATTTCCTTCCCATAGAGTTGCACAGATTTGGTGCTGGCTCAACACTCTGAACATTGACAGCACAAAGTCGAGTTTTCACACCAACTTCTCCAACCTTGGCACCTGTTGCAGTCCGCAACCTCAGGATCTCGGCCAGGGAAACCGCAGGGTTCTGGGGACCAGCATGGAACACCAGCGAGACGGGCCTTTGTTCATGAAACCATTTCTTCAGCATGGGAACAAACTCAGATCCAGAACAGAGAGCCCCAAACAGAGGCAAGGCAGGGGTTTTTGAGGGACAGAACTCTTGAGGGTCTCCACCCTTGAGGCTGGAGTTCAGGGTCGGGGACCACTAGAAACACAGCAAGGGAGAAGCCCCCCAGGGATTCAAAGCCAATCTGAACCCCTGGGCCATCCTTCACAAGGGGTTTGGAGTGGGACAGTGGAATTCGTTGCCTCCCCCGAGGCACATCACAACATCTGCTCCTTTTTTTTTTTTTCCCCTTCAAATTTTAATTTGGAGCTTAAAAATGTTTCCAAAACTTACAGCATAAAATCTTACCTCCTCCACAGAGCACCCGCTTTGCTCTGTGGGACACTAAAAACTCAATAACAAAACACGTTAAGCAAACAAACAAACAGAAAAAAGCAAAATTAAAAACAAACACTTAAATTAAAGAGTGATGGTACTTAATACAAACGTAATGGTTTTTTAGTTCAGTCTCTTCCAGTTCTGGAGTTTCTTTCAGGAAGGGCGCAGCTCTTAGATCTCCTCTCACGAGGGGCAGAGTTCTTAGATCTCCAGCTTCGGCTCTGGTCTCGTAGGTGTGGGCGTTGCCACTTGAGATGTTCTTGGTGAAACGCTGGCTTTCAGAGCTCGGTTCCAGTTTTGATTTCCCCAGAGGGGGTGTTGCCCACCATGGAAAAGGCACAGCCCCCAGGGGTGGAGCAGCTGAAGAAAGGGCTGGGAGCGAACCAGGAGTTACTGGGGGAAGGGAAGGTTGGGGGCCAGAAAAGAAGGAGCAAGGCGGGAAAAAAGGAATCCCAGACCGCGTGGGCAGTGCCATCTTGGGAAGAGGGCAGGGTCCGGGATGGACTTTCCCAGCCGGGGAACGAGAATATGGAAAGACAGGGGGTGAAGGAGGACACGGAACGGCGGGCAGACGGCAGCAGACCCGCAGCACTCTGGATGTTCCCCGTCCCTTGCCTGCCTTCAGGAAAACCGGGGATGGGATGGCAGAAAGACACCGGGGTGACGGGGAGTCGACAGCAACCCCGAGCCATCTTGGCATTTTTCACCCTTTGTCCTGCCCTTAGGAACAGAGGAGAGGGGAAGATACAGGGAGGTATACACCAAAAAAAAATGAGGGACTTCACAGAAGCCAAAAAACTGTCCACAGGAAGGGCCATACCATCCATAATCGTCCATAATCGTCCATAATGTTAATCTCGTCCATAAAGGTCCTTCCCATCTATATAAAAAAAACCCAAAACCCTCCATAATACGTCTCGTTGGGTGATGTTAGATGTTTGTCCCAGTGTCTGGTCTCTCGGCTCCCCCACCTCCATAAGCCCTTTTCCCCCATGACCCTGAGGCACTCCCAACTTGGCCCTCCTGCCAGGTATTCTCGAGTCCTCCTTTCTAAGGCGGGAGTCTCTCCGGCTCTCGAGCCATCAGCCGGGGATTTACGGAGTGTCCATGGAGCCGCTCCTGCTGTTCTCCTGGTGCCTCGCTGGATGCCGTGCATTCTCCACCATTTGTTGTAGCCCGCAACTGCAGGATCAGGTCCAGGGATGATATTTTCTGGAAACCGGCATGTACTACAACGAGAAGCGCCTCTGTTCATGAAAGTATTTCTTCAGCATGGGAACAAACTCAGATCCAGAACAGAGAGCCCCCAACAAAGGCAGGGCAGGGGTTTTTGAGGGACAGAACTCTTGAGGGTCTCCACCCTTGAGGCTGGAGTTCAGGGTCAGGGACCACTAGAAACACAACAAGGGAGAAACCCCCCAGGGACTGAAACCCAATCAGAACCCCTGGGCCACCCTTCACAAGGGGTTTGGGGTGGGACAACTTCATTTAGGGCTCCCATGCCCATCCCCCAAAGCAGGAGGTCAAAATTCACACGCTTGGCTTACAGCCATGCCTCTCCTGTAACAATGCTTATCTGAAACTAACTCTTTGCCTCCCTGAAGCACCTCACAACAGTTTATGCTGTCTCTTTCCATGTTGATCACTCTCTCTCTCTCTTCCCCTATCTCTGGAAAAAAGGATGAATTTGCAAGACTCACCTGAGTAGTGAGCAGGTTCAACTCTTGCCCAGGCCTTGTGGATGGTCCCGGGATCTCTGCCGGAGCAGCGGCTGGAGCTGTCTGCGCTAGAAGATTTTTTCCCATGGCTGCTGTGGGGAGTGTGGCCATTATCTGAGCACGCTGCAAGCTGATATCTTTCCCTGCATATCTTTAGTGGGCAGTGTGTGGTGAAACTGAGCAGCGGCAGCAAGTGCAGGCCAGGCAGGGAGCGGCCTGGCCCGGCAGCCCCGCTGTGCAAGGCCCAGCCAAGCCTCTGAGAAGGGGCTCCTGTCACTTGCCAGTCTCCATCCTCCCCGGGAAGCGCAGAGCTGCGGCCAGCCCCGCTCCCCTCCCGTGGCCTTGGCTGGCCTGGGGGGAAGGAGGCTGAAGGGGAGCCCTGGGACCTCTTGAAAAGGCGGAAAGCAAAGAGAGCAAGGAATTGCCGGCCTTAGGTCTTCAAGTGGTGTTCCCAGGTTGATGTCACTTTTCAATGGTCCCAACTGCTGTCAGTTCTCAGCATCGGCCATTTGTTGGCCAGGAGAAAAACTTTGTGGCAATTGGAGGAGATTTGAGGAATCTTGAGTGATTTTTGTAGAAGTTTATAGGATCTTGGGCAGATTGAAATAATTTTTTTAGGATTTTTGTGGATTTTTTTTGGACTTTTGTGGAATCTGTAAAATATTTATGGAATTTTGTGAGATATTGAGAAGATTTAAATAATTTTGTGGGATTTTTGTGAAATTTGTGGGATTTTTCTGGAATTTTGAGGGATTTTTCTTTAATTTTTGGAAATTAGTGGAGATTTTGTGGAATGTTTCTGGAATTTGGTAAGGTTTTGAGATTATTTAAAGAATTTTGTGGTATTTTTCTGGAATTTTGCGGATTTTTCTGGTATTCTGTGGTATTTTGAGGAGATGGAAGAATTTTGAAGGTTTTTTCTTAGATTTTGAGATTTGTGGAGATTTTGTGGGATGTTTCTTGAATTAGGTGGGCTTTTGTAAAAATTTAGGTAATTCTAATGGATTTCTCTGGAATTTGTGGGCGTTTTTCAAGAATCCTACGGGTTTCAGAGGAAACTAGAAGAATTTTGAGGAATTTTTGTTAGATTTTGTGAAAATCTGTGGAGATTTTCTGGAATTTTTGTGGAATTTTGTTGGATATTGAGGAGATTTAGGGATTTTGATGGATTTTTCATGGATTTTGTGGGAATTTGTGGAGATTTTGTGGGATGTTTCTGGAATTCAGTGGGGTTTTGAGAAGATTTAGGGAATTTAGAGGGATTTTAATTGAATTTTGTAGATTTTTCTGGAATTCTATGGGTTTGTTGTGAAATTTGGTAGAGTTTTCAGAAGACCTAGGGAATTTTGTAACTCTTTTCAAGGATTGTGTGGGATTTTGAGAAGACTTGAAGAATTTTCATGAGTTTCTCTCCGATTTTGTGGAAATTTCTGGAGATTTTGTGGGGTGTTTCTGGAATTTGGTAGAGTTTTCTGAAGATTTGGGGAAATTTGTGGGATTTTTCTGATATTATGTGTGTCTTTTGAAGAGTTTTGTGGGAGTTTTGAGGAATTTTGTAAGGCTTTACCGCAATTTTGTGGCATCCTGAGAAATTTTCAAGAATTTTGTGGGATTTTTCAGGAATTTTGTGTATTTTTCCTGTGAATTGTGTGGGATTCTGAGGAGACTTGAAGAATTTTGAGGAATTTTTCTCAGACTGTGTGAACATTTGTGGTGATTTTGTGTTATTTCTGTGGAATTTTATGGGATATTGAAGAGATGTGTGGATTTTGAGGGATTTTTTCATGTATTTTGTGGGAATTTGTAAAGATTTTGAGGGATGTTTCTGAAATTCAGTTGGGTTTTCAGAAGATTTAGGAAATTTTGTGGGATGTTTCTGGAATTCAGTTAGGTTTACAGAAGATTTAGGGAATTTTGTGGCATGTTCCTGGAATTTGGTATGGTTTAAAGATGATTTAGGGAATTATGATGGTGTTTCCTTGAATTTTATGGAAATTTGTGGGGATTTTGTGGGATATTCCTGGAATTTGGTAGGGGTTTGAGAAGATTTTGAGGAATTTTGTGGGATTTTTCAGGAATTTTGTGGATTCTTCCTGTGAATTGTGAGGGATTCTGAGGAGGCTTGAAGAATTTTGAGGAATTTTTCCTAGATTTTGTGGAAACTTGTGGAGATGTTGTGGGATTTCTGTGGAATTTTGTGAGATATTGAGGAGATTTAGGCATTTTGAGGGATTTTTCATGTATTTTGTGGGAATTTGTGGAGATTTTGTGGGATGTTTCTGGAATTCAGTTGGGTTTTGAGAAGATTTAGTGAATTTTGTGGCGTATTCCAGGAATTTGGTATGGTTTTAAGGTGATTTAGGGAATTTTGAGGGATTTTCCTTGAACTTTATGGAAATTAGTGGGGATTTTGTGGGATGTTTCTGGAACTTGGTAGGGTATTGAGGAGACTTTGTGAATTTTGTATGGTTTTTCAGGAATTTTTTGGGATTTTTCTGGAACTCTGTGGGATTCTGAAGAGACCTGAAGAATTTTGAGGAATTTTTCTTAGATTTTGTGGAAACTTGTGGATGTTTTGCGGGATTTTTGCGGAATTTTGTGGGATATTGAGGAGATTTAGGCATTTTGAGGTTTTTTTCATGTATTTTGTGGGAATTTGTGGAGATTTTGTGCGATGTTTCTGGAATTCAGTTGGGTTTTGAGAAGATTTAGGGAATTTAGTGGCATGTTCCTCTAATTTGGTAAGGCTTTAAGGTGATTTAGGGAATTTTGAGGGATTTTTCTTGAATTTTATGGAAATTTGTGGAGATTTTGTGGGATGTTTCTGGAATTCAGTTGGGTTTTCAGAAGATTTGGGGAATTTTGTGGGATGTTTCTGGAATTTTGTGGGGCTTTTCAAGAATTTTGTGGTATTTGGAAAAGATTTAGCTAATCTTGTGTTATTTTTCTTGAATTTTTTGGTAATTTGTGGAGATATTATAGGGCATTTCTGGAATTTGGTAGAGTTTTCAGAAGATTCAGGGAATTTTGAGAGATTTTTCTGGATTTTTGGAAGACCTTTTAAGGATTTTGTTGGATTTAGAGGTGACTTGATGAATTTTGCGGGACTTTTCTTAGATTTTGTGGACATTTGTGGAGATTTTGTGGGATGTTTCTGGAACTTGGTAGGGTTTTGTGAAGATTTAGGGAATTTTGAGGGATTTTTCAGGAATTTTGTGGGCCTTTTCAAAGACTCTGTCTGGTTTTGAGGAGACTGGAAGAATTTTGAGGAATTTTTCTTAGATTTTGTGGAAACTTGTGAAGGTTTTGTGTGATTTACCTGGAATTTTGTGGGATATTGAGGAGATATAGGGATTTTGAGGGATTTTTCATGTATTTTGTGGATATTTGTGGAGATTTTGTGGGATTTTTTTGGAAATTTGTGGGGCTTTACTGCAATTTTTTGGGATGTTGTGAAAATGTCAAGAATTTACTGGGTTTTTTATAGAATTTTGTGTAATTTTTTTTGAATGTTGTGGAATATCTTATGTTTTGTATAATTTTGAGAAGAACTGAAGAATTCCGAGGGATTTTTCTTAGATTTTGTGGAGATTTCTTAGGGTGTTCCTGGAATTTAGTAGGGTTATGAGGAGATTTAGGGATTTTTGAGGGATTTCTCTTGAATTTTGTGTTAATTTGTGGGGATTTTGTGGGATGTTTCTGGAACTTTGGGGGACTTTTCTGGGATTTTGTGGGATTCTGCAGAGAATTGATGAATTCTCAGGAATTTTTCTTAGATTTTGTGGAAATTTGTGGAGATTTTGTGGAATGTTTCTGGAATTCAGTTGGGTTTTGAGAAGATTGAGGGAATTTAGAGGGATTTTTCTTGAATTTTGGAGAAATTTGTTAGGATTTTGTGGGATTTTTCTGGAATTTGTGGGATTTTTGTGGTATTTTGTGGGATATTGAGGAGATTCAGAGATGTTTGTGGGATTTTTCTTGAATTTTGTGGACATTTGTGGAGATTTTGCGGGATGCTTGTGGAATTTGGTAGGGTTTTGAGAAGATTTAGGGAATTTTGAGGGATTTTTCAGGAATTTTGTGAATTTTTCTGGGATTCTGTGGGATTCTGAGGAAACCTGAAGAATTTTGAGAAATTTTTCTTGGATTTTGTGGAAACTTGTGGAGGTTTTGTGTGATTTTTGTGGAATTTTGTGGGATATTGAAGAGATTTAGGGATTTTGAGGGATTTTTCAGGAATTTTGTGGGAATTTGTGGAGATTTTATGGAATGTTTCTGGAATTCAGTTGGGTTTTGAGAAGATTTAGGGAATTTTGTGGCATGTTCCTGGAATTTGGTAAGGTTTTAAGGTGAATTCAGGAATTTTGAGGGATTTTCTTTGAATTTCATGGAAATGAGTGGGGACTTTGTGGGATATTCCTGGAATTTTGTGGGATATTGAGGAGATTTAGGGATTTTGAGGGATGTTTCTTGAATTTTGTGGGTATTTGTAGATATTTTGTGGGATGTTTCTGGAATTCAGTTGGGTTTTCAGAAGATTTAGGGAATTTTGTGGGATGTTTCTGGAATTTTGCTGGATATTGCGGAGATTTTGTGGGATGTTTCTGGACTTTTGTGGGGCTTTTCAAGAATTTTGTGGTATTTGGAAAAGATTTAGCGAATTTTGTGGTGTTTTTCTGGAATTTTGTGTGAATTGGTGGAGATTTTATGGGGCGTATCTGGAATTTGGTAGAGTTTTCAGAAGATTCAGAGAATTTTGCGGGATTTTTCTTAGATTTTGTGGAAATTTGTGGAGATTTTGCAGGATGTTTCTGAAACTTGGTAGGGTTTTGAGAAGATTTAGGGAATTTTGTGGGATTTTTCAGGAATTTTGTGGGCCTTTTCAAAGACTTTGTGTGGTTTTGAGGAGAGTTGAATTTTGCGGAATTTTTCTTAGATTTTGTTGAAACTTGTGGAGGTTTTGTGTGATTTTTGTGGAATTTTGTTGGATATTGAGGAGATTTAGGGATTTTGAGGGATTTTTCTTGAATTTAGTGTGAATTTGTGGAGATTTTGTGGGATGTTTCTGGAATGTGGTAGAGATTTCTGAATATTTAGGGAATTTTGAGGGATTTTTGTAGAACTTCGTGTATTTTTCTGGAATTTTGTGATATTTTGGGAAAATTTAAATAAATTTGATGGATTTTTCTTGAGTTTTGTTAAAATTGGTGGAGATTTTCTGGGACGTTTCTGGAATTTTTTGGGGATTTCCAAGGATTTTGTGGGATTCTGAGGGGACTTGAAGGCCCGTCTCCCCTAGGAACACGCACGTACTGCCCGCCCGAGTGGATCGGCCTTCGCTGCTACCACGGCGATGGGGCGACCATCTGGTCCCTGGGCGTGCTGCTGTTTGAGATGGTGTGCGGGTACTTACCCTTCGAGAAGGAGCGAGACATCGTCTTGGGGCAGCTCTTCTTCCCGCAGGAGGCCTCTCCAGGTTGCTATGGGGCCTGAAGAAGGCAGGCTTTGGCAGGTGGCAGCGCGCAGCCCAGCCCGGCCCTCCCGCAGCTGCGCGGGACGTCCATGTGCCCTCAAGGGCCGGCTGCAGCAGGTGGCCCGTGGCAGGCTGGCTGTGGCACGCTTGGCTGAAGGAGGGGACGCTTGTCCTGCCGTGCCGCTCTCCCGCCAAGGGCAGCTCCCAGCACACGCAGCGTGGCCCGGCTTCTGCAGGCGCCGGGAGCAGCTGGGCAGGAGCCTTCTGCAAGTGAGCGCCGCTTTCTGCCTTCTCTCCCCACAGTGCCAACATCTGATCCGCTGCTGTTTGTCCAAGCACCCCATGGATCGGCCAGTGCTGGAGCAGATCTTCTACCACCCTTGGGTGTTGGGCGGCCATTTCTGATGCCTTGCCACAGCCTCTGCAGCACCCAGTTCCCGTGTCCCACGCAGGACTGAGGGCCCAGGAAATAAAAGAACCCGAAACCCAGTGCGGGCTGGCAAGTCTGGTCCTTGTTAGCAACTTCAGCTAAGGGAACCTCTTGGCAAAAGGGGTAATCAGAGCGTTCCCTTCAGCCTTTGTCAAGCTTTTGATGCCTTTCTTCCACGTTGTCCCTCAAAATCAGAGGGGGTTGGAGCCTGCACCAGTCCCCCCAAATCGGTGGGAGGCAGAGACTACTCCCAGGCCCCTCAAAACTGGAGGAGGATGGAGACGATCCCTGGGCCCACAACACTGAAGGGAGATAAATACCCGGCCCCCCAAAAATAAGAGATGGATGGAGCCCACAGCAGCCCCCAAGTCAGAGGGGGAAGGGGAGACTGCCAGCCCCCCTAAAGAGGAGGGGAATTGTGCCTGTGCCAGCCCCACAAATTGCAAGGGGACAGGGAACAGCCCTGGCCTGGCAAAGGGCAAAGAGCGGCCAGGGGCTGCCAGGATGGTGACAACACTGGCACCCCCCAAATCAGAGTGGGACAAAGAGCCCACACAGGCTTCCCAGGAGAAGAAAGGGGGCAGCAAATATCCCCTGTCCCTTAAAGTCGGAGGGGCACAGACACAACGCCCAGCCCCCCCCATAGCGGAGGGGGACAGACACAAAAGGCCCCGCAAAAAGAGCATGGGGAACCAAGAGCACTGCTGGCCCCACAAAGGTAAGGAGGATGGAGAAACTCCCCATCTGTCCTTGTTTTGGAAGACAGGTGTCTGCTAGGGAGGGCAGGGGTCTCCCATGGAATGAAAATGTAGACCCCCTCCCTCTGAATCATTATGATTTGTAACTCAAGGGGCTCTCAGACAGAGATCTGGGGATAGGAATAACAGTTCTTTACTAGTGTGTATAACGAGGCACACAAACAACAACAACTACAGCATTAACAACAAAACAGAACCAGGGACCCCGTGACAGCCTTCTCAGCCAAGACGGGAAAGGATGGAGGAGCGGCTTTGCTTCACAAACCCCCTCGGGTTGGCAGTCAGTGCCAGTGCTCCTGCAGGGCTCTGAGGAACACTCAGCTGGAACAGCAGGGATGAGCTGAGATCCCGGGCCGGTGGCTGAGGTGGATCAGCATCTCCATGGCGGTGCCTGGCACTGCCACACGTCCCGGCAGGACAGGGGGTGTGAGGCCACCAACGAAGAGGGAAGAAGGAGAAGGAGAAGCAGCAGCTCCATCTGGGTGATGGCGAATTCCCTTCTCTCAGCAGCAACAGCTCCCAGCAAAGTGTCCTTCTCTGAAGCTGAAGAAGCTGCCAAACTCTGCCCACCCTCGCCTTTTCCTGCCCCCTTTCCCCCTGGACCCAACCGAAATCTTTGTGTTTCTCAAGTACCACCCGCAGTCAGGTTTTCCCCGCAACTAATGGGCAAAAATTCCACAGTTGAGCCAGAACTAAAAGAAGGAAACCTAACCCCCAACAGCTTCTCATCTCCATCTCTTTGCACTCTAAAATCCAGGGGGTATCGATCTCTCACCTCAAAACCACTCAATCCCACTGAAAACAGCTCCATTTTACCCCAAAAGGGCTCAATCCCAACTCAAAAGGGCTTGTTCCACCTCAGAAAATCTCAATCCCACACTAAAATTACTCAGTCCCACCGCCACCAGGTGAGATGGAGTTGGAAGGTGTTCTGGTTTAGGGCAAATTTGGAAGAAACCCTCTGAATGGGGTCCCTGTAAAAAGCAAATTAAAGTTGTCCCTCCCCCGAATATTTCAGGAAAACATTTTCTTGGAGAAAAGTGGAAAAACACAGTTTACTTAACAATCAAAGTATCTACAAGCATGAGCAAGATGGATAATATTAAAGAATAAATCATCTGGCTGTTTGAAGAGATGGCAAAGCCAGAAAAGTCCTTTCCATGGGGTTTAGCTCGGCTCGCTCAGTCTCTTATCAGTTCCTCCGGCGCTGGAAAGGACCCAGGCCCAGGCCCCTGTAAGCCACAGCCGTGAGCTCCCGGGGTTTGTCTGGGTTCTCAGTCCAGAGCAGCTTTGAACAGATCCAAGGAAAAAGGCAAAAAACACTCTGGGGAACTTCTGTGCCTCAGCTAGCTAAAAACCAACTAAACTAGACTAAAAACTAACAAAAAAGGAAACTGAACTGAAGTGCCTAGAAGCAAAGGAGAGCTCTGTCCCACTGTCTGTCCCTGCTGCAGACCACAAAGGCCAGGGAAGTGTGCGGGGCAGTGAGTGCCATTTCTGCAAACAAACTGCAGCTTCTTCTTCCCCCCCTTGGCTCTCAGAGCCAGTCTTGAAGGTGCAGAACTTAATAGGCAGCAGAAACAGAACAGACACCTGGGGATCCAAGGATCACAAAGTCACCCCAGGCCAGAAGGAGGTTGGGAGAAGTGGGATCCACATTTGGAGCGATGGGATGGGGATTGTGTGGGGCTGGCTGGCTGGGCTGTATTTGATAGGAAATCAAACTTTCAGAGTTCCTGATTTGTGTCCCATTCATTTTCAGTCAGGTGCAGCTCTGTTTGCAGAGTGTCGCTGCGGCACTCGAGACGGACACACGACACAGCGAGGTTGGCACGGCAAGAGCAATCTTTATTGTTCAGAAGCTGCTTTTCCATGGTTGACTGCGGAGGCCGGGGAACTGCCTGATTCAGAGATCCTGGCCCTCCCGCGGAGGTAAGCTAATTTTTTCTAAGAGTGAATAAAGTATCACTCCCAGCAATCTTTGAGTTAGTTATGTTAAACTGTTACACTCCATTGCTGTTCTCCCCTGCCACCCCACCCCAATACCTGTATCCCAGTTTCCCCCAGCCCCTCTCCTCCCCTATAAATACCCCAGTTTATCCCCTGTTCCACAGAGCTGCTGTCACTGGCTCCCTTCGCCGAGGGCCCGGCTGTAATAAAGGCCAGTTCTCTGCGGAACGCCACACAGCGCTCTGCTCTCTCCCTCCGTGTCGCCTGCACGCTGCCGCTGAGCTGAGCTGAGCTGAAATCACTCGCCGGGCAGAGGACGTGTCTGTGCCCCGGGCAGCCCAACCGCGGACCGCTTTTCCGGGAGTCGCGGCACCCCTGCCACCTCCACCGCCGCGGCAACCTATGAGAAAGCACAGCTGGGTTCTGCTCAGGGCATTTCAAACTACCTGGGGTGTTTGGGACTTGCCCTTGCAAAGGCAGCATCTCAGGAAAAGTCCAAGTTTCTCTTCATGGACTCCCAGGATGTCTTGCCTTGGAAGGGAATTTAAAGCTCCTCTTGTTCCAACTCTCAGCACACTCAGGACACCTTCCCCTAGACCAGCTTGCTCCAAGCCCCATCCAACCTGGCCTTCAACCCTTCCCAGGCTCAGACAATCACAGCTTCTCTGCAACCTCGTCTATTCCTCCCACATCGAAAATCAGACCAAACTTAGCAGCCTCAGAGACAGATTTCTATTCAATAGCTCCATTTATCTAGGAAAGAAATATGGCAAAACTTGTTTGCATCTGACTTTGCAAAATCAACACGAGCTCTTCAGAAAGGGATGCCGCAAAGCCACTACTCTTATTTTTGCCCAGTTGGTGGAACATTTGCATTCTGTTGTTGTTTGGAGCAGTATTTTAATGTATCTGGCGGAGGCTGCTTCAAATAGTCCAGTGAGATACCAGGGGGTGAGGGGTGGAAAACTGAGCTCTTACACATCCAATACTTCTCTTGTTGGAAGTCTTCAATCCCACCTCTCTGCTGGGATGAAATAGGTGCTACTCATCCAATTTCTAAAGTATCATGCATCAAGATGACACTATTAGAAGACTTCAAAATAAAAAAGCCAATTGAAACAAACCTCTGCTCCTTCCCATTTTCTCTGTTCCACAGTTTAGGACAGAAGACAGGAGAGAAAGATTGTTTTGGCACCAATGTTTTCAGGACTCTAAAAGGAATATCAAAACCGCTCTGCCGCACTCTCAGCTCTTGCAGTGCCAAAAAGCACTGGCTCTCTTTGCTCACAGAATCACAATTGTGGTGGCATTTCTAGCACACCACAGGACAGCAATGTTTTTCCTTTTCTCCTGGAAATACCTACAGCACTTCAGGCTAGCAAGGCAAACATGAGCCTCTTTTAGTGGCCCTTGAAATTGGACAGGTGAAATGAGGTACACAAAGCCACAGGCCAGCTGAACCTGGGATCTCTGAATGGCTCTTCACATTCTTCCCAGGAAGATGAATGAGAATCACTATTTTGGCAGGGAAACTGCATCAGCTGGCAATTTGGTGTAGAAAATGTGCTTTCTGCTCCTCTCAGAGCCAAAACTCCTACCCATTTCTTGCAAGTCCTTCTTAGATAAGGACCACGTTCAACTGAGCGACAGTGAAGCCAAATGGCAATCCAGGAATCAATTGTCCAGTACACAATCTCCTCCATCCATGTGGAAGGTTACTCAGGGGCACACAGGAGGAAGGAAGAAAGCCAAATGCATCATTGGACATAAAGTCAGACGTGTTGAGGGATGAAGAAATTTTGCAGAGCTATGGAAAGCTCCCCTGAAAAGCCAGTTCAGGGAGAGCCTGAGCTGTTTTGTGCTTCTAGGCCTGAAGATGCTCAGGATCTTTCCCAGATGCTCAGCAGGCAGTAGGATTGTGCCTGAATCTGCCTCTGGAAATGCCAGTGCCTCAACTGAGAGCTGTGGCAATGATTTCCATTGCATGGAGAGCAGCCACAGTCCTGCAAGAGTCTTTCAGCAGAGCAAACAGCAGCCTGGAGGGTGGGCAGTGATGCATCTGTACCACTGCATGCTCATCCTTCACCATAATGCAGAGCTGCCCCCAAAGCTGCCATGGATCACTTTTTAGATTTCTCCTGTGGGATATATTTTGGAGAAGTTGTTCTAGGTGGCTGTAGATGGTGATCCTGTAGGAAGCAGCCATTCGACTGCTGTGATATCCTTACAACTAATCCTAACTTCTCATTGCCTTTGGTTTTATTTGGGGTTTTTTATCTATTTGTTTGACTGGTTCGTTTGGGTTTGTTTCTTTGTGTTTTTCTCTCTTTTAGTTTGAGTTTTTTTCCTTTTTTATAAATGACTGGTGAAGTTGGCACAGCCAAACTCCAGAAGACGTAAACCAGGCTTGACTTTCCAGAAATGACTTTTGGCTGGCTTTAGCTGCATTCCCCAGGATCAGGATCCCCAGGAGATATTTGCAGGTTTTGCTCTGCATCATCAGCCTGCCCAGACTTTGCTCAGTGTTTCACCAATGGAGAAGACAATGGATATTTTGCCAAACCTCCTTTCAAACAACAAAACTTGGGGCAGCATGACAGAAAAGAAGAAAAGAAAATCTTCGCCAGTTAGAACAGAGCCAGAGTCCCACCATTTTCCCCTCCACTTTTATTGATTTTCTACATTTAGAGGCAAAGCTTCCATCTCCAGAAGCTTCCATCTCTCACTTCCTTATGCTCTTTGCTACCCTTTAGCCTTGACCCCCACGCATCGGACTGCTGTCCATGTGGGGCTGGGGATGCTCAGCCTGGAAAGAGAAGGTGCTGGTGAGGCCTCCCTGCAGCTCTAGGAAAGATGGGCACAGAGAGGAGAAGCCTTTCAACTGCAGGAGTGAGACTGAAGTTGCATCTAATGAAGCTGCTCTTTTCCACTCAGGCTGCTGGGGCACTGGCCCAGGCTGTGCACACAGCCTGGGGATGCTCCATCCTTGGCAACATCCAAGGCCAGCTGGGAGCAGGGCTCTGAGCAACATATTCTGGGGGAAGATTGCTGCGCTTGGAACAAGATGGTCTTTAGGGTCCCTTCCAAGCCCAGCCACCCAGGGATTCCATCATTCTATGGTCTCCGTTGTCCTCTTCAGCCTGGGCCTGGGCTCCTGGCAGTGATGTCACAGTGCACGCTCCAGCTTGAACTTCCAGCATCCAGCAACGGCCACAACACAACCCTTGGCTCCTTGTGTCAGCACGCTCTTCACCCTGCTCCAAGGCTACCCCTGTCACCTTCCTAGTCACCTGCTCCCTGATACCCCCATCAGTCCCAAAAGTTCCCCATTGCCTGAAGATCTCTATCCATCCCTGCAGGATGTCTGCATTTGTTCCAAAGAAGGTATGGGACTATTCCACGGAGGTGGACACCCTGCAACTGTCTGGGTGGGCTGGAGCTGTGTGGGACAGTGTGGGAAAGGGACCCCACTGAGATTTTGCTACCTCTGCAGGCTGTCATGGAGAGAGAAGAGAAGATGGAGGTGGATACGCAGATTGATAGAGAAGAGAAAATGGAAGTGGATGAAGAGGATACCGGAGAGGAAGAAATGGAGGTGGAAATTGATGACTACGTGGAGGACATGGATGTTGATACAAAAGACGAGGAGGAGGACATGGTCTTGGGATGAAGACCGATGCCAGCAGCAGAACAGGCAGGTGCTCCCCACGGGCAGAGCGGGTCCCCTGCTGCCAGGCTGGGGCTGGGCTGGGCACTCCCTGCTCAGGGACACGCTAGCCCATGCACTGGATTCTGGTGGCCATCCCTGGCCTGGCCTGGCCTTGCTTTGGGCCACACAAGCCCTGTTCCAGTGCCTGGGCCACAGCCCCCAGCCCCAGCCAGGCTCACTTCTGGCAGCAGAGTCCCCCTGTGCCAGTGTCCCAGCCCGGGAGCACATGGAACACCCCTCCATGCCTGACTGCACTGACCGTGCTCCTTGTTTTTCTTCCAGGACTGAGGCACATCCCGGACACAGATGGCACGCTTCTGTATATATGTTATAGAGTTGCTGTGTTCACGATAGATGTTTTAGGGTTTGTTAAAGTTTTCTGTAAATACGTTTCATATAGTTTTGTTAGATAAGTTCTTAGGTAAATAGATTCTATAGTTTGTTGTTGTTGTTGTTGTTACCAATATTCTTACAATGTAAATATGTTGTGTAGTTCATTCTTGTTCCTTTTCTTCTACAATTAAACATTCTTTGTTTTTCACACCCCAGATCTCTTTGCATTTGCTTCGGGCACATTTGCAAAGTTGTGCTTTCCACTCGCTCCAGGTTCCCAGGGCTGGATGTCCCGGAGGGAGCTGGCACAGCCACCCCAGCAGTGGGCTCCCTGTGCACAGGGGGTCCCACTGACAGAGCTCACCCTCTCCTTGCAGTTTCTCTGGACACACTTGGGAGCTGGAGGGGCAAATCCCAGTGGGCCCTGTCCCATGGCATCCCACATGGGAGCAGGGCTCAGCCTCATCCATGCCTCTTCCCTGGCTAGCCCCAGGGCTAAGGAGGCTGCACTGGGCTGCGGGCAGCCTGCTTCCTGGGCACCCTGAGGGGCTGGAGCCAGCCTGGAGGGAGCCTCAGCACAGGGGCCTCTGGCCTACATGCACCAACATTTCCTTTGCAAACCCCCTCTGTCACCACACTCTGCTACAAGCACAACGTCAATTGTTCCTCCTACTTCAAGGGGACACCTTAATTGGCACAAATTTGTCCCTTGGACTTTCTAGCACAGCAAATGGCAGCGCTTGCAATCCCTCTTCTGCACTCCCTGCTCGCGCACCAAAACATTGGAACCTGCCAGAACATCTTGAATTAGCACCAACCTGCAGAGAGCTACAGGGGGAGAACCTACCCCCAACCACACAGGGACATTGATGGGCTGGGGCAGAGCTGAAACTGAAGTATTTTAATGCCAAGAGACAGGATTTTTTATTGCTGAATTCATTCTCCCACAACAAGAATGAAAGCTTTCAGTCTCCTCACCTGCCACACATGTCTATTGCCAAGGTTTGCTTCTGGGTTACCACTGATTTTTATTCATCTCTTCACAACTCTGATGGTCTTCCTGCCTAAGGTGCAGAGATGATATTTCAGAGCCAGATGAGCTCAGCACAGCTTGTGCAACACGCAGGATTTCCAGACCCAGCGATTCAGACCATGTAAGCTGATACTTTTTCGTCTGTGTGCTAAGATCACTGGAAGGATGTCAGTGATGTACCACACACTTCTCAGAGCTGTCCCTTCTATCCAGCTCTCCCCAGTCACTTCACACACTTCACTCCAAGCAGGTTCTGATAGAGTTCAGGAGCACATGGGATTTCATCCTGGCTTTTCTTCATTTTCTCCTGAGCTGTCTGCAGACACAGTGTGTGGGCACTGCAGCAGCATTAACGGGGCACCTCCCTGACACTGAGATTCATGTCACAACTTTTCATCAAAAGCAGCAAAGAAATGATTCCCACTGGGTCCCACACGTCTCCCTGGCAACTTTGTGCTGCTGCAGCTCCAGCACCAGGCCTGGTGCACAGGAATTTCAGGAGGAGACACACCGAAGGAATCAACCATTCTCAGAGAAGAAACATCGGTTTGAGTGGCCCAAATCCCCACAACACTGCAGACTCTGGTGACCCACACTCTGCATTTGCACTTCAGCCTCTGTGCCTCACTTTTCCCCTCACTAAAGTCCCCCCAGTTTCCCTCATGCTCAGATTCCCAAGAGAATTCAAAGCAGCATTAGGAGCAGGGAGAGATGATGGGAGCTGTCCCAAGGCTCGACCAAATTTCTCAGGCCTGACAATTCAAGACATGGACAGAGGAAAAATCTGCGTGAAAGAGGTGTGAAATCAAAGCAGGAATCAAATTTAGGTAGAATGAGAGAAGCTGAAGAGCTTTTCAGTGTTTGCAACAAGATTAAAAGCACCAGGTCCAGGAGGGATGCAACATTTTCCCCACTCGAACAATTCTGTGATACAAATTGCAGCTCAAATCCTTCTCCCCAGCTCTGGGACTTCTTCAGCCACCAACATGGTGCTGAATTTTTCAAGCAAAGTGGAAGCTGGTCAGAGAGGTGGCTTGCAAATCAAAATCACAGAGGACAGCTTGGAAGCAGCAGCCAGAGCAAAGAGAGGCAGAGCCTGGCCCTGGGGTGCAGCACAGCCACACAACACATGCCTGAAACTCTAAGACATGAAAGAATTTGCCACGGGAGACACAGAAGGTACTTGATGCAATCCTGCCTCCTTCATGATGCACCAGCACGCAAAAGAGCACTAGGATGAAGATGACAGCACCTTCTGCTGCTGCTTCCATCTCCTGAGTCAAATCTCCCCAATATCTCTCACTATTGGCCATTCCCAAAGCCTCAGATTCCCTCAGTCCTTGCAGGATTTCAGTGCTGAGGAACATGGAAGGAGATAAAGGCACTTGCAGAGACCAGAGATGCATTTTCTGCCTGAGGTGCATTCCACTGCCCAGCTTAGTTCCTCTAAAACCATTCCAATCAGCCCCTTGGACAGCACCAAGCCAGCAGCAGAACATCAGTGCCTGAAAATGCTTGGAAATGCCATTCTTTGAGATTTCTCTCCAGCTCTCCCATTTCATGGTGCCATTGCAGGGCTTTATCCCATCACTCAGCACTTGCAGCAAGTCTTGGCAACCAGCTTCAAATGGATTTGTAGTGCTGAGCAAATACGAGGCAATTTGACTTTGTCTCCAGTGAATGAAATTTCACCTCAATCAGACGAACTCTGTGTTCTGTCATTGGCCAGGCACTAACTACTGCCAGCTCCCCCCAAGCCTGGATGTCAAACTGCCTTCATATTGGGAAGTTCAATTGAGTTGGTTTTATGTACAAGATTATTCTGTCTCCAAATCATTTGGAGCCATAGAATTGCATTTCCAAGGACTAAACTCAGAGCAGCCACAAAGAGCACAAGAGGCAGGAAAAGAAAGAAAAATAGAGATTTCTAAGGAGATGGAAATTGAATGCGGAGTTTTTCCCATTCCAGGAAGTTTCATCAATTATCACCTGCCACCTCCCTGCCTTCACTTGTGTGGCCACCACTGAATACACTCCCAGATAAGAAAATGTTGGTCCTACTGAAAACTGGGGCTAGAAGTAGAAAAAGGCTCAGAGATCTGACTTCAAAGACAACATCATGAAAAGAGCTGCCTTATAATAGCAAGATATGATGGTGCCCTAGTTTAGGGTAAATTAGGGAGGAAAACTCCAAATGGGGATTTCCGCAGGGAAATGCCCCTCTCCACCAACTGGTCTGGGAAATGGAAAAAAAAAAAAAAAAAATTCTTTGGAGAGAAGTGGAAAATGCTGTTTATTTAACAGAAAATTGAATAATAATAAATAATAAAACCTCTTGCTGTTCGATGGGATGGCAAGTCTAGGAAGAAAAGTCCTTTTCATGTGGTGTAGCTCTGCTTGCTCAGGTTCGTATCAGTCTCTCTGGCGCTGGAAAGTTGTCGTGGTTTTGAACCAGTAATTAACAAAAAGGGGAAAAAAGAATTTCTTATTTCTTTCTGTGAGATATGGATTAAAACAAGAGCAAACCAGGCATAAAATTTAAAAGGAATAAAGAAAGTTTATTGACAAACTACAAGAATAAGA
The DNA here is from genome assembly GCA_038429875.1 of Poecile montanus. Classification (NCBI taxonomy): domain Eukaryota; kingdom Metazoa; phylum Chordata; class Aves; order Passeriformes; family Paridae; genus Poecile; species Poecile montanus. The sequence continues at coordinate 1,238,980 of JBBLMP010000054.1, read as the reverse complement.
ACACCAGAATAAACTTTTAGAAAAACCTTTTCATTTCTTACTGCCCATCATTCTTTTGTTCACATGACAACAGAGACAAAAGCTTTAGAATTTTGATGGTTTAAACAATTCTTAATTCTTTCTATAGTCTTTTTATCAGTTTCTGTAGAGAAACAGAAGTTCCTTTCTATTAATTTATGGAGTTTCTCACAAGAAAACTATTTTTGTTATAGTTTCCCGTTTCTCTGATATCAGCTGCTCAGAGCTGCTGTTATCAGAGCCCACCCCTCCCATTCCACATCACTCTGAAATGTGTTATAGGTCATGAGTTTGAGGATAGCACTTTTAAGGATAAGTTATTCAAAGGCAAAAAGTATTCTTCATCTGTTTCTGTGAGCTTCACTAGAAAACAGTTTTCTCATTGCGTCTCAAGGCTTCAAATCTCCCAGCACTTCACTATACCATAATTACTCTACTTTTTACTCAAATTTGCAATTTGAACACTCTATTCCTCCCCATACTCCATCATGAATTAAAGGAGTTCTTTTCAGGGCTTCATTGTCCATCCCCATAGTTTTAACAGAAAAATATTTCAGCTTAATTAAAGCATCTTCTTAATTCTCTACCTTTCTTGACGCTTCTTTTCTTTCTTGCCACTAGTAGTTTATAAAGTCTCTTTTCATGTTGATCACACTCTTTTTCTTTCTCTGGATAAAAAGATTAATCTGCAAGTCTCATCTGGGTAAAAAAGAGTTAAAATTCTGCCCAAGCTTTTGTAGATGGTTCGGTGATCTCTGCTGAACAGGAGCTGGAGCTGTCTGCGATGGAAAGTTCCTCATAGCTGCTCTAGAGAGTGTGGTTGGTGTCTCTGCTTGCTGCAGGCTTAGAGCTCTTCTCCTTCTTTACTCGACAGTTTTCTGGTAAATTCCATCACGGCAAAACCTGCAGCCGAGCCAGGAACCGGCCTGGCCCAGCTTGGCTCGGAGCAAGCTCCCGCAGGCCCCATCTCCCGGCCGGGAGAACGGCAGGTCCAGCCCGGCCCCCGCCCGGCCACGTGCCCTGGACAGGGAACCGGAGGCCAACCGGAGCTCTGCTACCTTTCACAGCCAAGCAACAAAGAGAACAACAGAGTTCTGGTTGTACACTTTAAAGTGGGGTTCACAAGTTGATTCCACTTTTCAATGGCTAAAACTGCTGTCAATTCTCAGCAATGACCGATAATTGGTCAGGAGAAAAGACTCCTGGAAGTCCCTAGCAACTTTAACTTTCTTAAAGGTAAAGTAACCCCATGACACCATGGTTGACTGCGGAGGCTGGGGAACTGCCTGATTCAGAGATCCTGGCCCTCCCGCGGAGGCAAGATACATTTTTCTAAGAGAGAGAAAAGTATCACTCCCAGCAATCATTGAGTTAGTTATGTTAAACTGTTACACTCCATTGCTGTTCTCCCCTGCCACCCCACCCCAATACCTGTATCCCAGTTTCCCCCAGCCCCTCTCCTCCCCTATAAATACCCCAGTTTTTCCCCTGTTCCACAGAGCTGCTGTCACTGGCTCCCTTCGCCCAGGGCCCGGCTGTAATAAAGGCCAGTTCTCTGCGGAACGCCACACAGCGCTCTGCTCTCTCCCTCCGTGTCGCCTGCACGCTGCCGCTGAGCTGAGCTGAGCTGAAATCACTCGCCGGGCAGAGGACGTGTCTGTGCCCCGGGCAGCCCAACCGCGGACCGCTTTTCCGGGAGTCGCGGCACCCCTGCCACCTCCACCGCCGCGGCAACCTATGAGAAAGCACAGCTGGGTTCTGCTCAGGGCATTTCAAACTACCTGGGGTATTTGGGACTTGCCCTTGCAAAGGCAGCATCTCAGGAAAAGTCCAAGTTTCTCTTCATGGACTCCCAGGATGTCTTGGCTTGGAAGGGACCTTAAAGCTCCTCTTGTTCCAACTCTCAGCACACTCACGACACCTTCCCCTAGACCAGCTTGCTCCAAGCCCCATCCAACCTGGCCTTGAACCCTTCCAAGGCTCAGACAATCACAGCTTCTCTGCAACCTGGTCTATTCCTGCCACATCTAAAATCATACCAAACTTAGCAGCCTCAGAGACAGATTTCTATTCAATATCTCCATTTTAATAGGGAAGAAATATGGCAAAACTTGTTTGCATCTGACTTTGCAAAATCAACACGAGCTCTTCAGAAAGGGATGCCGCACAGCCACTACTCTTATTTTTGCCCAGTTGGTGGAACATTTGCATTCTGTTGTTGTTTGGAGCAGTATTTTAATGTATCTGGTGGAGGCTGCTTCAAATAGTCCAGCGAGATACCAGGGGGTGAGGGGTGGAAAACTGATCTCTTACACATCCAATACTTCTCTTGTTGGAAGTCTTCAATCCCACCTCTCTGCTGGGATGAAATAGGTGCTACTCATCCAATTTCTAAAGTATCATGCATCAAGATGACACTATTAGAAGACTTCAAAATAAAAAAGCCAATTGAAACAAACCTCTGCTCCTTCCCATTTTCTCTGTTCCACAGTTTAGGACAGAAGACAGGAGAGAAAGATTGTTTTGGCACCAATGTTTTCAGGACTCTAAAAGGAATATCAAAACCGCTCTGCCGCACTCTCAGCTCTTGCAGTGCCAAAAAGCACTGGCTCTCTTTGCTCACAGAATCACAATTGTGGTGGCATTTCTAGCACACCACAGGACAGCAATGTTTTTCCTTTTCTCCTGGAAATACCTACAGCACTTCAGGCTAGCAAGGCAAACATGAGCCTCTTTTAGTGGCCCTTGAAATTGGACAGGTGAAATGAGCTACACAAAGCCACAGGCCAGCTGAACCTGGGATCTCTGAATGGCTCTTCACATTCTTCCCAGGAAGATGAATGAGAATCACTATTTTGGCAGGGAAACTGCATCAGCTGGCAATTTGGTGTAGAAAATGTGCTTTCTGCTCCTCTCAGAGCCAAAACTCCTACCCATTTCTTGCAAGTCCTTCTTAGATAAGGACCACGTTCAACTGAGCGACAGTGAAGCCAAATGGCAATCCAGGAATCAATTGTCCAGTACACAATCTCCTCCATCCATGTGGAAGGTTACTCAGGGGCACACAGGAGGAAGGAAGAAACCCAAATGCATCATTGGACATAAAGTCAGACGTGTTGAGGGATGAAGAAATTTTGCAGAGCTATGGAAAGCTCCCCTGAAAAGCCAGTTCAGGGAGAGCCTGAGCTGTTTTGTGCTTCTAGGCCTGAAGATGCTCAGGATCTTTCCCAGATGCTCAGCAGGCAGTAGGATTGTGCCTGAATCTGCCTCTGGAAATGCCAGTGCCTCAACTGAGAGCTGTGGCAATGATTTCCATTGCATGGAGAGCAGCCACAGTCCTGCAAGAGTCTTTCAGCAGAGCAAACAGCAGCCTGGAGGGTGGGCAGTGCTGCATCTGTACCACTGCATGCTCATCCTTCACCGTAATGCAGAGCTGCCCCCAAAGCTGCCATGGATCACTTTTGAGATTTCTCCTGTTGGATATATTTTGGAGAAGTTGTTCTAGGTGGCTGTAGATGGTGATCCTGTAGGAAGCAGCCATTTGCCTGCTGTGATATCTTTACAACAAATCCTAACTTCTCATTGCCTTTGGTTTTATTTGGGGTTTTTTATCTGTTTGTTTGACTGGTTCGTTTGGGTTTGTTTCTTTGTGTTTTTCTCTCTTTTAGTTTGAGTTTTTTTCCTATTTTATAAATGACTGGTGAAGTTGGCACAGCCAAACTCCAGAAGACGTAAACCAGGCTTGACTTTCCAGAAATGACTTTTGGCTGGCTTTAGCTGCATTCCCCAGGATCAGGATCCCCAGGAGATATTTGCAGGTTTTCCTCTGCATCATCAGCCTGCCCAGACTTTGCTCAGTGTTTCACCAATGGAGAAGACAATGGATATTTTGCCAAACCTCCTTTCAAACAACAAAACTTGGGACAGCATGACAGAAAAGAAGAAAAGAAAATCTTCGCCAGTTAGAACAGAGCCAGAGTCCCACCATTTTCCCCTCCACTTTTATTGATTTTCTACATTTAGAGGCAAAGCTTCCATCTCCAGAAGCTTCCATCTCTCACTTCCTAATGCTCTTTGCTACCCTTTAGCCTTGACCCCCACGCATCGGACTGCTGTCCATGTGGGGCTGGGGATGCTCAGCCTGGAAAGAGAAGGTGCTGGTGAGGCCTCCCTGCAGCTCTAGGAAAGATGGGCACAGAGAGGAGAAGCCTTTCAACTGCAGGAGTGAGACTGAAGTTGCATCTAATGAAGCTGCTCTTTTCCACTCAGGCTGCTGGGGCACTGGCCCAGGCTGTGCACACAGGCTGGGGATGCTCCATCCTTGGCAACATCCAAGGCCAGCTGGGAGCAGGGCTCTGAGCAACATATTCTGGGGGAAGATTGCTGCGCTTGGAACAAGATGGTCTTTAGGGTCCCTTCCAAGCCCAGCCACCCAGGGATTCCATCATTCTATGGTCTCCGTTGTCTTCTTCAGCCTGGGCCTGGGCTCCTGGCAGTGATGTCACAGTGCACGCTCCAGCTAGAACTTCCAGCATCCAGCAACGGCCACAACACAACCCTTGGCTCCTTGTGTCAGCACGCTCTTCACCCTGCTCCAAGGCTACCCCTGTCACCTTCCTAGTCACCTGCTCCCTGATACCCCCATCAGTCCCAAAAGTTCCCCATTGCCTGAAGATCTCTATCCATCCCTGCAGGATGTCTGCATTTGTTCCAAAGAAGGTATGGGACTATTCCACGGAGGTGGACACCCTGCAACTGTCTGGGTGGGCTGGAGCTGTGTGGGACAGTGTGGGAAAGGGACCCCACTGAGATTTTGCTACCTCTGCAGGCTGTCATGGAGAGAGAAGAGAAGATGGAGGTGGATACGCAGATTGATAGAGAAGAGAAAATGGAAGTGGATGAAGAGGATACCGGAGAGGAAGAAATGGAGGTGGAAATTGATGACTACGTGGAGGACATGGATGTTGATACAAAAGACGAGGAGGAGGACATGGTCTTGGGATGAAGACCGATGCCAGCAGCAGAACAGGCAGGTGCTCCCCACGGGCAGAGCGGGTCCCCTGCTGCCAGGCTGGGGCTGGGCTGGGCACTCCCTGCTCAGGGACACGCTAGCCCATGCACTGGATTCTGGTGGCCATCCCTGGCCTGGCCTGGCCTTGCTTTGGGCCACACAAGCCCTGTTCCAGTGCCTGGGCCACAGCCCCCAGCCCCAGCCAGGCTCACTTCTGGCAGCAGAGTCCCCCTGTGCCAGTGTCCCAGCCCGGGAGCACATGGAACACCCCTCCATGCCTGACTGCACTGACCGTGCTCCTTGTTTTTCTTCCAGGACTGACGCACATCCCGGACACAGATGGCACGCTTCTGTATATATGTTATAGAGTTGCTGTGTTAGATGTTTTAGGGTTTGTTAAAGTTTTCTGTAAATACGTTTCATATAGTTTTGTTAGATAAGTTCTTAGGTTAATAGATTCTATAGTTTGTTGTTGTTGTTGTTGTTACCAGTATTCTTACAATGTAAATATGTTGTGTAGTTCATTCTTGTTCCTTTTCTTCTACAATTAAACATTCTTTGTTTTTCACACCCCAGATCTCTTTGCATTTGCTTCGGGCACATTTGCAAAGTTGTGCTCTCCACTCGCTCCAGGTTCCCAGGGCTGGATGTCCCGGAGGGAGCTGGCACAGCCACCCCAGCAGTGGGCTCCCTGTGCACAGGGGGTCCCACTGACAGAGCTCACCCTCTCCTTGCAGTTTCTCTGGACACAATTGGGAGCTGGAGGGGCAAATCCCAGTGGGCCCTGTCCCATGGCATCCCACATGGGAGCAGGGCTCAGCCTCATCCATGGCTCTTCCCTGGCTAGCCCCAGGACTAAGGAGGCTGCACTGGGCTGCGGGCAGCCTGCTTCCTGGGCACCCTGAGGGGCTGGAGCCAGCCTGGAGGGAGCCTCAGCACAGGGGCCTCTGGCCTACATGCACCAACATTTCCTTTGCAAACCCCCTCTGTCACCACACTCTGCTACAAGCACAACATCAATTGTTCCTCCTACTTCAAGGGGAGACCTTAATTGGCACAAATTTGTCCCTTGGACTTTCTAGCACAGCAAATGGCAGCGCTTGCAATCCCTTTCTGCACTCCCTGCTCGCGCACCAAAACATTGGAACCTGCCAGAACATCTTGAATTAGCACCAACCTGCAGAGAGCTACAGGGGGAGAACCTACCCCCAACCACACAGGGACATTGATGGGCTGGGGCAGAGCTGAAACTGAAGTATTTTAATGCCAAGAGACAGGATTTTTTATTGCTGAATTCATTCTCCCACAACAAGAATGAAAGCTTTCAGTCTACTCACCTGCCACACATGTCCATTGCCAAGGTTTGCTTCTGGGTTACCACTGATTTTTATTCATCTCTTCACAACTCTGATGCTCTTCCTGCCTAAGGTGCAGAGATGATATTTCAGAGCCAGATGAGCTCAGCACAGCTTGTGCAACACGCAGGATTTCCAGACCCAGCGATTCAGACCATGTAAGCTGATACTTTTTCGTCTGTGTGCTAAGATCACTGGAAGGATGTCAGTGATGTACCACACACTTCTCAGAGCTGTCCCTTCTATCCAGCTCTCCCCAGTCACTTCACACACTTCACTCCAAGCAGGTTCTGATAGAGTTCAGGAGCACATGGGATTTCATCCTGGCTTTTCTTCATTTTCTCCTGAGCTGTCTGCAGACACAGTGTGTGGGCACTGCAGCAGCATTAACGGGGCACCTCCCTGACACTGAGATTCATGTCACAACTTTTCATCAAAAGCAGCAAAGAAATGATTCCCACTGGGTCCCACACGTCTCCCTGGCAACTTTGTGCTGCTGCAGCTCCAGCACCAGGCCTGGTGCACAGGAATTTCAGGAGGAGACACACCGAAGGAATCAACCTTTCTCAGAGAAGAAACATCTGTTTGAGTGGCCCAAATCCCCACAACACTGCAGACTCTGGTGACCCACACTCTGCATTTGCACTTCAGCCTCTGTGCCTCACTTTTCCTCTCACTAAAGTCCCCCCAGTTTCCCTCATGCTCAGATTCCCAAGAGAATTCAAAGCAGCATTAGGAGCAGGGAGAGATGATGGGAGCTGTCCCAAGGCTCGACCAAATTTCTCAGGCCTGACAATTCTAGCCAAGGACAGAGGAAACACCTCCATGAAAGAGGTGTGAAATGAAAGCAGGAATCAAATTTAGGTAGAATGAGAGAAGCTGAAGAGCTTTTCAGTGTTTGCAACAAGATTAAAAGCACCAGGTCCAGGAGGGATGCAACATTTTCCCCACTCTAACAATTCTGTGATACAAATTGCAGCTCAAATCCTTCTCCCCAGCTCTGGGACTTCTTCAGCCACCAACATGGTGCTGAATTTTTCAAGCAAAGTGGAAGCTGGCTCAGAGAGGTGGCTTGCAAATCAAAATCACAGAGGACAGCTTGGAAGCAGCAGCCAGAGCAAAGAGAGGCAGAGCCTGGCCCTGGGGTGCAGCACAGCCACACAGCACATGCCTGAAACTCTAAGAAATGAAAGAATTTGCCACGGGAGACACAGAAGGTACTTGATGGAATCCTGTCTCCTTCACGATGCATCAGCACACAGGAGAGCACTAGGATGAAGATGACAGCACCTTCTGCTGCTGCTTCCATCTCCTGAGTCAAATCTCCCCAATATCTCTCACTATTGGCCATTCCCAAAGCCTCAGATTCCCTCAGTCCTTGCAGGATTTCAGTGCTGAGCAGCATGGAGGGAGATAAAGGCACTTTCAGAGACCAGAGATGCATTTTCTGCCTGAGGTGCATTCCACTGCCCAGCTTAGTTCCTCTAAAACCATTCCAATCAGCCCCTTGGACAGCACCAAGCCAGCAGCAGAACATCAGTGCCTGAAAATGCTTGGAAATGCCATTCTTTGAGATTTCTCTCCAGCTCTCCCATTTCATGGTGCCATTGCAGGGCTTTATCCCATCACTCAGCACTTGCAGCAAGTCTTGGCAACCAGCTTCAAATGGATTTGTAGTGCTGAGCAAATACGAGGCAATTTGACTTTGTCTCCAGTGAATGAAATTTCACCTCAATCAGACGAACTCTGTGTTCTGTCATTGGCCAGGCACTAACTACTGCCAGCTCCCCCCAAGCCTGGATGTCAAACTGCCTTCATATTGGGAAGTTCAATTGAGTTGGTTTTATGTACAAGATTATTCTGTCTCCAAATCATTTGGAGCCATAGAATTGCATTTCCAAGGACTAAACTCAGAGCAGCCACAAAGAGCACAAGAGGCAGGAAAAGAAAGAAAAATAGAGATTTCTAAGGAGATGGAAATTGAATGCGGAGTTTTTCCCATTCCAGGAAGTTTCATCAATTATCACCTGCCACCTCCCTGCCTTCACTTGTGTGGCCACCACTGAATACACTCCCAGATAAGAAAATGTTGGTCCTACTGAAAACTGGGGCTAGAAGTAGAAAAAGGCTCAGAGATCTGACTTCAAAGACAACATCATGAAAAGAGCTGCCTTATAATAGCAAGATATGATGGTGCCCTAGTTTAGGGTAAATTAGGGAGGAAAACTCCAAATGGGGATTTCCGCAGGGAAATGCCCCTCTCCACCAACTGGTCTGGGAAATGGAAAAAAAAAAAAAAAAATTCTTTGGAGAGAAGTGGAAAATGCTGTTTATTTAACAGAAAATTGAATAATAATAAATAATAAAACCTCTTGCTGTTCGATGGGATGGCAAGTCTAGGAAGAAAAGTCCTTTTCATGTGGTGTAGCTCTGCTTGCTCAGGTTCGTATCAGTCTCTCTGGCGCTGGAAAGTTGTCGTGGTTTTGAACCAGTAATTAACAAAAAGGGGAAAAAAGAATTTCTTATTTCTTTCTGTGAGATATGGATTAAAACAAGAGCAAACCAGGCATAAAATTTAAAAGGAATAAAGAAAGTTTATTGACAAACTACAAGAATAAGAACACCAGAATAAACTTTTAGAAAAACCTTTTCATTTCTTACTGCCCATCATTCTTTTGTTCACATGACAACAGAGACAAAAACTTTAGAATTTTGATGGTTTAAACAATTCTTAATTCTTTCTATAGTCTTTTTATCAGTTTCTGTAGAGAAACAGAAGTTCCTTTCTGTTAATTTATGGAGTTTCTCACAAGAAAACTATTTTTGTTATAGTTTCCCGTTTCTCTGATATCAGCTGCTCAGAGCTGCTGTTATCAGAGCCCACCCCTCCCATTCCACATCACTCTGAAATGTGTTATGGGTCATGAGTTTGGGGATAGCATTTTTAAGGATAAGTTATTCAAAGGCAAAAAGTATTCTTCATCTGTTTCTGTGAGCTTCACTAGAAAACAGTTCTCATTGCGTCTCAAGGCTTCAAATCTCCCAGCACTTCACTATACCATAATTACTCTACTTTTTACTCAAATTTACACTTTGAACACTCTATTCCTCCCCATCCTCCATCATGAATTAAAGGAGTTCTTTTCAGGGCTTCATTGTCCATCCCCATAGTTTTAACAGAAAGATATTTCAGCTTAATTAAAGCATCTTCTTAATTCACTACCTTTCTTGACGCTTCTTTTCTTTCTTGCCACTAGTAGTTTATAAAGTCTCTTTTCATGTTGATCACACTCTTTTTCTTTCTCTGGATAAAAAGATTAATCTGCAAGTCTCATCTGGGTAAAAAAGAGTTAAAATTCTGCCCAAGCTTTTGTAGATGGTTCAGTGATCTCTGCTGAACAGGAGCTGGAGCTGTCTGCAATGGAAAGTTCCTCATAGCTGCTCTAGAGAGTGTGGTTGGTGTCTCTGCTTGCTGCAGGCTTAGAGCTCTTCTCCTTCTTTACTCGACAGTTTTCTGGTAAATTCCATCACGGCAAAAACTGCAGCCGAGCCAGTAACTGGCCTGGCCTAGCTTGGCTCGGAGCAAGCTCCCGCAGGCCCCATCTCTCGGCTGGGAGATGGGAGACGCGGCAGGCCCAGCCCGGCCCCCGCCCAGCCACGTGCCCTGGACAGGGAACCGGAGGCCAGCCGGAGCTCTGCTACCTTTCACAGCCAAGCAACAAAGAGAACAACAGAGTTCTGGTTGTACACTTTAAGGTGAGGTTCACAAGTTGATCCCACTATTCAATGGCTAAAACTTCTGTCAATTCTCAGCAATGATCGATAATTGGTCAGGAGAAAAAACTCCAGGCAGTCCCCAGCAACTTTAACTTTCTTAAAGTAACCCCATGACATTCCCTTACCCACTTGCAATCACTCACCAAGAGAAAAATTTTCTCAAAAGATCTCTTAAAAATTTTGGAGTTACTTTCAACATAAATAACTGGGTGATTTTGCTCCAAATGAGAAGGGAATTGAATTTGGCTCCCTCAGCTTAAAAAGAAATCTTCCTTCCCAGCTCTTCACCAAAAGGAACAAAACACTTGGTTGCAGCAAACTGAAGGGAGGAAAAAGCTCCTTTCCCCCTGAGCTGCACAACAGGAGACAATTTTGTTGCCAAGAGGTGACAAAACCCAGCCAATTTCCAGTTCTTTCAGTTTCAGGGAAAAGCTCCAAGGATCATAGCTGGGGCAGACCCAGAGTGGGAGGAGCAGGGATCTGCTGGGGGGTTTTGGCCTGGGGCATAGATTAAAGAAATGTTCAAGTGAAACCCATCAGAGCTCAAGACTTCATCCCGCAGAGGAGAAATTGGATTTGACCCAAATGCCATTCAAATCCAAAAAATATTGAGTCAGTTCCCCAAGCTCTGCTGAGCCATCAGGTACAACCCAAAGCACCCTGTGGGACCAGAGCAGCAGCTCCCTGGCATGGGGACAGGGATGCTCCCTTGGCAAGCCGCCTGCATCACCCATGGGATTTGCAAGATCTGTTTCTAAAGACCCCACCATCCAAAAGACTCCACATTCAAAGCCTTTCCTTTGGGGTTTCACTTCTCCATCTGTCTCTTGTCACTAGACAGCTGCTTCACTTCAGCACCCTTCTGGATGGGGTCAAATTTTCTCCGAATTTCCAGCCTAAACAGGAAGTTACTTCCATTCATTCTTCTGCAAGTACTGGCAGCTTGTAGCTGCTCTGCTCTTCCTCTCCTGCTGTGCTTTTTTGCACATCAAGTGCCAAGAGCATTTCCTTGTTTCAATGATGTCATTTTGCCTTATTATTTCCTTCACATAGAGTTGCACAGATTTGGTGCTGGCTCAACGCTCAGAACATTGACAGCACAAAGTCGAGTTTTCACACCAACTTCTCCAACCTTGGCACCTGTTGCAGTCCGCAACCTCAGGATCTCGGCCAGGGAAACCACAGGGTTCTGGGGACCAGCATGGAACACCAGCGAGACGGGCCTTTGCTCATGAAACCATTTCTTCAGCATGGGAACAAACTCAGATCCAGAACTGAGCGCCCCCAACAAAGGCAGGGCAGGGGTTTTTGAGGGACAGAACTCTTGAGGGTCTCCACCCTTGAGGCTGGAGTTCAGGGTCGGGGACCACTAGAAACACAACAAGGGAGAAACCCCCCAGGGACTCAAACCCAATCAGAACCTCTGGGCCACCCTTTACAAGGGGTTTGGGGTGGGACAACTTCATCCAGTGCTCCCACGCCCATCTCCCAAAGCAGGAGGTCAAAATTCACACGCTTGGCTTACAGCCATGCCTCTCCTGTAACAATGCTTATCTGAAACTAACTCTTTGCCTCCCTGAAGCACCTCACAACAGTTTATGCTGTCTCTTTCCACGTTGATCACTCTCTCTCTCTTCCCCTATCTCTGGAAAAAAGGATGAATTTGCAAGACTCACCTGAGTAGTGGGCAGGTTCAACTCTTGCCCAGGCATTGTGGATAGTGTAATGGAGTATGTTTGTTCATTAACTAGGATGTGGTTATTGTAATAAAATATGTTTGTTCATAGAGTATGTTTGTTCGTTAATTAAGATGTGGTTAGCTTTTTTTCGCAAGTTGTAGTTGGCTCTTTTCGCAAGGATTGGCATGTTTGTACGAGTGGTACTTTCTCAGAAACCAAGAAGAACAGAAGTGAAGCAAGATGCCCCAGCAACAGCCTCAAAGCATGCGCAGAGTACTCCGGAATTATCACAATGATAGGCTCGTGAGCAACTTAAAAGGACCAACCGGAACCTCAGTAGGCGCGGCAGTTGGCAGGACGGAGATCCCCCTGTCGCCCAGTGCTGCATTGCCTCCTTGTTTTGCTTGCTATAATTAATAAAATTTGTTGATTGGCTTCTTCAACTCTTGTTAATTAATCAAATCTATAACAATTGGTGCCGTGACTCGGATGGGAATATTGGCAAAATACTGAGGCTTGGGGAGGCGCCCCGCCGCAGTCGGCGGCCCCGGCTTCGGTCGCTTGCCCTACTCCCACTGACGAACCCAAATTAAAAACAGGGAGGCAAGGAAGGACCGGTCGACCCCTTAAAATTTTGTGCACAAAAGTCCGGACGAAGACGCGGGACGCGAATGCGTAAGTGACTGCCTGTTTGGCAGGGGTATCCGTTCGGTCGGGGTCGGGATCCCGGAGTGTGGCGATTGTGGATTGTGTGTTTGAGAGGGGAACTGGTAGCCGGATTCCCCAAGTGAGTGTGGACCCTCAGTAGTGCATTTCCCATTGTCCACGAGGACGTGGGTCAGAAACCAGGGGAAGCGAGTGAAACGAGTGAGGCGCACACACGATCGAGAGAAGGCACTCCGGAAGATGGGACAAGGGAGAAGCAAGCCCCCTTTACCCATGAAGCCTTCTCCAGTACCCAGGGACTCCCCACTGGGATTTATGCTGGAGATGTGGAAGTATTATCCTGGGACTGGGAATAAAGATAAGGCCAAAATGATCTATTATTGTGTGGAAGTTTGGGGAGGAAAGCAGATTGATAAGGCAGTATGGTGGCCAAAGTTTGGTTCTACTGAGGATTGGGTGCAGCAAAAGTTAAATATTTGGGTGAATACTAAAACTCTGTTCAATCAAGAGGAGAGCGAATATGCAGCAGTTTGGGTTACATGCCCAGGGGGACCGGGAGTCTCAATTTTTAAATTATCAGAAATAGACCCGGAAAGTAAAAAACAAAAGCCCTGACAGGAGGAGGATCTTCCTGTGGGACCCCCACCGTATATCCCACCGCAACCAATGGCTCCCCCACCGCCACAGCCGGAGCCGGAGTTAGATAATCAGGGAGATCGGAGGCTACAAGAAAGACCAAATGGTCAGGAAGGAAGCCAAGATCAGGGACCCAGAACTAGGAGCCGTGCGCGGCAACAAAATTTGTTTCCATTAAGAGAGGTGCCCATGGGAGGTCCTAATCCACAGATGGGATTTATTTCAGTACCTCTAAGTTCGGGGGACGTTAGAGAATTTAAAAAGGAGATGGGAAAGATTTTAGAAGATCCTCTGGGAGTTGCTGAAGGAGTAGATCTATTTTTAGGCCCTAATATTTACACTTGGGATGAACTGCAGTCCATCTTAAATATATTATTTACCACTGAAGAGAAGAACATGATTAGGACTGCAGGGATGCGTATTTGGGACGCTCAACATGCACAAGGACCCCAGGCGGACATAAAATGGCCCCTGCAGAGGCCTCAATGGGACCACCAGAACGGAGATCATAGGACGCACATGCAGGATTTGCGCACTATAATTATTCAAGGAATTAGGGAAGCGGTTCCCAGGGGTCAAAATATCAATAAGGCCTTTAATGAGAGGCAAAAGAAGGAAGAATCTCCCAATGAGTGGCTGGGAAGATTGCGTAAAAACCTGCAAATGTATTCTGGTTTGGATCCAGACACTCAGTTAGGCCAGGCTTTATTAAAGACCCAGTTTGTTGCTAAAGCCTGGGACGACATACGGAAGAAATTAGAGAAAATTGAAAATTGGCAAGACAGAGGATTAGAGGAACTTCTTAGAGAAGCGCAGAAAGTTTATGTCAGGAGAGAGGACGAAAGCCATAAGAGACAAGTTAGGATGATGGTTGCGGCAGTCAGGGAAAGTAGGGAATTGGATAGACAGGAAAGACGGCCATTTTGGGGGAAGCCCCCAAGCCGAGAGGGAAATGGAGGAGTGAAAGAAAGAAAAGAGGAAAGGAATTGTTTTTATTGTGGGAAGAAGGGACACCTAAAAAGAAACTGCAGGATTAAGGTGCAGGATGAAAAAATGTTTAAGGAAGATTAGGGGTGTCAGGGGCTCTATTTATATTTGTTGGGGACTCAGAAACATCGTGAGCCCTTGATAAAACTAGAAGTGGGTCCCCACAGAGAAGAAATAGAATTTTTGGTAGACTCGGGGGCTGAGAGATCTACTGTACAAAAATTGCCCTCTGGATGTAAACTCTCCAGAGAGACAGCCCTGGTTGTAGGAGCTAAGGGAGAACCCTTTAAAGTTGGAATTGTTAAGGATGTAGCGGTAGAAACGAAATTTAAGATAGGGTTAGGGAATCTTTTAGTAGTACCTGAAGCTGAGTTTAATTTATTAGGTCGGGATTTAATAATTGAATTAGGAATAAACTTGGAAGTGGAGAATAAAGAAATAAAAATAAAGCTTTGTCCCCTTAGAGTAGAAGATGAAAAGATGATTAACCCTGAGGTTTGGTATACCCCGGAGACTGTAGGGCGACTAGAAATACCCCCTTTTACAGTAAAAATCAAAAATCCAGAACTTCTGATTAAAATCAGACAATACCCTATTTGACTAGAAGGTAGGAAAGGATTAAAACCAGAAATAGAGAGACTCATAAATCAGGGACTGTTAGAACCCTGCATGTCCCCATTTAACACTCCCATATTGCCGGTAAAGAAGCCTAATGGGACATATCGATTAGTACACGATTTGCGGGAAATAAATAAAAGAACCATTTCTTGGTTTCCCATAGTGGCCAACCCTTATACATTGTTAAGCAAATTAGGCCCTGAAAATCTATGGTATAGTGTGATTGATTTAAAAGATGCATTTTGGGCCTGTCCCTTAGACGAATCATGTCGGGATTACTTCGCGTTTGAATGGGAGGATCCTGACACTGGGAGAAAACAACAATTGAGGTGGATGGTTTTACCTCAGGGCTTTACCGAGTCCCCCAGCTTATTTGGGCATGCACTAGAACACATTTTACAAGAATATAAGCCTGCTTCAGGCATTACTCTTATCCAATATGTGGATGACCTGTTGATTGCGGGTAAGGAAGAGGAGCAGGTTAGGAGAGAAAGTATCGGACTTCTTAATTTCTTGGGACTAAAAGGTCTCAAAGTATCAAAAATCAAACTACAATTTGTAGAAGAAGAAGTAAGGTATTTAGGACATTACATCAACAAAGGAGAAAAGAAAATAGACCCTGAACGCATAAAAGGAATTCTGTTATTGCCACCTCCTAAAAGTAAAAGACAAATTAGACAAAGCCTAGGTTTAGTAGGATATTGTCGACAATGGATCGAAAACTACAGCAGTAAAGTTAAATTTTTATACCATAAACTGACTATTGGGGGTTTAATTACTTGGACTCAGCGAGATGAGGAGAACCTTCAGGCATTACGAGAAGATCTGATGAATGCCCCAGTTTTAAGCCTGCCTGATCTGAACCGGCCTTTTTATTTATTTGTAAATGCGAATGATGGAGCGGCATATGGGGTCCTGACCCAAGAATGGGCTGGGAAAAAGAAGCCGGTAGGCTACTTGTCAAAGTTATTAGATCCTGTAAGTAGAGGATGGCCTACCTGCTTGCAAGTGATTGTAGGATGTGCCTTATTAGTAGAAGAGGCCAGAAAAATCACCTTTAACAGCAGCATAAAAGTGTTGTCCCCTCATAACATTCGGGGTGTGTTGCAGCAGAAAGCTGAGAAATGGATATCAGACTCCCGTCTACTTAAATATGAGGGAATTTTATTGGAAGCTCAGAATTTAACTTTAGAAACAACGAGCCTCCAAAACCCTGCCCAATTTTTATATGGAGGGTCTGAAGAGTCAGAACTAGCGCATAATTGTCTCCAGACCATTGAAGAACAGACAAAGATTAGACCCAACCTGGAGGAAGAAGAATTAGACGATGGGGAGAGAATCTTCGTGGATGGTTCCTCCAGAGCGATTGAAGGAAAAAGAAAATTGGGATACGCGGTTATAGACGGGAAGACGTTTAAGATTCTAGAATCGGGACCACTAAACAGCTCTTGGTCAGCACAAGCTTGTGAATTATATGCCATCCTACAAGCTCTAAAGAGATTAAAGGGAAAGGTTGGGACAATTTACACGGACTCCAAATATAGTTATGGGGTAATACATACTTTCGGAAAAATTTGGGAAGAAAGGGGATTAATCAACTCACAAGGGAAAGATTTGATTCATCAGGAGCTAATAAAAGCAGTTTTAGTTGCTTTGCGGGGACCTGTAAGGCTAGCTGTAGTACACCTAAAAGGACACCAAAAGGGGATAGATTACAAAACAAGGGGAAATAATGCGGCGGATCAGGAAGCTAAGCAGGCGGCATTACGAGAACTAGCGTTAAAGGAAAAGAGAGTGGGACCCTCAATGCCCAAATTGAAAATTTTTGTACTCACCCCAAAAGAGGAACAGAAACTTGCTCAAATGGGGTGCACTAAAAATAAAGAAGGGAGCTGGCATTTACCTGATGGAAGAGAAGTGTTATCGAAATCAGTAGCTTTTCAAATTTTAGACAATCTACATAAGCGGACACATTGGGGTAGCCAAGCCCTAATAGACCATTTTGCGGCTAAATATATGTGTATAGGGCTACATGACCTGGCAAAATATATTACTCAGGGATGCCCCACGTGCCTAAAAGTTAATAGAGCGGTACGAAGACAAATGCCAATGGGGGGAAGACCCTTAGCAGTAAGACCATTTTCTAAAGTTCAAATTGACTTTACAGAACTCCCCAAGGTAGGGAGGTATAAATACATTTTAGTTATTGTAGACCATCTTACACATTTCGTAGAAGCCTTCCCAACCACCAGGGCCACCGCACAGACAGTGACAAAGGTTTTATTAGAACATATAATCCCCAGATATGGAATAACCAAAGTTATTGATTCGGATCAAGGACCACATTTTACATCTAAAATCATAAGAAATCTGGCGGAAGCCCTGGGAATAAGATGGGAAGAACACACTCCGCGGCATCCACAAAATTCAGGTCTAGTAGAACGAATGAATGGGGAACTTAAGAAGCAATTAACAAAATTGATGCTTGAGACCAAACTCTCATGGATTAAGTGTATTCCTTTGGCATTGTTGAATATTAGAGCCCAACCCAGAGCTGACATAGGGGTATCTCCCTTTGAAATGTTATATGGAATGCCATATGATGCAGGGATCCCCATGAACCACCCGGGAATCTCAGATAAAATTACTTCCACGTATATCCATAAACTGATGCAATATCGTCAGGAACTTTGGAAAAAAGGGCAACTAACCCAGAGACCTCCTCTTGATATTACATTACATCAGGTCAAGCCAGGGGATTGGGTTCTCATAAAAACGTGGAAAGAAACCACTCTACAACCTCGCTGGGAAGGACCTTACCTGGTGCTTTTGACCACCAACACAGCCATCCGAACCGCTGAGAAGGGATGGATCCATGCCAGCCGTATTAAAGGACCAGTGAGCAATAGAGAATGGACAGTCACTAGTCCTGCGGGAGACTTGAAGGTTAAACTGTCTAAGAGACCACGGCAATAATAACGGACATTAAAATTTCAGAGTTTAATGGACAGGAGTAATCAAAATAGAACTTTTGAAATTAAACATTTGTCTGAGGTATTTAAGTTTGATAAACAAGGAAACATTTATAACAAAAATGTGGGTGTAATATGCACAGATATTAGTTGTGGGGGAAATTGTTATCCATTTGTTTGTTTTATCTGTTTAGTCTGCAAGGAGAAGTGGTGGACCCATTGCAGGAACGGACATCCCCCTCGAGGGGTGTGCCGACCGTGCTGGACACTCCAGCGAGAACTAACTGATTGGGTACTAGCTGAAAGGGTAAAACCAGGAGATCTAGAAAAAGGGTCGGCCGAGTGGTGGAATATATTTACAAAAGGGGTAAATCCGGACCTATACTGTTATCACCCGAACGAGCCTCGACCCTTTGTGGCCCGGCTAGTGGCAGGACTGTGTCACCGAAAGGTGGCATCAGCGAGCTGCAAAGCCCCAGAGGTGAAGAATTGTAATTGGCAATCTTATAGACTGAGGCTCACCCAGACAGGGAGAAAGTTCCCTCCTGAAGAATTCTCTTGCTGCCAAGAAGATGGCTCACCCCGTGGCTCAAAGCAATCGAGTCGACGGGCGAGGCAGAAGAGAAGTGAACAGTGGAGGGAATTCTCCTGTTGTCAATGGGATCACGACGTTATGGTCCAGGAGATGCCCCAAGGGTGGGAATAACTTCTCTAGGAGATGGGATCTCCGTTACTGGAATGGGAAAGCCACGGGTCTTTTGTTAATCTGGATACTGTCCTGGAATTTATTGGGAGTTTACGGGAACGATGAAGTTACGCATGAACCCTTTAAGTGGTCCCTAATTAGGGAAGAAGAGCAGAAAGTAGTTCAATCGGTAATCACTTCAGGGGTGCCCACCTTCAAATGCCGGTTTCTTGAGTTAATCTCGATAGATCAGCCAAGACGACCAGTTTATATATGCCCAGCCTCGAATCCTGGGAAAGGATATTGCAATTACCCCGGAGAATTCTACTGTGGATATTGGGGTTGTGAGACCGTGGCATTAGGATTTACGCCCGGAGGGGGCCCAGATCCATATATTTCTGTAGGGTGGGGAATTCAACCCTGCACAGTTACCGATTTTGGTAGTATAGATGGAGACTGGGGAGACTGGGGAGAAGCAGGCACTTGTGATGGGTTAGAAATTACAGTGAAATCTCAAACTTTAGCAGATCTCGGTTGGTTTATTGGGAAGACATGGGGAATAAGACTGTGGGAACCTGGAAAAGATTGAGGGGGACACTTTCTTATAAAGAAAGAGAGAATTCCTCATGATTTACCAGAAGCAATAGGACCCAATAAAACTTTACGAAAAAGCGAAAGAAAAGCCAAGAAAGAAAGGCCTGCATTTAGTGATAATACCCACTATAACATATCTAAAGAAAATGATATCATGATGCTGCCCACAGAACATTCACCCCCTGGAGTATATGACACTTTCTGGAAGATTATGCAGGCGAGCTTCAATGTTTTAAATCAGACCCATCCTGAATTAACTAAAGAATGCTGGCTATGTTACGACATTCGTCCTCCATTTTATGAAGCAATAGGGTCAGTAGCTAACGTGAGAAGGAGGAACAGAACTAACCCTAGAGAGTGTTCATGGAATCGGGAAAAAGGAACCCCAGGGATTACAATAACGCAAGTTACCGGACAGGGGTTATGTATAGGAACTATACCTCCGGAGCAAAAGTACTTGTGCAATAAAACTATGAAAGTACAAAAAAAGGAGGTCGCCAATTGGTTAGTGCCAGCTTATAATAATAAATGGATATGCTCCAAGCTAGGGTTAACACCGTGCTTGTCCACCACAGTATTCAATGAAAAATATGAATATTGTATACAGGTAATCATTGTCCCTCGAATTATATATCATCCCAAAGAGTATGTAATAGACCATCAAGAAACAGAAAAACATCATTTAGTAAAGAGAGAACCATTTACAGCACTTACGATTGCAGTACTGTTAACGGTAGGAGGAGTTGGAGCAGGAACAGGTATAACCTCTCTAGTATCCCAAGGAGCTGGACTAAAAACATTGAAACAATCAGTGGATGAAGATTTGCTAAAAATAGAGAAAGCTATTGATGCCCTTACTAAATCAGTACGGTCTTTATCCGAAGTAGTCCTACAAAATAGGAGAGGATTAGACCTTCTGTTAATACAACAGGGAGGATTATGTGTAACCTTGAAGGAACAATGTTGTACATATGTGGATTCGACAGGGGCAGCGGTGGACACTATGGCTGAGCTTAGGAAGCAACTCGAGCAAAGGGAACGTGAAAGAGAATCTCACCAGAGTTGGTATCACAACTGGTTCAATCATTCTCCCTGGCTTACCACCCTCTTGTCAACAATAGCTGGACCAGTTATTTTACTTCTTCTAGTACTAACTTTTGGTCCCTGCATCTTCAATAAAATAATAGCAATTGTTAAGAAGAGACTAGAAGCAGCTCATCTGATGCTAATACGAGCAAAATATGAACCCATCAACCCAGGCCCAGATGAAGAAGAGACAGAATGGAGTAGACAAGAACTAAAAAGGTTTAATGAACAAAGCAAAGAATTGTCCTAGATAAAAAGGGGGGACTGTAATGGAGTATGCTAGTTCATTAACTAGGATGTGGTTATTGTAATAAAATATGTTCATAGAGTATGTTTGTTCGTTAATTAAGATGTGGTTAGCTTTTTATCGCAAGTTGTGGTTGGCTCTTTTCGCAAGGATTGGTATGTTTGTACGAGTGGTACTTTCTCAGAAACCAAGAAGAACAGATGTGAAGCAAGATGCCCCAGCAACAGCCTCAAAGCATGCACAGAGTACTCCAGAAGTATCACAATGATAGGCTCATGAGCGACTTAAAAGGACCGACCGGAACCTCAGTAGGCGTGGCAGTTGGCAGGACGGAGATCACCCTGTCGCCCAGCGCTGCATTGCCTCCTTGTTTTGCTTGCTATAATTAATAAAATTTGTTGATTGGCTTCTTCAACTCTTGTTAATTAATAAAATCTATAACAGATGGTCCCGGGATCTCTGCCGGAGCAGCGGCTGGAGCTGTCTGCGCTAGAAGATTTTTTCCCATGGCTGCTGTGGGGAGTGTGGCCATTATCTGAGCACGCTGCAAGCTGATATCTTTCCCTGCATATCTTTAGTGGGCAGTGTGTGGTGAAACTGAGCAGCGGCAGCAAGTGCAGGCCAGGCAGGGAGCGGCCTGGCCCGGCAGCCCCGCTGTGCAAGGCCCAGCCAAGCCTCTGAGAAGGGGCTCCTGTCACTTGCCAGTCTCCATCCTCCCCGGGAAGCGCAGAGCTGCGGCCAGCCCCGCTCCCCTCCCGTGGCCTTGGCTGGCCTGGGGGGAAGGAGGCTGAAGGGGAGCCCTGGGACCTCTTGAAAAGGCGGAAAGCAAAGAGAGCAAGGAATTGCCGGCCTTAAGTCTTCAAGTGGTGTTCCCAGGTTGATGTCACTTTTCAATGGTCCCAACTGCTGTCAGTTCTCAGCATCGGCCACTTGTTGTCCAGGAGAAAAACTTTGTGGCATTTTGAGGAGATTTGGGGAATCTTGAGGGATTTTTGTAGAAGTTTATAGGATCTTGAGCAGATTGAAATAATTTTGTGGGATTTTTGTGGATTTTTCTGGGTTTTTTTCTGGAATCTGTAAAATATATCTAGAATTTTGTGTAATACTAAGAAGATTTAATAAATTTGGTGGGATTTTTCTGGAATTTGTGGGATTTGTCTGGAATTTTGAGGGTTTTTTCTGTAATATTTGGAAATTTGTGGGGATTTTGTGGGATGTTTCTGGAATTTGGTAAGGTTTTGAGATTATTTAAAGAATTTTGTGATATTTTTCTGGAATTTTGAGTATTTTTCTGGTATTCTGTGGTATTTTGAGGAGATGGAAGAATTTTGAAGGTTTTTTCTTAGATTTTGAGATTTGTGGAGAATTTGTGGGATGTTTCTTGAATTTGGTGGGCTTTTGTAAAAATTTAGGGAATTCTATGGGATTTCTCTGGAATTTGTGGGCGTTTTTCAAGAATCCTAAGGGTTTCAGAGGAGACTAGAAGAATTCTGAGGGATTTTTCTTAGATTTTGTGGAAATTTCTAAAGATTTTGTGTGATTTTTGTGGAATTTTGTCGGATATTGAGGAGATTTTGGCATTTTGAAGGATTTTTCATGTATTTTTTGGGAATTTGTGTAGATTTTGTGGGATGTTTCTGGAATTTGGTAGGGTTTTGAGAAGATTTTGGGAATTTTGAGGGATTTTTCAGGAGTTTTGAGAATTTTTCTGGAATTCTGTGGGATTCTGAAGAAACCTGAAGAATTTTGAGAATTTTATCATAGATTTTGTGAACATTTGTGGAGATTTTGTGTGATTTCTGTGGAATTTTGTGGGATATTGAGGAGATTTGGCATTTTGAGGGATTTTTCATGTATTTTGTGGGAATTTGTGGAGATTTTATAGGATGTTTCTGGAATTCACTTGGGTTTTCTGAGGATTTAGGGAATTTTGTGGCATGTTCCTGGAATTTGGTATGGTTTTAAGGTGATTTCAGGAATTTTGAGGGATTTTCCTTGAAATTTAGGGAAATTTGTGAGGATTTTGTGGGATGTTTCTGGAAACTTGGTAGGGTATTGAGGAGATTTTGTGAATTTTGTATGATTTTTCAGGAATTTTGTGGGATTTTTCTGGAACTCTGTGGGATTCTGAGGAGACCTGAAGAATTTTGAGGAAATTTTTTTAGATTTTGTGGGAATTTGTGGAGATTCTGTGGGATTTTTCAGGAATTTTGTGGGCCTTTTCAAGGACTTTGTGTGGTTTCTGAGGAGACTTGAAGAATTTTGAGGCATTTTTCTTAGATTTTGTGGAAACTTGTGGAGGTTTGTGTGATTTTTGTGGAATTTTGTGGGATATTGAGGAGATTGAAGAGTTTTGAGGGATTTTTCTTGAATTTAGTGGGAATTTGTGGAGATTTTGTGGGATGTTTCTGGAATTCAGTTGGGTTTTGAGAAGATTTTGGGAATTTTGTGGCATGTTCCTGGAATTTGGTAAGGTTTTAAGGTGATGTAGGGAATTTTGAGGGATTTTCCTTGAATTTGATGGAAATTAGTGGGGACTTTGTGGGATATTCCTGGAATTTTGTGGGATATTGAGGAGATTTTGGCATTTTGAGGGATTTTTCATGTATTTTGTGGATATTTGTGGAGATTTTGTGGGATTTTTTTGGAAATTTGTGGGGCTTTACTGCAATTTTTTGGGATGTTGTGAAAATGTCAAGAATTTACTGGGATTTTGATGGAATTTTGTGGAATTTTTTTGGAATGTTGTGGAATATCTTCTATTTTGTATAATTTTGAGGAAAACTGAAGAATTCCGAGGGATTTTTCTTAGATTTTGTGGAGATTTCTTAGGGTTTTCTTGGAATTTAGTAGGGTTTTGAGGAGATGTAGGGATTTTTGAGGGATTTCTCTTGAATTTTGTGGTAATTTGTGGGGATTTTGTGGGATGTTTCTGGAACTTGGAGGGACTTTTCTGGGATTTTGTGGGATTCTGCAGAGAATTGACGAATTTTGAGGAATATTTCTTAGATTTTGTGGAAATTTGTGGAGATTTTGTGGGATGTTTCTGGAATTTGGTAAGGTTTTGAGATTATTTAACGAATTTTGTGGTATTTTTCTGGAATTTTGCGGACTTTTCTGGTATTCTCTAAGATTTTGTGGAGACTTGAATTATTTTGAAAGATTTTTCTTAGATTTTGAGATTTCTGGAGATTTTGTGGGATGTTTCTTAAATTTGATGGGGTTCTGAAAAAATTTAAGGAATTTTGTGGTATTTTTCCTGAATTTTGTTGATTGTTCTGGAATTCTGTGGGATTTTGAGAAGACTTGAAGAATTTTGAGACATTTTTCTTCAATTTTGTGAAAGTTGGTGGAGAGTTTGTGGGATGTTTCTTAAATTTGGTGGGGTTTTGAGAAGATTTAGGGAATTCTATGGGATTTCTCTAAAAGTTTGTGGGGTTTTTGAAGAATTTTGAGGGATTCTGAGGAGACTTGTGGGATTTTTCTGGAATTTGGTAGAGTTTTGAGAAGACTTGTAGAATTTTGAGGGATTTTTCTTGAATTTTGTGGGATATTGAAGAGATTTTGTGGGATGCTTGTGGAATTTGATGGGGCTTTTCAAGTATTTTCTGGGATTCTGAGGAGACTTGAAGAATTTTGAAGAACTTTGCTTGAATTTTGTGGATGCTTGTTAAGATTTTGTGGGATTTTTGTGGAATTTTGCTGGATATTGAGGAGATTTTGTGGGATGTTTCTGGAATGTGTTGGGTTTTGGAATGGTATAGGAAACTTTGTGGGATATTTCTGGAATTTTCTGGGGCTTTTCAAGAATTCTGTGGTATTTTGAAAAGTTTTAGCAAATTTTGTGGTGTTTTTCTTGAATTTGGTTGGCAATTGTTAAGATTTTATGGGGCGTTTCTGGAATTTGGTAGAGTTTTGAGAAGATTTAGGGAATTTTGAGGGATTTTTCTGGAATTTTTGTTAGATTTGGTAGAGTTTTCTGAATATTTAGATAATTTTGTGGGAATTTTCTGGAATTTTGAGGTATTTTTTAAGGATTTGGTGATATTTTGCAAAAATTTAAATAATTTTGAGGGATTTTTCTTGAGTTTTGTGGAAATTGGTGGAGATTTTGTGGGATTTTGGGGGAATTTTGTGGGGCTTTTGAAGAATTCTGCTAGATTTTACAGGATTTTTATGGGATATTGAAGAGATTTTTTTGAGATATTGTGGAGATTTTGTGGGATGTTTCTAGGATTTGGTAGGGTTTTGAAAAGATTTAGGGAATTTTGTGGGATTTTTCTGGAACTCTGTGGATTTTTCTGTAATTGTGTGGGATTCTGAGGAGGCTTGAAGAATTTTGTGGAATTTTTCTTAGATTTTGTGGAAATTAGGGGATGTTTGGTAAGAATTTTTTGAAATTTGTGGGGCTTTAATGCAATTTTGTGGGATGTTGAAGAAATTTCAAGAATTTTCCGGGATTTTTATGGAATTGTCTGGAATTTTTTTGGAATGTTTTGGGATTTCTTAGATTTTGTATAATTTTGAGAAGAACTGAAGAATTGCGAGGGATTTTTCTTAGATTTTGCGCAGATTTCGTGGAATATTTCTGGAATTCAGCTGGGTTTTTAGGAGATGTAGGGAATTTTGAGGGATTTTTCCTGAATTTTAGGGAATTTAGAAGGGATTTTGTGAGATGCTTCTGAAATTTGGTGGGGCTTTTCAAGGATTTTGAGGGATTCTGAAAAGAGTTGAAGAATTTTGAGGAATTTTCCTTAGATTTTGTGGACATTTGTGGAGATTTTGTGGGATGTTTCTGGAATTCAGTAGAATTTTGAGAAGATTTAGGGAATTTTGTGGGATTTTTCTTGAATTTTGTGGACATTTGTGGAGATCGTGTGGCATTTTTCTGGAATTTTGTAGAGTTTTCAGAAGACTTAGGGAATTTTGTGAAATTTTTATGGAATTTTGTAACTCTTTTCAAGGATTTTGTGGGATTTTGAGGAGACTTGAAAAATTTCCAGGAATCTTTCAAAGATTTTGTGGAAATTTGTGTAGATTTTTGGGATGTTTCTGGAATTTGGTAGAGTTTTGAGAATATTTAGGGAATTTTGTGGGATTTTTCAGGAATTTTGTGGGATATTGAGATTTTGTGGGATGTCTCTGGAATTTGTTGAGTGTTGGAATGATTTCGAAAATTTTGTGGGATATTTCTGGAATTTTGTGGGGATTTTCAAGAATTTTGTGGTATTTTGAAAAGAATTAGGGAAATTTGTGGGGTATTTCTTGAATTTTGTGGGAATTTGTGGAGATTTTATGGGTTGTTTCTGGAATTTGGTAGAGTTTTCAGTAGATTTAGGGAATTTTGAAGGATTTTGAGGAATTTTGTTGAATTTTGTGGGAATCGGTGGAGATTTTGTGGGACATTCCTGGAAATTGGTACGGTTTTGAAATGATTTAGGGAATTTTGTGGGACGTCTCAGGAATTTTGTGGGGTTTTTCAAGAATTTTGTGGGATTCTGAAGAGACTTGAAGAATTCTGAAAATTTTTTTTTAAATTTTGTGGGAATTTGTGGAGATTCTGTGGGATTTTTGTAAAATTTGGTAAAGTTTTCAGAAGATTTAGGGAGTTTTGTGGGATTTTTCTAGAATTTTGTTGGATATTGAAGAGATTTTGTGGGATGTTTCTGGAACTTGGTCGACTTTTCTGGAATTTTGTGGGTTTCTACAGAGAATTGACAAATTATCAAGAACTTTTCTTAGATTTTGTGGGAATTTGTGTAGATTTTGTGGGATGTTTCTGGAAATTGGAAAGTTATTGAGAATATTTGTGGACATTTTGTGGAATTTTTTTGGATTGTTGTGGAATTTCTTAGATATTGTATAATTTTGAGAAGAATTGAAGAATTGCATGGGATTTTTCTTAGATTTTGTGGACATTTTTGGAGATTTGGTGGGATGTTCCTGGAACTTGGTAGGGTTTTGAGGAGATGTAAGGAATTTTGAGGGGTTTTTCTTGAGTTTTGTGGACATTTGTCGAGATTTTGTGGGATGTTTCTGGAATTCAGTAGGGTTTTGAGGAGATTTAGGGAATTTAGTAAGATTTTTCTTGAATTTTGTGGAAATTAGTGGGGATGTTGAGGGATTTTTGTGGAATTTGGTGGGATATTGAGGAGAATTAGTGATTTTGTGGAATGTTTCATAGATTTTGTGGAAATTTGTGGTAATTTTGTGGGGTGTTTCTGGAATTTGGTAGAGTTTTCAGAAGACTTGGGAAAATTTGTGGGATTTTTCTGATATTATGTGTGGCTTTGAAGAATTTTGTGGGAGTTTTGAGGAATTTTGTGGGGGTTTACTGCAATTTCGTGGGATCCTGAGAAAATTTCAAGAATTTTCTGGGACTTTTAGGGAATTTTGTGGAATTTGTGGAGATTTTGATGAGGTATTTCTAAAATATGGTAGGGTTTTGAAAAGATTTTTTGGGAATTTTGTGGGATGTTTCTGGAACTTTGAGGGACTTTTCTGGAGTTTTGTGGGATTCTGCAGAGACTTCATGAATGATCAGGAATTTTTCTTAGATTTTGTGGACATTTGTGGAGATTTTGTGGGATGTTTCTGGAATTCAGTTGGGTTTTGAGAAGATTTAGGGAATTTTGTGGGATGTTCCTAAAATTTGGTAGGGTTTTGAGGAGATTTAGGGAATTTTGTGGGATTTTTCTTGGATTTTGTGGAGATGTGAGTGGATTTTGTGGAGATGTGAGTGGATTTTGTGGGATGTTTCTGGAATTTGGTAGAGTTTTTGAGAATATTTGTGGAGATTTTGTGGAATTTTTTTTGGAATGTTTTGGAATTTCTTGGATTTCGTATAATTTTGAGAAGAATTGAAGAAGTGCATGGGATTTTTCTCAGATTTTGTGGACATTTTTGGAGATTTGGTGGGATGTTCCTGGAATTTGGTAGGGTTTTGAGGAGATTTAGGGAATTTTGAGGGATTTCTCTCGAATGTTGGGGAAATTTGTGGGGATTTTGTGGGATGTTTCTGGAATTTTGCAAGGCTTTTCAAGGATTTTGAGGGATTCTGAAGAGAGTTGAAGAATTTTGAGGAATTTTTCTTAGATTTTGTGGAAACTTGTGGAGATTTTGTATGTTTTTTTGTGGAATTTTGTGGGATATTGAGGAGATTTAGGGATTTTGAGGGATTTTTCATGCATTTGGTGGGAAATGTAGATATTTTGTGGGATGTTTCTGGAATTCAGTTGGGTTTTGAGAAGATTTAGGG
Source organism: Poecile montanus (assembly GCA_038429875.1). Taxonomy (NCBI): domain Eukaryota; kingdom Metazoa; phylum Chordata; class Aves; order Passeriformes; family Paridae; genus Poecile; species Poecile montanus. Next base: position 1,211,391 of record JBBLMP010000054.1, on the reverse strand, counting down.
AATTTTGTGGCATGTTCCTGGAATTTGGTATGGTTTTAAGGTGATTTAGAGAATTTTGTGGGATTTTCCTTGAATTTTATGGAAATTAGTGGGGATTTTGTGGGATATTCTTGGATTTAGGTAGGGTATTGAGGAGATTTTTCTGGAATTTTGTGGATTTTTCTTGGATTTTGTGGAAATTTGTGTAGATTTTGTGGGATGTTTCTGCAATTTGGTAGGGTATTGAAAAGTTTTTGTGAATTTTGTAAGATTTTTCAGGAATTTTGTGAATTTTTCCTGTGAATTGTGTGGGATTCTGAGGAGGCTTGAAGATCTTGGAGGAATTTTTCTTAGATTTTGTAGAGACTTGTGAAGGTCTTGTGTGATTTTTGTGGAATTTTTTGGGATATTGAGAAGATTTTGGCATTTTGAGGAATTTTTCATGTATTTTGTGGGAATTTCTAGAGATTTTGTGGGATTTTTCTGGTATTTTGTAAGGCTTTTCAAGATTTTTGTGGTATTTTGAAAAGATTGAGCGAATTTTGTGGTGTTTTTCTTAGATTTTGTGGAAACTTGCGGAGGTTTTGTGTGATTTTTTTGGAATTTTGTGGGATATTGAGGAGATTTAGGGATTTTGAGGGATTTTTCATGTATTTTGTGAGAATTTTTGGAGATTTCTTGGGATGTTTGTGAAATTTGGTAGAGTGTTCAGAAAATTTAGGGAATTTTTTTGGATTTTTCGGGAATTTCTTTGGATACTGAGGAGATTTTGTAGGATGTTTCTGGAATTTGTTGGGCTTTGGAATGATTTAGGAAATTTTTTGGGATATTTCTGGAATTTGGTGGGGCTTTTCAAGAATTTTTGGTATTTTGAAAAGATTTAGGGAGTTTTGTGGGGTTTTTCTTGAATTTTGTGGGAAATTGTGGAGATTTTATGGGGCGATTCTGGAATTTGGTAGAGTTTCCAGAAGATTTAGGGAATTTTGAGGGATTTTTGTGGGATTTTTGTCAGAATCGGTATAGATTTTTTGGGACATTCCTTTGAATTGGTATGGTTTTGAAATGATTTAGGGAATTTTGTGGGACTTTTCTGGAATTTTGTGGGGTTTTTCAAGAATTTTGTGGGATTCTGAGGAGACTTGAAGAATTGTGAGGAATTTTTTTTAGATTTTGTGGGAATTTGTGGAGATTTTGGGGGATTTTTTGTAAATATGTGGGGCTTTACTGCTATTTTGTGGGATGTTGAGAAAATTTCAAGAATTTTCAGGGATTTTTATGGAATTTTGTGGAATTTTATTTGAATGTTGTCGAATTTCTTGGGTTTTGTATAATTTTGAGGAGAACTGACGAATTGTGAGGGATTTTTCTTAGATTTTGTGGACATTTGTGGAGATTTCGTGGAATGTTTCTGGAATTTAGAGAAGTTTTGGGGAGATTTAGGGAATTTTGAGGGATTCTTCTTGAATTTCAAGGGATTTTGTGGGATGGTTCTGGAATTTTGTGTGGCTTTTCAAGAATTTTGGGGGATTCTGAAGAGACTTGAAGAATTTTGAGGAATTTTTCTTAGTCTTTGTGGACATTTTTGGGGATTTTGTGGGATGCTTGTGGAATTCAGTTGGGTTTTGCAAAGATTTAGGGAATTGTGTTGCATGTTCTTTTAATTTGGTATGGTTCTAAGGTGATTTAGGGAATTTTGTGGGATTTTCCTTGAATTTAATGGGAATTTGTGGAGATTTGGTTGGATGTTTCTGGAATTTGGTAGGGTTTTGAGAAGATTTTGTGAATTCTGTGAGATTTTTCAGGACTTTTGTGGATTTTTCTGGAATACTGTGGAATTCTAAGGAGACCTGAAGAATTTTGAGGGATTTTTCTTAGATTTTGTGGAAACTTGTATAGGTTTTGAGTGATTTTTGTGGAATTTTGTTGGATATTGAGGAGATTTAAGGATTTTGAGGGATTCTTCATGTAATTTGAGGGAATTTGTGGAGATTTTTTGGGATATTTCTGGAATTCTGTTGGGTTTTCAGTTGATTTAGGGAATTTGGTGGGATTTTTCTTGGATTTTGTGGAAATTGGTGTAGATTTTGTGGGATGTTTCTGCAATTTGGTAGGGTTGTGAGAAGATTTTGTGAATTTTGTGGGATTTTTCAGGAATTTTGTGAATTTTTTTGGAATTCTGTGGGATTCTGAGGAAACCTGAAGAATTCTGAAAAATTTTTCAAAGATTTTGTGAAAAGTTGGGGATATTTTGTGTGATTTTTGTGGAATTTTTTTTGATATTTAGGAGATTTAGGGATTTTGAGGGATTTTTCTTGAATTTTGTGGGAATTTGTAGAGATTTTGTGGGATGTTTCCGGAATTCAGTTGGGTTTTCAGAAGATTTAGGGAATTTTGTGGGATGTTTCTGGAACTTCGTGTATTTTTCTGGAATTTTGTGATATTCTGGGAAAATGTAAATAATTTTGATGGATTTTTCTTGATTTTTTAAAAAATTGGTGGAGATTTTGTGGGATTTTTCTGGAATTTTGTGAGGCTTTTCAAGGATTTTGTGGGATTCTGAGGGGACTTGAAGGCCCGTCTCCCCTAGGAACACGCACGTACTGCCTGCCCGAGTGGATCGGCCTTCGCTGCTACCACGGAGATGGGACGACCATCTGGTCCCTGGGCGTGCTGCTGTTTGAGATGGTGTGCGGGTACTTACCCTTCGAGAAGGAGCGAGACATCGTCTTGGGGCAGCTCTTCTTCCCGCAGGAGGCCTCTCCAGGTTGCTATGGGGCCTGAAGAAGGCAGGCTTTGGCAGGTGGCAGCGCGCAGCCCAGCCCGGCCCTCCCGCAGCTGCGCGGGACGTCCATGTGCCCTCAAGGGCCGGCTGCAGCAGGTGGCCCGTGGCAGGCTGGCTGTGGCACGCTTGGCTGAAGGAGGGGACGCTTGTCCTGCCGTGCCGCTCTCCCGCCAAGGGCAGCTCCCAGCACACGCAGCGTGGCCCGGCTTCTGCAGGCGCCGGGAGCAGCTGGGCAGGAGCCTTCTGCAAGTGAGCGCCGCTTTCTGCCTTCTCTCCCCACAGTGCCAACATCTGATCCGCTGCTCTTTTTCCAAGCACCCCATGGATCGGCCAATGCTGGAGCAGATCTTCTACCACCCTTGGGTGTTGGGCGGCCATTTCTGATGCCTTGCCACAGCCTCTGCAGCACCCAGTTCCCGTGTCCCACGCAGGACTGAGGGCCCAGGAAATAAAAGAACCCGAAACCCAGTGCGGGCTGGCAAGTCTGGTCCTTGTTAGCAACTTCAGCTAAGGGAACCTCTTGGCAAAAGGGGTAATCAGAGCGTTCCCTTCAGCCTTTGTCAAGCTTTTGATGCCTTTCCTCCAGGTTGTCCCTCAAAATCAGAGGGGGTTGGAGCCTGCACCAGTCCCCCCAAATCGGTGGGCGGCAGAGACTACTCCCAGGCCCCTCAAAACTGGAGGAGGATGGAGATGATCCCTGCGCCCCCAACACTGAAGGGAGATAAATACCCGGCCCCTTCAAAATAAGAGATGGATGGAGCCCACAGCGGCCCCCAAGTCAGAGGGGGAAGGGGAGACTGCCAGCCCCACTATAGAGAAGGGGAATTGTGCCTGTGCCAGCCCCACAAATTGCAAGGGCACAGAGAACACCCCTGGCTTGGCAAAGGGCAAAGAGCGGCCGGGAGCTGCCAGGATGGTGACAACACTGGCACCCCCCAAATCAGAGAGGGACAAAGAGCCCACACAGGCTTCCCAGGAGAAGAAAGGGGGCAGCAAATATCCCCTGTCCCTTAAAGTCAGAGGGGCACAGACACAACGCCCACCTCCCCCATAGCGGAGGGGGACAGACACAAAAGACCCCACAAAAAGAGCATGGGGAACCAAGAGCACTGCTGGCCCCACAAAGGTAAGGAGGATGGAGAAACTCCCCATCTGTCCTTGTTTTGGAAGACAGGTGTCTGCTAGGGAGGGCAGGGGCCTCCCCTGGAATGAAAATGTACATCCCCTCCCTCTGAATCATTATGATTTGTAACTCAAGGGGCTCTCAGGCAGAGATCTGTGGATAGGAACAACAGTTCTTTACTAGTGTGTATAACGAGGCACACAAACAACAATAACTACAGCGTTAACAACAAAACAGAACCAGGGACCCCGTGACAGCCTTCTCGGCCGGGACGGGAAAGGATGGAGGAGAGGCTTTGCTTCACAAACCCCCTCGGGTTGGCAGTCAGTGCCGGTGCTCCTGCAGGGCTCTGAGGAACACTCAGCTGGAACAGCAGGGATGAGCTGAGATCCTGGGCCGGTGGCTGAGGTAGATCAGCATCTCCATGGCGGTGCCTGGCACTGCCACACGTCCCGACAGGACAGGGGGTGTGAGGCCACCAACGAAGAGGGAAGAAGGAGAAGGAGAAGCAGCAGCTCGATCTGGGTGATGGCAAATTCCCTTCTCTCAGCAGCAACAGCTCCCAGCAAAGTGTCCTTCTCTGAAGGTGAAGAAGCTGCGAAAATGTGCCCACCCTCGCCTTTTCCTGCCCCCTTTCCCCCTGGGCCCAGTCAAAATCTTTGTGTTTCTCAAGTACCACCCACAGTCAGGTTTTCCCCACAACTAATGGGCAAAAATTCCACAGTTGAGCCAGAACTAAAAGAAGGACACTTAACCCCCAACAGCTTCTCATCTCCATCTCTTTGCACTCCAAAAGCCAGGAGGCATCGATCTGTCACCTCAAAACCACTCAATCCCACTGAAAACAGCTCCATTTTACCCCAAAAGGCCTCAATCCCAACTCAAAAAGGCTTGTTTCTCCTCAGAAAATCTCAATCCCACACCAAAATTACTCAGTTCCACAACCGCCAGGTGAGATGGAGTTGGAAGGTGTTCTGGTTTAGGGCAAATTTGGAAGAAAACCTCTGAATGGGGTCCCTGTAAAAAACAAATTAAAGTAGTCCCTCCCCCGAATATTTCAGGAAAACATTTTCTTGGAGAAAAGTGGAAAAACACAGTTTACTTAACAATCCAAGTATCTACAAGCATGAGCAAGATGAATAATATTAAAGAATAAATCCTCTGGCTGTTTGAAGAGATGGCAAAGCCAGAAAAGTCCTTTCCATGGGGTGTAGCTCAGCTCGCTCAGTCTCTTATCAGTTCCTCCGGCACTGGAAAGGGCCCAGGCCCAGGCCCCCGTGGGCCACAGCCGTGAGCTCCCGGGGTTTGTCTGGGTTCTCAGTCCAGACCAGTTTTGAACAGAACCAAGGAAAACGGCAAAAAACACTCTGGGGAACTCCTGTGCCTCAGCTAGCTAAAAACCAACTAAACTAAACTAAAAACTAACTAAAAAGGAAACTGAACTGAAGTGCCTAGAAGCAAAGGAGAGCTCTGTCCCACTGTCTGTCCCTGCTGCAGACAACACAGGCCAGGGAAGCGTGCGGGGCAGTGAGTGCCATTTCTGCAAACAAACTGCAGCTTCTTCTTCCCCCCCTTGGCTCTCAGAGCCAGTCTTGAAGGTGCAGAACTTAATAGGCAGCAGAAACAGAACAGACACCTGGGGATCCAAGGATCACAAAGTCACCCCAGGCCAGAAGGAGGTTGGGAGAAGTGGGATCCACATTTGGAGCGCTGGGATGGGGATTGTGTGGGGCGGGCTGGCTGGGCTGTATTTGATAGGAAATCAAACTTTGAGAGTTCCTGATTTGTGTCTCATTCATTTTCAATCAGGTGCAGCTCTGTTTGCAGAGGGTCGCTGTGGCACTCGAGACGGACACACGACGCAGCGAGGTTCACATGGCAAGAGCAATCTTTATTGTTCAGAAGCTGCTTTTCCATGGTTGACTGCGGAGGCTGGGGATCTGCCTGATTCAGAGATCCTGGCCCTCCCTTGGAGTCAAGATACATTTTTCTAAGAGAGAGAAAAGTATCAGTCCCAGCAATCTTTGAGTTAGTTATGTTAAACTGTTACACTCCATTGCTGTTCTCCCCTGCCATCCCACCCCAATACCTGTATCCCAGTTTCACCCAGCCCCTCTCCTCCCCTATAAATACCCCAGTTTATCCCCTGTTCCACAGAGCTGCTGTCACTGGCTCCCTTCGCCGAGGGCCCGGCTGTAATAAAGGCCAGTTCTCTGCGGAACGCCACACAGCGCTCTGCTCTCTCCCTCCGTGTCGCCTGCACGCTGCCGCTGAGCTGAGCTGAGCTGAAATCACTCGCCGGGCAGAGGACGTGTCTGTGCCCCGGGCAGCCCAACCGCGGACCGCTTTTCCGGGAGTCGCGGCACCCCTGCCACCTCCACCGCCGCGGCAACCTATGAGAAAGCACAGCTGGGTTCTGCTCAGGGCATTTCAAACTACCTGGGGTATTTGGGACTTGCCCTTGCAAAGGCAGCATCTCAGGAAAAGTCCAAGTTTCTCTTCATGGACTCCCAGGATGTCTTGGCTTGGAAGGGACCTTAAAGCTCCTCTTGTTCCAACTCTCAGCACACTCACGACACCTTCCCCTAGACCAGCTTGCTCCAAGCCCCATCCAACCTGGCCTTCAACCCTTCCAATGCTCAGACAATCACAGCTTCTCTGCAACCTGGTCTATTCCTCCCGCATCTAAATCAGACCAAACTTAGCAGCCTCAGAGACAGATTTCTATTCAATATCTCCATTTTAATAGGGAAGAAATACGGCAAAACTTGTTTACATCTGACTTTGCAAAATCAACACGAGCTCTTCAGAAAGGGCTGCCGTCCGCCCACTTTTCTTATTTTGGTGGAACATTTGCATTCTGTTGTTGTTGGGAGCAGTATTTTAATGTATCTGGCTGAGGCTGCTTCAAATAGTCCAGCGAGATACCAGGGGGTGAGGGGTGGAAAACTGATCTCTTACACATCCAGTACTTCTCTTGTTGGAAGTCTTCAATCCCTCCTCTCTGCTGGGATGAAATAGGTGCTACTCATCCAATTTCTAAAGCATCGTGCATCAAGCTGACACTATTTGAAGACTTCAAAATAAAAAAGCCAATTGAAACAAACCTCTGCTCCTTTTCATTTTCTCTGTTCCACAGTTTAGGACAGAAGACAGGAGACAAAGATTGTTTTGGCAACAATGTTTTCAGGACTCTAAAAAGAGCATCAAAACTGCTCTGCCACACTCTCAGCTCTTGCAGTGCCAAAAACCACTGGCTCTCTTTGCTCACAGAATCACAATTGGGGTGGGATCTCTAACACACCACAGGACAGCAATATTTTTCCTTTTCTCCTGGAAATACCTACAGCACTTTTGGCTAGCAAGGCAAACATGAGCATCTTTTAGTGGCCCTTGAAATTGGACATGTGAAATGAGGTACACAAAGCCAAAGGCCAGCTGAACCTGGGATCTCTGAATGGCTCTTCACATTCTTCCCAGGAAGATGAATGGCAATCACTATTTTGGCAGGGAAACTGCATCAGCTGGCAATTTGGTGTAGAAAATGTGCTTTCTGTTCCTCTCAGAGCCAAAACTCCTACCCATTTCTTGCAAGTCCTTCTTAGATAAGGACCATGTTCAACTGAGCGACAGTGAAGCCAAATGGCAATCCAGGAATCAATTGTCCTGTACACAATCTCCTCCATCCACGTGGAAGGTTACTCAGGGGCACACATGTGTAAGGAGGAAACCCAAATGCATCATTGGACATAAAGTCAGACGTGTTGAGGGATGAAGAAATCTTGCAGAGCTATGGAAAGCTCCCCTGAAAAGCCAGTTCAGGAAGAGCCTGAGCTGTTTTGTGCTTCTAGGCCTGAAGATGCTCAGGATCTTTCCCAGATGCTCAGCAGGCAGTAGGATTGTGCCTGAATCTGCCTCTGGAAATGCCAGTGCCTCAACTGAGAGCTGTGGCAATGATTTCCATTGCATGGAGAGGGACCACAGTCCTGCAAGAGTCTTTCAGCAGAGCAAACAGCAGCCTGGAGGATGGGCAATGCTGCATCTGTACCACTGCATGCTCATCCTTCACCGTAATGCAGAGCTGCCCCCAAAGCTGCCATGGATCACTTTTGAGATTTCTCCCCTTGGATATATTTTGGAGAAGTTGTTCTAGGTGGCTTTGGATGGAGATCCTGTAGGAAGCACCCATTCACCTGCTGTGATATCCTCACAACTAATCCTAACTTCTCATTGCCTTTGGTTTTATTTGGGGTTTTTTATCTATTTGTTTGATTGGTTAGTTTGGGTTTGTTTGTTTGTGGTTTTGTCTGTTTTGCTTTGAGTTTTTTTGCTTTGTTATAAATGACTGGTGAAGTTGGCACTGCCCAACTCCAGAAAACATAAACCAGGCTTGACTTTCCAGAAATTGCTTTTGGCTGGCTTTAGCTGCATTCCCCAGGATCAGGATCCCCAGAAGATATTTGCAGGTTTTGCTCTGCATCATCAGCTTGCCCTGACTTTGCTCAGTGTTTCACCAATGGAGAAGACAATGGATATTTTGCCCAACCTCCTTTCAAACAACAAAACTTGGGGCAGCATGACAGAAAAGAAGAAAAGAAAATCTTCGCCACTTAGAAGAGAGCCAGAGTCCCACCATTTTCCCCTCCACTTTTCTTGATTTTCTACATTTAGAGGCAAAGCTTCCATCTCCAGAAGCTTCCATCTCTCACTTCCTGATGCTCTTTGCTACCCTTTAGCCTTCACCCCCCACGCATCGGACTGCTGTCCATGTGGGGCTGGGGATGCTCAGCCTGGAAAGAGAAGGTGCTGGCGAGGCCTCCCTGCAGCTCTAGGAAAGATGGGCACAGAGAGGAGAGGCCTTTCAACTGCAGGAGTGAGATTGAAGTTGCATCTAATGAAGCTGCTCTTTTCCACTCAGGCTGCTGGGGCACTGGCCCAGGCTGTGCACACAGGCTGGGGATGCTCCATCCTTGGCAACATCCAAGGCCAGCTGGGAGCAGGGCTCTGAGCAACATATTCTGGGGGAAGATTGCTGCGCTTGGAACAAGATGGTCTTTAGGGTCCCTTCCAAGCCCAGCCACCCAGGGATTCCATCATTCTATGGTCTCCGTTGTCCTCTTCAGCCTGGGCCTGGGCTCCTGGCAGTGATGTCACAGTGCACGCTCCAGCTAGAACTTCCAGCATCCAGCAACGGCCACAACACAACCCTTGGCTCCTTGTGTCAGCACGCTCTTCTCAGTGCTCCACAGCTACCCCTGTCACCTTGTTTGTCACCAGCGCCCTGATACCCCCAGCAGTCCTGAAAGCTCCCCATTGCCTGGATTTCGTTCTCCATCCCTGCAGGATGTTTGCATTTGCTCCAAAGAAGGTATGGTACTATTCCACATAGGTGGACACTCCGCAGCTGCCTGGGTGGGCTGGAGCTTTGTGGGATAGTGTGGGAAAGGGACCCCACTCTGAGATTTTTCTACCTCTGCAGGCTGTCATGGACAGAGAGGAGGAGATGGAGGTGGATACACTGATTGATTCTGAAGAAGACATGGAAGTGGATGGAGAGGAGATCGTAGAGGAAGAGATGGAGGTGGAAACGGAAGACTACATTGAAGAGATGGATATCGATGTAAAAGACGAGGAGGAAGACATGGTCTTGGGATGAAGACCGATGCCAGCAGCAGAACAGGCAGGTGCTCCCCACGGGCAGAGCGGGTCCCCTGCTGCCAGGCTGGGGCTGGGCTGGGCACTCCCTGCTCAGGGACACGCTAGCCCATGCACTGGATTCTGGTGGCCATCCCTGGCCTGGCCTGGCCTTGCTTTGGGCCACACAAGCCCTGTTCCAGTGCCTGGGCCACAGCCCCCAGCCCCAGCCAGGCTCACTTCTGGCAGCAGAGTCCCCCTGTGCCAGTGTCCCAGCCCGGGAGCACATGGAACACCCCTCCATGCCTGACTGCACTGACCGTGCTCCTTGTTTTTCTTCCAGGACTGAGCCACATCCCAGACACAGATGCCACCCATCTGTATATACGTTATGGAGTTGTTTTGTTCACGATAGATGATTTAGGGTTTGATTAAGATTTCTGTAAATACGTTTCGTATAGTTCTGTTAGATAAGTTCTTAGGTAAATAGGTTCTATAGTTTGTTGTTGTTGTTGTTGTTACCAATATTCTTACAATGTAAATATGTTGTGTAGTTCATTCTTGTTCCTTTTCTTCTACAAATAAACATTCTTTGTTTTTCACACCCCAGTTCTCTTTGCATTTGCTTCGGGCACATTTGCAAAGTTGTGCTTTCCACTCACTCCAGGTTCCCAGGGCTGGATGTCCCGGAGGGAGCTGGCACAGCCACCCCAGCAGTGGGCTCCCTGTGCACAGGGGGTCCCACTGACAGAGCTCACCCTCTCCTTGCAGTTTCTCTGGACACACTTGGGAGCTGGAGGGGCAAATCCCAGTGGGCCCTGTCCCATGGCATCCCACATGGGAGCAGGGCTCAGCCTCATCCATGCCTCTTCCCTGGCTAGCCCCAGGGCTAAGGAGGCTGCACTGGGCTGCGGGCAGCCTGCTTCCTGGGCACCCTGAGGGGCTGGAGCCAGCCTGGAGGGAGCCTCAGCACAGGGGCCTCTGGCCTACATGCACCAACATTTCCTTTGCAAACCCCCTCTGTCACCACACTCTGCTACAACCACAACATCAATTGTTCCTCCTACTTCAAGGGGACACCTTAATTGGCACAAATTTGTCCCTTGGACTTTCTAGCACAGCAAATGGCAGCGCTTGCAATCCCTCTTCTGCACTCCCTGCTTGCGCACCAAAACATTGGAACCTGCCAGAACATCTTGAATTAGCACCAACCTGCAGAGAGCTACAGGGGGAGAACCTACCCCCAACCACACAGGGACATTGATGGGCTGGGGCAGAGCTGAAACTAAAGTATTTTAATGCCAAGAGACAGGATATTTTATTGCTGAATTCATTCTCCCAGGACAAGAATGAAAGCTTTCAGTCTACTCACCTGCCACACATGTCTATTGCCAAGGTTTGCTTCTGGGTTACCACTGATTTTTATTCATCTCTTCACAACTCTGATGGTCTTCCTGCCTAAGGTGCAGAGATGATATTTCAGAGCCAGATGAGCTCAGCACAGCTTGTGAAACACGCAGGATTTCCAGACCCAGAGATTCAGGCCATGCAAACTGATACTTTTTCGTCTGTGTGCAAAGATCACTGGAAGGATGTCAGTGATGTACCACACACTTCTCAGAGCTGTCCCTTCTATCCAGCTCTCCCCAGTCACTTCACTCACTTCACTCCAAGCAGGTTCTGTTAGAGTTCAGTAGCACATGGGATTTCATCCTGGCTTTTCTTCATTTTCTCCTGAGCTGTCTCCAGACACAGTGTGTGGGCACTGCAGCAGCATGAACGGGGCACCTCCCTGACACTGAGATTCATGTCACAACTTTTCATCAAAAGCAGCAAAGAAATGATTCCCACTGGGTCCCACACGGCTCCCTGG